>CM053399.1:68934401-68987070 GCA_028644305.1 Xerus rutilus | reverse complement strand
CCACCTGGAAAACAAATAGTTTTCACATCCCCTTTCTAAAGGCCTGAGGCAGTTCTGCCCCAGGGGGTTCCGCTCTGGAATCTTCCACCTGGGAAACAAAGCCTAAAACAAAACCTAACTGCCCAGGTTAGCACATCAAAAGAAGACCGCTACTGCTTATCTGCCCCTAATCTTAAAGTGACCAATCCCTAGCTCACCAGGCGGTTTTGTAGTGGGCTCTATAAAATCCCTCCCGCGCATCCCCTCTTTCTCTCTTTTCCTCTTTCCTTCGCCCGGGCGCCCACTCCCCTGAATAAAGGATTTTCCTGGCTGTACAGAGGTGTCCGTGTCTGGCTGGCCGCTACCCTAACACTTATCACCTCGCCATTGCTGAGGCTGGCTTGGAACTCGTGATTCTCCCATCTCAGCCTCCCAAAATGCTGGGATTACAGGCTTGAGCCACTGCGCCCGGTTTAGTAAATTCTATAATCCACTCAAAAGCATGATATTGCTTTTGCCTGACCATTTCAATAGGGAAGAGTAGTTCTAAGGACTTGAGGGTGGAGATAATTACATTGTTCACTTCAGTTTCTCTGGGCATCATGAGGAGTACTAGTCTCAGAGCAGGAATTTAATAAATGTGTCGAATGGCTTTCTTACTATAAATTTCATAAAAAGACTTAAGGCATCCAAATTTATTTAGCATGGATCAGCATTGAAGCAGGTTTCAGGTAGGTAACCTAGGAATAAACAATGGAAAGCTGACCAACATTTCAAGCTGTTCCATCAACTCTTTCATTTCTTTTCCTTTTCTTTTCCTTCCTTTTCTTTTCTTTTTTTATTTTATTTTTGGTACCAGAGATTGAATTCAGGAGGGGTACTCAACCACTGAGTCACATCCTCAACCCTATTTTGTCTTTTATTTAGAGACAGTGTCTCACTGTGTTGCTTAGCACCTTGCCATTGCTGAGGCTGGCTTTGAACTCATGATTCTCCTGTCTCAGCCTCCCTAAGTGCTGGGATTACAGGCATGTGCCACCACGCCTGGCAGTACTTTCATTTCTTTAAAGCATACACACATCAACAATTTCAGTACAATCTAGTCTGGTAGATTATGTTGGCATAAAAAAAGTTAAGTCATTTTCCATATCCATATCCAAATCAAATTTTCATAGATAAAAATAAATGAAATCTTGATTTTGTTGTATAAATCTGTCTTCCAAGGTGTATTGTATAATCGGTCCCAAATATTTATTGGAATTTCACTCTTGGTATGTGTCTGTGGCCAGTAAAGAAGAGTATGGATAACTTTAAGAAACTGGTCTCTTTTTTTTTTCAATATCTGAAATATTTTATTTGACAATGTTTTGATAATTGCCAGGTTTTTCACTTTCCTGATTTATAAATGTATGTACACAAGGATTATATTTACATTATAACTACATTACATGATATCAAAGTTAATATAAATAAAAAAAAAGATTTAAGAAACTGGTCTCTTTTTAAGTAGTAAGTTTTTCCAAAAGAAGATTTCAGAATCCTTGAAGGACTAAACAGTTTCACTGAGCAGAGAGGAGAGGGCTTTCACTGGCAAAGAAGACTCTAGTGCTGGCACACAAAAGGCTTTGGAAATATTTAGAATATTTCACATTCTTCTGGTCTTTTCACTCAAATTCTTAAGATGTTTCACTCTTCCCTTCACGCATGTCCTGTGAAATTACCTGAAATGAAATTGTTCACATATGGGTCCATATTTTGTACTCAGTTTTTAGCTTTTTTGGTGCAGTGGGGAGCGGGTATGGGGGATTGAACTCAGGAGCACTATAGCCACATCCCCAGCCCCATTTTGTGTTTGATTTAAAGACAAGGTCTCACTGAGTTGCTTAGCATCTTGCTTTTGCTGAGGCTGGCTTTGAACTCGCTATTCTCCTGCCTCAGCCTCCCAAGCTGATGGGATTACAGGTGGTGTGTGCCACTGCCCCAGCGGTTTTTAACTTTTTAACCACATCACTACAAGATCTGAGGAAGTGTTGGCATAATTACTGAAAGTCCACAAACTTCAATTTTAGTGTATTGTGCCTTAAGAATGTGTTGATTATTCTCCTAAGCTGTTAAAATACCACTAGAAGCAGAAGCAATCCAGCTCCCTCCTACTCCCATCACAGTGATTATTTCCCTCTTTCCCTTTGAGGACCATTCTCCTCTAAAGCTTTGACTTCATTGGGAATTCTTTCTGGCATCCACAACTGATCATTTACTGTTTTGCCTTTATATATAAGGGATGACTCACTTTATACTAGCCCAATTTTCACTTTTTTCTTCCCAGGTAGCCCAAATAACCAATTGAAGATTTGAGCATTTTCCTGAAACTCAGCCTTTCTGGTACTGACACCAATATAGATGCAGTTTCTTTCCTAAAGTGGGAAGCACTGGTATGGGGTGGTATCAAGCAGTTCAGTAAATGAAGCTTCAGTCTGGAGGATTTGGTTCAAGCAGAACTAATGGGGTTGAAGTCTTGCCATGTGACTATGTGGCTCAGGATACATAGTGCTGTTCACAGCTTCCAACCCTGAGTGGTTGGTGCAATGGGCTGGACCCTGATGAACCTGGGCACAGACCTCCATGTCACTCTACTTTCAATTAAGCTTTAGATGTTATTCAAATGACTCCCTTAGAAATCTATGTCTTTGTGTCAAGTTCTCACCTTTTGAAATTTTGAAGGGAATGTCCATTCAGATCTGTATGAGCTGCCACAGCTTGAGGAAAGGTGCTATCCAACTCACTTGACTTTGTGGAAAGGAGATAAAGCTTTGCCTTTTGCCTGTGTGAGGAGTCCTCCACAGATAGTGAGGCAGCCTTCTAACAAAATCAAATATAATCATCCCAATAACTGCTAAAGTAAATTTTCAAAGGTAAAAGACATAATCATAATAAACCGGTAATTGTTACATAACAGAAAGTTAGCATAAAGATTTCCTGATTCCTGATCCAATGATAAATTTTCTAAATTAAGCTATCTTTGAAGTATGGTTGATTTAATTATGAAGTGGTTAACTGGGTTTCTCAAAATTCTCCTACAGGAAGGTGACTGCCTAAAATTGTGACTGGGCTTCAAAACAATCTTAGAAACAACTTGCTACTTGGAGCAAATAGTTTTACCTCTCTGAGGCTTAGTTTCTCTTTCTCTAGCATGATAATCAAAAGACTATTTTCCAACTTGTCAAGCTCTTATAAAATATAGAGTATAAGAAGATATCAATATATCCAGGAATAATTCATCATTTAAAAGAGTAAAAATTAATTGCAGAAATCCCCTATAACCTTTTTCCATTGCATTAATCAGTTTCCATTCTAATTGGTATATGCATGTCCAACTTGTTGAATATTTTGAATACTGTCCTTCTTCATTTCATATGTATATGCATATTTACATATATATGAACATATCATATATCCTACGTTTGTATTATATAATACAAATATATAGACCTATGCACATATTATATATATCACTTATTGACAATACATAATGCAGATAGCAGAACATGAAAATCACATTAAATTTTGATTGGTTTTTATATTTGGTTTTCTTTACTTTGAATGAAGTACACAAATGTTGACTAGTTGAATTTATCCAAATAGCTACTAAAATGCTCTGCTTTGTTATAAAAATCATCATTGAACTGTTAGCCTTGTAGAGAATTACAAAGATTGTATCTCTTCCAAGAAATTGGAGTGCTAAATAACATAATTTCAATTCAGAGGTAGAGCCTCATGTTTTAAGATTAACTATCTAAAGTTAATCATAGAAAATTAATGGACATTTTCCACTAATCACAGCTTTTTTTTTCTTTTCTTCTTTTTTCCCCCTAAAAGATTCTTGTCATAGCTGGGCACGGTGGCGCAAGCCTGTATTCCCAGCACTTAGGGAGGCTGAGACAGGAGAATCGTGAGTTCAAAGCCAGCCGCAGCAAGGGCAAGGCGCTAAGCAACTCAGTGAGACCCTGTTTCTACATAAAACACAAAACAGGGCTGGGGATGTGGCTCAGTGATCGAGTGCCCCTGAGTTCAATCCCCAGTACCAAAGAAAAAAAAGATTCTTGTTGTTAATATGAAGTTCTGAGTTGATGGGCATCTGCCTCATATAGTGCTAGGTTGGTAGCTCTGCCTGGAAGGAAGGGGTGAAGGGAATGAGGCAGGAGGGGTAAGCCTCAGAAGTCAGGCCTGGGGGACACAGACAGGCCAATTCAGCCTTGACCTGGCTTCCACAGCCTCCTCAAAGCTGCCTCATGCCCAGGGTGTGCTAGAGACAAGGATGGTAACTCCCTCCTAGGACTTAAGAAGTCCTGTGAGTCAGAAGGTACTTGGGAGCTGGTATCTTGAGTCACACAATCAGGCTTTGCTGGGCCAGGAACTCCTTGGGCCATTTCCACTCTGAGCCCTGGGCAGGTAGCCTGGAACACTCTGTGTCCCTTTGGGTGGAAATGCCACAGGGGTAGCAGCAGTGTGGTGACTCTATGTGCTGCTGCCATGGCCCACCCTGGTGTATTTACTGGAGAGAAATCCCTGCTGCAGTCCACTATACATGGGCAGCAGGATCAGGAGACGCAGGCACTTGTCCCTATACAGCCTGAAGGTTGTCATTAAATTGAACCAAAGGGTGGTGCTTTCTTCTTCACCTCACTCTGTGATTTGCTATCCTCTATGGCTTCCAGAAACATGGCTTTAAGCCGGATTGCCAGGATGCCACTCACTGAATGGACAGAGGGGCAGGGAGCTTCAATGTGGACAGGACTCATCCATCCAGGAGTAAAAGTGACTATAATGTGTGACTCCAGGTGGTTATTGTAAAGATTAGATGACCAGGGAGGAGATGAATTAGGCCGCTGGGCAAGACTTGGAATACACGCTCTCTGGCGGAATCCACCCGTACATCAGAGTGTGTCCGGGAGAAATGGCGCTGGGGCTTCCGTGCACAGAGAATTTGAAAGGGCCCAGTCAGGAAGGGGAGGGCTTGGGGACAGGAAGAGAAGACCAGAGTCCTTCCTGGATAGGTCAGGAAAACCCGCTGATTGACAGGAGACGTGTCTACTGGTGGTGTCAGCGTCTGGCTTGCTGCTGCTTGGCAGCTGCTGACCGGTTCCCCTAATTGAACATCTTGGACCCTGACCAGACCTAACAGTTATCTTCTTTAGTCCAAAATCATTGCTTTTGTGGTGAGCTGAATATATATCTCAGTGGCACAACACTTACCTGATATGTGTGAGGCCCTGGGTTCAATCCCCAGGATGTCCCCCTGCTAAAAATATAAGAACAGTGTTTGAGGGATTGAGTTCAATCCTTCTTCCCCTTCCTTCATGGGTGGATTCACCAACAAAGTGCTTTGACCTGGAATTTGCAAGTCCATAGAACTGGAGAACTTAAGTCCTGCTAATAAATTATTCAGTCTAAGGTATTTTGCATCAGCAGCATGAAGGAACCCTGTCATCAGGATTGCCTCCATCCCCCTCTCCCCATGGGAAAGACATTTTTGCTGGTTCTAGGATTCTTGGCTTCCACATTTTGTCCTGTATCACTTTGAGCATATCATCCTACTGCCTTTTGCATTCCAGGGTGTCTAAGGAGAAATCTGATGAGGACCATATGGGGAAATTATGATGATGCCTTCCTCCCTTTCAACCCCATAGGTGTTGACTGTGGTTCCAAAAAAGTGGAAAGCTGAGCCAGATGCAACCAGCATCCTCTAGCCCCACCTGCAGAAGGCCTCAGAGACTGTTCTGTCTGGGACACTTCAAATTGCCCTGCTCCTCTGTCCTTTCCCAGATTCTTCTGAGATGTTTCTTAATAAATTGGTTTCAGAAAAATTGTATAGAAAAATTTTTTTGTTCCAAAGATTAAAATGTAGACTCTTTAGAAGAAAGCTGGGGCCTCAGGGTGAAGGCAGGGTCCTACCAGCCATCCTCTCCAAGGCCTAGACCTCTGTGCCTCCCTCTGCAGTGTAGATATAGATTCACTGGCCTTGAGCCAGAATACATGGGACTTACTTGCCTTGAGCCAATGTAGACATGACTTTTAGTTGGTGACCTTGGCCAAGAGGAATCCCTCCCTGAGGGTTATAGACAGGGTGGGTGGCAGCTGTTAGAGAAATCACTTCTGAGAAGGCATGGGCAACCTCAGTGTTCTATGGCATCATCTTCATGATATTGTTTGCAAGGAAGGAAGAGATGGGCCAGTGGGCAGGGTCAGGCCTGCCTGAGGGGGCATGGGCAGAGGTGAAGGAACTCAGTGCCAGGACAAAGGACAGTAGTGAGAGTTTTGGAAACCATTGCCAGTTCCAAGAAGGAGAAATGCAAGGGACGGTGCACCTGGGCAGGGATGACATGCATCCATGTGCTCAGCTTCAGCATAGTGAGGTCCCCTGTCACTGTCCCATTCAGAAATATTCTTCATCACTCTGATGGTCTGCAGAATGCCTGGTCACTTCCTTGGGATGTGAGAGCCTCTGGGAGATAAGCATCAGGACAGGTAGTAAGTCCTAGAGTTGCTGCAGGCATGTGGAGACACTTCTGCAGGTCTCAGGCCTGCCATCTACATGCTTGGCTGGCTCATTAGCATCTTTTGAACCTGGGTGTTGGACATCCCCTACCTCAGCCCATTTCTCTCACATCACTATCCATGTCTCTCCTTTCATTATTTGGCTAGTCTGTCTGGCAGCAAGGGTCTTGACCAGGCTTCTGGTCTCTAAACACTCCCATAGGTGACGATGGCCAGACTCAGGACTCCCAGCAGAATGTAGAGCTTGATGCTGACACATGTAGGAGCACTCTCCATACCTCCAACCCCACCCCTCCCTCCTTCTACATTCTATGCTGATGGATCCTGCACCTGACAGAGCGGAGCCCCATTGTTTGTAACTTTGGGCCATGACTGGTCCAGGACTGTATATAAGCTTCTGTACTTTCCTGAATATATGGTATTTCTGCATCTCACTCTGGCAGAGCAGTTTACCTACCCCGGAGTCTGGGTGGAGTGATTCCATGGACCATCACCCCAAAACCTCGTCCTGTGAGGCCCCACTTTGTCTTCCCCGAGGACCCCTTTTTGTATCTCAGGACCCCAACTTGTCAGGCAGACCTATGAGGTACGACTTAAAACAATAGACATAGAAAAAGGAGCTATAACTCAAGGCATGATGAACCCTAGGGCCTCCTACAGGTGGTAATTGGCAAAAGCAGCTTCCTCCATCTTTTCAAATACAATGCCATAAACATTGTTCTGCATTTGCCAGTCAGCATCCCTCATGCCCCATAGGACAGGGAGGAAGAGCACTGCTGTATGGGAGGAGCATGGACACAGTAGCAAGAGGACCATGATGCAAGAGAGGTGGGTTGCTGCACCCAGCATGTAGAAGACTATCCTGCTTGTGTACTGGGAGGTTTTCCCATATAATAGGGAGCAGAGCACAATGGCAGCAGAGAAGCAGATCATCAGGTAGCCAAAAACCTGCATGCTCAGGACACAGGTGGTGAATGGCCTGGTGTATTTGTTGGAGAGGAATCCCTGGAATAGTCTACTGAACTCCAGCAGCAGAACGAGGAGGCACAGATATTTGTACACTAAATAGCCTGAAGATTGTCAGTAAAGTGAAACAAAAGGGCGATGCTTTCTTCTTAGCTTCACTCTGGGATTTGCTATCCTCTGACTTCCAGAAATATGGCTATCAGCAAGATTGCCAGGATGGCCCTCATGATGTAGACACTCAGCAGCATGTAGGTCAGCTCCTGGGAGAGGCAGGGTGCTTTTGGTGGGTGCTGTGGCCAGCAAGCAGTTATAGACCCCACAAGGCTGAGATGCTTCTCTGGGGTGGCCTCTGCATTGATGTTGCTGAGCTCATTGCTCAGCAGGCAGTGGAGGCTCATAAAGGATGAGGGATAGCCTGTGATCTTCTCAGCCTTTGACACTACCTGGTTCTAGTGAACTGGGGACATGGAGAACTGACCATGCTGGGGGTCCCACTGAGGAGACAGTGTTTGAGTAGGGGACCACCACAGGTGACATGGGGGATCCAAGTCCCCAAGATAACCCACCAACACAGCAACAGATGTTGAAGGATCATGGTTTGAATTTGGGAGGGTCATGGACCCAGGAGTGTCCAGAGATGGTGGAAGAAACAACCCAGCGGCTGAGGAGGAACTTGCAAGAACTAAAAGGAAGATGTGACTCTGTCTCTCAAAGGAGGTTGGCTTCGGGGCTGGGATGTGGCTCAGTGGTAGAGCGCTTGCCTAGCATGCGTGAGGCACTGGGTTCGATTCTCAGCACCACATATAAATAAATGAATAAAAAAAGGTCCATTGACAACTAAAAAAAAAAAAAAAAAGGGAGGGTGGCTTCTTAGAGCCATGGCCAGAAACAAACTTTGCTGCTTTCTGTAGCCCAAGTAGGACAGACAGCAGTCCTGCCTCACCCTGACCCTGACTATTTGGAGCAGAACTGCCTCCAATGTCTATATGGGGCATGCTGAGTTGGACGATCACAGATTTTCTGCTGTGGGCAGTGAAGAATAGCACTGAATACATACAAGATATCAGGTTATCTTATTCTCGCAGGGTGTTCAAACAAGGAAGAATCCTTGCTGGACTTCATTTACACTTGTAATCCAAATAAATCTCATATATTTAGATCTGTCATTGCCCCTGAACAAGGTGGTCTATAAATGAGATAGGCAGCTGCCTCTATTAGTATGTCCTTTTCCTGTCAGGGGTGGTGGGGAGGCAGGAGAATAAAAATATTTCCATACCTCCCTATTTGCCCATGATACCTGAATTTCCTGTGCTAAGACATAGTTATCTTTCAAAAGAATAAATTAAAAAAAAGCCTTTCCTGAAGACTCCAGTCCTTGCAAATAGTGAGAACGATATTGTCAGTATCAAATATTTGTCACCAAATGAGTTGTATTCTTGGTAAAATCACTAGAACTGCCGTTAAATAAGATTTCACTACAGTCCTTGGGTAATATGGCGATCTACTAGAAAGCAAATAAACACTATATCAGTTACTTTAGTCCTGCTACTACACACTCTTAAGTTCCTTGTATTTCATTCAACAAATACATATGATTTGCTTCTTATAGTGCTGAAGAATATTGATACAGATATTAAAAATACTGATGGGAAAACTTAGAGAAAGGTGATAAAGGAAGCTCTAGGTTCCTTTCCTCATGGAAAGGCAGACATTCCCCCATGGAAGCATCAAACAGATTAGTAGAGACTGGCTGATGAAGCTCTGGAAATGACTCAAGTGTTTGCAGGGCTCAAGGGAGCAATCAATTGAGAAAGGTTTATATTCTGAATGGTGCGGGATTTTGTGGCATTTTTGTTCACCCACACCATACTCCCCTTTTTACTTGGTAGGAAGTGGGTTGAGGGAAGCACAAAAGAGGGAGACTGACTGAAAGAGAAAAGTGAACTAATTTCCAAGGTTCAAATCTGTTTAAATACTTTCTTATTGGTTCCTGCATCAACTACCTCAGAGCTTATATGGTCGAGTGTGCCACAGCTTGGATCACAGACTGAGGAAGCTACAGTAAACTCACAGCACACCTTGTGAGAATCAAAAGAAAAATAAAGAGTTGCAGAAGCCGCTCCTGGGATAATGAACCTTCACACATGATAACAGTATTATTCCATTCATAAAAGCAAACCTTATGACCAAATTACCTTTCAAAGGCCTACCTTTCCACATTGTTGCTTTGGTGACTAAAGTTTCTAACATGATAACATTGGGGAATTAGTTCAAACCACAAACCACAGCATATTGAATATCACAAAATTAATGCTCACTTAAAAATTGGGATATAAAAATGAAAACATCTTTCATCGCAGATATTTGCGAAATACTGAATTAGACTTAGGATCGGTAGCCCTGGGAAAAAAGTAGATAAATTAGCATGAGTCCTCAGAACTCAGACCTCCAAAGTGAGCAGTAGGTGCCAGTCTGGGTGTACGACCAAGTATACAAGTGAGGAATCTGCAGAATCTAGGGAGCACTGACAGGGCGGTTCAGGGACCAAATGCAAGAATCTTCCTAGTGGTTGTTAAATTAAATTAATAATAGATTGTTGTGTTTCTTTCAGCAATTTTATACAAGGACACCAACAGGAAGGGCTGATGTGAAATGCCTGAAATCTACTTCTCTGGCTTCCACGAGGTTAAAGCTTTTATAGAGCATCACCTCTGACACCCACACGTCGTCACTTCTTCCTCCCCGGGAGAGGAACGACTTCTTTTTGAGTTTGAGAGAAGGAATAAGCATAACTTTTCATCTCTGTTAGGGTAGTGATTTCCCCTCAAGAAACACATTAAACATAATTATTTCTCTAGTGATTTTGAAGGTACTATTTCTCAAAGGAGGCATCCTGTGATTTACACTCCCCCTAGTTGCATTGTTAATTATATCTTATTCTTGTATCATTGGTTTTATCAGTAATAAAGGTGGTTATTTTTTATCTCAATTTTTCAGACTATTGCATTTTTCTTTTCAACTGATCCTGAAGGAGTTCATAGAATACAAGTCTGGAAACCACTACTTTAGACTGAATCATAAATGTTTATGGCTCCTTTTCAGTTCACAAAAATTTCTACTGTTCAAAAAGATGTACCAAATTTACTTTGTGTTTTTGCAAATGGTTAACCCTAAATACTATGATTGCCCCCATTGAATTGTAAAATAGAATTAATCAAACTCTACTTTTGCAGAATTGTAACATTGTGACTATAAATAAAACTGTATGAACAGAATGCAAAAAGTACTCTGAAGTGAGATTGGGCATATAGAGTAATACATTCCTGAATTTACATAGTTGTTTCTCAGTAGAATGAGAACTGAAACCATGCATTTGTAGCATTACTAAACTATTGGTTTAATATTCAGTGATTTTCCAACTTTTCATCGTAATAAACAATGAGTTGCTATGTATTTTGGATTGACACACTTTCTCCAAATTCTTCATTTCAATTATATTTTGTTCAAGACTTTACATATAAATTGAAGCCATATTTATCTTTCCTAAAATGTAAATGTTATAATATTTTAATGTTTTGATGCTGTGCTATTGACTTAGATGTTTGTAAAATGTTACAAATCATGCATTTCTCTTAAACATTACAATGTAGTTATTTATAGAAACATTTGATTTATTAGGAAAATCATTTGTTGGACTTAAGTGATTTCCTAAATATCTTTTCCACTAAACCACCTATAGGGTTATACAAAGTGTTTTTGTAATAGCTGGTTATTTTTTTATTTAATTTCTAATGAAAGGAATATTCTCATAAAGACTTAAAGGAAAGCTACAATGTGATGTCAGTTAAAAGGAAAGTGCTTTCTAGACTCTGGAGAATACTAGAGAGAAGGCTGACTGATTCTTACATTAGCTGATCCACATTATTAATTCATTAATCACTCACTGAGTGCTTACTCCATGAGCAGCATTGGTGATACAGCTTGATCTTTGGGAAAAAGAGATATATAAAATCAATTGAGATATGATAAAATGAATGTGATAGATACAAGAAGAAAACAGGAAAAGCAGAGGGATAGAATTTAATTTCCTTTGATTTTATATAATTTTCTTTGAGTTTCACCCTATGTAGTAAGGTGAAATTAGATTTGAGACTGGAAGAATGAATATGAATTTCTCAGAATACTTTGTGTAAGTGGTTTTTACTTGTAAATGTATTATTTCAAAAGTCATGCTATGTTATGGAAGTCAGACATTTCCTAAATTACTAGAGATAAGGGAAGAAGGGATGTTTCAGGGTGGTCTTGGAGAGAAAATTTGATACCAGTTAGGAAGAACTTATACTTCATCAAACTAATACTTCATCAGGACCTATATTTCATTTAAGGGTGCTGCCAAAGAAGTTTTAATGCAGGGACATAAAATTACCATATTTCTCTTTTGAAGATAACTTTGGCAGCACTGAAGAGGATGGAATTAAAAGAGGACAAGTAAATTGTTGGGAATTCTGAAAGAATGCTTCCATGCATCCAAATTGAGAGAGAGATGTTTGCATCAATCACATCAGTAGACATGAAAGCAAGGAAATCATCTGCAAAATTGCATTGAGCCAGAACGGTGACGCATGCCTGTGAGCCCAGTGATTCAGTAGGCTAAGGCAGGAGTATTGTAAGTTTGAGGACAGCCTCAGCAACTTAGTGAGATTCTGTTTTAAAGTAAAAATAAATAAACAATAAAAAGCAAACAAATAAATAAATGGTACTGGGAATTGAGCACTATGAATTTATTGGTAAAGTGCACCTGTGTTCAATCCTCAGTACCAAAAAACAAATTATGCTGATAATTATATAAAATCTTCCAAAGTAAAGTGAAGTTATTAAGAGGAGAACAAATAATGTCATGCATATTATATAATGCTTTTATCTTTGAGAAGATCAAAAATATGTTTTTCAGATCATATAGAAATATGTAATTTTGGGATTATCATGATATAATTAAGCTGCAACCACGAAATTTATTTTATAGTTGTATATAAAAAATGCAAGAATACCTATGCACCTTCACATTGGTGTATCTATTTAATTTGGAAGCAATCTTATTATTATACATCCCATAAGAGTCAAGAAAGATAAACCTGAAGCATAGCAAGACACATAGTTAGCTGGGTAAATGTACCTAAAATGTAGAGGTTAAATATAATGTAATTGACATGGGAAGCCCTTTCTTAGCAGTAAACAGAGGCCAGTATCTTTCAATATGTTTGGTTAAGCAGTGAAGACATATGGACATGAAGATTTGATAGAAGATTTTTATAAATTGTTTTAGTTCAATTGATATAGAACTTTCCTAGCTATCCATTTCTTCTTTAGTGAGCAACAATATTGCTCAAGAACTACGCCTATTTTATCAATGTTGTCAAATAAGTTTACATAGAATTACTTTAGAAAATTCCTCATTAGGAGTCTGATGGTAATTAGTGATGATCCTACTGCATTTTATTATCAATATTAGGAAATTGTATTATTTTTATTTTTACCTATCAGGCTAGATTATACATCAGTATTTCAAAATATATCTTTGTATTGACATCCTCTCATTTGTTTTTTAATTCAAAATTAGATATCATTTTTTCTGTTAGTATGTTTTGCATTTAATTTGCTACCCTCTTAATAGTGTTGTAAAATAGCAGTTTAAATCATTCTCTTAATATACTTTTTTTACATTAGAAGTCTTTAATGCTGTAAATTTCCTTCTAAGCACTACTTTATCTGAATCTTACAAATTTTGTGTTTCAGTTTTATTTATATTTAAATATAAAAATGTTTTAATTTTCCTCTTAAGTTCTTTTTTGACCTAGGGGTTATTTTAGGTATGCTGTTTAATTTCCAGTACGTGAGTGATCTTAGAGACATTTTTATTAATATGTAGTTTAATTCCATTGTGATTACAGAACATATGGTGGGTAATTTTAAATTTTTTACATTTGTTGACAGATTTTTAATGTTTCAAAGCATCATATCTCTTGGTTAACATTCTTGATACATCTTACAATAATGTTTATCTACTATTATTCAATAAAATATGTTACAAATATCAGTGAGATCAAGTTGGTTATGATGTTGCTTAGTTCTTATTTGTCCTTATAAATTTTATGTCCACAAGTGAATTTCAGAGTCAATGGGTGACTGGAACAGGGCTTAAGGATGTTGTATAGGGGACTGTTTTATATCACAATATGACTCATAGTTACATATGTGTAAATATTTATTGTTATAAATAAGTTTTGTAACCTATACATTATAAGCATCCTATGATTTTCAAGCTAGCACAATATATCTAAACTCCATATAAATACATTCAGACCAAATATATTTTTCTCATTGATATATTATGTATATCTCATTTCCATAATTAAAAATCCATATGTTTTATTGTCTCAGTTTTCTACATATATGGATCCCAATACATAGTCTCTCCCACTCTTTCTGGTAAATATCTTGATTTTCACTTGAAATTCATGATGTACCTACTTGTTTAACAGATATTATGATTTGGCAGTCTGCAAGTTTTGCAGTTTTTTTAGCTAGCATAGTCAAATGACAGAAGTTTATTTCATCATATTCATGTTTCTGTTACTCTAGATGTTAAGGTGAAAAATTGGTACATTTTATCTCTCCTTTAAGATCTCCAAAATAATTAGAATGTTCTAACTTATTATATTCCCAGTATTTCACATTTCACTCACACTATTCTATGCAAATTTCTCCCCACGCCAGCCTACTATTCAACTACAATATTCATTCCAAATGACAACAGATAATGTGTTTTTTCTTAGTTACATTGAATTTTTATTTTATACTTATTAAAATAACTCTTTTATGCTTATTTAGACAGGGATTTATTTTGTGAACACTTTAAAGTTTATACTTTACAGAAAGTTTATGAAAATAGTACAAAGAATGCCTATAAAAGCCACTCACAGTTTCCATTAGTATTGATATTTCACTTTACTACAGTATATTTGTTATAATTAATGAATCACCAATCTATATACATTGTTAGTAAATAAAATTTATAGTTTATTCCAATTGTCTTAGATTTTTATGATTCCAAGGTCTCATTTAGTGTACTATATCTCACTCCTTGACTCCCTGGCCTCCTTGTGGCTGTGACAATAATGTTTTAATTAATGTTTTCACCCCTGTGTGCCATGGGCTGATAGATCCCATTCCTTGCTAAGAGCTAGACTCCTCCTTTCTTCAACTTCAACTTGGCCAAGTACACTAAGATTTCCATCCTCTTTAGAGTTGATCACTTGTGACAATTCCCAGTAGCAATATCTCAAATGATTTTGACATGCCTAAAAAATAATCCATGCTAGCTGGTTTAAACAAAAAAGCCAAATTTGCTCAAATATATTTCTATAGCAACAAAATTATTGAAATTACCAAAGGATTGTACTTGAAGTATGTAGAGCCATTAATAATGATCAAACCACCATTTAGGCCTCCCCTTGATAAACCCATTTCCACTCCTGGAACAAGTAAGGTAGGACTCTCTCTATAGTGGAAACTGTTTCTGAATCTTTGTTAAGTTTCTCCTATCTGTGCTTGGTGGCACATGCTTATAATCTCAGGCTTGGAAGGCTGATGTAGGAGAATCAAAAACTCAAAGCCAGCCTCAGCAATTTAGCAAGGTCTTAAGCAACTTAGTGAGAACCTGTCTCAAAATAAACAATATAAAAGGAGTGGGGATGTAGCTCAGAGGTTAAGTGTTTCTGGGTTTAATCTTCACTATCAAAAAAAAAAAAAAAGGTTCCTCTAGTATTCTATTACTTAAGGTCTCATGGTCTCATCTCATAGAAAACTTGTTGCATGTAGCATTTGAGTCCTCAATTAATCAATCACACCCTGACATATTTTCAGGATGTGTCTGATTAGACAAAACTATATCACATGTCTACTCTGAGTATCCAGAAAGGTCCAAAGTGAGTTTGTGATTGTTACTATGAAAAAGAAAGACAAATAACAGAGGACATTGTACATACATACCAGTACCGTTTGAAAGGTACCAGCTTGTCAGAGAAGATGGCAAACATTTTCTTATTTGTGATGGCAATGACCTCAGAAAATAATAATAGAGGCCTGACTTAAAAGATGAACATGTAATGAAAGAATATGCTATGTATTTGATGGATTGTCTTTCAGAGCAACAGTTGGCAAGAAAATGTGATGAGTTTGTATGATTTTGAACTATAAGGGAAAACCTATTCCCTGTTTCAGAATGACTTGAGCATCATGAATATGGATGCCTTTGCAGCTTTTATCCACAATTTCCCTGATTTCAAATGTCAGTCATATTTTCACTAAAGCAGTCAGGAGTTTGTTCTATTATGTTTCACTACAATTTGTTCAAACCTGTATAAGGGAAAACATCTATTTTATTTTTTCCTGCTGAGTGCTATTTTCTCCCAGCACTAGAAACAGTATCATCATCATCATCCTTAAGAAACTACCCTTCTCCAATCTCAAATATGAAAAGGAAAACATGGATGGGTCAATGTGAACACTCTGTATCCTAAATCAGCAATTGGCTTATGCTTTGATGAATTAACTAAACAGAACAAAGAAAACCCTACATAGGGATTATTATTGTTTTGGATTTACATAGTTTATAGATTTTAATTTGAGGGAAACAATTGTACCTAAGCATGGATCTATCACAAAAGAGACACTTAAACATGAGCTGAGGTTTATTCATCTCAATCCAGGCATGGATCCATCATCATTCTTTTACGTTGTAAGAACCAGTTTCTTTTCATTGCTTAAGCAACTTCGAGTTATACTTCTGTTTCTCCCTACTGAAGGAATTTTAAATAACATTATTTGGGGTGTTGGCAAAGTTATGCTATTGTGATTTTTTATTTAGGTAGTTTATTAAACTAGACTAAAAACTCTTTAAATTTAAAGACCACGATTTTATATCATAACAGAGTTCCTAGCAAACATTTGCTGCATATTTGATGAATGAATGAATCAATGAGTATGAGATAATTCAGTAATAAAGTCAGCTTTTTGCATAAGTAGAGAATCTAAAGCAGGTTACATTCCTCTTTATGTGGTATTGTTTGCATTATGCCTAAATCATAAGATGGGAGAGGAAGTGATATTTCTAGAATTACTTGTTCTGTACATCCAGGCTGTAGACCATTTTCATCACAAATTCTTCTTCCCCTTCCCCGTTCCATCCCCTCCTTGCAAAGCCACTCCATGAAAAAAACAAAATCAAAATATGCCTTGAGACTTTTCAAAATCCCTCAAGACTTTTAAAAAGGCTTAGCTATCATGCATACATATATATAAATATGTATATGTTTATATATGTGCATCTACATATAATATGATATATACATGATAGAAGTATCTTGTATGTTTTTTTATGAGCTCACTCTATTTAGTAAGAAATACACTCTTAGACCTGAAACATTTCTTCTCCTGGGAAACAACTGTCCACTGATAAAGAATGACCTGTCTGCTTCATTAGGAAACTCTCCAGGTTAGTTTATTGACACATTTTTAATACTATAATTAGTATTCAAAATGCAATATTCCCCAAGGGTTACTACTGGGATGCTGGGGCTATGCTTTTATTTGGATTTTTTTTATTTGTGTGGCAAGGAGGGGACTCAAGAGAAGTAAGTCTTTATTGTTTCTGTAAAAGCACTAATTTGCTGCCAATGATAAATGATTATGTGCTGTTTCTTTTTATTTTGGAGTTTAGATAATTACATTGGAGAATTCCAGAGAGGATAGTTACTTCCTTATTTTTTTCTTATTCCAGACCAGCAAGAAATAGGTGTATTCATCCTTTGTATGCTAATTATGCTAGTGTGGAACAACGAACAAAGATAGTCCATATGTAATATGTAAAATTCATATTTTATTTTATTTTTCATTTTTATTTGGCAAGAAGGTACCAGAAACTATAGTCTTCATGATCTGTAATTTTGAAGAAAAATACGGCACTTTGGCTATTCAAAATAATCAGTAGTTATGTTCTTTTTCTGTATTTTTATAGGTAATCCATCCATATCTTAAATTATATGTACTTCTGCAATTTTGCTTTATATATATATTTACCAGTTTTTTCTCCTTTCTAGGCCAAAAAAAGTTAAAAGTGACTGAAACTTGGAAGATAATAAATAATTCATATAATGAAAAATGCTTATTTAGACATTTTAAATGATAAAAGTTTTAAAGGATGCTTTTTATTTTTGATTAAATACAATTGGGAACACTTGAGTTCACATTTATCTTCTAAGTATCATATCATATTATCATATAAATATTTGATTACTTATGGTGGCATTCTAGCTAAGCAATTATTTTCTACACTTGCTCATACATCAAAATCATTAAGAAACTATTTTAAATATCTATACATATGAGTCATATTGCAGAACAGACAAAACATAAGAAAGAAAGCCATGTGGCTATTGTGAATAGAGAGAAGAACCACAGGGCAAAGCCTCAGAGGTAAGCTTGGACCTGGCATGTGGAATTTCTATCATTGTAGATCTAACATGGTCAAAATCAGCAAGTTTTTTATTGTTTAATCTAAAAAAATGAATACAGATAATTAATCTTTAGATTTAAAATATAAAGCTTGGCTACACCCTTTTTGATAGGGAATTGAGAACCAAAGCTTTATTTGAATATGTTCAAGAAAAAATTAGAAGAGAGGAATTGGGTAGAGTGAAGAGTGATAGCTTTCTTGAATTTTGCTCTAAGGGGATACATTAAATAAATTTGGTCCTGGACTGATATGTGAAAGTTTCAAACTTATGAAAACTATTTTTCTCTGGAGCAAGTTAATAAATAGACTTATTTATTTATTTTTCCAAACACGAGACCAACTTATTTTATAGCGAACTAACAGGAATAAACACGAATGAGGTGAGTTTTGAGAAGAATGACCATCTCAGTCATTTGAAGACAGTCCCATTTCTCCAAAGATTTCTGTCACCGACAACATTTTGAACAAATTAACATCCAGTCCTAAATAAGGTTTGTGTAAGTCAGCTTTTCACTGATGTGACCAAAACACCTGAGAAGGATAACTTCGAGGAGGAATGATTTATTTTTGTTCATGGTTTCAGAGAATTCAGGCTATGGTGGGCCCACTCCAAGGCATTAACATCATGCCAGAATGTCATGGTAGACAAAAGCTGCTCAGCACCTTGCAGCCAGGAAGTGGAGGGAGAAAGAGCGAGAGAGGAACAGAGACAGAGAAAGGGACAGAGACAGTACTGGACCAGAAATAGATGTATTCCCCAAGGCCATGCTCCCACTGACCTACTTCTTCCAGCCACATCCCACCTGCTTGCAGTAACCATCCCATAGTCCATTCAACTTGGAATTGATCCAGCAAATGTCCTAATCCACTGATGAGGTCAGAGTCATAATCAGTGCCTAAAAGCCCCATCTTTGAACCTTGCTGCAATGGGAATAGGGCTTTCAAAACCTAAGTGTGTGGGAAACATTCCAGATCCAAACCATGCTTCTTGTCATAAAGTCACATGGCATAGTGCATTCATAAGCCTTTTAAGAAAGTATGGAGAAGATTTGAAGTCAGAGCATGTCTTAAAAAGCAGATGATCTTAATTTCAGGAATTTTTTTCCTAAGCTCAAAAAATATAAATAAAAATGATATGGATCCAAAAGTATGGATCCAAAAGTGGGAAGAAAAGCACAATGTACAGGAAGCTGGATATTAGGATTATGTCCCTCCAATTTTGTTCTGATCGATTCCCTGCCACTTAGTTATTATGATATTGTTCTGGAATGTCCCCCAAAGACCCATATATTAAAGGATTCATCCCCAGCTTGGCTATATTTGGAGATGGTGGAAATTATAAGAGATGGAATCTAATGAGAGTTCTATGAATCACTGTGGAAGTGCCCATAAACGGGACTGTGGGTACTGGTCTCTACCTCTTTTCTTTTCTCTCACTTCCTACATAAGGTGAGTAGCTAGTTTCACCTTGTCCTTTCACTGTGATGTGCTGCCTTTCTACAGATCCAAAATCCATTAGACTAACCAATCATGGACTGAAACCTCCAAGATCTTGTGACAAAATAAAATTTTTCTCTTTATGAGTTGATTATCTAAGGTATTTTGTTGTAGTGATGAAAAGCTAATACATGAGTGTTAACATCCACATGTCTTTTGTATTTCTCCAAACTGCTTTTTGTATAGAAATCAATCTTTATATAAACAGAAGAAAGTAAGAGTTTCATTAAATCTTCAATTTTTATATTAAATAATCAAAGATATTTTTTGAACCATTACAGTATTCCATCCCAAGGAACAGTAATCCATCCTATTAAAAGAGAATCTCAATTTCTTCTCTTATTATTAATGTGAACAGATCAAAGTGCTAATCAAATAGTATTCTAAAATTATTCATCTTTTTCTTTTTATTGCTTATTTTTACTCATAAATAATATATGACAGGAATATGGTACATTTATTTGACTTTTCATATAAAGGAAAGTTTACTTACACTGTAGAAATGTTCTCTAATATAAAATAAAATAAAAATTTTTTATTTCCTCATCTACTCTATTGATAAGCAATAGAATCAAATTAATTAAAAATACAAAGATTTCAGAACTCTTGAGGACCTTAGAGATGGTATAGCTAGGCAATCTTACTTCAGAGATTAGAAAAATGAAGTTTGATGATAACAGACATGTCAAGGTTCAAGAAAATCACTGACTAAATTGATTGGAGGACTCTGGTTGGTCACTGGTCCAGTGTGCATCTGTGATATGTTGGCACTTTCTCAGTGCTGGTAAGGTAGAACTCTCATACACCAACTTCTCTGGGCTAAGTAATGATAATACTATATGAGGGTTATAAAGTAATCTAACACCATTGTGCACTGAAAGTAGTTAAAAATTTCTTGTGAACACCTAGGAAATAGAGTGAGTGAAACAAACAATTATCCTAGTACCACAGTACAGGGAAGAAAATGAAACTGACCTTATTTATCTATTTAAAAAGTAACATCAGGAAATGTGATGAGATACAACATAGCATTACTCTTCAAGAGCTAATGCTTAGATCATTTTAGAAGAGTATAGTCATTATTTGTTGTGGATGACTTTTTGCCTCATGTGACATCTCTGACATTGTGGTCAATAAATAAAGATTGTACTGATAGAAAGCTCATGTGGTAGAGCACATAATTTATAAGACAGTGAAATATGTCATGATACTGCATCCAGTACTTAACCAAGAGCCTCAGCAACACATAAATCTTACCATGCTTTGATGCAATCATACAATCTTGTTTCATGCTATGCTTTTCAACTGTAGCTGAGCATTCATGATTGCTCTTGTAATAAGTACCATTTTTCTCCTCCATTTCTCCCATTGCCTTGGCATCTGGAAAGTGCTAAAAAAAAATTGAAGCCTCAGGAAATTGTCTTGAAACTAGAAACCAGCAGGAAATTGACCTAAATATACTGCAGGCAATATCCAAAGTATAGTTTAAAATATGTTCTTTTATAATAACTATTACTTTAAGAAATAAGTGCAATAGCATTCATATTCAAAATACTAAACTCTGTGCATAGAAATTGGCTTGTTGTGTAATATCAAAAAAGTTATAGCACAGAGATGATTTTTATAGGATAGAGAATTTATCTTCATAGCACATTTAGAATCATTGTCAAATATTGTAACTGCCTTAAAATTCTGCTATGTCAGTGGTGAGAAATTTCTATTGAAATTCTGATTCCTTCAAAATTATCTAAAGATATTTTTGAGGAGATGCTTCATGGTCTATTTATTTCTTACTTTATTGTTTTTGCATTGTTTATAAGTTGTTTTCTAACATTTTTAGCATTCCTCTGAATTACAAAGGTCTCCTGGAGAGATCCTGAAATTGCTCTGTAGATTTTAATATTTTTCTCTTATAACTACAGAAAAAAATCATATTTATCAAGTCCTATAGAAAATATAACACACTGCCCTTATTTTTGTTGTTGTTGTTGTGTCGTTAAAGTGGTTAAGATTATATGTAACCTGTGCTTTTGAAGTCTTGAAATTCACTGTGGGCTGAGCTCATGGAATTGTCCTTTCTATGCTATCTTCAGTTTGCATTTTCCAGATGGAATGTTTCTCTTTAGCCTTTTACACAGTCTATAATCAGGTTTTATTTTCTAATACAGTTTTACACTGCATGTGCAATCTGGTTCCTATACTTTGTCTGTTTTTACAACACCTAAGGGTTCATGTGCTTTTGAGCAATAACTCCCAAAGTACTTCATGGAAAAGTACTGCGTAAATGAAAAGAAGCATAAATGTATCAAGAATGGGAAGGGAATATATAACTACCTCAGGTATAAAAGGCATGTTTTATATAACAATTTTGATATCCATATAATCATTTCTACATTGCGAAGGTATATGTACATTATGCATTGGGCATACCTAGAATATAAAAATTGGTATATTTTCTCAGGCTCTTGTGATTTAGCATGAAGTATACATAAAAAAGTGACTTTTAATACTCTTTGTTTTTTTATTCTACTTAAGATATCAGTATTTTTTCATTATACAATGACTATTTTAAAACTGTTTTAAGTGATTTCATGTTGTCAAGTGTTCTAAGGGTCCTACATGCATATTATAAACTTTTAGAAACTACAGTATAAATAAGAAAATAAAAATCATTTTTAAACATGGAGTTTTCCCAAAGTTAACATTTTAATGTGTTACTGAAGCATGCCCATCTTTGTTAGACTTGTGAGGCTGTTGTACACAGAACTTTATAACTCATTCTCTTCCCTTAACAATATATCTTCAGCCCTCTCCAGTGCCATTAGATTCTAATTTTTAATTTTCAACTATTTCAGATCATGCTACATTAAATGCCTTGGAATTAAAATTTTGTGTTGATTTAAGTTTTATTACAAATTTTATCTTTTTTTTTATTTCCATGTCTTTGTTTCCTCTCATTGTGGTAAAATAAAATATGGAGAAAATATAAAATATTTGATATCTAAAAAAATCTTTCTTTTGCAGAGCATAATTATTGTATAATTCAGTACTTTGTTAATTGTTTAGAAATATGGTTATGAGGAATTCAAAAAAGTATTCTGAAGTAACATTAGGTGGACACTAAAACACACTGAAATGTTAAGAGGGCTTTGTTAGTGAAAGAAATTTGGAGATTCTTGTGCACCTAGAGGAATAGAGAAATTATGTGTGACACAGAATAATTTCTTTGAAGATTAGAAAATCCAATGAACCTTGTTGGCAAATTTGGGAGAAGAAAAAGAGAGACCTGGAATGCTACAGAATAAAATCCCTTAACAACAAAATAAGGTTATGTAAGAGAAGGAAGAAAAAAGAAACTTCAATCAAACGAGAAAGTCTCAAAACAACCTTGGTAATACCTTACCTATCAGTAGCTTCCTTAAATGTAAATGGGTCAAATTCTCTAATTAAAAGAAGGAGTGAGCTCCAGAGGCTGAAGCAGGTGGATTGGGAGTTTAAAACCAGCGTCAGCAAAAAACGAGCTGCTTAAGAAACTCAGTAAGACCCTGTCTCTAAAGAAAATACAAAATAGGGCTGAGGATTGGCTCAGTGGCTGAATGCCCCTGAGTTCAATCCCAGGTACGCCCCCCTCCAAAAAAAGACATAGTGATTGAAAGGATAAAAAACAAGACCCAACTACATGTTGCTTAATTTCTAAAAACATACATAGAATGAGAATAAAGGAATAGAATAAGGTATGCCATGTGGATAAAATCTAAAACAAAATAGGAAAAACTAGCCATATATATGTGTATAGACATACACACACATGTGTATATATATATACCTATATATATATATGTGTGGGTGTATATATACACATGTGTGTTTACATATATGAATAATTTATTCTTTAAATCAAAATCAAAGAGACAAAAAAGTAATTACGTAATTAATGGATTCATTCAGCAAAGAAAAATAGCAGTATATGCAATGTATATAATATTAACCAAATATGTAAAGAAATAATCAATAGACTAAATGGAGAGAGAGATTCCAGTACGATAGGTAAAGGACTTTAACATCCCATGTTCAGCAACGGATAGTCCATTCAGAACAGAAAATCAAAAACAACAACAAACATGGCATAGTCAAATTCTGCCCTTAATCAAATGAACATGTACAGAAAATTTTACCCAACCCTGAAGAGTAGACATTCTTCTCATGAGCACATGGAAGGCTCTGCAGGATGAAACATATGATAGGCCATGAAGCAAGTATCAAAAATTTCATAAACTAACATCATATTGAATATGTTTTGATCATAGTACAGTAAAAGTAAAAATTTACAAACAACAACAGTTTTTGGACACTATAAACTACAGGGGAATTAAATAAGCAACAGGTCCAGGAAGAAATCTTGAATAAGCCATGGGTTAAGGAAGAAATCAAGAAGATAATTAAAAAATTTCTTGAAATAAATAATGATAGAAACAAAAGATACCCAAACTATGAAATACAGAAAAAGCAGTATCAAGAAGAAAATTTGTGAATATCAACATCTACACTTAATAGAAGAAGATCTCAAATAACCCACCTATTGCTGTATCTCAAAGAATTAGAAAATGCTGGGAACCTGTGTAATCCCAGCAATTTAGCAGGCTGAAGAAGGAGGATCAAAAGTTTCAGAACTAGCCGGGCGCGGTGGCTCAAGCCTGTAATCCCAGCACTTAGAGAGGCTGAGACAGGAGAATCATGAGTTCAAAGCCAGCCTCAGCAATGGCGAGGCGCTAAGCGAGCAACTCAGTGAGACCCTGTCTCTACATAAAACACAAAATAGGGCTGGGGATGTGGCTCAGTGGTGGAGTGCCCCTGAGTTCAATCCCCAGTACCACAAAAAAAAAAAAAAAAAAAAAGTTTCAGAACGGACACAGCCACCTAGTGAGACCTTGTCTCAAAATTTAAAAAAATATGAAATTAAAAAGGGTAAGAATGTAGTTCATTGATAGTTTCCTAAATTCAATCCCCAGTACTGTCAAAAAAAAGTTAGAAAACAAGAACAAAACAAATACAAAATTAATAGAAGGAAAGACATAATCAAGATAAAGGTCAGAACAGAAATAAATGAAAATGATTAAATAAATGGAAAAGATCAAAAAATCATTTGAGAGTATTATGAACAATAGTATGCAAACAATTTTAATAAATTAGAAGGACACATTCCTGAACAGAAGCACCTCTTCAAGGTCACATCATGAAGAAACACATCAATCATTTGTAACAAAATTGAGCCATTAATAAACAATCTTTCTCAAAGAGATGCCCAGGCTTAGATAGCTTCACTGCTTACTTCTACCAAACATGTAAAGAAGAATATTAATTCTTAAATTATTCAAAAAAATTGAAGAAGATGGATCTTCCCATTCCAGTTCTATGAGTCCAGCATTGCCCTGATACCAAAATCAAGTAAGGACACACGCACACTCACAAAGATTTAAACTCAGATGAAAATATCCTCAAATATTATTCTAGCAAACCAAATTCAACATCACATTAAAGAGATTACTTACTATGACCAAGTGGGATTCATGCCAGGGATACAAGAAATGCCCAGCACATGAAAATCAATAAATGTCATACACCATATTAACATAATGAGGTATAAAAACCATATGATCATCTCTATAAATATAGAAGAAGCATTTGATAAAATTGAACATTCTTTCTTTATAAAAGTGCTGAACAAATTAGGCATAGAATGGATTTATCTCAACATAGTAAAGGTCATTTTTAATAAGCCCATGGTTAGCCTTATGCTGAATGAGGAAAAGTGGGAATCTTTCTATAATGTAGTAGAAGAGTAGAGTATCCACTTTAAGCACATTTTTCAACACTGGAAGTCCTAGCAGAGCATTCAAGCAAGAAAATAATTAAAGGGCATATAAACTCCTCATCAAAAAAAAAAGAAAGAAAGAAAAAATATGAGACTCATGAGCCAATTCAGAAAAATTGCCAAAATCAATATAGAAAAATCAGTGGTGATGCTATACAATAATAACCAATCATCTAGAATACAAATAAAGACTATCTAGAAAAAATATATATACAAGTGAACATACAACCAAAAAGTTGAAGGACTTTTACAATGAAAATGATAAAACACTGGTGAAGGAAATTAAACACACACAAAGAAAAAACGGAAAAGCATCATGTTCATAGTCAGAAAACACAATATACTTAAAATATTCACACTATCCAAAGCAATCTACAGATCAATGCAATGCTGAGGCCATTCCTAATAAAATAAAATAAAATAAAATGAGATTTTTCACAAAACTAGAAAAATGATCCTGAAGTTCTATGAAACCATTAAAAATAACCCAAATAGTCATAACCACATTAAGCAATGAAGGAGGAAGTATTTTGCTACCTGATTTCAAAATATATTATAAACCTGTAGTACCAAAATAACATGGTACTGGCATAACAAATGACAAATAGACCAATGGAATAGCATAGAAAGCCTAGAAGAAAATTCACATATGTCTAATCAATGGATTTTTTACAAAGATGCTAACAACATGCATTTGAGTAAGGACCGTCCTATCAATTAATGCTACCAGAAAAAAATGGATTGAGGAGGAAAAAGGTGGGAGAGAGAGGAACTACAGAATGAAATTAACCAAATTATGACATATTACTATATCATAGTGAATTAGACTTTAATATATAACTATACTACACCAATTTAAAAAAGCAATTAATAGAAGGAAAAATAATAGAGTAAAGGAAGGCGATCAAGGGAGAGAGGAGGGGAGGGAAGAAGGTAGGGCTGGGGATAGAAATGGAGAAATTACTTTATATACACTTATGAATATGTCAAAATGAACTCCCAAATTATGGAAAACTATAATGAATTAATAAAACCATAAATTTTAAAAAATATTAAAAAATTATCATCACTAGTCATCAGAGGAAAAATTGAAAATACAAGGAGCTACCACCTCACATTTGTTAGAATGACTGTCTTCAAAATGATGAAAGATAAATGTTGACAAGAATGTGGAGAAAAGCCTTGCACATTGCTTTAGGTAATGTAACAATATAGCCATTATGGAAAGGTTGTAGAGATTTCTGAAAACACTAGAAATAGAACTAATACATAATCAGAAATTTATTTTATTTTTTCTTTTCTCTTTTTGGTACTGGGGTTTGAACTCAGAGGTGCTTTATTACATTCCAAGCCCTTGTTAATTTTTTATTTTGAGTAAGTTCTCATTTCATTATTGAATTTCTCACTAAATTGCTGAGGCTGGCCTTAAACTTGTGATCTGTCTGACTCAGTCTCCAAAATTGCTGAGACTATAGGCATATGCCACTATGCCTGGCTTGACTGGCAAGTTTAAATGAATTTAAATCAGTGTGTTGAAGTGCTATAGGAGCTCTCATGTTGACTGTAACTTTACTCACAATAGCAAGGTATGGAGTTAACTTAAGTTCAACAATGGTTGAATGAATAAAAATGTGGCATGCATACCTAATGAAATATTATTTATTTTTTAAAAAAGAGGACAATGTATCCTTTGCAACAACATAGATGAACCTGCAAGACATTATACTAAGTGAAATAAGACAAGTACAGAAAGATAAATGTTAATAATCTCATTTTTGTTGAATTTGAAAACTCTGATCTCAAATAAGCAAAGAATAAAATGATAATTATCAGCTGGGTGTGGTGACTTATATGTGTAATCCCAGTGACTCAGGAGACTGAGTCAGGAAGATTGCAGTTCAAGAACAGCCTCAGCAACTTGCTGAGGCCCTTAAGCAACTTAACAAGACCCTTGACCCCAAAATATAAATAAATAAATAAAAATAAAATATGACTGGAGACTTAGCTCAGTAGTAAAGTGCCACTGGGTTCAATTACCAGTACCAAATATAAATACATAGATAAATAAAAAAGGTAATTATCAAAGCCTAATGTATTGTAATGAGAACTGGGGAGATTTTGGGTTAAAGGGTACATATTTTCACTTATATGAAAGAAAAAAAGAAAAAGTATCTGGGATCTTTTATACAGAATGGAGAATATAGCAAATAATAATGTAATATTTTTCAAGAAAGCATATTTGATGTTTTTACTTAAAATTATTGTCTTGATTTATTCATTACATAATGTACACATATATCAAAACATAAGATTGTCTCATACATTTATATAATTATTTTGTCAATAAAATATAAAATTAAATAGGCAAAAGACATGAAAAATATTGTTTCAAAAATACACAAACAGCCAATAAGCACATACCAAGTACCTAGACATCATTAGCCACTAGAGAAATACAAAATGCAAATCACACTTACTGGAATGATTATAATAATTTGAAAAATATAAAATAACAAATGTTGATAAAGTTGTAGGGAATTTGGAACCTTCATTCTTTGCTGCTGTGAAACTGAATAGTGTAGCCACTGAAAATGTTTAGTGTTTCCTGAAAAGTTTACATTTAAAATTACCCTATGATCCAGCAATTCCATTTCAAGATATCTATCCACAACTATTGAAAACAGGATCAAACAGCTATTGGTACACCCCGTGTATAGCAGCATTTTCAACAATAGCCAGAAGGTGTAAAGCACCCCAGAGTCTATCAGATGAACAGATAAATTCAACATACACATATACATGCAATAGAATATTATCTAGCCACAAAAATGAATGAAATTTGATATTTTCTATAGCATGGATTGACTGTGTCACTATTATGTTTGATGAAATAATCGGGACACAAAAGTTAAATATTGAATGATTTATTTTACATGATTTACCTAGAATAATCAAAATCATAGTGCTAGAAAGTAAAATAGAGGTTATGAGGGGAGTGAGAAAAAAATGTTTAACATAGAATTTTTCTGAGTATGATATAAAGGTTTTGGTTCTAAAAAGATGTAATGGATCCATAGCACTGTGAATACACTTAATGTTGCAAAATGTTTACTTCAAAATATTTAAAATAATAAATATCATGGTTTGTATACTTTACCATAGTAAAACTGTAAAACACGACTATATTTAATTAAGCCAGAGGTAAGCACAGTTGAAATCATGCATATATATACACGCTAAGAATGTAAATCGACTTTATTTTTTTGTTTTCTAATTTTATAAAAAACAACCCCAAGAAACATGCATAATATAGTCTTATTTTTCAAATATTAAACATTTGTGTTTATGTGGATACACACATACACAAATATGAACAAAGGTATTCGAAGCAAGTGGAAATATGAAGAATGTAGGAAGACATTAATAATTGCCCTAGGAAGTACAATTCTAGCCCAGCATGGTGGCACATGCCCATAATACTAGGGACTCAGGATGCTAAGACTGGAAGATCATAGGTTTGAGGCTATCCTCAGCAATTTAGCAAGACTCTTAAAAAAAAAAATTGGAAACAAGTCTGGGGAGGTAGCTCAGTGGTAAAGCACCCCTGGGTTCAATTCCCAGAATAAATAAATAAATAAATAAATAAATAAGAAAGAAAGATTCTACCAAAACACCAAAACAATTGTCAGAATAAACATTCTTTAGAACTCTGAAGTCAACCAAAGGCTGAACTTTGGGAATATTTATTCAAAAAATATACTGAATTGAGGTAAGAGCATTGAACTTTATGGCATTTGAACTTGACTTATTCCCATTTCTCTACCTTTAGCTCCACTGTGGCGTGGCCTTGAAGACCAACAGTGAAAACCAACAAAATGGAAGGCGAGGGGACTGAAGTTTCTTTTGAAGTTTCTTTAAAACCTCTTTCTCGGAGAACTGTAATTTGACATTATCATAGTTCACCCACAAGATTCCAACTAAAAGATTGTCTTTGTTCCATGAGCTCACAGAGTACAGAAAGCCTTTTTATACAGGGGTGTTTCTGAAATACAATGGGCATAAAATGTTTACCTTTGTGGCTTCCTGTAACAGTGGATAACAGTTGGAACAAACAATAGGCTAATCAAACACTCATGGGGAAAGTTAAGAAATTAGATGTCCACAGCATTCTTGAAGGTGCTCTGAGATGTTCCTTGGAATCTAAAAACCCATGTGCATCTGCATGTACACTCAGAACTATATAAGCAGAGAAGGTCTTAAGTTGTTACAGCTGACTTGGGACTCCTTGAAAGCAGAAAGTAGGACACAAAGAACACGTAAATTGCCTGGCTGAATTTTAAAGGCATGCTCAACACACTTGCCAAGCCCCTTGGCAAATATTGGTTCCAGCTATTTAAGAAATCTGTCCAATCAGTAGCTGAAAACTATATTAACCAGAGACTGCCATGGCCAAATAATCCAAAAAACACCTGTACAGACAAAATAACTATGAAATATAATAAACAATTCCAGGATAATTGCTGTGTATGACTGTATATTATGTACTGATATAAAAACACAGAAGAAAGAATTTTGAATATTTTTATAAAAAAGAAGTGTTAATGGTTTGAGGAGATAGACTTATCTTGGGTTGAATATTACACAATATATATATGTGTGTCAAAATTTCACATTGTAACATAATAACGCACAAGTGTTACGTCTCACTTTAGAAAACAGAATTCCATTTATAATGAGATCAAAAACCATAAAATACAATGTAATAAATTAGCAAAAGTAGTGCAAGACTTGTATCATGAAAATTACAAGTATTACTGAAAGAATGAAAGAAAATGTAAATAAATGCAAAGACATCCCATGTTTGTAGATTAAAAGGTGAGAGCTCTGCCCAAATTAAACTTTTGCTCCACAAAAATCCTTATCGACATTTCACCTGGTTTTCCTTAGAGATTGGCAAGCGTGTTCTTAATTTAATGTAAAAATATATACCTAAGTAGAATAAATAAATAAATAAAATTTTAAAAAATAAAGGCAAAAAAAAAAAAAGTGAAGAAACCCAAAGTGGCCATAACATACTTGAAAAAGAACAAAGTTGGGGGACTGGGTTTGTGGCTCAGTGGCAGAGCACTTGCCTAGCATGTATGAGGCACTGAGTTTGATTGTCAGCATCACATATAAATAAATAAAATAAAGATCCATTAACAACTAAAAAATATTTAAAAAAAGAAAAAAGTAAAAGACCAAAGTCGGAAAATTACTTCCCAGTGTCAGATTACTTACTCAAGTAATCACATCTGTGTGATACTGGCATTAGACAGGCATTTAAACCTATTAAAAATAATAAGAGGCCGGGTGCAGTGGCACAAGCCTGTAATCCCAGCACTTAGGGAGGCTGAGACAGGAGAATCGCGAGTTCAAAGCCAGCCTCAGCAACAGCAAGGCACTAAGCAACTCAGTGAGACCCTGTCTCTACATAAAACACACACAAAAAAATAGGGCTGGGGATGTGGCTCAGTGGTTGAGTACCCCTGAGTTCAATCTCCAGTACCAAAAAAAAATAGTAATAATAAGAGGCCAGAAATAAATCAATATAGCTATAGTCAATTTATTTTTGATAAATGTCTCAAGCAATTCAATGGGTAATAATTTTCCAGTAAGTGTAAGCTCAAGGGAGACAACTATTATTTTTCATAGTGATAGAAATGAATAAACTCTAAGAAATGTTTTATTTAGAGCAATGATAATTTACCAATTGAGACAAACAGTGGGAGCCAGGACAAGAGTCGAACACTGTAACTGAGTTATAAAAGACAACAGGAATGTAAGAGAGTCTTATGCCAGGGAAACACACTTGCTTCTGTGTCTTAGCATTTCTAGAACAGAGAAGGTGAGATACAGGATTGAGAACTAAATAGATTAAATGCTGGTTTGTAAGACTTTTCATATCATGCAGATATTTTGTATTGGTACTAAAAAGAGAGAGAGCAAGAGATTAGAAACAAGACAACTCACCTGGAATTTCAACTTGAACTGAGGAGTAGCAAGCTCTATTTGCATCTAGAAACTATTTATCACTAAAATCTACTATGCATGCACTCATGCTTTTGCCTTAGTTCCTGGTATTTTCTAAAACAGGAACATCATTATTCATTTCCTACTTTGTAGTTCTCTTCTACTCTTACTTAATTATCTTTCACTATGCTAATGTATGTAGGACCAGGTTGAAAGCTGCTTTCTCTGTGAACCCTCTTCTGACATCTTAATGCAGTTCATTTCTCTTCTGTTCTGTGCTCAGGCAGTATTTTCTATAGGTTTTTTACTTTCACACATATCACTGGGTTTGTTATAAATATCTAGTTATATTATTTCTCCCTAGAAATTCATCTTCTTTAGAAGAGAGAGGATTAGGTTGTAATTACTTCTCCATCTTAATGCTAGCACTGCCTCTGATGTAAGAGATACTCAACAAGTTTTAGGTAAAAATGAATGAAGTATCATCAATCAATTGATTACAATTAGCCAGCTAATATTCAATATGTATGTAATGTGAAGAGAGAAACATTAATTCTAATAGTTACTTCATTCAATACCAACATGAAAAAATTAGTATTTTCCTGTCATTAAATTTTATCTGTAACTTATGCAACCTTCTGTAACCCAGGCATGTGTTAGCTCTGCATATTACATGTTTATAAGCATCTGATCAAAATATTATTTTCTTGAAAATATTATTATTATATTATTATATATTTATATATCATATATTTTACATATTTATATGTAAGTACATATAAATATATTACTTATAATTTATATAAATATATTATTTATAAATATTTATAATAATGATTCCTAATATAAGCACCATTTGGTCTGTGTCTTCTTAAGCAAGTGGTTGAAAACATGGATAAAATTTTTCTGTCAGTTCTTCAGATGGAACAAGGTTGGTAAGCCCACCAAAGCTACCATCCCTGAGGCAGACTGCTTCCATGCAGTGGTGGCATAAGAAGCAACATCAGTGAGCAAGATTGATGCAGCATCACTGAAGATCAAAAGACAACTGACATCTATAAACAGCCATCCTTGTTTTGAAGAGCTATGCCAGCCTGGATTTTCTGTTCCTCCTAATCATTACCACATTACAGCTTTTATTTTCAACAGCAAATACTACTCCCAGCAATTATCTCTTTCTGCAGACTTCGTATAAGATAAATATATATATTTGAGTTACAATGCCTTATTAGAATTGATAACTCACAAGATGGTACTGAAAAAGATAAAGCTAGGAGATGGAAAAGGTCAATACTATAGATGCACTGCTTATACAGTATGACTCTACATCATGTACAACCAGAGAAATGAAAAGTTGCACTCCATCTGTGTACAATGAATAAAAATGCATTCTGCTATCATGCATACCTAGGTAGAATAAATAAATTTTAAAGATAACAATTTAATTTAAAAATAAAATAACAGATTTATTAAAAAAATGTAGTTGGTTTTGAATGTGTGATTGAACAATTCGCCTGTTGGAGGGTTGGCATATGATGTACTATTTTGATCAAGGGATAATTATAACATCAGGTTTATACTTTAGGAAAGTCTGTCTGATGGTGTATAGAGGAAGTAACAGAGGAAACAAATATTTGACACAGGAACGCTCTCTGGACATATATTACATGAGACCTGATCAGCAGCAAGAGAGCTTATATCTGGACAATGGAAGGGAGACTGATATTTCTGATTGCTTATTAGAACTTCCCCCATGGATGACTCTCAAGCTTTTATTGAATTCAAGATCTCCATCCACTCCCAAATAACAAAGGCCATATGAAACTAAAATCTCCTTCATCCTTATCCCAAAGCTACTCATTCTCCCCATCACTCACATTATCTCTTTCATTTCTCTTAACCCACAAGTCTCTTACTACTCCTGTGGATTTTATTTCCTAAATATTCCTTAAAATCTTTCACAATTTTTGTCCCTACTATCAATATCTATGAAGAGGAAGAATCAGTCTCTTATTTATTGGAAATCAATAAGCCAGGTAACATGTGGTGCAGTACCACTGTAATTGTCAATTTTAAATGATTTTAGGCAAGCCACTTAACCTTGCAATGCTTTTTCCTTTAATTTTTCAAGAAGAAAATAATAGCATTATAAACTCAATATTAACTATTAAAATAAGAATTTTGTGTTTGGTTAGGTCCATTTTTTTTTCAATTTGCAGAATCTGTGAACTATCTCAATAGTTCTTAACTCTTGGTGTTCACTGGCATCACTTTGAGGGCTTAAAGCAGTGCCAGGTGCTGATTCCAGAGTTCCCTGAGTGGGTCTGAGAATTTGTCTTTCCAACATGTTTCTGGGTGATGCTGATGCTGCTGGTCCAGTTATGACACTATTAGAAGTATTCACCTATTTGAGCTCTTTTGAATATTAATACTGATTCAAAGTGAATTTGGTTATATTCTAGTACTAACACTAAGGAAAAGTAAAAGACAAGTATATCTTTTGACTTTTTAAGTTGCATTTTTCTTATCTATAAATAAAGTAGGTAAGCAATCAAAGATGGTATTAGTTTTCATATCTTTATCATCCTTCTGAAGTATGCAGGTATTTTCATTTCTGAAAAAAGGTATATGAATCTTAGTTGGGGTATAAAAATCACCATAAATGAAATAAAGGAACAATTTTTAAAAATCTACCACTTTTAAATGCCCTTTTCAGATAAATCTTGAATTCAGAAATTACTTCACTCAGTATTGGTGAAACAGCATTTTGGGTTTTTAAGTATTGAGAGATGTTCATAATAAGAATAGTGAATTTCAGGCTGAAATTTTGGAAAATATCCCAATGTGCCAAAATCGCAATCATTTCTTGTAAATGTGAGGTGCATAAGCCTAGATAATGATAATGTAGGAGCAAAGTACAGTAGACCATCACATGCATTTCCTATCTGATTTCAGTGACTTGTTACAAACTTCAAGTTTTTCTATGATTCTGTTTGAATGCATCTCAAATGGACTGAGGAATTTTGTAATATAAAAGGAAATGCCCAACATAGTTTGGTGCATTTAAGATTCACTTAGACTAAGCTATTTTGGACTTGAGTGTAATAGCTCTAAGATGAAATTTCACAGGTCAGTTTTTTTTTTTTTTGCTACTACCTAGTGAAGTGTTATCTGCTTTTATTTCTCAACTATGTAATGTAGTAACACATGAGTGATTTTTAGAAGCAGTTACTAATATAAAAACTCAGAAATTAAAGTATGAAAGTCTTGAACTTTGAAATAATTAGAGGTTATTTCTATATATAACACATTTTTTCCTTTTGCTTAAATTTGTTACATATACAGAAAGTATTACAGCTAAGTGTCTTTGGTATGTTTGGGCAGGACATTGATTTTCATGAGGAAATGAAGCTATTTGCTAACCAATCCAATAGTGACCATGTCCAAATTTACCAAATAATAATATATAAAATATTTTGATTGAAACAATGTTCACAGTAACAAATTTTTGTTAAAACTTAACACATGAGACACCATATCATCACTGGAATCTGTTATATACTTAGTTCAAACGTATGTTATGTCATATTTTGGGTGAGATTCGTTTAGTTTTTATAGATGTCTCTAGGTTTTCTGCTATTTCAACATGTCTGGAAACCACTATATTTTAGAGATTAATAAGAATATAAATTATCTATTAAAATATGATTGTTATTACATATTTATATTCTATGATATTATATATTTATATTCCAAAAAGATAAGTATATTTATATTCCCCAAATTTGGATTTACAATAATTCAAGAAAGGTTATTAATGCCCTCTTTGGTATAGGTGTCAGGTTAGGAGATTTTTTTCTTTTTGGTACTGGAGATTGAACTCAGAGGCACTCGACCACTGAGCCACGTCCCCAGCCCTATTTTGTGTTTTATATAGAGACAGGGTCTCACTGAGTTGCTTAGTGCCTTGCCATTGCTGAGGCTGGCTTTGAATTCATGATTCTCCTGTCTCAGCCTCCCTAAGTGCTGGGATTACAGGCTTGCGCCACCATGCCTGGCTAGGTTAGGAATTTTATATGAGAGAAAATTCAAGCTAATGTAACTGGGAATCTAGAGGATGTGGTTTCTACTCTATTGTTGGTTGAAAGTAAATGTTGGTTTCTGATGGCAATGTTGGTGGATGCCAATGCTAGATCCAAGAGATATTCAACAATAAATAATTTTTTTAAAAATGAAGAAATAAATTAAACAGAGTAAACAGCAGATTTAAATTCATGTTGAGAAAGAGAAGGAAGTTATCAACTTCTCCCAGATTTATTCTTTAAGCCAAAATATCAGTGGTTAATTTTGGGTCAGTTGGCCTGGACCACAAGGTGCCCAGATATTTATTAGTCAGAAATTATTCTTGATGTGTCTGTGAATCTTAGGTTGTTTGGGGATGAACATAACATTTGAGTTTTTGGACTGAGTAATGTAAATTGTCCTCTTAATGAGGGTAAACTTCATCTAATCAATGGATGACCTGAATGAATAGAGAAAATAACTAAATAAAATCAATCATTTGTGTTACTACCTCTACCTGGGACATGGGTTTCTTCCCCCTTTCTGATTTACACTGAAAAAACTGGATCTTCATGCTTATTAATTCTCAGGCATTCACACTAGACTCAGATGCTGGGACTTCCCATTGTTCATAATGACACTAACTAATCTCTTTTAATAAATGTCTCTTCCTTTCTCCCTCTCTAGCCAGTTCAACACAATATCCCATATATATGAAATAGACATGTGTGTATTTGTGTGTGTCCAATTTATATCTTAGTGGTTACTTGTAGAACTCTAAGTAATATATTTACTTTTGGAATATTCCTATGAAGATAGGAGAACAAACTGTCATTCATCTTCCTTTCCATGTTTTTTCCCCTTTCTCTATCTTCCTTACTTTCTTTTCAATGGAAAGACATATTGCTATTGTCATAAGTTATGACACCAGATATTATCTGGGATGCACTTTTATAGTAGAAAACAGTGTCTGTTATGGTTCAGATTTGGGGTGTCTCCCAGAAGCTCATGTGTGAGACAATGCAAAAAGGATTGGAGAAGAAGTGATTGGGTTATAGCCTTAACTTAATCAGTGAATTCATCCCTGATAAAACTAACTGAGAGGTAATTGGAGGCAGGTGGGTTAGGGCTGCAGGAAGTGGTCCATTGTGGGCATTTGAGGCGTGGCTATGGGGCATATATTTTGTATCTGGATGACAGAGTCTCTTTCTGATTTTTGATCATCATGTGAGCTGCTTCTCTCTGCAACATTCTGCCATGATGTTCAGCCTCACCTCAAGCCTCAAGGAATGGAGCCAGCCTTCTATGGACTAAGACCTCTGAAACTCTTAACCCTCTAATAAAATTTTGCTCCTGTATAGTTGTGCTGGTCGGGTCATTTAGTCACAGCAATGAAAAGGCTGACTAAAACAATGCAATTGTGGCTTAAATGTTGGACAAATATAGGGATATCACATTTCCTGTAAAATAAGGAGGCCAAGGCATGGAGTGAGTTTATTTTCCTTGTACTACTTCCTTTCTTGCAACTGGTCAGATGGACTTAATAGCTGACTTACAATTTGTAGGAGAGGAGCCTGAGATGATGATCAGAGAAAATTAAAAGCCTTATTTAGCTCCAATTTACATTTTTAATTATGCAACTACAGATCTCTGCCTAAGAAACTATTGAATGCCAGTTTATATTAATAAAACAGCTACTTTATTATCATTTGGCCACAATTATTTGCCAATAAATCCCTTCCTGAGGTAACTTTGTATGGAAGCATTGAAAGTGAAAGACAGATTCTGGGCTTCTCTGGATCCTTATGGTGATACTTTAACAGTATCAATTCTATATTCCAAAATAGCTGTTAAGTTGCCAGACACCAGACACTGTTTGAGATAGCTCAAATTGGAAATTTGAATAGAAAATGAAATCAATGTAATCAGGAAAATAACTTAATGTTAGGAAATAAGGTTCTAACTGGTTTGACCATCACTCAATATTAGGTATGGACCTAAAAACTCACTGAACCTCTCTCTCTTCAATGTGTAAATGGGAAAAAACTAATAAATATAAGAATCATGTAAATCATAAAAAATAAATAAAAAGAAATACAGTCAACAGCCTTCTACCCAATATTCAATTCAATTAAATTACTCTTCAAACTATTCTGCACTTCACATCTGGGTTTAACTTTGTAAAACATGTCCAATTACCTATCTTTCCCACTGGAAAGGGATTTGCTGTACTTCCATTGCCCATAGGATCATACAGAAATGACAAAATAATAATTTTGAGACTTGCCTCAATGTTAATTCACCTTAGTCTTTTAGTTGTATCATCTCAGGCTTTTATATGAACAAAAATAAATTAATTGAACTATTATTCTGTGAAAATATTAATACTTAATTACTTCTATGCCTCTGAATGTCCTTTACTACCTTTTGAAATCTTCCAAGATCTAGCTGGTTTATCACCATGGCTCTCATAAGAACTTCAACTGGAGTTCAATGCTTCTTCCTCAGTGAGCTGTTTTACTATTGCTAAGTACACAAAATAATTCATAAATATTATAAAATTACTCTTCAGAATGTTCTTCACTTCATATCTTGGTTTTATCTTATAAAATACAAATCTGATTACCTAAATTTCCCACTGGAAAAAAGCTTATTATTCTCCCATTACCCATGGAATCATACAAAAGGGTGAAACTGAAGACAGCAGCCCTTCACAGGGCTGGATGTATAAGAAAAGTTCTGAACGAATGGTGGTCAATACGAATGGAATGAGTTAGTAGAGTCATCCTTGCAAACAAAAGCAATGCATTTTTAAAGTTACCTATAACATCTCTGAAGATTATTACTTATGTTCACATATCCGATTTATTTAAAATAATTCACTGAACAACTGCTAATCTGTGCTCTTAAATAGATAAATTAGCAGATGTACCTTAAATTACTTAAAATAAATATGGAATAACTCATTTAGTAATTAAATAGAGAAATGTGGAAATATATACAAAAATAATGTGTGTGTATGTGTTAGGAAATACACATATGTTTTAAAGATTTATTTTCTGAGATGTAAATATTGAGAAAAATAATTTATGAAATGGTCCCATTTGCTACACAAAGTATGAATGCTAAAAAATCTGAACCTTAAATTAGAGGTGGAGTTAAAGGTAATTCCACTATTTAGTATCTGCATACTTAAAGTACCTTAAATTTCCTTAGCTCCAGTTCCTTCTGCAGAAAATAGGTATTTTAACAGCACTGATCATTTAAGGTTTATATGAGAAATATGAGGATTCTCTCTCTCTCTCTCCCTCTCTCTGTCACACACACACACATACAAATAACATTTTTCTGAAAGATCATATACAATGAATAATTATTAGCTATTCTATCAATAAAACAATGATAATTATCTTACTTCAACAGGACAGAATGAAACTTGGAATAATGAGATTTTTGAAATTTATTCTTGAAACAAATAAATAATTTGCAATAGTTTAATAACTAACTTGTCTATCTTACAAATTTTAGGTTTTTTTCTTTTTACTTTTTTAAAAATGTTTTTATTTGTACATTTTAGTTGTACATAATATTGAGATTCATCTTGACATAATGATACATGCATGAAATTTTAATTTGCTCAAATTCAGTCCCCCAAACTTTTCCCTTTCTCTCCCCTCCTTCCTCACCCTGTTCCCTTTCCTCTATTCTATTGGTCTTTTTTCTCTTTAGTCATAGTTTGTTTTTTAAATTAGTACATTATAGGTACACATAAAGGTGAAAGCTCCTGGGTTATAATTATATATGTGCATAGGATAGTTTGGTCAGTTTCATTCCACCATCACTCCTTTTTCCCATCCCTCCTCCTTCCTCCTCAATCCTCTCCTCCACTACACTGAGTTCTCCTCTATTTTCATTGAATTCCCCCTACCCCCACTCCTGCTGTCTTACTTTGCTCTAATTTCACAAATGAGAGAAAATATTTGACCCTTCCTTTCTGGGTCTGGCTCATTTCACTTAACATGATGTTTTTTAGTTCCTTCCATTTACCAGCAAATACCATTATTTCATTGTTCTTTATGGTTGAGAAAAACTCCATTGTATATATATATGCACCACATTTTCTTTATTCATCTGTGGCAGGCATCTGGACTGGTTCCATAACTTGGCTATTGTGAATTGTGCTCTTATAAACATCAATGTGGTGTCATCCCTATAGTATGCTGATATTAGAACTTTTGAATATATACCAAGGATTGGAATGGCTGGGTCATATGGTGGTTACATTCCTAATTTTTTGAGGAGTCTCCATATTGTTTTCCAAGTGGTTGCAACTGATTTGCAGTCCCAACAAAAATGTATGATTGTACCTTTTCTGTCGCATACTTGCCAGCATTTGTTATTATTTATACTTTTTATAATTGCTATTCTGATTTCAAGGAGATGAAATATCAATTTTTTTAGGGCATGTTAACAGGGATTAAATTCAGGGACACTTGACCACTGAGCCACATCCCCAGCCCTGTTTTGTATTTTATTTAGAGACAGAATTTTGCTGAATTGCTTAGTGCCTTGTTTTTTCTGAGGCTGGCTTTGAAATCGCAATTCTCCTGTGTCAGCCTCTCAAGCCACTGGGTGTGCCACTGCACCTGACTTCAATATAGTTTTGATTTGCATCTTTCTGATTACTAGAGATGCTCATGTATGTTTTTGGCCATTTTTATTTCTTCTTTTGAGAGATGTCTGTTTAGTTCTTTTGCTCATTTATTCATTGAGTTTTTTAAAATTTTTTATTAGTTCTGATCAGTTATACAGTACAGCAGAAAGCTTTTTGATTCACTGTACACAAATGGAGCAGAGTTTTTCACTTCTCTGGTTGTACATGAAGTAGTCACACCATTTGTGCAATTGTACATGTACCTAAGGTAATGATGTCCATCTCATTCAACCGTGTTTTCTACTCTTGCCCTTTCCCCTCTGCCCCACTCAAAATTCCTCCACTCATCCCACACCCCCACCCATTATGGATTAGCATCTACGTATCAGAGAAAATATTCAGCCTCTGGTTTTTTAAGATTGACTTATTTTGCTTAGCATGATATTCTCTAACTCCATCAATTTACCTGCAAATGCCACAATTTTATTCTCTTTTAATGTTAAGTAATATTCCATGGTGTGTATATACCACAATTTCTTTATCCCTTCATCTATTAAAGGCATCTAGGTTGATTCCACATTTTAGCTATTGTGAATTGAGCTGCTATAAACATTGAAGTGGCTGCATCACTGTAGTATGCTGTTTTTAAGTCCTTTAGGTATAGACCAAGGAGTGGGATAGCTGGGTCAAATGGTGGTTCCATTCCAAGTCTTCTAAGGAATCTCCATACTGCTTTCCAGATTGGTTGCACCAATTTGCAGTCCCACCAGCAATGTATGAGTGTGACTTTTTCCCCCACATCCTTGCCAACACTTATTGTTGTTTGTATTCTTGATAACTGCCATTGTGACTGGCATGAGATTAAATCTTAGTTTTGATTTGCATTTCTCTAATTATTATAGATCTTGAATATGTTTTCATAAATTTGTTGATTGATTGTATATCTTCTTCTAAGAAGTGTCTGTTCAGCTCCTCAGCCCACTGATTTTTTGTTTCTTTGTTTGTTGGTTGGTTGGTTGGGGTTAAGGATATTATTGGCCTACCTGAGAAGCAGTTGGGAAAGATCTTCTATTGTGTAGGCTCTCTCCCCTTGCTAGTTTCCTTTTTTCTGCAAAAGATTTTTAATCTGATGCTGTTCCACATATTTGTTCTTTATTTTATTTCTTGTGCTTTAAGAGTGTTATCAAGGAATCTAATGCTGAGACTATACGCTGGAGTGTTAGCCCTGCATTTTCTTCTAGCAGTTGCAGAGTTTCTGCTCTAATTCTTTGGTCTTTGAACCACTTTGAGTTGACTTGTTGACTTTTGTGGCAGGTGAGAGATAGGCATCAGATTTTATTCTTCTACATATTGAAGTCTATAATTCCCAGCATCATTTATTAAAAAGGCAATATTTTCTTCAAAGAATGCTTTTTATGATTTTTTTACTATTATTCTGAATGAGCTGGTTTTCCTAATTTCACTTTCAGCATATTCATTATTGGAATATAAGAAAGTTAGAAATGTATGTATGTTGGACTTATATCTTACTACTTGACTAAATTTGTTGATCATCTCTAGAAGTCTTCTGGAAGAGTTTTTGTAACTTATTTTTGAAACAAATAATTAATTTTCAATGATTTAATTAATAACTGACTTGTTTATCTTATACATTTTAGATTTTTATAAGTTTTTTAAAGTAGTAAAAACATTTCCCTAAAGTATGTTTACAAACACATGAAATTATATGAAAAGCAATTCTTTAAAATTCCAAAACAGTTTTATTTTCATTTACAATCCAAAACAGTAATGTTGATATTTTAAAATTCATCTCCTGCCTTCTCTAATTTAAACTATAGACTATTTTTTAATTACAATTTTATGCAATCTAATTTCATTTTTTGTGGCTAGAGAATTCCTCAGATATGGTGTAATCAGATATGATTTGATGAGATTTTTCAGTTACTATTGCACTTAAGATGAAGTTCTCAGGACCTAAAAGTATTGAAATCAACTTACTTAACATATCGGGTCAAGTAATATAGTATTTAAAATCTCTAATAAAAGCATCATTCTTTTTTTCTGAAAACAAATACCATCTCCTTTCCAACAAAAGTAACTAAAACCCACATGTAGCTTCCAGCTATCTACTGACTATTTTATTAGATGAAGCCCCTACTATCATGCAATTAATATTCTCTGAAGGGATAAAATAGTTAGATTTACCAGAAACGGAGATTGTTTTAAGCCACTTCATCTGTGGCAATTTGATATGCAATGACAGAAAAGTAATGCAGATAAGTTTTAGATTTCTATACTCCATAATCACTATGCCTTTTTAAATTTTCACTAAATTTGTAGAGTCTATTTTTCTGCATTATAAATTAACAAAGAAATTATTTAAACATTTTCTCCTAGTACTTTATTTTTAAATCATTAATCTTTGTCCAGACTTTTCTACATATTTTTATTTTCTACATATTTTTACATTTTAATCAATTACAAGATTACAAGATTTTTTCTATTTATTTAAAGAGAAAAATAAAATGTGCTGAAGGTTGTAAGTATACTTCTTGTTGTTGGATTATTGCAGTCATAGCAGCACAAAGTAACTGTCTTCTGGCAAGTAAACTCCAAATGTGGTAACCTTTACTGGGGCCTCATCCTCTCTAAGACTTTTGCCTTTGCCAATGTGTTCCTTAAATTTAATGTTACACCAACTTCTGTTATACTTCACATTTACGTCTTTCATGCTTTTGATTCTGTGATATTTCTCATCCCTTAGAAATATTTTCCAAATGCCAATGCTTCTCTAACTGCCTGCTTGCTTTGACTACCTGTTTTGATGCATGGATTTTAGCTATTCATTTGTTAAACTATCTCCTCTCTGCAGCACTGAACATGGATAGCAAGACCTCCTGACACATGTGCAACTTAGTAACTATTATTGATGACTCCTAACTTAATAGTTATAATCTTTATTCTTCCTAAACCACTGGAGCTCATGTTCAATCATTAATTTGTCTAATTCTTTTTCTGAATTTGACAGACAAAATGCAAGATACTCAGTTGGCAATTTTTAAATATTAATGTTCTGAATACTATAAGGCACACCCTAACTAAAAATATTCAAAATATTGCTTATCTGAATTTCAAATTAAACTCAATGTATTTTTTGTTGTTATTATTAATTGGTAAACCTCACTTGACTTGAATCACATTGAATTTCTATCATATTTATTTATTTACTTATTATTTTGCAATGCTAGGGATTGATGTGAGGGCCTCATGCATACTAGGCAATTGCTCTACCAATGAGCTATATTACTACCCTGTACATAGAAATCTTAAAGCTAAGAATTCCAAACCAAATTGATAGGCTTTTCAACTACTCAAAATAGTGTCCATTATGAGATTCTTTGTTTAATTCATTTAGCCAAACAGGCCTGATTCCCCAAGGTGAAGCAAATGCCACAGCTGAGTAATTAATAAATCACAGATCCTAGATCCCCAATAGGGTGGCCCAGCTACCTTTACCTCCTAGAACTCCACCACTTATTAGTAATGTTGTTTGGAATACTTTACTGAACTTTCTAAAGGCTCTGTTTTTTTTTTTTTTAAAACTAAGGGAAAGATAATAGTAACCCCTATCAAATGGTTTCATAAAAACTCAAATATTAAATGTGGTAAATCATTTAGTCAGGTGCCTATGCATTTCTTAATAAATGTTTAATAATTATTATCATTTTAATTCCATTTCTCTGTTATCTCTATGAGAAAGAACATCATATCAAAGTTGGACTGGAATGTCTCTGAAAGTTGGTCACTGATTTCTGTTGTAGACACTCAGGGTAGATATGAACTATTCTGGATTGCTGAAACAACCAATGTGTTATTCCTGCTTCTGTGCCTTAATGTAAATGAGTATGTAACAAACGTATGTATTCAAAATCTATGCTGATTCCCTAACTCCATCAAATTAAGTATAACTTGAATCTTCTAACATTAAAGAACCTCCGCATTATGCTTTAAATTTCATTTCCAGTTTTTAGTTTTGCACAAGGTCTCTGCAGCAAAAATGCCTGTGAAGTCTCTACTGATTATTTTTTGGTGTGTGTTTTGGGGAAGCAATTATTTGCTGGGGATAGAATCCAGGTGCTCTACCACCAAGCTACAATCTTATACCCAGTCTTATTTATTTATTTATCTATCTATCTATCTATCTATTTATTTATTTGAGACAGAGTCTCATTAAATTGTCCAGGTCAGCCTTGAACTTTCAGTGTTTCTGCCTCAGCCTCCCACATTGGTGAATTACCTGCATGTACCACTGTACCTGGATCTATTGAAATTTTGATTGGATCCAATTTTAACCTCTCCCTTTTCTTTTATCATGAGAAGCTTTTGGGCAATTTTTAATTAATACACTGTGTTTTGTCATTATTCTCTTGCCTTTGTTACATGTTGCTTTTTAATTTTTTTCTATGAAATAGTACATAGTTATTCATGAAATATATTGAATAATAAACTATATTTATAGCTTCATTTTTTAAGCAAAGTATTATCTAAAATATATTGAAGGCTTATTATTTTATTCATTTATACAATTAATGATTTGGGTTCCCAAAAGACCCAAAAGACATGTGATTTTCTCATTTCAAAGAAGTCACAGAGAGTTAAAGTAACTAATGTTCTCCAACTAGTAAGTAACCAACTTAGATAGCAAATTTTAAATGTAATATAGATTCATGGAAAAATTTGACAAAGAATCTTTAAAGAAATAATTGATAAATATCTGTGATCTCCAGGAGGCAGTATAGGTTTACTAATAACTAATTGCTTCACATAAATCTCATGTTCTTCATTTTTCTTATAGTTTTTAATGTAGTGATTGATTCAGTGAATGAAACACACCTTCCTTTCAGTAATGTCTTTGTTAATGAATTTCAGAACTTTTCTTGAACAGTTTTGGGAACATGTAGACTATTGAAGACACTGAATGCAGGTATGCTTGCAGCAGTAGAGATATACACAAAGGAAAGAGGTCCATGGGTACCAGTGGGAGCACCCATTTATAATGACTATATTAGAAAATTGATTAGACAATGTAATTGTTAGGATGTGAGGTGTCCTCTCAAATGCTCCTGTTTGTGGAGGAATTTTTAGTGGAAAAAGGATTAGATTATGAAAGCTGTAATCAGTCCATTCTACTTTGAATGTACTAGGTATAACTGTAAGCAGATGGGGCATGGCTGTGGGTGATGAGTCTGTAGGGGCAAGCCCTAAAAGGGTGCACTTCTCTGTTCCCTCAAATCCCTGTTTCCTGGCTGCTGTGAGGGGAACAGCTTCCCTATGCCATGTTCTTCTCCTATTTTATGCCACCTCACCTTGAGCCCGGAGCAAGTGGCTTAGCCATCTGTTGACTGAAACCTCTGAAACTATTAGCCAAATTATGGCCTGTTGTGGTTTCGTTTTTTTAAGTTAAAAAATACTTCCTATTTTTTTCTTATTTTTTCTTTGTTCAAATGGGCTATTTAAAAGTATGTGTTTAGTTTTCACATCTTTGAAAATATTAACATCTTTCTGACCACTGCAATAAGTAAACATCCTCTGTATGGCTTATATTTTTAAAAAAATTCAAAAAACAACCAACCAAACAAAACTTTTACCTCCTCTAAGTTTTTCTTTTCAGATATTTTGGTCACAGCATCATAAGGGCTGACTAAAGTAGTATCTGGGCCAATGTACTTCATTAAAGTAAGGAAGCAAGTCCAAAAGAGGATATTCATCTTTACATGTCGAGTAGCCAATCTGAATCTAAGAGAACGTTGTTAGGCTGGAATGATGGTTTAGATGAATTTAAAAATAATTAAATAGGAGGAAACCTTGCATTTATTTTTTTTACATCAGTCATACAAGTATAAGATGAAAAGGTCAGGCTTAAATTTTATAAAGATCCAGAAATTCCATTCAAGAAAATCTTCAGTGTCATATTAGTGCAAAAAAAAATGTTAATGGAAATTGTGAATTCATAGTACCATGGGTTCAGAAAAAGGAAGAAAGTGTCCCACCAAGACGTGCTCTGATCAGACCACATTTGAAGCATTGTGTTCTGTTCTGTGACTCACACTTTTATGATTTTATTGCCACCGTAGAGTTCATCCAGGATAAAGAGAGATCTGGAAACATTATCATCTGAATAATGATTGAAGGCTCTGGGGAAGACTAATGATGAGAAGACATAAGGAAGCATCACATCCACCTTCAAATAATCAACATTTCTACAAGATAGGATAAGAGAAGTGGTTGGAAACAATAGTTTGTGCAAGGTGATGTATGTGCTTACATGTACAACTGCAATTATCTGTATACCAAACCACTGAGTTGGGTTGTTTTATTTTTCCACTTTTATAAATGAGAAAATAGGAGTTATTTATTTTCTTTATTGAAAGTTCCTTATGTTAGAGAGAGAAGCTTAGTATAACAACTAGGGGCTTTGAGGTGGGGTACCAGGGATTGAACTCAGGAGCACTGGACCACTGAGCCACATTCCCAGCCCTGTTTTTGTTTGATTTAGAGACAGGGTCTCACTGAATTGCTTAGCATCTTGCTTTTGTTGAGGCTGGCAATCCTCCTGACTCAGGCTCCTGAGCCACCGGGCTTAGGGCTCTTATTAGAGTTTGAACTCTTTTTTATTTCTTCTTTTTTGTTAAAGATTGCAGACCTAGGGCTGAAGATGACTTGAAGAATTAAGATGGTAATTGCATATAAAAAGGAACAGATTTTGAAATATTATGAGATGAGCTTCTACTTTACTTCATTTTGTTTTATTTCCTGTAAAAGTCCAGGGATAGGATTAGTGATATTACAGCATATGCTTCTGAATTAGGTGAAAACTGAAAGACTTGCAGTCACATTTAATATTTAAATTAATACTTGCTGATCACCCCACAAAGCATATCCTGATCACAAATAATTACTTCATATAACTCATTTTTAAAAACCCACAATCTGGAAAGTGAACTTCTATAAGTTAGGGAGCATTTCTAGGAGGAGAGACATTGCTAGGGTCCTGAGTTGTTAAAGAGTTAGAGAGTAGGTGCTATTCTGTCAGCTTCCCAAATGTTTGCTCTGGCCTTACAGACAAACACCATTCTAATGATTTGATATGTGTGCTTAAAAAGGGATTGACAGAATTTGCTTTACATAAGAACATAGAGAACCCTTTTTAAACTTTTGTCTTTAGGAATGGTTCCATGTATCTGATTTTTTCCTCATTTCTTCACTTACGTTCCTAAACCAAGTGTGCTTAAAACCTTATTGCACTCACCATATTTTACTGGCATTATAATTTTAAGTGAAAATAAAATAAGAGAATTTAAATTTTTAACCAAAATTCTTAGCACAATATATATTATAAGTTTATCTTGGTAGAAAATCACTAAAAAAGATGAGTCATATTAATTTTCAGATTGAACTAATGCAGAAACACTTCCATTAACCTGTTTCTACTTGATGTGATTCACTTTTGCACATAGTAATACTAGCTATCATACACAGGTGTGCAAAGTTTTTGAAAGTTGAATGCACCACTTAATTATCCAGAAATGTAAAAATCATACATCTTTGGGTGGCAAACTAGTTGTTCACGGATTATAAATATGTTGTGAAGTGAAAATCAATCAAACAGCAATAATTGAGCACCCACTGTTCACAAAACAAGCAGGTATATTAATGGCTTCTAAAAGTGTAAGCCCAAACTTTGTAACTTCTGAGTGACATTTTTTTACTCACTTTCTGTGTAGCTTGAGAAAGTGATCTCACACCTTAAAAATCTCAGTTTTCTCTTCAATATATTATACATTATAATAAATCTCATGAATCATAGAGATTAAACTTGGTAACATGATGAAGTGTACAACACACCTTTTGGCACAGAGTAAGCATTTTGTACATTTCTCCTCCTTCTGTAGTTCCCCTGAGATTTCTATTTTGTTCACTTTTGCATATTATTGCTTTCTTTGTCACATGGTTCTATTTCTTCCCCATTTAGAGTTCATACTACATAGTTTAGTGTGGCTGTGTTGTGGCACCAGCACAGAGGGTTTCAAGGAATGTGAAGAAGTGGTGAATATCTTGATGTCACTATTTTTCAAATATTCATATAAAACTATTGATTCAGTAACTTTCTAGAGAATAAATAACACTGCTCAGCAAAATTGTATTTTTTCCAAATCTATATGTATCTATAAATCCTATACTGTATCTTTATCACAAAATTCACTTATTTTAGGTGAAGAGGAATTCCTACAATGAGAAAGAGCATCTTGGTGGAAGTTTGGACTCTTTGCTGGCTGTGTATACTCTGACACTGGTCAAACATTTGACAGTAAGATGATTTAAAAATTCATACTCTGAGAGGGAATTATACCCAACATTTCTTATTAAAGCAAAAGTGTGGCTTGAAGTGGTTAAATTGGATCTGCAATATCCTGAATTAAGTGAACTTAGACTAATTCAGTGTTGTAATATATTTAGATTTTTCCTTTTTTAGTTCATCATTAGTAATTTATCATAAAGATACTTGAGTATCTATAACATACTAATTACAGTATGATATATTATATGACATGGAGAATTGGTCATCAAGAGGATATTGTGGAACCTGCACGATCATGTGAATGGAGCGATGTGACAGGTAGGATGGACAGGAGAGGGGCTTTGGATTCCGAAATGATAGTGAGGATTCAGTGGTAATGATAGAATGGAGTCAATGTAGAGGAGACTAAAATAGGTAATAATCTAGGTAATTAGCTTAGTGATGGTAGCACAGAAAAAATGTAATCCAGGTCATATTCCATCATATGATGGAGAGGTACAAGAGTACAGAATAAAGCATTCTTTCAAACACCTCTTTAAAGAACACTAGATATTTAGAACACTTTGTTATTTAAAACACCTGATAAGATTAAATCTTATAATAAATGATAAATATGATAATCATTGACCAACAAAAGGGAGATAAAAGATGATATAATACTAAGTAAACTGTTTATGCATAAATTGGGAATATTAGAACTCGTGTAATTTCTAAGAGTGTTTTTTGACAAAAGCCTCTTGAGCTGTAACTCTGATGTCATTTATAATGATTCCAGCAACATGAATCTGTAAGAAATGTATCAGGCCATGAGAAACCATCAGGCCATGGGTCAGTTAGTTATTTGAAAGGAACTACCTGTTATCACTGGATGACAGATTGGACTCTGCAACTTTGTTAAAGCTTGAAACCAGCTGATACTATTCACCCACCTACTGCCTGGTGCTAGTAATTAATGGCAATTAGTGCATTCCCAGGATTATCTTGAAATCTGAAATCGTGGCCTGGCATTTGAGCTCTGAAGAAAGTGTTCCCTATTTCCTTTTTAACATTTGTCTATTTTAAGAGCTCACACTGGAAATGCATTAAGTGCTTTGGTTTTCTCATGTTTCTTGTCTCAAAAGCTATATAACAGGATGGAGCTATTAAGAGGAAAAAGTGGAGAAAAAATTGTCTATTTTTAGTTAGACTGGCAAAATTTATGGTTTTTTTTTCTCCATTGATTTAGAATTTTCAGGGAGAGATCTCAATTTAGTTGGTTGGTTTGAAGATTCATCTCAGTAAAACCATAGCTGAGTGCTACATAGAAGCTGCATGACCTCCAGGAACCTAAATGAAAAAGCCCCGAAGCAGAAATGCCAGGAGTCAAAGAGATAAGTCTGTCAGAGGTAGCAACACAGTAAAGCATCTACCAAAAGCAACTCTTAAGTTAATAACATTTACAGAAAATAACTAGATTGAAATTGTGTAGGAATCTCCTGTCTAGATAGAATCATTCAAATTACTGGCTATGATAGAGTTTTCTATAATAAAATAGCCTTAAATTCTATGATTAGTTTATTTATAATTTTTAAAAATTTTATTTTATTGGTTCTTCTTAGATTTATATGAGAGTAGAATCCATTTTGATAAGATTTTATGGGCATAAGATATGTCTTATTCTAGCTGGGCACAGTAGTGCATGCCTATAATCCCAGGACTTTGGGAGGCTGAGACAGAAGAATCACAAGTTCAAATCCAGCCCCAACAATGGTGAAGCACTAAGCAAATCAGTGAGACTCTGTCTCTACATAAAACACAAAATAGGGTTGGGGATGTGGCTCCGTGGTTGAGTACCCCTGAGTTCAATCCCCAGTAGTCCCCCCCAAAATATATATCTTATTCTAATTAGGGCCTCATTTTTACTAGTAGGCACAATGGTGAGGTTCAGTAAGGTGAAAAATTTCAGTTAAGTAAAAAAATTCAATTAGATAAAAAAATTTCATATGTCTACACAGAAAAATTATGTTAGATTTATTCTACTGTCTTTCCTATCTCTATACCCCTTTCCTATTGTTTCTCTTTGTCTAATCTACTGAAGCTTCTCTTCTTCCCCTCCTCTCCTTTATTGAGGTTTGGCTTTCACATATCTCTGAAACATTTGACCTTTGGTTTTGGGGGATTTGTTTATTTCACTTAGCATGATAGTCAATCTCCCTTGAAAGAAGTATGAAGATTAATCAAAAAACTGGGAATGGAACCACCATTTGACCCAGTTTACTTACAATTTGAGACTGCTGACCTGGTAAGAGTCTTTAGATAACAAGCATATCAATGCCCTTTTATCTTTCACTAGTTTTTGTTTCTGTATTCCAGACTGTGCTTACCTCTTTTACCCAGAAAAGGAGAGAAAGAAAAACAAAAGAATAATAGGTTGAAGCAAAATTTGTCATTACCTTTTGTTTGTTTGTTTGTTGTTTTGTACTCCATTGTATCAGGAAAGGAATGTTCTCAATAATTTTTTAGTCATATGCCTTTTAATAACTAACTCTCTTAAAACATTCATCTCCCTGACTTTTAGAGCAATATTTTTTTGACCATGATTTTCACATTATTTTAGGTTTTTTTCCTTCCCTCACCCTCTGCTGTATGCCAAAGCATTTCTCTCTATTTTTTAAGCTTCTCAGCTCACATTTCCTCTCTGTAAGGCCTTAACTGCTCTCATAATTTTAACAATCATCTGTAGATTAAAAAATTCTGACCTTTTCAGCCATGACCTTTCTCTGGAGTTTGTACCTGTATAACATCTGTTTGACTGCTCCTCTTAAATGACAACTAGCATTTTAATCACTGTATGTCTACAATTGGACTTCTCTCCATCATGTTCATCCTTTGCCTCATACATTATTTTACCACATGTGGCATAGTCTCCTCATTCAATGTAATATTCTTTCTGGACAGTACCTCCTATGTTTTACCTATCAGTCATACAGTCTTAGAGATTCCTAACTATCTGTCCTTCCTTCATTTTCCTGTACTCTAAAGACCAGTTAAATCACTCTTTACTTACAGCGCATAAAATTGAAAAATTCTTATTAATTTACCATGACATTTATTTCAAATAAATATATGAGAAAATTATCCATAGTTTAATAATTAATTAATTAATTATATACTTAGTAGATAACTAATATATGTCAGGCACAGTTGTGGATGTTAGGATTATAACAGAAAGAAAGAAAAGCATGGTTTTCTTACTCTCACTTAACTTACCTTAAAGAAGAACTAGAAAGGGAGGACTTGTAAACCTAAGAAAACAGATGATAAACAATAAATTTGCCAAAGTTGATAAAAGGCATAAAAGAAGCAAAAGGTATGTTTAAACTGAAAATAACAGGCCTGAGAAACTTCATTCAGCCATAGGTTCAGAGGAGGCAGCATATAAATCTACACTAAAACATGAAGAACCAGCCCCAAGAAGTATGTGTAAGTTTTCATCCATGATGAAGGTAGTATGTTGTGCTGGCATAGAACCTTACAAGTAGAAGGAGCAATATATGCAAAGATCCTGGTGGAAATGACCTTAGTAGGTCCAAGGGAAAAAAATATTTAAATATTAGAATATAAGAAATGAAACTGAACCAAGAGGACATACACAACTTAAACAGATCAATTTCAAGCAAGGAAATAGACGATGCCATCAATAGCCTTCCAACCAAGAAAAGCCCAGGTCCGGATGGATTCTCAGCTGAGTTCTACAAGACTTTCAAAGAAGAATTAATACCAATTCTCCTCAAACTATTCCATGAAATAGAAAAGGAGGGAACCCTTCCAAACTCACTCTATGAGGCAAGTATCACCCTGATTCCAAAACCAGACAGAGAAACATCAAAGAAAGAAAACTTCAGACCAATACCCCTGATGAACATAGATGCAAGAATTCTCAATAAAATTCTGGCAAATCTCATACAAAAACATATCAAAAAAATAGTGCACCATGATCAAGTGGGGTTCATCCCAGGGATGCAAGGTTGGTTCAACATACGGAAATCAATCAATGTAATACATTACATCAATAGACTTAAAGAAAAGAATCACATGATTTTATCAATTGATGCAGAGAAGGCATTTGACAAAATACAACACCCTTTTATGCTCAAAACA
>CM053399.1:68918742-68933901 GCA_028644305.1 Xerus rutilus | reverse complement strand
AATGTAATCTGCTTATAATTTTGTGCAAAGTTAGAAAAATTATGATTGAAACAATTTTTTTCTATTTGCCTCAACAAATGTTTTCAGTGAATAGTGTGTACAGCTTCTGATAATTTGTTTTTTTCTGTTATGTTTGCCAACATGTATTAAAATGCAACTTTTGGGAAAAAAATAAAATAATAAAAAAAAAAAAAAGAAGGACATTTCATACTGCTTAAGGGAATCATACATCAACAAGACATAACACTCATAAATATCTATGCCCCAAACAATGGGACATTTATGTATATCAAACAAACATTTCTTAACTACAAAAATCAAATAGACAACAATGTAATAAATGTAATAAATGTAATGTAATGACATTAACACAGCTCTCTCACCACTGGATAAATCTTCCAAACAAAATCTAAACCAAGAAACCATTGAACTCAATAAAACCACAAATAATCTAGACTTAACAGACATATATTTGTTCATCCATCAGTGAACAAACACATGTTTTTCTCAGCAGCACAAGGATTCTTCTTCAAAACAGATCATATGTTATGCCAGAAAGCAAGTCTTAGAAAATATAAAAAAATATACTACTCCACCTCCTATCTGACCATAATGGAATAAAATTAGAAATCAGTAACAAATTAAAAAATAGAAACTACTTCAACACCTGGAGACTAAATAATATGCTATTGAATGATTCATAAATAACAGAAAACATCATGGAGGGGCTTAAAAAAAATTCTTAGAGGCAAAGAATAACAAACATATCAAAATCTCTGGGACACTATGAAGGTAGTGCTAAGAGGAAAGTTCATTATATTAAGTTCATTCATTAAAAGAAAAAAATTCAACAAATAAACAACCTAACATTACATCTCAAAGCCTTAGAAAAAGAGGAGCAAACCAACACCAAAAGAAGTAGAAGACAGGAGCTGGGCATGGTGGCACATGCCGATAATCCCAGCATTTTGGCAGACTGAGACCGGAGAATCACGTGTTCAAAGCCAGTCTCATCAATGGCGAGGCACTAAGCAACTCAATGAGATCTTGTCTCTAAACAAAACACTAAATAGGTCTGGGGATGTGGCTCAGTGGTTGAGTACCCCTGAGTTCAATCCTCAGTACCAAAAAAGAAGAAGAAGAAGTAGAAGAGAGGAAATAATTAAAATCAGGGCTGAAATCAATGAAATTGAAACAAAGGAAATGATTTAAAAAATGACAAAACAAAAAGCTCTTTCTTTGAAAAAATAAAATTGACACACCCTTAGCCAGCCTATCAAATAGAAGGAGAGAGAAAACTCAAATTACTAAAATTCATGATGAAAAAGGAAATATCATGACAGACAATATTGAAATACAGAGGATAGTTAGGAACTATTTTGAAAATTTATACTCCAGTAAAATAGAAAACCCTGAAGACACTGACAAATTTCTAGAGGCACATGACCTAAACAAACTGAACCAGGAGGACATTTATGACTTAAACAGATCAATTACAAGCAAGGAAATAGAAGATGCCATCAAAAACTTACCAACGAAGAAAAGCACGGGACCAGATAGATTCATAGCCAAATTCTACAAGACCTTCAAAGAAGAATTAATACCAATACTCCTAAAACTATTTCATGAAATATAAAAGGAGGAAACCCTTCCAAACTAATTCTATGAGTCTAGTATCACCCTGGTACCAAAACCAGACAGAGACACATTGAAGAAAGAAACTTTCAGACCAATATCCTTGATGAACATAGATGCAAAAATTCTCAATAAAATTTTGGCAAATCACATGCAAAAACCTTAAAAAAATAGTACACCATGATCAAATGAAGTTCATTCCAGGGATGCAAGTTTGCTTCTACATATGGAAATCAATAAATGTAATCCATCACATCAGTAGATTTAGAGTCAAGAATCATATGATTATACCAATTGATGCAGAGAAAGCATTTGATAAAACACAACACCCTTTCATGTTCAAAACACTAGAAAAAACAGGGACAGTAGGATCATTCCTCAATATTTTAAAAGCTATCTATGCTAAATCCAACACCAACATCATCCAAAATGGAGAAAAATTGGAAGTATTCCCTCTAAAAATAGGAACAAGACCAGGATGTCCTTTCACAACTGCTATTCAACATAGTCCTTGAAACACTACCCAGAGAAATTAGACAGAGGATAGAAATTAAGGGGATATGAATAGGAAAAGAAGAACTCAATTATTATTTGCTGACAACATGATTCTGTACTTAGAGGATCCAAAAAATTCCACCAGAAAACTTCTAGAATTAATAAATGAACTCTGCAAAGTAGCAGGATATAAAATCAACACCCAAAAATCAGTTGAATTTCAATACATCAATCATCAATCCTCTGAAAGAAAAATTAGGAATACTATCCCATTCACAATAGTTTCACAAAAAAAAAAAAATACTTGGGAATCAATTTAACAAAGGAGGTGAAAGACCTCTACAATGAAAACTACAGAACACTAAAGAAAGAAATCGAAGAAGATCTTAGAATATGAAGATCTCCCAAGCTCTTGGTTAGGCAGAATCAACATTGTCAAAATGGCCATACTACTCAAAGTGCTATACAGATTCAATGTGATTCCAATTAAAATCCCAATGTCATTCCTTATAGAAATAGAAAAAGCAATCATGAAATTCATTTGTAAAATGAGAAACCCAGAATTCCCAAATCAATCCTTAGCAAGAAGAGCAAAGCAGGAGGCATCACAATGCTAGATATTAAACTATACTACAAACTATAGTCACAAAAACAGCATGGTATTGGCACCAAAATAGACATGTAGAGCAATAGTTCAGAATAGAAGACATAGAGACATGCCCACATAAATACAGTTATCTCATACTAGACAAAAGTGCCAAAAACATACATTGGAGAAAAGATAGCCTTTTCAGCAAATGGTGCTGGGAAAATTGGAAATCCATATGCAGTAAAATGAAACTAAACTCCTATCTCTCACCATGCACAAAACTCAACTCAAATTGGATGAAAGACCTAGGATTTAGACCAGAGACCCTATGCCTAATAGAAGAAAAAGTAGGCCCAAATCTTCATCATGTCAGATTAGGCTACAACTTCCTTAACAAGACTCCTAAAGAGAAAGAAATAAAATCAAGAATCAATAAATGAGATAGAGTCAGACTAAAAAAAAAGCTTCTTCTCAACCAAAGAAACAAACAAGGAGATGAAGAGAGAGCCTACATTTGGGGAGCAAATTTTTACCGTACTCACTAATTGCCAGGATATACAAAAAACTCAAAAAACACAAAAACAAACAAACAACCCAATCAATAAATGGGCTAAAGAGATGAACAGACACATTTCTCAGAAGAAGATATTCAATCGATCAACTCTAGCAATTAGAGAAATGAAAATTAAAACTACTCTAAGATTTCATCTCATGCCAGTCACAATGGCAGTTATCAAGAATACAAACAACAATAAGTGTTGGCAAGGATGTGGGGGAAAAGGCACTCTCATACATTACTGATGGGACTGTAAATTGGTGCAACCAATCTGAAAAGCACTATGGAGATTTCTTAGAAAACTTGGAATGGACCATCATTGGACCCAGCTATCTCACTCCTTGGTCTGTACCAAGGAGTAAAAACAGCATACTACAGTGATGCAGCCACTTCAATGTTTATAGCAGCTCAATTCATAATAGCTAAACTGTGTAACCAACCTATATGCCCTTCAAAAGATGAATATAAAGAAACTGTGGTATATATGCACTGTGGAGTATTTATTCAGCATTAAAAGAGAACACAATTATGGCATTGCAGGCAAATGGATGGACTTGGAGTATAGCCTGCTAAGTGAAATAAGCCAATCCCAAAAAACCAAAGGCCCAATGTTCTCTCTAATAATACTGATCCATAATGAGGGAGGGGGCATGGGAAGAATGGAGTAAATTTGGTCAAAGAGGAGGGAGCAGGGTATGAGGGCAGGAAAGATGGTGGAATGAAATGGACATCATTGCTCTAGGTTAATGTATGTCTGCACATATGTTGTGACTCCACATCATGTACAACCAGAGATATAAAAAGTTGTTCTCCATTTGTGTACAATGAATCAAAATGCATTCTACTGTCATGTATAACTAATTAGAATAAAAAAAATTTTATAAATAAAAAAATAACAAGTCATATTCCCAAACACATTAAGAAAATTCACCTAGCTCCTTCCCAGGAATGTAAGATTGGTTCAACATATGCAAATCAATAAAGGTAATTTACCACTTAAATAGCGTTAAGAATAAGGTATATATGATCATCTCAATATACGCAGAAAAGGACTTAGATAAAATAGAGCAATCTTTCATGTTAAAAATGCTGGTGAAACTACAGATAGAAGGAATTTACCTTAACAATATATACAACAAAACTAATGTCAACATCATACTGAATAGAGAAAAACAAAGTATTTACTCTAAAATAAGGAACAAGACAAGAAAGTCCACTCTCAACATTTTGTTCAATGTAGTTATCAGAACAATAGTTAAAGCAACCAGGCAAAAGAAGGAAATTAAATGTGTACAAATGGGAAAAGAAGTTAAACTTTGTTTACTGATGACACAATCTTATATTGAAAAGGCCAAACAATCCCATCAGAAGACTTATAGAACTAATGAATGAATTCAGAAAAGTAACAGAAAAGAAGATTAACACTGATAAATCAATAGCCTTCCTATTGGAAAAGGAAACATTCAAGGGCCCATGGAAACATTCAAGAGACCAACTGGAAAATATAGAATTTATGTGCAGAGCTAATATCTCAAAATATTTTTGAATACCAAAAACAAAGTTTAACCTGGATGAAACTCTGAGAACAAAACAATTAGAAAAAAAAAAAAGATGACATTTGAAGTCTCAGTTTTTCCACCTATCCTGGCATTTTTCCTGCTATTTAAAACTAGTTTTGGGATATTAGACAGCTGAGATTAGTGTGAATTTGGAATGTAAGATGCCAATTGTACTGATTTTTTGCTTCCACACACCAGCAGATGTTCAAGGGAGAGTATAGATATGAAGTGAAGCTTTCTGGTAGCTATGATGGCAAACACTAGTAACTGTGGGAGAGTAAGGAGCAAGAATAGATATAGATTAAATCACCAAAGTGAGTGTTTCATATTTTCCCCCCTACTAAGTTTTGACCCATGAGATACCATAAGCTTTCAGAAGAGAAACAAAATGGGTGGAGTAGTTTTTTAAGCAGTACTGTAGGGTGTCAAGGTTATAGAGTAGATGGGAGAGAAAAGATCACCCTTGATAAAACTGGGCTCTTTTACAAGAATAATTGAAAGCTTCTTAAACTCACATGTTAGATCTCCTAAGGTAATGAGTGTCTACCTGTCCACCTTAAGGATGAAAAATTGCTAAGATTTAATAAATAAATTATTGCTGATATCATGCATGACAAAATTAAATCATATATCTGCTTTTATGGGACAACAAATAGCTACCACTTTTATCTATACATGTTCTAAAATCTTGCACTCTGTTTCTATGCCAATCTTATAGTCAACAACCTTGGGTGTAAGGGACAACATTGATTAATTGGAGATGAAGACAATCTTGGCTATATACTCAGGATTATTGCAGATGCTTCTCCACTGAATCAACTGCAGTTTGAATATAAATGTTCTGACTAAAGAACAACTCTTCAGATGGTATCCAATCAGCAGAAATCTGGGTGTACTCTGATATCCTGCTATCTCATCCCTCTATGTGTTTTTTTTTAATTGGTTCTTTTTATTTATACATGACAGATGAGTCCATTTTATACAAATATGGAATATATCTTAATCTAAGTAGAACCGCAGTCTTGGTATGTACATTATGGTGAGATTCACTGTGGTATGTTCTTGTATGTACATAGAAAAGTTATGTAAGATTCATTCTATTGTCTTTTTTATCCTTATCCCCTTTCCCTTCCCTTCATTCACCTATATCTAATCCTCTGAACTTCTATTCTCCCCCACCGTTTACTGTGGGTTAGCTTCAGCATATCAGAGAGAACATCTGACCTTTGTTTTTTGGGGAGTTGGTTTATTTCACTTAGCATGATCAAAAATGTGCATGGTAAAGTGATCTGATGAAAGAATCAAGGGAAAATGTCATGTTACAAAGTATAGAAAGAAATGAAGATATTATGTCTGAAAATAAAGACTGGAGGGGTACACAAACAGATATTTTCAAATATCTGAAATCCTGTTATATGGTAGAGAAAATAATATGATCTGATGGGTGAATGATTAAAAAGGAGCAAATGTAGGTAAAATGGGAGAAAGAATTTTCTAGCTGTGCTACCTTACAGTGACATGAGTTATATCAGTTTAAAAATAAAATGAAAGGAAATGGATGGCTCTACTGGATGATATGTTCATTGGTCCAGTAATTAGAAAATTTATTACCAACTTCAAGTTTTTATTAACTCTAAATTATTTTGGCCACCAAATCTATGATGGAAAGAAAATTTTCGTTCTCTAATTGCTAAATGCTAATCTTTTTCAGCAAATGAACATTAAGACTTAAATTATCTTGAAATGGTTAAATCAGAGGTAGTTGATTTTATATTGATGTAAATTATACTCAAGGCTACAAACGTGGCAAGTTTTCCTATTGAGAATCATTAAGAAACAGAATATCTAACAAAAGCAAAAATGACCACAAGTGTACTGTATGATAAAGCATTATTCTTTAGAGAATAGAAATTGATTTCCTCAAGCTAAGGAAAATGTCTGGTATCTTCTTGATTCATTCTAAAACTGAGAACACAATATCTATCAAAAAACCATACTCTATAGGCTACTAAAAATCAAATACATAAAAAAATATTTTTATATATATTCATTTTTAAGCATCACAATTTAATGTCCTAAACATAAGAAAAATTGATAAACTGCATTTCTATGAAGCTCCAAATCTATGCCAATGTGAAAGAAGAGAATTTCATACACTGAGGTTGAATTTTAGTATATATTACAGGATTCCTAAGAATTTTTAATTTGTTAAATGTTAGCATAAAATACGTATTCCTATACATTCTGATGAGTATAAATTAATCTAAACTTTGAGAAAAGAAATTTGACATATTGTCAAAGGGATTAAGTTGACAACTCACAGACACCTTTTAATATACATTATGAGAAATAATCATAAACATGGTCAAGGATGTTGATACAAGATTATTTATTGCAACACATTTTAAAAGTTGAAAACTGCAATCCACATTGTCAAATATTAAGGTACTATTTAAACACTTATCTTTGTACCGGATGGTGTAGAATATAACAATAAATTTAATGTAATGTTTAAATATGAAAAAATGTTTATAGTAATTTTGTAATTATGATACAAAGTAGACTTATTATTTTAGTTTTGACTAATGAGAGTAATGAAACACAGTGTTGTCAGAGATTATCTCAGTATGCCAAGATTATTTACATTTTCTATATTGTCTTATTATTTATCTTCATTTAAATTCATAGTATGTTGTATAATATAGTCCAATAAGAAAATATTTTTAAAAGCAACACAATTGCATTATTTTAAAAGTATTTTTCACATTATATGAATGCATAAGCAGGTTCTGATTGTTCATTATGTGGTTGGGGTAGTCTATACAAATGTGAATTTGGTAAAAGATAGATTAAACAAAAGAAGAATTAGACTAATTTTATTGAGGAAACAGTTCAAACAATTCTAAGTTAAAATAGATTGGTCTCTTTTAAACACTTTTTTTTACTTTTAAACTTTCAGTATGTTTGGTATTCTTAAATACATATCAACATCTATACAGTGATTCATACACACAAATTCTCTTATTATTCATGAAATATTTATTGTTTATGAGTCAGGAAAAAAAACACTAAGGTTGCTAAATTTAAAATCTCCATGAGTGAAAACAAATTAGCAAATTTTGTAGATGATTACCATAAAGTGGTATCATATACTGAATCTGACAAGTTCTTTACATAAGACAAAAATTTTCACATTAGAAGAGATAGTTCATTCATAATTCATTATTTAAATTCATAAAACTACTCATAGTAAATTTAAATTGAAAAATACTTCTTACCTTTAGATTCCATTATATCTTTGTATGCAATTTTGTAATATAGTGCTCTACTCAGGATACCAATAATTTGTTTTCGGAACTCATGCATTGAAAAGTCAAAATGTGCAGCATGTGTCATGCATGTTCACATATGACATCATTTTGCAAAGATCATTCAGCCAGGTGGATTCTCTCCTACACAGCTAGCAATTTTGTAGTTCCTTCATAAAGGTGTGCTTGTTCATTCATTGGGGCATGGAATTTCTATTACACTTAATGAAGTGCATTGAAATGAAACTATTTCACCTTCACTCCTGAGTTCATAACTATGAAGGTCTTTTGTCATGCAAGCAAAACTTTGCTTCATTATAGACTGAGTGAGATTTAGCTACATGTATTTCCAGAATGGGAGAAGAACTGAAAACAATCCTGCTATTTGAAAATACAAAATTATCCAATTGACAGAAAAGCTGTTCTTCAGCATTTGCCCATGAGTATATAATCAGAAAAAGATACTTTAATAAAGGGAAAATACACTTGACAAAATCAAGCACTTAGAATGAGAAGTTACGATAAATGCATCATTTCTGTGCAACCATTTAGCGTCAAGAGTGTCAGTGAAGTTGATTCATTGTGAAAAGATTATGAAAAGCACTCAATGCAAACAGGCAGAAGTCATTTTTAGAAATTTAGAAATTTCTTTTCATACCTTTCTCAACATAGCAAATACGAGAAATTTACGTCAAGAAGTATTTACATATTAGGAAAAAATTTAAATGGTAAAGACATACTCAGATTGCCATTGGCAAAGATGTATCAGCATACCAAATACACTGCCAGGCACTGAAAACATGCATATTGCCATTCTGAGAAAAGTAAGGTATTCTACTAGATCTGCTAATTATCTATAAAATTTTGAGTTTCCTGTTTGTTATATAGTACAAAAGGCCTTAGAAATAACATGTTTTATTTTTATGAGAATTATTTATGTTTTGGTAGTGCAGATTGACCCCAGAGCCACCTAACCACTGAGGCATATTCCCATTCCTTTTTATATTTTATTTTGAGACAGAGTTTGTCTAAGTTGCTGAGGATTTCACTAAGTTACTAAGGCTGGCCTCAAACATGTGATTCTCTTGCCTCAGCCTTCCCAGTGGGATTACAGGCCCAGAACTAAATTTTGAGTCAAAGGATTTCCAGGATTTTGCAGAATTTATAGGAGTATCAGCAACTGAACAGAAATACGGTTAAAAATATTAGTATAAGGAAACATTATCTTATTATTCCAAAATAAGTCTCTGGGATTATAGGCATGCACCCTAAGGCCTATCCCATAAATATATATTTTTTAAGATTTGTTTTTCTCACCTCTTTTCTCAATATCTGTTTGAAACAGTTAGTCTGTTAGCTAACTTTTAACAGATCTCTATACACTAATCCTCCTCTCACCTACTCTTCATATGAGCAAACTTACAACCATCCATCCAGGTGTTTTAAACTGGGAAATGATCCTTGATTTTTCTTTTCTCTCATCTCTCCCCGGCTCCCTGCAGCTGGCCTGTCAATTCTACCTCCAAAATAGTTTTCACATTTCCACTTTCTTCCATCTGCACCACACTAGACTTGTTAATACCATGAATATATCTGACCAAAATTCCTATTAAAAATCTTGACTGACAAATCTCCTAACAGGTATCCTAATTCCCTATATTCTACACTTCAGTGGATTAAGTGGTCCTCATGTAAAGCATGCCATAAATAGGCTTGTCTAAAGCTCCAACATTTTTATGCTGCATTAGAATCAAAATTTAAACACCTGTATTAGTTTGCTAGGTCTGCAATAAAAAAAAATCACAGACTAGGTGGTAGAAACAATGGAATTATATTTTTCATACTTCTGGAGGTAGGACTTCCTCTATTAAAGTGCCAAAAAGTTTGCTTACTCCAGAAAACTTCCCTCCTTGGCTTCTCACTGTCTTTAGTGAGAAGGTCAGTGAGGAGACAGTGAGGAGGTCTTCTCACTGTCCTGGCGTGGCCATTCCATGTGCAACCAGCCCTGCTGTTTCTTTCTCTTCTTATAAGTACACTGGTCATATTTGATATAATGTCCACACTTGTGACATCGCTTAAGTTACCTTTTTGTTAGTGATTAACTTTTAGTCTTTATAGTGGTTGGATATTAGAAAAGGTACACAAAGTTGATAGATTTTTAACTAAATATTGAAGTTATGAGAAGTTTGTTAACAAAGGAAGCACGAACAAACACTGTTTGACATATACATCAATATAACAAGTTGATATCCCAAAATTAATGTATAGACTATTTTTCACAGATAACATCATTGAGAAACCCTGATTTTGACTTGATTTGTTCATTTTATTTACTGCTCTATCTTCTAGAACCATACTTATATAACAAACATACTCATCCAAAATAAGTGTGATTCTCTCTCTTTCTCTCTCTCTCTCTATATATGTATGTATATATAATTGAGTATATATATATACACACATATATTTAATCATTTAAAGGATAACTGTTTTATTTTTTCATTATAAAGTTCAGAACCTACTTTCTGAATAACCTTCAAATGTCAAAATAAATTTGTAACACTACCTTTGTAGCAGTTTTGAAATATTTCCATTTCAAAATACTACTGATTTTCTATGGTCTGAAATCCTCAGTAGATGTATCAACATATTTTCTTTTCCTCATGTCTTTCATACTTTCAAGTTTTTACTTCACCTTTCCTTAGGTCTCTATTGATACATCATTTAAGCTATTCTATCACCTATCTACATGTGCATCTGTGAACACCCATTGCAGCCATTCATATATTGGCATTTGGTGCTCAATAACTATTTTTGGGTGCCAGCCACAAACCTAACCTTTAGCACTCAGGGTAAACATTCTAAGAAAACATTAATATCTTAATCTGCTCCCCTATCATTAGTATAGATTTAGCATGAGAATTGTGATGAGAGGAAAAGATAGTATAAAATATATGTCTACAAAACTGTTTGTATTGCAAGATCATAATGCCCATATGAGATTTCATTGCCTTTCTAGGAGATGTTTCTGACATCAAGACTAAGCAATTGCCTGACAGCTCAGTGTTTGACCTATTGTATTCTTCATTTAAAAAGCCTGAAAAATCTCATGTTCATTCAAGTATTGTATGGTTTCTAAATATGAGCTATTGTTCTATGACACCTGTCAAATGAACTTCAAAGGTTGTAAAATGGTTAAGAGCTTGGTAAGCATCCAATGCTTTATCATGACTGAGAACCCCAAGAAAGTAAAGCATTGGGTTATCCACAGAGTGAAATCCAGACTACAGAATAGGATACTGTAAAAAGAATTACTGATTTCCTCTCCATAAATCTGTCCATTTTTTAGACTCATGAAACCATATGCTGTGTTTTATTTTGTCTTTTATTACAGAGATCTCACAGCCAGGTGTGAGCTCAGCAGTGTCCTGGACAAGCTTAGACACAGTGGGTTAAAATGATAGTGTTTCAGTCTTCCTTTCAACTTCTAAACCACTCTGCTTTTTATTTGAAACACTTTGGACAGTTTTATAATGCAACTCTTTCCTGTCTCCATAAAAAAGTCTAAGCATAAGAACAAATTGACTGTCTAATCCAAGTCCCTTAAAAAAGAGGGAGAATGCAGAGTTGAATCATTTAAATCATCAATGTAAAGTTGAAACATTTCTTTAATACAGCACATCTTCATTATTAGGTGCTCAATTTTTATCAAGTATGAGCATGATTATGATATTTCTATAGTGTGCTAGAGAGACTAGGCACTTGGTTTTAAAAAATAATGGTTCATGGAGATAGTATCAACTTAACCAGATGAGAGTTAAGAGGAATGAAGGATAGTAACCTAGAGCCCTTGTCTACTTGTTGTGGCCTCATAATAGTCTCACCAGCAGATGAATGATTTTCAGATCACGGAATTATGATGGCAGGCTATTAATATAATGAATATAAAAATGTGACAAAGAACTTTATTGCAATTTATAGTTTAAAATGTCTTTCATATGTATTCATATTTAATATTTATAAAAATGTAAGAAGATATAGTTAATATTTACCATCACTCAGATTATAAAATGGGGCTAAAGGCTCAAACTGTGTATTACTTATATGCAAAACACATTGAGAGTTTTAATTTTGTCCATTAAAATTCCGTCATATTTTTTAAAGGGAGGAATTTCATGAAAATAGAGGATAGAAAAGTGGAGTAAAGGAAGAGGGTTGAGAGAGAGAGAGGAGGGTCGAGAAATGGGAAGAACAGTTGAATGAATCTTAGCAAACTTTCCTATGTAAATAAATGAATATACCACAGTGAATTCCACCTTCATGCACATCTCTAAGGCACTAATTTTAAATACACACACACACACACACACACACACATATAAATTACAGAAAAATCAGTAGAATTGAAGGAAGGGAACAGGCGGATGGAGAGGAGAGGAAGGCAAAGTACTGGGGATTGAATTAGGGTAAATTATATTTCATGATTGTATAATTATGTTGAAATTAACTCTAATACTATGTATAATGGGAAGGAATTAATAAAAATTCTGTCATCTACATATCTATCATCTATGTATCATCTAGCCATCTAAATATGTACAATTTTCTTTGACTCTATGACCACACATTTGAACTGATGCATTTGTTGAAATAAGGAGCAGTGAGCAACTTCTGATTTTTATTTCATAATATTTTCATAGCTTGTCTCATCTTACATAATAGCAAGATAAAAGTAAATATATATATATTCATTATATGTATGGATATATACATATATGCAAAGAGAGAGAGAGAAAGAAAGAGACTTTTAACCTTTCATGTTTTATATGACTTTCATGTTTTATATAAGACCAAGCCTTATATTACATATTAACATTTATATTTAGAGATCTAGATGTTTATTCAGTTTCAGATAAGTATATATCATTCAATATATGCAAGTATATAATTTCTCATAATCACTGATAAATGGAGACTAATATAATTTTACATTTTTCCTTTCCCAAATACTCAAAAGAGAAATTATAAAATTCAGAAATTTTAAGCTAGGTTTTCCTGAATTTATTTATTTACTATCTCAATGCTTTATGAGTATATATATATTCTGCATTGCAACCCAAGTGACTAGAAAATTTCTTCACACAGAGTAGTATCCCAATAGGTACTTACTAAAATTTGACATATCTGTGATATCAGAATATATTAAGTTCAAGTCTCATTGTGATTACATATGACAAACATTTTAAGAATACCTGATTATAGCAAAGTTCTACAAAAATAGAGCACTTAGTTAGCAAAACTATACAGGACTGACTGTTGTAGGCTTTGGACTAAAATTCTCCTTTATTCATGTTCTTATGCCAGCAATGTCTAAAGTTGGAACCACATATGTTGGTAAAACAATGTGCAACTCCTAAATACCAGTGGTCTTAGCATCGTTTTCAAATTTGATGTTAGCAGAACATAGTGTCTGGAATATAGAAAGCCATGATTTTTTTTCCTTTAAAGCTGAGAATAGGTTAGAAAAATTTACATTGCTATTCCTCTAAAGGAAGAAAGCCTCCACTTTTCTCTGGCCTGGAATCACCAGAATTTCCACAATCGCCCAAATGAAATGTAAAATATTAAACAATATTGGTGAAACAGATAACCAATATTTATCTTTTTTTATGGCCAAACCCTTAGTTGCCAACCACTTTCCTCCCTCAAGTCCTCTTTAGTATTGTAATCTCTAATTATATGAATCAAAATTCCATCAACAGGAACAACAAAAGTATTGATTTATGAGTCAATTGTTATTTCAGATATAGAAAAAAATGAAAAGGAAACACAAATAAATCTACAAGCTTCTTTTTCTTTACGTAATGTCTAGGAATTACCAAATCCCATGACCCCATGCCAATTCACTGATTTGCAGTTTGGGGAGTTGAGAGAAGATGACAGCTGCAGACAGTGTGGAGGGAAAACCACCTTGCAACACATTTTGTTAAGTTGCAGCCTCTGGCTTTGACCTAGGGCCAATATTTCTGGAGACATGATGAAGTGTGAAAAGTACTGGCAGGCATTTTAGACATTAGGAAAAAAAAAGTTAGGTGGTAAGGGAAAATGGGGACCAGTTGAGATTAATATTTCTGAAGTTTATAGCAGAAAAGGCAAAGCAATAGGAAGTAAAGAAATCCCTAAAGGGAATTTCTTACAACAGCAGAAGATTAAAAACAGGATGGGACTGAACAGGAAGCTTATTTTTCCAGCTGGAGCCTTCTCTACAAACCTGTGGTCGATGAGGAATGACAGACAAATGCCAAGCAAATGCATAATCAAGAAATAATGATGGAATTTACAGTCACTGGAAAGACTGGGAATGTGAGGAGACAGAGGGAGACAAAGATAGCAAAGGGGCGGTAGGCAGAACATGGTAGAGGGAAATGAAATACACCTGAATATTTTGCAAAGAGAACAAAGTGATGTTCTTGCTAGTAAATGGAGATGTTAAATTTAGAAGGATAAGTTTAAGGTGACCTAGTCTAGATATTTTCACATTTCAAAACTATAGGAAAAACTTCAGAAAGATTCATATGTGGAATCCCCATATGGACACAGAAGGGCTGATCTGATTTAAGAAGGAGGGAGTAGGCTAGCAGTCAAAAGCACTGGCCTTAACTCATGCTTGAAAATCAACTCCTGGATAAAGAAACTGTGGTACATATGCACAATGGAATATTATTCGGCAATAAAAGAGAATAAAATTATGGAATTTGCAGGCAAATGGATGGAACTGGAAAGCATTATGCTAAGTGAAGTAAGCCAATCCCAAAAAACCAAATGCCGATAGGTCTCTCTGATTAATGGATACTGATGAATAAGGGAGGTGGGAATGGGAAACATAAGAGAAATAGAGAAACACTGGACGCGACATGGGGAAGGTGGGGGGCAGGAAAGGGGAATATGTATAGTAAAGATGGTTGATAAAAAATATATATAAATATATATATATATACTGTTCATTGAAAGTGCATA
>CM053399.1:68822694-68918642 GCA_028644305.1 Xerus rutilus | reverse complement strand
GAATGTAATCTGCTTATAATTTTGTGCAAAGTTAGAAAAATTATGATTGTAACAATATTTTTTTCTATTTGCCTCAACAAATGTTTTCAGTGAATAGTGTGTACAGCTTCTGAAAATTTGTTTTTTTTCTGTTATGTTTGATAACATGTATTAAAATGCAACTTTTGAGGAAAAAAAATAAAGTATAAAAAAAAAAAAAGAAAGATCTGAAAAAAAAAAAAAGAAAGAAAATCAACTCCTGGGTCATTTAGTGAAATCTTTAAGTCTTTCCAAAAAAATTTTAAAACTACCGGCCTAACCTAACCCTCCAGTTAGTACTTGAGGAAACAGAGCCCAAGATCTGGGGCCTACAGAGGAGTATTTGGAAGGACTACAAGCCATGATGTTCTCTTATTTCCTGATGCACTGAATTCTGAGCACTGGCCAACTTCCAGAAGCCTGGAAATACAGAACCTCGGGCCTACTTTGCACATCGTGGGCAATTATTATTGTTCCTTATGATGGGCTTAACAATAAATTGATAGACCCTAATATCTTTCTAATAAACAAAGAATGATCCTTTTCTCTTTGAAAACTGGTGCTCTCACTATGGTAGTGAATGAGGTAGAGATGGCAGAAAATTTGTCTTTCCTTGCCTGAAACTCTAAATGCTCTCATTGATGCTTTGTACCATAGGTGACCTTTCTCTGAAAAGTTTTGTTCAGCTACTCTGATTTGTGATGACTTGTTTTATGATTATTCACTTCAGTTGTCCTGTCAGTGTCAGCTTTTAGTAATGGCAACTTCTATTGCTATTAAATCAGTGGCAGTTATTCACCACGTTAACAACTACTAGCTGCTGTGGTAGGTTACTGTTGTTATCATCACTCAACTACTGGCCAAAACATTCTTCCTCTCTGAGTAGCACATCTACAATGTCTTTTATAGAAGCAATTTTGAGAAATCTCTAACCACAACTTCCTTGCTTTGCAATCCTTCCAGGATTTGCATTCAGATATCCATCTAGTTTCATTGGAAAAACTATCATTTTTTATGAACACATACTAATACATTCTTGTTATTTTTTTCCCACAATCTGGGTTCAATCCTCAGCACCAAAACAAAACAAAATAAATCAAAATGAATAAATAAATTAGAACCAAACAAAACTGATTTCTGAACTTGTAATAAGAAATTCAGGTTTGATTATGATCTCTTCCACTTTCTAGAAATGCAGATATCAATAACACCATAAAATTCTGAAGAATTTTGTTTCTCTCATTTGTTAAAATGGAGACAAATTCTAATGGAGTCTAAAACTAAAGGAAGCCTCAAATAAAGTCAAATGCATGTGGAAATGTTTTCAAAACCATAAACTATAATGTAAATGAAGGGGTTTGTATAACTATACTCAAAATATCATGAATCTGCTTTCTCTTCTTTTTCATCTTTCCAAGGATCTTACTGTGAACTAAAACCCATTGAATGAGAATATTCAAACTGAACAATCTAGTTCATCAATCTCTAAATTTTGTCATCAAGATAATTGGCAAAAATCTCCCAATTCTTTTTCATCTAACTTGCATTGCAAAATCTAAATTATCTTTATTATTGAGGAAGAAGAACAATCCCCTGGCTATTACATAGTTTCCTAAGTAAAACACACTCATACTCACAATTCTTAAGAATTTAAAACAATCCAAAGCTTTTTTGTTAGTGAATGGAATAACTGAGAGATCTGAATTTCATGGTTTCAGTGTTTAGTTTGTCAGTCTTCTCTACAAAGGAACTTGTATTGATATTATAAGTGATTTCACCAACAATTATTTTTGTTTTGTGCTTCATTTCATTAGTAAGTATATAATGCCAAAGGCTGAATATCAGACAAACAACACATAATATTTTAGTACAAGTTTGTTCCATATAGAAATTACACTGCCTACCTCTCCATTCTGCTTCTTTTCCAAATGGTGTCTCTATCTTCATGGCTTAAGCCAGAATATAACCTTTCAGACTCTGACTCATCCTACTTACATTTGTCAATCACAGAAGTCTCCTGCTTCTACTTAAAGTGTCTTAAATTTATCTATTTCTTTCCACTCCCTGTGGTATTTCCTCTATTAGAAGTCACTGCTACTTCTGTTTTTTATGTCATTGATAACATGCAAATTACTTTGCCTATTCCTTTCTTGCCTCCATGACCCAACAGCAATCTCACTGCTATCTAAAATGTAGCCATACAAATAACACATGCAAAGTATAAGGTAATCTCCATAAGATTAGAATCTGGGTCCTCAGTGACTAATACATTAATTCATTCCAACATTTATTGAGTGCCTACTATATCACTGATTACATAATGTTCCAAGCACTAGAAATTTGATGTAGTGGAAGATAGGTAAAGTTTCTTCCCTTGAGGAGCTAACATTTTAGTTACAGAATACAGAGAAGCTGACCTAGGTGGTACACACCTGTAATCCCATCATCTTGAGAGGCTGAGGCCAGAGGATTGCAAACTCCAAGACAGCCTCAGCAATTTAGTGAGGCCCAAAGCAACTTAGCAAGACCCTGTCTCAAAAAAAATTTTTTAAAAAGGGCTGGGAATGTGGCTCAGTGGTTGAGTGCCCCGGGTTTAATCCCTAATACAAAAAACAAACAAAACAAAACAAAACGAAAAATCAAAGGCAAACAAATAAGAAAGCATAATGTAGCTACAAATACTGTAGCACAAATCAGATTTTGGTGTAACTAATAGTATCAGTGTTCTGCTAAAGGAAAGTGCCCAGAGGAACCTCCTCCAATAAAGTGATGTTAATGAGTAGCTGTACACTTCTCCAAATAGTTTTTCTGAGTGTTATCTGTGCTTTTGTGTGATTGACAAGGCTATGATATTTCTGATTTTAACTCTTACTTTGCAATATTAATCTTTAGCTACTTCTGAGGTTTCTACATATTCTTGCCAAATTGAATTTCACTTTCTCTTACACAGTGCTCATATTTTAAATGACATTAAAGTTATTAAAATTGGAGGACTTGCAAAAATACATATATCTTGGCTCAACCTCCAAGATCACTGTTTCATTACATTTGAGGTGTGGTTGTATAATTTGCATGTTCATATGATCCTGGGTGATTCTTATTCAGGGACCACACTTTGAGAACCTACCCTTTCCCATAACCATGCATAGTCTTTCTCACACTCTGTGCTGTTATCTGTGAAGCTCCACTTACCTGCTCCCCTCTTTGGAAAGTTCATTTTATTTGCATCTCCTACAATATTATTTCCCAATTATAGGTTCTGATCCCTCTTAGATGATCCATAAAGTCATATTCTATCCAAACTTAATCACATTTATATTATATTTCCTACTTCCTAGTCTGTATGTCACTCACATCTCCCTGAATGTCTTTATGCATTGGTGTATCCTAATTTTCAAGCATAATATTGGACATATTTTAATCTATTTTATACAGGCACCCTGATGCCTCTTAATATCTTCAAAAGTGTTTGTTGATAGGCCTTGAGAAAACAAAATAATCAGATACTTTAAAAGCATGATAACATATCTAATAGTTAATTAGAGTATAAATGAGTGGGTGGTTTTTGCTAAAATACCGATTTTTGAATTAGCTTTCTGTAAAATATTCCCTTTGTCTCTCTGATCTTGAAAAATATAGCTGAGTACTGTTTTTATTAACTGACAGACTATATAATATATTTAAGATATCATGTTCTATCTACAGTAAGTTCAGGTAGATTTAGGTAAGAAATTCAAAGCATTTATTCAGAAAACATAATTTTTATGACATTTACATTTTTATTTTCTTCCACATACTGTAAACTCAAAAGACTCCGAAAGAATGAAGTTGAGTAACAATAAGAAATTATTAGAGAGTAATGAAAGAATGAAGGTTAAATCTTTTAAGAACAGTTTTCTTAGAGGGAAAATATATTAGGAGAAGAAAAATGAAATTATGCATAGTCAAAAATGAAACACTAATCATGCTAAAGAAAATTATACTAAAAATTCAATTTTTGAGTGTTAACAAGGAGAAATAACAACCAATTTATGTATAGTGTTATGTAAGTTTTGTATAGAAATCCTCCTCATTATATAATTACTTATCTTCTCAATTTTCTTTTTCATAAATGTCAACATATTCACTGTCATAATCTAAATTCATAAGTAACTAGAGGCTAAAATACATTTTCAGCTAAAACGCAGCTTGTCAGTAGGGGTGTCAAAATGGAGAACAGAAAGGAAGAATGTAAGATTTCAAGGAAGAAAACTTCTTTCTCAGAAATGATGTGCATTTAGAAGAGCGTAAAATGAATTTAATCTGAGTTGGGAATTCAAAACATAGGAGCTATGGAATTGCTCTACCTTGGAGATTTAGAAAATAAAACCTACATATCAGTAGAAAACTGGAGATAGGGATTTGGGCTTCTAGGAAGTTTTAAATAAATTACTTAGAGTCATATGAGAAATAGGTGTTATTTCTAGAAAACCCATCATCCTATAAAAGCAAACCATGTAAAGGACTTTTACAGTCAATCTAAGCATCTTCCTCTCTGCTCACATGCCAATTTAAAAATTATTCCAGGCATATTTTATAAAACCACAGGAATATTTCTTCATTCCTTTAGTAATGTGGTAGAATATTTAATCATTTTTATATACAGAAAAATCTCCATATGTATTAATTAAATCCTCCCTTTTAGTTTCAGTCATTTTTTCCCTTTTTACTTCTTTATTCTTAAATGATTCCTCCACAGAGATGGATAACAGCTGGAAATTATATTAGTATGTGTCTTCATGTTTTATATAATTGATAAATGTTAAATTTTCTCTAGTTGAATAATCTCAGTTACTTTAACCTTTTTGCAAGGCCTAATTTTTCTTACCTACATATTAGTTTCTACTCCCCATTCCCTTTATATTTTGTCAAAGTTTCTGGTTTTTCCTTAAGTTTTGAGTGAGATAATGCAGCATAGTTTAATGTAGAATTTGATCAGTCACTAATTATATAGGCTTCTCTGGTGTCTCTCTCACTTTTAGTATGCAAGTAACATTATCAGTATTGAAAGATGAGACAATACAGATGAGAAAAATAAAAAATACCATGCAAAAAATCCATATTCAGTGGCTAAAATTGTATATATTTTGATGTATTTTTCTACATTGTTTATGTTTAAGTGAAGGTTTATATATCATGATTGTTTTCCCTAGTCAATAAAATTATGTTCTAAAAGTAGCTATTCTGTGTTGCTGAGCACTTACCAAGTCAATCTGATTAAAGAAGAGGACACATGCAAACATTTATGGGTCTACACAGCAATGTTTGTACAAAAATAAAAATATAGTAAAAAACTAGGGTAACAAAAAAAAATTTTTTTTTGATGGGGAGGGTCATAGGAGGAGTACCAGAAATTGAACCCAGGGGCATTTAACCACTGAGCCACATCCCAAGCCTTTCTGTTTTTGTTTGTTTGTTTGAAACAGGTTCTTTCTAATTAAGGTTGGCCTCAGAATTGCAATCTTCCTGCCCCGGTCTCCAGAGTTGTTGGGAATACAGGTATGTACCATGCCCAACCAGAAGTTTTTCTTAATAATAGCTTGAATAAAATATAGTGAAGTCTCTGAAGAATATAAATTTTGGTAACTATTTACAGAATGAATAGAAATTCATCTAAGGGAAAGTGGAAGAAAATAAATACAGAAAAAAAGAATTTCGTGTGCACTAGAGTATAAAAGAATTGTGTTTGGATGTATACCGCTGTTATGAGAAATAGAAAGGCCTATCATTAAAGCTATGTCAATGCAAGAAACTCTTTATGCATCCTGTTCTGTTCCTCTACACATGGTGTGAAAACAGTTCTGAACTTCTGTGGTGAAGGGAGGTTTGTAACAGAGGGTGGTTTTAATCTCTTTCTTGTGTCAGAAATGCATTGTAAGATGCTTTGTGAACATGAGGCAGATATGGGAATACTGTAGAGAACAAGGCAAGTGAGTTTACTTTTGCTTTTATATTTAGCATTCTGGTAAAGATGATGCTCAAAGAGGATATCAAAGAAACAACATTTCAATTTTAGGCTTCTCTAACTTCTAGCTAAGCTGTTTGATAAAAATAGTGAAAAATCTCAGCCTCAAGTGTTTCATCCATCAAGTGAGAATAACAATAAGATCTACTTGTATAATGGTATGAAAATGAAATTGTGCATGGAGAAAGTGAAATGGATCTTCTTCAGTTCCATACTGTTTGAGGATCAAGATTGTCTTTCCCCTCTGTCTCATTTCATACATTGTGTCCAAGTACTTTAGCCTCTCATCCAAGAATTTAAGTGTCTATGGTACTTAGCAAAGCAACATTATGGACAGGTGTGTTACAGAGAATTGTAGCAATCTTTTTAATAATGTCTGGACATCTCATTGATAAATTAAGCAATTTGAATATGAATGATTTCATGAAGACTAATCCAACTATTAAACATTAATATATGAGGAGTAGATGTCCAGCATCCTTAAGCAGGACAATTTATTTTATCCTCATGATTTTTTTCTTTGAACTTCAAATATTATTATTTAAGTTTTATCTTCAAATGTTCTCACAGATGGCCTGTTTTCAATGTCTCTGACTCAAAAGAGAATACTTGCTACATGCCATCTGAAACCTCACTGGAATAAAATTGCATAACTGCAGATAAAATATTGTATATATGTATTACATATCTGTCATCAAAAGATGTCATATTGCCACTTCTTTGCACATGATCACGTAGATCTAACAGAAAATATCAGGTCTGTTAATAATTCTGGGTGTGTAACACAAGGAAAAAATGCTCCATTCTAGGAAGACCACAGTGGAAAGACTGTGATCTACCGAAAATATCAGAGCAAAAGGTTCAAATGGAAGGCTGAAATCAGCATCCAGTGTGTGCCCACCCAGTGCCACAGTGTGCCAAAGATATACCTGCATCGTACCATCTGTTCTCACAACCACCCTGAGTCAGAGTTCACAATACTAAAATCTGGAGGTGTAAAACATATTATGTTTACCAAAATGAGATACAGGCATAAAATTGAATATCTAGATACAAGATTGATACAGCAAGATTCATCTTTCTGCATCTTTTCTATGAGAGTATGGAAAGAAAATAAATCTTTTACAATGTAAAAAAACCACTGGAAGTTAAAAGGGAAGGAAAGAGGTTTCTTCAAATTGCTCTTTGCAGCCTGTGAAATTCTATGCCAATCCCATTAAGTGAGACCTGCTTACCCAGGCTGGAAGCTTCCATATACCTGACCTGTTTCTTTGGAGACTTAAATCTTTGAGATGACATCATTATCTTTTTCAAGGCTGTTTTCCATGTATTTTTAGATATGCAGCATGCCTCGCCATTAGGCTCAGAGTCTGCCAGAAAGTGAATACCAGTATAAAAATAAAACATATCTAAAGATATATTGCTGTTAGGGTTATGTGGTTATCTGCTCTCTGGCTCACTGCTGTGTTTTCAAAGTCACTTTCCTAATCTCCCATCTTTTAAAATTAATTAATTAATTAATTAATTAATTAATTAATTTTTTAAATGCATTTCAAGTCATAGTGCATATGTAGAGCTCAATTTTCCATCTCTCTGGTTGCAAACAAGATAGAGTCACACCATTCTTGTTTTCATATATGTACCTAAGGTAGTGATGTCCATCTCATTCCACCATTTTTGCTACTCCCATTCCCCCTCCCCTGCCCCATCTCCCCCCTGCCCCCTCCAAATTTCCTCCATTTCTCCCATGCTCCCCACCCCTACCCGCCTTATGTATCAGCATCCACTAATCAGAGAGAACATTCAGCATTTGGTTTTTTGGGATTGGCTTACTTCATTTAGCATGATGTTCTCCAATTCCATCCATTTACCTGCAAATGCCATAATTTTATTCTCTTTTATTGCTGAGTAATATTCCATTATGTATATATACCACAGTTTCTTTAGCCATTCATCTATTGAAGGGCATCTAGGTTGCTTCCAAAGTTTAGCAATTGTGAGTTGTGCTGCTATAAACACTGAAGTGTCTGCATTACTGTATGATACTATTTTTAATTCTTTAGGGTATAAGCCAAGGAGTGGGATAGCTGGGTCAAATGGTGGTTCCATTCCAAGTTTTTTAAGAAATCTCCATACTGGTTTCCACATAGGTTGCACCAGTTTGCAGGCCCACCAGCAATGTTTGAGTGTGCCTTTTTCACCACATCCTCGCCAGCACATATTGTTGCTTGTATTTTGGATAGCTGCCATTCTGAACGGGGTGAGATGAAATCTTAGAGTAGTTTTGATTTTCATTTCTCTAATTGCTAGACATGCTGAACATTCTTCATATATTTGTTTATTGATTGTATATCTTCTTCTGAGAAGTTTCTATTCAGCTTCTTAGCCCACTTATTTATTGGATTGTTTGTTTTTTTGGTGTTAAGTTTCCTAATCTCTCATCTTAACTGCTACTTGCAGATTGCAGATGGACAAATTGGTATCAACTTCCCATTCTCATGTTGAGAACAAAGAGATGTGAGGTTTTGATGATCAAAATGTCTGGTACATATTCATCTCATTGATGCTAGCAGAGCAAGTTCATATTGCCCTGTGATTCAGATGCATTTGTTTTAGTAAGTGAATTAATTATTTTTTCAACAAAAAACTGCCTGAGACTTGAACTCACAGTGTATAAAATTCTTTCATCATGTATGTATAGTAGGCCCTAATAAAACACTGAGCTCTATTCATTTTTTAACGCATGTGAATGACATCTTAACATGACAAGGTTGTTGTTCATGCCTTAGTTTTCAGAAGAAATGAATCACAAGTGAAAACTGTTTCATGGTGCCTATTGTATTTTAAATTTTTATGATATGTGCCTTGCAATTCTGTACTGGATTTACAACAGCGCTAATCTATTCATGTGGAGAAGATAATTATTAATACTATTAAAAATGAGGATCTAGGGCATCTGATCTCTGGGAAAATCAAGTGTACCACATTTTATAAATGAATATCATTGTATTTTGAACAATTTGCTCATTTGACTTTCTTGAAAATAGTGATGGTACTAGTACTGATATAATAACAGTGGAGATTGATTTCATGATGACCAAGCAATGGTGCAGAGTGCTCCCCTCCTCCTCCTCAAAGATGAACCAAAACAATAGGAAAATAACTGCATTTGAAGGTGAATGAGCATAGAGAACACTGGAACTCATTAAGGTAGATATTGGAGACTTGTAAGACTCAGAGACCAAAGATGGAAACAGAAAGAAACAGAAAGTTTACTGTCAACTGTGATCCTGACTCTCAGCCCTGGAACAATTCACTTCGCAGGGGAAAGATTCAACAGTAGAATCCCAGCAAACCTCATCAGTACAGGTGTGTTAGTCACAGCTACCAGACAGTTTCACGGTTGCTGAAGGTTTGCAGTCCTGTTAGAGGTATGACCTGGAGACCATTGAGTTTTGCTTTGGAGAAGGAACTCGCATTGCCTCTCTGACAGCCCCCAGAGCTCAGGTTGCTGTAGCTCAGTATCATCTTGGGGAAGGAAACATTGTCTGAATTCATACTGACCCATACAATTCAGATATTTTATGAAGTCCCTCTTGGACTCCCATGGACACTGTTCCTCACAGCATAGAGGCCTGTAGCCTCCCAAACTCACCTTGACCCAGCAGAGCTGTAAGTTCAGCACCCAAACCTATATAGTGCCTTGTGCTACTAGCAAAATGTAGTTAATTATAGGATAGAATGGGGTACTTATTTTCAGAGCTGGGAGATAAATACACTTATTCTTTAGGTTCTAGAGTTTACCTAACCTCATGTGGCACCTCACTAACACCAGGACTGAGAATAGGAACTATGGGGCCCCACTTCTGCCTCCAACCTGCGTTCTAGTGCTTATGCAACTATGCCAAAAATGAGATGCAGGTGGAATAGTTCCACCACTGGGAATGAGAGAAAGTGGTATGATTCCCTACTGCTACCTCCCCTATAACCAAATTCCTGTGGGCATATGCCACTGCTAAAGCTGAAGCAGGTGCTGCAAGTCCCCACCACTGTTGGGTCTGCCAGCGTATGCATTGATCATAGTCAAAGAAGTTAAACAAAGACTACTCTTCGGTACCCAACTGAAACCAAACCAAGATTGCACACCAAACTGAAATCACAATACATATCTTCAGGAGAAAACACTTTACTACAAACCCCATGTAATAAAAGTGATAGAAAAAAGATACACCTGATGTGCAAATCTCAATATAGGGCTACAAGAATGTGACAAAACATGATAATATAATACCTCCAAAGGAGCACAATAACCCTCTAGCAACAAATCATAATTATATTGACAAAAGCCATTTGAAAGAATGATTAAAAGGAAGCCCAATGAGATTCAAGAGAATACAGACAGTTGAACATAATTTGTCAAACACTTCATGATGTAAATGTGACATTCAGCAATGAAATAGAGATCTTCAGAAAGAACCCAACATAAACCTTGGAAATGAAGAAATAAATGTGTTAAATACAAAATAAAGTGGAAAGACAACAACAAACTAGATCAATCAGAACAAAATAATATCTGAACTTGAAGAAAGGTCTTTTTTGAAGTATCCCAGTCAGACAAACAACAATAAAAACAACACAAAAATAGAAAGAATGAAGACAGATTCAAGCACCTCTGGAATCTAATTGCATGACAAGTATTCACATTTTAAAGAGGCTGAAGGTGAAGAAAGAATAACATAGAAAGCCTATTTAATTGAATAATAGCTGAAAATTTCTCAAATTCTGGGAAAGATATGGACATCTAGGTACAGGAGTTTCCAGAACCTCAGACAGACTGACCAGAAAAAAAGCCTCACCTAATAATATAGTGAAGCTTTCAAAAGCACAAGACAAAAATAGAATGCTAAAAATAATGAGAAAAATATCAAGTCACATTTAAGAGAACCCTCATTAGAGAAATAGCAGATTTCTCAAGATACATTATACACCAGGAAAGAATGGAATGATATATTCCAAGTTCTGAAGGAAAGTAGCTATCAATCAGTAGTATAATTCTCAGCAAAGATATCCTTCAGAAATACAGAATTTTCATGACAAGAAAAATTTAAGGGAATTCTTTACTACCAGAATAATTTTACAAGAGAATCTTAAGGGAGTACAACCTCTAGCAGCAAAAACAAACTACCTCCATAAATAGACATGAAATACAAAACCCATGAGAAGAGCAAACACACATGTGAGAAATAGAAAATAACCAAACCTAATTGATATAATAAACCAACAAAGAAGAATTGAATGAACAAAGGACATACAAATGAGCAGAAGAAATTTAACAAAATGACATGTGTAACTCAACAGTTACTAATAATAACTTTAAATATAACCAGACTAAATTATCCAATTAAAAGATATGGATTATCAAAAGAAGACCCAACTAATTTTTGCGTACAAGAAACTCTCTTCACCATGAAGACATACACAGACTGAAAGTCAAAGGGTGAAAAAGATTCCACAAAAACAGACACTGAAAACTAGTCAGAGTAGTTATCTTTTATTAGACAAAATGACTTAAAGACAATAACTGTGAAAAGAGATAATGTCACTATATAATGATCAAAGAATTAACTAAAAAATATAAATTGAAAATGTGTATTACCTGATACTAGGACACTCAATTTCATTAATCAAACAGATGTGAAGGGATATAGGGCCCAATACAATAATAGTGGTGCACTTTAACAGATCACTGTCATTAGTGCACAAATCATACTGACACCCCCCCAAAAAATACCAAAGAAATGCCAGAGTTAAACTACACTGAAGATTGAATGGACCTAACAGACCTTTACAGAACTTTGTTTTTTAAGAGATGCAAAATACATTTTTTTTTTTAACAGCACATGGAACATTCTGAAGAACAGACCATCCAGATGGGCACAGTGGTGCATGCCTGTAATCTCAGTAGGTCCCAGAGGCTGAGGCAGAATGCTAGCAAGTTCAGAGCTAGCCTCAGTAACTCAGTGAGGCTCTAAGCAACTTAGGGAGACCCTGTCTTAAAATAAAACATAATAAGGGTTAGGCAAGTAGCTCAGTGGTTAAACACCCTTGGGTTCAATCCCTGGTAGCAAAAAAAAAAAAGACCATTAGACCATGAAACAAGTGTTATAAAATTCATATCAGTTATCTTTTCTGATCACAATGAAACAAACTAGAAATGAACAACAAAAGAAATTTAACAACTGCTAGTTGTTTATTCAACTGCTAGTGAATGAACAATGAGTACAAAGTGAGGAAATAAATTAAAAAATTTAAAAAATTTTTGAAACAAACAAAAATAGCAAAACAACATACCAAAACATGTAGTATACACAAAATCAGTACTATGAGGGAAATTCATATAAATAAACCCAACTATCAAAAGAATAAAAGATTTCAAATAAACATCCTAACAATGAGTCTGAAAGACCTATATAAACAAGAACAAGCCAATTCCCAAACAAGTAGAAGGAAAGAAATAAAGAGGTCAACATGGAAAGAATGAAATAGAGACTAGAACATTACAAAATGCCAAAGGGAAAAATGATGAGAAAGTTTGTCAAAAAACTAAAAATGATCTACCAAATGATCCAGTTACCCCACTTCTGAGTATATATCCAAAGGAAATTATATCAGCTTATCAAAGAGACACCTGCGTATCTATATTTATTGCTGCATATTTGTTACAATAGAAAAGTAATTAATCAACTTAGAAGTATATCAAAGAATAGATGGATAAAGAAAATATGGTTTATATGTACAACCAAATATTATTCTGCTGTAAAAAAGAATGATTCCTATCTTTTACAGCAAAATAGATGGGACTGGAGGACTTTATGTTAAGTGAAAAATGTGTAGAGACAGAAAGGCAAATACTGAATGTTCCTTTTTATATGTGGATGTTTAAAATGTTGATATGAATATAATATGAGTGATTACTACAGTTTGCGAAGGGTGAGGGAGAAGAGGGGATAAAAAGAGTTTGGATATTTTGTACCAAAATACAAATCAAAATAATAAGTTCCAGTGGTCTACAGCACAGTGGGAAACAATAGATGACACTAATCCATTTGGTGTTTTATAAGTAACATAGGAGCTGTAAGTTTTCTAACACAAAGTAATCACAAGGATTTAATAAGTGCATATTAAATACATGTGTTCAAATGCCACACTGTATCTCATGAATATGTATAATCATTGCATGTTAATCAAAAAATTAAAGGCTTAAGGAGAAAAACAAGTATCAACTTGAAATGCATATTTTATCCAAAGAATATTCAAATGTATTTAAAAAGGTATAATAATATACATACTGTAAATTGGAAATGAAATATAAATTGATCAAATTACTCTTCAATAGAGATCATGCAATAAAAATATTTCTAAGGAAGCCACAAAATAATAATAATAATAATGACAATAATATACATTAATAGTTAAAAAGTTAAATTGTAAAATGAATTCAAATTAAAAATGTTAAATTATAAAATGAGAAAAAAACCATTAAATGAAACATTCTAAGACAGGTAATCACCAAACATTTTATCCTTCAGTTTTAATATTATCTTTCCCAAATCTACTAGTTTAAAAGCTCATGTATGTATATACTAATATTCATATTCACATTCATTTGTATATCTGTCCTCCCACCACCTACTTTTTACAAGTTGAGTTTTTATTGCACTAAAACTCAGAGGTAAAGACAATTTGCTTGTTTTGTTGTTGTTTCTTCAGGGAGCTCCCTATAGTACTTACTCTAATATTTATTAAATAGACATTTATTACTTCTGGATTTCCACATTTTACAATGTGAAAGATGCCTATCTATCTGACTTATTCATGGGGAAATACAAGAAATTACTTATGTAAGTTTCTCATGTTAGAACTATATTTTAGAGCATACAGTAATCAGAGATTAAGGTATCTTGAACCCATGGTACATAGTTTCATTGTTTCATATTGTGGTGCTTATTGCCTATGTGACACTGATATAGTTGATGTGATATTCAAAATACTTCATTCAAAGCAACTTTGCATCATATTTAGATGAACTATCCCAACAGAAACAGACATCACACAGACATCACAATAGTATGATGTTCTTTCAGCCTGTCCATTATCCTTGTCATAATTATCTGATCCCCATAATAATCTATTATCATCATTTGTAAGAGGAGCACATTTTTGTATTTTTTCTAAGGACATTATCCAATGATTTTATTTTCATCCAGGGATAATGAAATTTCTGATTTCTTTCCAGACATAAAATCAAATTCAGTCATTTCTGGAAATTTATTGTGTCTGACTATCTAGTGTTCAATCCTCAAAGTGATAAGATATATTCAAGTGTTTGGTTCTTATTGAATTTATTTTTTATTATTCTTACTGATCTTCCTTTTGTTTTGAATTGTTAATTCAGCAACACATAAAAGGCAAAAACTGAAGGATGCACTCCTCACAAATGCTTGAGAATACCTGTGAACTCACTGGAAAGAGTTTTGAGACCACACATATTTACAACTAGATTGCACCAAGTGTGATCCTATTACATCTGCAATCTTACGATGAATGGGATGGTGGGTCCTTCATAGTTGAAGATTTTTATTGAAGGTGACTTTTCTCCTGGAGGTTGCCAGTACAGGCTCTTTCTACCACCATGTCTTCCTTTTGTGTATTTCTGGAGAAATTTTTGACCAACAATTTTTTCAAGGGATGCAGTTCTGTAGACATGTGTTAGATAGGTTTTGACCAATCTTTGCATACCCGGGAACCCTTCCAGTCATCTTGTGCATCTGCCATAAGGTTTTTAGTTCTGCTTTTACTTTAATACTCAGTACACAAATAAAATCTTTCCTTCCTGCTGATGAAGAGCCTTATTATGTCTCCACATACAAAATGCACGGTTCTCCTGTAGCACATTCATTTGAACAAAGTTGTGTTATATAAAAGCAGGTTTTATGAAAGATAAAGAGCTACAGAAATAGCAAGTACCACTGGCTGGAGATGGCAGCACTTCAGATCTGTGAACAGGTCAGATTTAGCACTTCAGTGATCTCTAGGGATAGAACTCAGAAATATTAAGCAAACAAATATTCCAACTTTCTCAATTCCTTTAGTTTATTCTGGCCAAATCATTGAGTGTATATATCTCTTCTGCAAAGTCAGCCTTTCTATTTTTCATTGTTTCATATCATTTTCTCTTGCCATTTTGGTTAGAGTAGTAAACATGTTACTTGTCATAACCAATGAAACACTGTGTCTCAGATCCTTTTTGATAGGTTTTATTTTTGGAAAATTGGAAATATGACTGGTAGATTTCTTATTAGATTTGACTTACACAGTAGAAATAAGACATGTGTGGCATTACAGAATTCAGTAAGCCACACACCAAGTGTTTCTGGGCAGGGGATTTCAGGGTCAGAACTCCTGCTTTGAGGCACAGTAGACTTTGAGAACATTCCCTTGAATGCCTGTTTTTGCTTCTTTGCCATTGGTCTTAACTAATCAGTCTTGAAATTATGGGGACAAAGCCCTGGCAGGTTGAATACAATAATCCATTATGCTGTCTGAAAAGTACTTGATAATTGCCTTCTTTACAAAAAGGTAGCTGGAGAGATAGATAAACAGGTTAGAGAGAGGTGTGTCTCTCTCTCTCCTACTCTGTTCCTTTACATCAATTACCAGCATTTATACTTTGCCCTTGATACTGAGTGAATCCATGCATAGGGGTGGGGACATTCATTGTCATTTCTAGGCTTCAGATGGGTAGTTGGAAATTCAGAGATTTTAGAATTGCCCTAGCATTTCAGTAAATGGTGAATCCAGACTTTCATATTTATGTTGTCTAACTTTTTTTGGTTTTCTAGCTTTTGTGTTATTTTTATTCATCTAACTTTTTAAATGAATATACTTGTATAAAAACTTGTATTTTTATTTTAGTTTTTATAAAGTAATAGTTATAGAATAAGGATAGGAATGCATTGTGATAGGAGGAGAATCAGTCAACAAAAAGTAAGTAGCAATTCTGAAAGTTAGATTTGAAGATGAATGAGAAAATAAAGTTTCTCTAGAGAAAGTACTCTTGGGCTTTGCAGGGGATGTGGAAAGTGGAAATTAGGGACTAGAATTATAAGAGATTTCATGAGAATTCCTGAGAAATCAGTTATGAGTGTGATGCTTTAAGGAATAAGAAAGAATATAAGCAAAACACCAGACACAACCAAGCAAGACAAGCTAAGGCTGTGAGTGGTTTCAGTAATAGATAACAGTGCTGCCTGAATGGGAGACTTCAATTAAAATCAACGTGCGAGTATCATTGCCTACTTTCATAGGTACTTTGAGTTCCCTGTAACTTTTGTTATAGTTACTTATGAAGACAAATATATGAATATATTGAGGACTATAAATTACTTTGCCAGCCACTTTGGGGAACAGAAATTAGTCTGAGTTCATTTTAGAAGGGGTGAAAAAATTTTAAATCACATTTTTTCTTTGAAACAACACTTAATTTAAAAAAAAATGCTTATATCTTCTGCTTAGAGAAATTCAAATCTTTTGAATCACAGAGGATAACATAGGATAAGTATTACAGGATATTTCTTAGATGAGTTGTTTATACCAAAAGTAGTGTAGTGACAGAAATTCCATAGGGTTTCACACTGAAAATTAAAATTAAGGAAAAATAGCTTTTGCAAAACTGGTTAAAAATAAAAGGGAAAATAATGTGATTTTCCGTGTGCTTGTGGTCACATCTAGTCCCTTTGGGGACTAGCCAGCTGATTTCCAGGCCTCATCTTTTAAAGTGAAGCTACTTCCAGTTGCCCTCAGCAACAATCCCTTGCTCACTCTACTCCTTCTTCCTTTTCCTCGTTGAGGACACTCTAGGTTGCATGTATCCAGTCATCTCTCTTCCATCCCTGGACTTTCCCAAAAAGTGTTTTTCTCTGTAACATATTTGAATATGTTTGTCTTTTAAAGGATCTGAGGGTCAAGTGGGCATATATAGGGAATATTCTACCAATTTTTGTGACTGAAAACATTTGAGGGTTTGTTGGTTCATCTGTAAGAATTTAGGAAAGGATGATTAGAGAAGTTCATTAACACATTTTCAAAAAATCATCTAAATGGAACTAAATGGCAGCATTTTTAAAGACCATTGTACTGAGAGAAGGGGCTTAATTTTACTTATGTATAATGTGCAAAGATTTTTTATGGTAAGGAGGGTGCCTCTTTTTTCAACTTATTGTTTATCAATGTAAATGAGCTTCACACTAAGGTGACAGATAATATAATGATTTTGTTCAATCTTTAGTGTAAAACCGGTTGACACCACAATATAACTCTACGGCTTATGCATACAATGGATATTTTGTATATTTTGATATTAGCAGTCTAATATCTGATACAAGAGAGTAGTATGAAAAGAGCTTAGGTTTTTCTCTGCATCTTAACTGGATGTAGGGAATTCCGTCAGTATTCCAAGGTCTCTGAGTCAAAATTATTCCTTAAGACTGTACTTTTAGTTGTATGAGATACAGCCTATTTAACCATTGTCAATGCTTGTGAGTCCATATATTCCTCCTAGTTCACCTCATCTTCTCAGTTCTGGAATCTCTTAAAGGAAAAAGGTCTGCAATTAAGAACAGATTTGATGACGAGGAAGAGATGGGAGCACATCTACTCTTGGGGAGTGAAATGAAATGTGCCATTATTATCCGGAACAAATGACATATTAATAGTGGAGCATCAGACTAGAGTAAACAACGAGTCAGAAAGTAATGGAAACACTAGATTTGAGACTATTAAAGAAAGCCAAATAAAATGCAGAGCAATTGGAGGCTGAAGGGACAGCAAAGTCTCAGATCTAGGAAAAATTAGTATGTTAAGTAATCAAAAGATAATTACTCATGAGATCATCAGCTCATTCAATAAATATTTTCTTGAGAATCTAATATGTCCTAGGCACATTTATCAAGAATACAGGAAGAAACAAACTAAACAAAATTCTCTATATTTATAGGACTGGTGTTTTAGTTAGAGAGAAGACAAATATCAATGATAAGAGTTCCTAAGAAAGAAAAGTGGGATAGAAAGTAGAATCATAAGAAAGAGACATTTAAATACATTACTTGAGGAAAAGAGGGAACTTTGAGGCAAAGAATTAGAATGTGCAAAAGCACAGGGGCAGAAATGCCTTGGAGGCTTGAGGACTAATGATGCACCATTATAACTGCAGTTGATTGAGACTTCAGGAGATGAGATTTGAAAGTAAACTAGACCTACTAAAATATGTAGGTCCCAAAGGGTCATTTCTAGGGAGTGTTCTTTTACTTTGCATGAAGGACACAGTTGCTGGAAGACTTTGAGCAGAGAAATGATAAATCTGGATCATGTCCAAAATCAAGAAAAGAACTATGGATGCAGTAGGGGGAAGGTGGGAGGAAGGAAAGGGAAATGGGTATAGTAACGATGGTTGATTGAGATTGTCATCACTACCCTTGGTGCATGTATGAAGACACAAATGGTGTGACTTTATCTGGTTTGCAACCAGAGAAATTGGAAAAATGGAAAAATCTATATATGTACTATGACTTGAAACGCATTTAAATAAAATAATTAAATTAAACAAAAAAGAAAAGTGGTTGAAAGACAAGTCAGGAAAAAGGACTCAACTCAGGAACTGAAATTTTAAACTACACGCTGTAGTTCTGCTGTTGCATTTTACACTGGCTTTAGGTGTAACATAAAGAATTTTTAGATTTTTGACTGAGTATTTCAGTTTTCATTCGGATTGTAAAAACTTGAAGAATTTCATCATTTCATCAGTTAGCTTCATGTATGGAGAGCCAGGCAGGCTTATAAGTGCTTGATTTATTTATCATTTGTCAAAGTAGTTTTTCTGAATGCTAGGTTACAACTGGATCTACTAATCTTCTTGTCTTAATATTGTGTTAATTATATGTAAATATTTTATCAGCCCCAAATTTACATATGCTATTTTCTCTATAGTTATTCTTACAGGTACTATACTTGCAAATCATGTCCACTGTCAGATCTTAATGGGTTAGTTCACTGCTAGGTTGAACTAGGAGCTCCTGCTTTCCAAAGCAAATGGAGAGTGACACTAAATTAATTTGTTTGAAAACCATAAACACCATCATATCACCAGGTGATGATGATGTCAAGTGTAGTCTTTCTGTGGACTTACATTTACTTACATTTTCTTATGAAAATGTAAACTACAAAAGTTCTGCTTCATATGAGGGGACTTTTTGTCTTGCAAAATAAGAATTTGGGAAATGAAATTCTGAGTCCTGGAGCAGATACCTCACCATCTGTAGCCAATCTGCATTACCTATAAAATCAATCAGACATCGTGCCCATCTGTATGTTCTTGCCCTTTCATACTGATTTCCCCCTAATTAATGAAATTTTATTTCATCTCCTTCTTTGTTTGTCAGACCTGATTTTAAAAATCCCAGTGGGGTAAATGGAGAGAAATGGATTCTTTGCAGACAAAATTTATGTCTTTAATACTACAACTCGTTAGAAATACGGACTAAAAAACTCACTATCGAATAGCAAAATAGTAAAATATTTAATTTTAATTTACTCCATTATAATGCTCTGTATACAGGAAAACTGCACCCCTTTCACTATAAAACTTAACAAGCTGAGAAAAACATGAAGAGAAGAAACAAGGGATTTTAACACTTCTTTTTCTGGTCTGAAAAGGAGAAAAAAAATAAAAACAATGTTTAGTAGCTGAATTTTGAAACTAACTGTCTAAATTCAATGGTATCCTTTAGGTCAAGTATAGATTAATTGATGAAAAAATATAGAATCTGAAAGATAGTCTGTGAATTTCTTTAGTCATTTCCAAACAACAATGGCAAACTATCTTTATAGACATATATTTATGAATGGAAGATTGTTCCTTGGGTCTTGGAACTCACAAAACTCCAAAAATCAAATGTATATAAAAAGTCAAGTAATATGTTCATTTCGTTTCAGGTTACTTGAATTGTTTATGGGATGTGGGTCTTTGCTGTTGTTTTTGTGTTTTTCTGGTATTACAAAGGTAACCTTTCTCTGTCAATGGTGCAAAGATTAAAGGCATCAGTGGTATCAGAGTAGGTGAAATTGCTCTTTTAAGTAGGAAAAACATATCAAGGAGTTTCTACTTTTGTCTCTCAGTGTGCTGTCTTTTCAAGAAATTGATGATTTAGGGGTATGGATAGGGGGAGATTTCCATGTCTTATAGCACTGCAAGGCCATCTTATTAAAATGTGCATATAACAATGCAAGATGTGACTGAACGTCACTCATTTCGATCACATTGATCACATAGTGTCCGTTAGTCCCAGCTTAATTTGTCAAGGTAAGGCATTCTCATTTAAAGATATAAGTAAATGAGCTGTCATCTCACAATTCCCAAAGACAGAATCTGCTTTTTTATTATTTCCTACACGTTACTGCTCCTTGTAATTATTGAGCTGAGTCCTTGAGTAGCAATTTGCTGAGCTAGAAAGGGAATCATATGACAGCTATGAGAGAACTCTGATTTATACCATCACATAACAAAAATCAAACTCTTAGCTTGCTTCAATTGTTTAATACACATTTTCCAGGGCATTTTAAAATCTATAGACCTATCCTTACTGCTGGTCACTGATACCACCCAATATATGAACTTTTCTTCAGAAAAGTTGTATTTATGAAGAGAGGGCCAGATCAAGAGCGAAAATAAGAGTCACAGAGCGTGATGACGAAGATCTTAGAAGGATACAGACTTGGACTGCAATCATAGTCCGTTCTATCCGGTACAAAAATGTTGGTTTTCTTAGATCACTCTGAGTATCACAAGGATTTTTTCCCAATTTGTTGGCAGAGCCAGAAAGGAAAGCATTCTGACATGAAGAGTGGCTATTTTAGAACACTAAATCTTTATGACTTAGGAATCTCCTTAGATGCATGCTTCGCGAACACAAGGCAGGGCTCTAGTGGGTTTCAAGTGAGAACTCTTTAATTGATAGTGAGGTCTTCAGGCTTGTGTTGAAAGCAGGCCAGTGACACTTTGATCTTAGGTAGGCTTGATGAAGAGTCGTGATGCTTTCAGAAATAGGGACTGATCCCAATTCAATCTTTAGGCTACTAAGGGAGCTTTGCACCCAGCTCTGAATAAACACTGGGATTCGAATGCATTAAATTTTGAGAGTCTGAAAGACTAAGTAGGTGACTGATGCTGAACGTGCACCCGTTTTGATGGAGTCTAAGAAAAGATACACATGATGAAGACCTTGATGAGTATTTCAGCACCTGTGAGTGGAAGCTTACATTAGAAGAAAAGAAAAAAATTAAAAACTCAAAGTATTCGTTTACACATTTTTTGGTAATGTGTGTGTTTCAGTCTGCACTACTAAAAACAACCGATTATTTTGTAAGTCACTTGTACAATAAATAAAATCATAAATTCATTATTTGTACAAGTCTCAGAAAAAAATGTCTGGAATAAAAATTGTGGACAGATATGCTCATTAATTATAAGACTTTTGAAATGTAACAGTTGATAGCCAGAAAGACTGTACAATTCCCATCAGAATATCATTTAAATTTAAAATGTTACTTGTATTTTATCATTTTCCAATTTTAATTTCTCTTTTTCTAAGCTCCTGTAGTTAACACAGATTCATTTGTTTATGCATCAATTCCCTAAATCACTCCCTTACTGACTGATATCTAGGGTTGCCCCAAATCAGTACAGCACAGGATGGGTATGGAAAAAGCAGGCAAGTTAATCCATGTTTATAAAAATGGGGTGATCTGGGACAACCATGAAATGCGTACTCGGAAATCCTTATTTCAAAAGTAACTTTTGTGCTGCATTAGTGCCACGTGATATTTTTGAGGATCTAGTTAATTGTTTAAAAAACTGAAAATAGTAACTATTTAAGAAAGAAAGAATTTATGCAAGTGTTTTATAAACCAAACAATTGCTTACAAATTGTGGTTGGGAATTGGCTTCACCCACGCGAGGCAAAAAAATGTAATCTCCTGTATCAAGTATATATTTTTTTCTCATCTGAATTGATTGTTAAAAGTCATAATTTGAGTAAATCTTCAGCCATTTAATCTAATATAGGAATGATACTATATTTTGTTCTCTCCTCTTTCATTTTATTCCTTTCCTTCTTTTGTTTTTATTCTTTCTTGAAATTTTTATTTATACTATTTAAAGATCAGAGAAAATGTTCACTTGTTTTTAAAATACTGAAGAAATGGGAGAATATACTATGAAAATTCACTCTCCTTCTGCAATGCTTAGTCACGACCTTTTCTCATCAAGGCATCCAGCTTTCTAGTTTCCTGCGTATTCTTGCAGAGATGATCTCTCACAAGTTCTCACTCTCTCCCTCCATATCCATATATATACATATCCTATCTTTTTCAAAATGATTAAGTATTATATTCACCATTGTTCATTTTTGCTTATTCACTTAAAATTAATTTAAAATACTTTGTGAAGATCACTCCATATGGATTTGTACATTTGTTTTTACAGCTGCACAATATAGTCCATAGTGAATATACCATAAATTATTTAATCAGCTTGCTATTGATGGACATTTTGATTGTTGCCAGTGTTTTTGTTTGAGCAGTGCTCCATGTGACTTCATTACATGTAATCCCTATCAGACACATTTCTATAATTGGAATTAGAAGTTCAAAGGATGAATACATTTGCAATTTATCAATCCTGTCAAATGTCCCTTTATAGATGTACCACTTTACATTATCATGAGAGACACAAGAATACAAATTTACCCTCAAAATATTTTTAGATGTTTATTACCAAATTAAAAAATAAAAGTATCTCAGTATTTTTAATTAAAATATATTATGAGAAAGCTTGAACATCTTCCCAATTGTCTGAGGATATTTATATTTCCATTTATGTTAATCATAATTTTTATGCAATTTGCTTGTCTGATTTAGTTATTGCATTTTTGTGAATATTTCATTTATGGATATAGATTTCTCCTATGTAATGAGTTGGACATGTTTCCACTTTTTGTTTGTTTTAATTTTCATTTATTTTATATCATACATTTTTTTATTATAAACTATGAATCTATTGCATTATTTTGGGCTTCATATCACATTAGGGACTTCAGTTGGACATTTTTAAATTATATTGTCATTACTTTTCTACTACTATTATGGATGGTATCATGGATAGATAAAGATTTTACCAAATTACCTGTTATGTTATCTCTGACATAAATTGATTTTGTGATATGTTTTAGCCTATCTCTGGAATTTCCTTTACATTTGTCTCAGTATAACCATTTTAACTATTTTGTGATAATACTTGAATATTTATTGTGTATAGTTCACTCTCACTACTGTTCTCTTTCAGGATTATTATAGCTTTTAATACACATTAATACTGCCTTATGAACTGTAAAAGCAATTAAACTAAGCTCCCAAATATCACTGATTACATCTATATTGAGCAAAGTAGACTTATAAATTAAACTTATATGGAACTTTTTACTAGTTCACAATTTCCAGTTGGATGTGTTCTGTATGCTCATGTCTTCTAATATCTTTGTGTTAGTTCTCTGATTATAAATAACAACTTTCAGGGGATACTCTTGGTATAACCAGAGTACGCTGTCATATTATCTTATGTGTTTAATCATATACTTTGCCAATGGACAAATACATGGCATTTATTTCCCTCTTTATTTACATTCCTCTTTTTTTTTTAACTTTACTAATTGCGTTGGCTAGTAATTCTAGACATTGTTTAAAAAATTTTGTTAATGTGTATTCTTTCCTTTCATCAAATATAATGTTAACATTTTGGATGAATTTTCCCTAAGCATATAGTTAAGTTTGGACTAAAGTCAATATTTTTAACAAAAGAAAATATTTATCATCTACTTCTTGGTTCAGCCTAAGAATGGCAATTTTGTTTTATCAACTAACTTTTGATAAGGTTATTCATGGGCTGATTGTTTTAAATTTTCCTCCGATGTATTGATATAATGAGCAATATCATTAGATTTTTTTGAATAGAACAAATCTATTCCTAAAGCACATATCACTTAGCAATAATTTTGTATTCTTATAATTTGCTATTTCTTGTTTAATGTTCACAGTTAGAATTTGACTCAGATTTGGTTTTTATTGTTCTGTGCTGTGCTTTAAGATTCAGTAGATTTAATTAAATGATCAAAAGTTTATTTATATAATTTGAAACATTTTAAAAGGCTTTACAATTCCTTTCCTTTAAATGTAGAATAAAAATTTCTTCATTAACTCAGCAGAGCCTGGTATTCTTTCTTGAAAACTGTTTTTTTAATTACCCTTGACAAGTTGTACAGATTTTTAACTTCTCTGGAAATAGTTTTGGCAAATCTTATTTTTTAAACAAAATTATTATTTTAAACAAGGTGTTCAAATTTATTTGCATAAAGTCTAACAATAAAGTCAGACTTTGTGTAACTTTTTTCAGAATTTATGATTTTCCTTAAGATTATGAAATAATTAAATATATCATAATTATTTTATGTAGTTTAAATATTTTAAGTCATAAAATATTTTAAATAAAAACATTTCAGGCATAAAATATATCTCATACAAATATAGAAATAAAATATATTTATTTAAATATGAAAATAAAATGATGACAAACTTCACATTAACCAAGGGTGACTTAAAGCATTGATATCATTCATATATCTACTATTTAATTATTATTGAAAATTGAATTTCTGTTATAAGATGCCACTATCTTCTTATTTACTAGTTATAGATAAACAACCCATCCATAAAAGTATGTAATAATTCAATTTCTAACCAAGAATATCCTATAAGAGATGCTTCTCAATTTACAATGGGATTATATTACAATAAATTCAGCATAAGTTAAAAATACCATAAATAAAATGTATTTAATGTCTTTGACCTATCAAACTTTTTAACATTTTTATTAGTGGGTTATAGTTATGCATAAATATGGGGTTCATTTTGACATATTCAGACATGCATGTAACATGGTTTGCTCATTCTCAATCCCCAGTACTTTCCCTTTCCTCTCCTTCCTGCCTCCCCTCATCCCCTTCCTCTGCTGATCTTGTGGAACTTCTAAATTTAGCAACACAGTATACTGACAGTAGCAGTTACTTACCCTCTTAATTTTGTAGCTGACTGGGATCTGTGGGTCATTGCTTATTTTAGTTAGCTTTCTTGCTGCTGTGACCAAGAGGCCTGACAAGAACAATTTTAGGGAGGAAAAGTTTATTTGGGGGCTCACAGTTTCAGATATCTCAATCCAGAGAAGGCCAGCTCCATTCCTCAAGTCTCCTGATGAGACAGAACATCATGGGGGAAGGGAGTGGTGAAGGAAAACAGCTGGGACATCACACCATGAAGCATAGATCAAGAGATTCAATGCGCCAAGGACAAAATATATACTCCAAAGGAATGCCCTCAGTGGCCTACCTCCTCCATCCACACCCTACCTGCCTTTAATTACTACGCAGTTAATCCTTGTCAGGGCATTAATTTACTGATTCGGTTAAACTGTCTATAACCTGATCATTTCATCTCTAAACTTGCTTGCATTATCTCACACATAAGCTTTTGAGGGACACCTAATATATAAACCATTACACTGCTACTACACAACATTGAGAGAGTATGTCATACTGCATCTTGCTAGCCGGGGAAAAGATCAAAATGCAAAATTTGAAGCATTGTGTCTAACTGAATGCATGCTGCTTTCTCACCATTTTAAATCTGAGAAGCATAAATTGAACTGTAGTAAGTCAAGGATGATCTACATTTAAAATAAACACCAATAATGAGTACTAACATAATTTTAAATTTTGTCAACATATTATCTTTGGGATGAAATTTCATTGTTGTTTTTATAGGTATTTTCCTGATTACTAAGAAAGCAGAATCCCATTAATGTTATTTAGCCTTGTGACTTTACCTTTTGGTAAAGTGTCTGTTTAAAGATTTTTCACATTTTTCTCATAGGTTGTTTGTATCTATCTGATTGATTTATGAGATTTTATTTATGCTACACTGTTTATCAATTATATGTATTCCAAATCATACCTCCCCATATATGACAGTTGAATCCCTGTTTATAGTTGTTTTTATTAATAGAAGTTTCTAAGTGAAGATGAATGTACTATTTATAATAAAGTTAGTGTTTTCTATATTTTTAAAGATAATACTGCTTATCTAAGTATATAAAAATATTTTACTAACAACCATAAATTTGTCAAATATTTACCTTTAACATTTTTAATTTTAATCACTCAATAATTGATTACAATGTGAGAGAGAGGTAAAATTTTGTTTTTATCCCCAATGGACAGCTAATTTCCCGTCATCATGCGAATTTACACAATTATATGTACACATGCATGCGTGCACATGCAAAGTCTGCTAAAATTTTAATTTAAATTGCATTATTTGCTGTGCAAGTGGTGCACACCTATAATCCCAGCAGCTCAGGAGGCTGAGGCAGGAGGATTGAAAGATTAAAGTAAATTTCAGTGACTTATTCATGTCCTAAGCAATTTAGTGAGACCGTGTCTCAAAATGAAAAATACAAAAAGGGCTGTGACTATGGCCCAGTGGGTAAGTAGCTTTGAGGTCAATCCCCACTCCCAAAAATACAAAAATGGAATTATGTACAGAAAAAATGGTGAGAATATCTTTCTATTACATTCAGTTAAGCAATCAGACAATAGATTTATACCCCCAAACCTCTGTTCTGTATAAAATTACTCAACAAAAGTCAAAGGTCAATGAGCAAAATGGGGTTGGCAGGAAAACATCACTGTAATACATAAAAATATAGAAACCTAATAAAAATGGGAGCTCAATTTTACGCATGGTAAGTGTTTAAAAAACCCATATATACTACAATAAATGTGGCATCGTACCTTACAAAATTCCTGCAGCTTGCTTGTGGAAGTGGACATTAGAATACTTGTAGCTTGTGTGTTACTGTTAAGTAGTAGAGTAGTAGACAGAAAGTTGTAAAACTAGATGAGTGTGGCTTAAAGCACACACGATAAATTGAAATAACTGATTGATGTTTGAAATGTGTATGGGGTTCTTCTGTATTCCTATTTTGTCTCAATTCAGTGGACTATTTTTGCATTCATGTATTACATTTCATTTTGAAAATGCATGTAAGCCAACCCAATATTTATCTGTGTGCAAATTTTCTCTAATATAAAAATTGCATTGGATAAATAACATTTCAAAACAAATGGTATAATAGAGCCATTTCCATTGAGTTTTCTAATTTGCTACTACAGATCCATTTACATTTATTTGGAAATTCTTTATTGTCTCTGAATAAAGCTTATTTGTTTGCTTGTTTTAGTTTTATACCTAAGAGATTTTGTAAATCAATTTCTGGATTCATTCATGGGTAACTGATATTTTGAACTTTGTTACATTTATAAACCATGGTTACATTTTGTGTTAAATATTATCTTTTTTGTTATTGGCCTATGGAGATAAAAATAATTTATAAATATTGATTTTTACAATGTCACCCTACCAAACTCTTCTATTAATTCTAATATCTTTGTATTTTGCCTTTTGTATTAACAATACAAAATTATACCTCTTGGAGATAATGACCTTTATACCATTTTAATTACATTATTACACAAATTATGACATCTAAAACAATATTTAAAATGTTGATATTGAACTTTCATATCATGTTCTTGATCATAAATGCAATGTTTTTTATATTTGTTTAATAAACGTTATGTTTAGAATTAAGTTTAGATAGATAGCCTTATCACACTAAACATAATTCTCCTCTTCATAGTTTGCTAAGATATTTTGTTAAAAAATTTTATAGGTTTTTGCTCATCTATTAGAATGAGCGAATTCCCTGTTCCTGATCAGTTGTAATACAAGGCAATCCTTCCCATATTGAAACAGTAATGACTCAGAATTTTCAAATGATGAAAGATGCTACAATGTAGACTCAGGAATGACCAGCACATTATATAAAAATAAGGACAAACAAAGCATAATCGTGTACATAAGGAAATTGCACAAGATCAAAATTGATATCTTAATATCTCATTCAACACCTGACATCAAAGCAAATTTTTTGTTGTCTCTGTTTCACCTTCTCCTAGGTGAGTAGCCTTTTGTTGCTCCAGTCTATGAGGAGAGGGTTTATTAGATCCTCATTGTGAGCATGCTCATGTCTTTATTTATCCATGCTTCCAAGGCTGTTCAATCTAAAATTCAAGCTTCCCAGGTTTGACAATTGTTCTCAGTGCTTTGTTTTGTCCAATTAATTACTGTTTTAATTTTTTTTTTACTGAACCAAGTAGCCTACTATTTATTTCATTTGTTGCTTCCTTTTCTCTTTATTTTTAATTGACAAATAAAATGGCATTTAACGTGATGTTTTGACAAATGTATACATTGTAGAATGATTAAATCAAGCTAATTAAATATATTCATCACCTAATAAATTGTCCTCTAGTTTTCAAATACTATTGAAAATAACTTTTTCATCTTTGAGAGCTGAGTGGTATTCCATTGTGTACATACACTTTTCTATTCATCCATCCACTGATGCACACTTGAGTTGATCCTATATCTTGTGGATAGTGAATAATGATACAGTGAATACAGGAATACCACTCTCTCAGTTGCATGGATTTCAATGCCAAGAAGTGGAGTTGCTGAATCATAAGTTTTTAATTTTTGAATTACTACTTTCCATTAATACTGTACTAATTTACATTCCTATTCAGACTGTACAAGGCTTCCTTTTTGTTTTTAGAGATTTGTCTCCACTTGTTTTTCACCTTTTGATAATAGTCATTCTAATAAGTATGAAGTAATATTTCATTATGATTTTATTTTCATTTCACTAATGATTTGTGGTATTGGGCAATTTGTGGTATTGAGCAAATATATGAGAAACAGAGTTAGGTTTCCAACCTAGTTACATTAAACAATTTAACAGTCTACATATTGACCATTAATTTGTGCTCTGTTGTAAGTTCTATTCAAACGCTTTGTCCATCTTTTAATTGAGATATTTATTTCTTGTTATTAACAAGAATTTTGTTTGACTATCTTTGTATGTTTTAGATATTAACCACTAATCAGACATATGGTTTGCAAATATCCCGTCCTATTCCATAAGTTTCATATTCACTCTATTAAATATTTCCTCTGTGGTACAAAAGTTTTTCAGTTTGATGTAAACTCACTTTTCAGTTTTTTCCTATTGTCTGTGCTTTTGGGGTCATATCAAACAAATCTTCACCAATATCAATATCAAGAAAATTTATTCTTTTCACATTTAATTAGCTAATCCATTTTGATTACATTTTTGTACACAGCATGATATAAGGGTCTAATTTCATTATTCTGCACCTGGGAATCCAGTTTCCCAGCACCATTGATTGAAGAGACCATCTGTTCCCCATTGCTTGTTCTTGGCAACCTATTGACTGTCTGCTGACCATAAATGTGCAGTTTTGTTTCTGGTCTCTTTTATTGGTTTCACTTGTTTGTCTTAATGTCAATATTGTACTCTTTTGATGACACAAGCTTCATAACATCTTTTGAAATCAAGTACTGTGATATCCTTTAGCTTTGTCTTTTTTCTCAAGATTGTTTTGGCAGTTTGAGATATTTTAAAACTAGATGTGAATTTTAGGTTTGTTTTTTCTTGCTTCTGTAAAAATTTTCTTTTTAAATTTAATATTGGTTGCATTGAGTCTCTCTATATTTTTAGGTTGTATAAATACTTTAACAACATTAATGTTTTCCATCTATGAATTGGGATATCATTTCATTTATGTTTGTCTTTGTAATTTTTCACCAATATTTTATTTTTCACTGTAGAGAGCTTGAACCTCCTAGATTAAATTTATTTCTATTAATCTCTCCATTCCTTAAAGTCAGATTGCTTTCTTGATTTCTCTTTTGATTATGTTCCTTGTAGCATATTAAAATATTACCGATTTTTGTATGTTGAGATTCTTTAATATTTCATAAATCATTTTATATCATTTCTACCAACATCAATATTCAGCTTGATTGATTTTTATTTTTGATGTATTCAGAGTCATGGTTTAGCAATTTTTTCAAATGGTCCTGGGGGTAAAAGTTATTCCATTGACAATTTGAATTTAACAAAATGTGAAAACCATTTTCTTAAAATTGATATTTCAAACACAAACATTTCCTGCTTATGAAAGATATCTAATGTCTGTTTTTGAGATCTGAGCCTTTTAAAATAAGAAAAAAAAGATTTTGTACCTTTAAATAAACACCATTCTTAGGCAACAAACAAACAAACAAAAAATAGTGAATTATATTTTAGGCTCCAATTCTGGCAAATGGAATTTAAATAAAAAGAGAAGCCTGAAGTGAAAATCTCACACAGATGTATCTGTTTTGTTGAAGCATCAGCCTAGTCTCAATGTTAGTTGTCTATAGATGATGGGGATAAATGAGGAAATTAAGGGTAAGGTGGTGGAAAACACAACTTTTACCCAGAGGAAGTCTGCCTCGGGAAATACTTTTGAATCTTTTGAAAGTTATATCTGTCCACTATTTTTCAGCTGTGCAAAGAGATGTGTATCAGCCCCTCTTGTCTCTGCTTTCAAAGACACTACTCAAAGGGAGGTCATATTTGTGTGTGCTAGCTTTAAGAAGGTTCTGTTTGACTTCATTGTAAAGTAACTATCACAAGGATTGTCTGGCAGAGGAGTGAGGAGGATGTTTATATGAGGGCAAAGTCTTGAGGTGCAACAGAACTCAATCACTTGGAAAATATGTGGGGGCTTTGACAAATAGAATGCTGTAGAGAAGATCACTCTGGCTGGACAATCACATGATATTTATCACAACACAATTAAAAGAAATATCCACTTAGAGACAGAATGATGGAAAAATACTTTGCAATGTTTTCAAAGAACTATACAGAAATCAAAGAAATTTGATGTTGTTATTCCTATGCACCAACAATGTTCCAGACACTTTATATGTGCACAATTTTCTTTACCATTTCTACAATACTGAACCATAATTTTACTTCACTGTACTGATGTCGTATTTGAGATTGTAAGTTTTCCAACTTAAAAATAACAACAATGTGTGAAGGATTGTTACAATTCAGTGTTGGCTATTTTCAGAGTTTAAAAAAATCTAAAAATGTAAAAGAGAGCATGAGATCTGGCAAAGGATGAGATAAAGATTTAGATTAGATTCTTACACTCAGTTATGGCCTAACATATAATCTTGAGCTATTTTTCTCCCTCATAGACCCTTGGTTTCACCATAAATAAATTTGAAAGAACAGTCCATATATTCATTTCTGTTTTACCAATATTATCTTACTTATGAGCAAAGTGTAATTGTTTCTGTTTTACAGTTGAGACAAGTAAGGCTCAGAAAATCCATGTGACTGGGAAGGTATGTGAGAAACAGAGTTAGGTTTCCAATCCAGTTACACTAGATAACAAAAGCCACATTATTTACATTATAGTAACTTACCAAGGGAGTCAGTTTTTTTCTGATGGTTTGTGCGACATGGAGAACACATAATATACACATGGTTACAGCAGCCAACCAGTAAACAAGAGATATGTTTGGCTGCACTCTCACTTTAATAATAAAAAATGAACATTGGTTGGACCATTTATAGTTACCTAAATCGTAATGGTTCCATACATCTACTAAATTCCCTATAAATTGACAAAAACTATTAAAATTACACAAATATCCCTGAAAATGTGAAAAAAAAATTTCTATGACATCTTGGTGAGTGAATAAAATTAGGCATATTCAAAGAGGATTTGACCCAAAAAAGAAACGTCTTTGTGGCCATTATTGTAAGACAATTATAGTCAGAACTGTATAGGCCTCTAAATTCTTAATGCAAAACCATGATCTTTAGGCCCAAGTTCAAATACCCGTAGTTGACACATTCATGGAAGCAATTCTACTAATTAGCAATTCTACTAATTCCTCTATTTTGATTAAATTCCCTTGCCTTCAGTGTTTTTCCCTTTCTTTTATTATTGCTTATTTTAATCTCCCTCCTTATTTTGGATTAGCTTCTACATATCAGAGGAAACATTTGACCTTTGACTTTTGGGGATTATTGTATTTCACTTAACATGATAGTCCAGTTCTATCCATTTACTGAAAAATATCATAATTTCATATTTCTTTATAGCTGAGTAATACTTAATTGTGTGTGTTTGTGTGTATATGTATATATACACACATATAATCATATATATACACACATATATCACATTTTATTTATCTATTTATCTTTTGAAGGGCACCTAGATTGGTTCTATAGCTTAACTATAGTGAATTGTGCTGCTATACACATTGATGTTTATGCATCACTGTAGTATGCTCATTTTGAATGTTTTAAATATATACCGAGGGGTGGGATTGCTTGGTCATATAGTGCTTCCATTCATCATTTTGTAAGGACTCTCTATAGTGCTTTTTAGAGTGGTTGCACTAATTTTCAGTCCCACCAACAATGTATGGGTATACCCTTTCCCTCACTTTCTCACCAACATCTATTGTCATTTGTATTCTTGAAAATAGCCATTCTGAAAGGAGTGAGATGACATTTCAATGTAGTTTTAATTTACACTTTCCTAATTGCTAGAGATGTTAAACATATTTTGATATATTTGTTAAATGTTTGTATTTATTCTTTTGAGAAGTGTCTAGTTTTATTTTGTTTTTGCCCATTTATTTATTAGGCTATTTGTTTTATTAGAGTCACTTTTTAAATACTTCATGGATTCTGGTTATTAATAACCTATCTGGGGAGCAGTTAGCCAAGATTTTCTTCCATTCTGTAGTTTCTCTTCACACTCTAGTTTCCTTTGCTGTGCAGAAACTTTTTTTACTTGATGCTATCCTGTTCATTGATTTTTTATTTTATTTCTTGCACTTTTGATACCTTATTCAGGAGTTCAGTTTCAATGCCAACATGTTAGAGTGTTAAGCATACATTTTTTTCTAGATTTTACAGGGTTTCTGGTATAATTCTTAAGTCTTTGATCCACTTTGAGTTGACATTTGTGAAGGGTGAGAGAGAGGGACTAAATTTTGTTCTTCTAAAAATAAATTTCCAGTTATCCCAGCACCATTTTTTTTTTTAAAAAAGGCTACCTTTTCCCCCAACATGTGTTTTTGGCACCTTTGTCTAGAATCAGATAACTATCTTCATGTGGGTTTGTTACTGTTTTTTTTTTTTTTTTATTCCTATTCAATTCCATTGGTCTTCATGCCTGTTTGGGTGCCAGTACATTGGTGTTTTTCTTACTATAGCTCTATAGTATAATTTGAGGTTTGGTATGGTAATGACTCCAGCTTCATTTTTCTCACTAAGGATTGCTTTGGTTACTCTAGATCTCTTATTGTTCCACATGAATTTTAGACCTACTTTTTCTAGTTCTATGAAGAATGTCATTGGAATTTTGATGGGAAATGCTTTGAACCTGTATAGTGCTTTTGGTAGTATGGCCATTTTGACAATATTAATTTTGCCTATCCAGGAACATGGGAGATCTTTCTGTCTTCTGAAGTCTTCTTCAATTTCTGTCCTTTTGTGTTCTATAGTTTTCATTGTAGAGCTCCTTCACTTCTTTTGTTATATTGAGTCCAAAGTTCTTTTGTTTGGTTAGTCATTTGATTTTTTTTTTGAGGCTACTGTAAATGGAATGTTCTCGTAATTTCTTTTTCAGCAGATTGGCTATAAGAATAGGAATGATTGGCTATAAGAATAGGAATGATTTATGAGAGTTGATCTTATATCCTGTTACCTTTCTAAATTCATTAATGAACTCTAGAAGTTTTCTGGTGAAGGTTTTTGGGTCTTCTAAATATAGGATCATATTGTCAACAAACAGATAATTTAAGTTCCTCCTTTCCTATTTGTATTCATTCAATTTTCTTCTCCTGCCTGATTGCTCTGGCTAGAGTTTTATGGACTATGTTGAACACTAGCATTGAAAATGTGCATCCTTACTTGTTCCTATTTTTGAGTAAATGCTTTCATTGGCCTTGGGATTATCATATATTTATAGCCTTTATGATGATGAGCTATATTACTTCTATATATATTTTTTCTAGTGATATAGATAAGAATGGCTGCTGTCCTTTGTCAAATGCTTTTTTTTTCATGTATTGAGATAATTATGTGATTCTTGTCTTTAAGTCATGTTTTAGTCAGCTTTTCACTGCTGCAACTAAACGACCGGACCACAACAATTTTTGAGGAGAAAAAGTTTAGTTGGGGCTCACAGTTTCATAGGTCTCAGATCATAGATAGCTGGCTCCATTTCTCAGGGCTTAGGGTGAAGCCAAACATAATGGCAGTAGAATGTGGTGGCAGGAAGTGGTGCAATGATGATCAGAGAGCAGAGAAAGAGAGAAACTCACCTGCCAGGTATAAAATATATACCCTCAAGGCATGCTGTCAGTGACCCAGATCCTCCAGCCACAACCTACCTGCCTTCAGTTACCACTCAGTTAATCCCATCAGCAGATTAATTTACTGATTGCGTTGAGGCTCTCATATTTAAATCAGACTTGATTCTTTCCAAATGACTATTCTTCTAGTGTAATTCCTCCATGTGTTGGTTTTAATCTTTATTTTTCACTTCCTCTTCATAAAATATTTTATTTAGTATGTTTTGTAGTATAGGCTTTCTAATTATGAATTCTTTTAACTTCTGTCTGTCATGGTAGGTTTTAATTTCTTCTTCAAATCCAAGCTTAATTTTGCTGGGTACAATATTCATATTTGGCTTTTTTTTTTCAGAGCTTGATTTATGTTCTTGATATATATTATTCCAAGCCCTCTTTGCTTTTAGGAACTGGGTTGAGAAATCAGTTGAAACCTGGATTGGTTTATCTCCAAATGAAACCAGTCATTTTTCTTTTATAGCTTTTAAAATTTTATTCTTATTCTCTGCATTATGTATTTTCATTATATTGAGTCTTGGAGTAGATCTATTGTGATTTTGTGTATCTGGAGTTCTGCAACCCCCTGTATTTAAATTTCCATTGCACTCTTAAGGTTTCAAAGATCTTCTGATATTATTTCATTGAAAAGACTTTGCATCTGTTTAACTTGTATTTCAGAGCCTTTGTCTACCCTAATGAATTTTGAATTTGGCCTCTTAATTTTATCACAAATTTTATCTATTGGAGATACTTTCCACTGAATTTTTAATTTGGTTCATTGAGTCATTTTGAGGATTTCTATTTTTTTATTTTTTATAATATCTATCTCTTTATTGAAATGAACTTTCACTTTTTGTATTTTGTTTCTTAATTTTTCCCACTTGTCTTCTTTTAGCTTGAAGAACATTTTAACTATAAACTTACTAAATTCTTTCTCTGACATTTCTCCAACTGTGGGTGTCAATAAAGTTAGTTGGTGAAGCATTTATGAGTTGTTTGGGATAGTTTTCCCCTTGTTTTCTCATATTATTCCTATGTGCACCCATCTATTGGTATAATTTCATTTCTTTTAAGCAAGGGACTACTTTGTGAGCTTCTATTAAGAGCCTGGGGTTGAGCCAATATTCTGATATTGATATTTTAAGTTGATGTGACCTCTGCTGACCCCAATATCAACAACACTTTAAGAGTTGTTACTGTACCCTGTTTACTATAATTACTTTGGAGCCAAGCCTCATATTGTTCAACCTTATGAGAAACAAAAATTTGTTACTGTTTTTTTTCCATGGTTTCTCAAATCCAGGTATAAATTTATAATGAAGTTCTGGAATAGATCAATACTTAGTTACCAAATTTAGTAAAATTAGTTTAACCTAAATGTAGGCTAATGGGGGTGGGGAGAAATATAGGGAAAAAAGGAGAGGACAAAACAGAGACAGAAAGAAAGTATTAAAGAATTAGAGAGGAAAAAAGATATAAAAGAATTATTCACACCAAGGTAGAAAGGGGAAATAAATGGTGGGTATTTGATGTAGTAGCAGATAATGTAAGAGGATGAATAGTGGTAAAAGGAGCAAATATAAACTAGAGCTGGGAAAAAAAGATAGGAAGATTTATTTCAATTAATGTAAAATATAATGGGAACATTAGGGTCCTTAAAATAGAGCAAATAGCTTAAAATAAATTATGAAAAGAAAACAGTGGGTGTTAGAGGATGTCTTAATACATCTTGTGGAGCCTTCGTCCCACTAGTCACCATTAGATGAACTGCATTCAAGTGAACTGAAGGTATAATGCTGGCTATTTCTTAAGTTAAAGGGTTATTTATATGATCAAAGTTGACCTTAGAGTTATTTTTAGCAAATCTTGTCAATGTGAAGAAAATTCTTGTTGGATCTTTGTTTGGATTTCACTGGAGTTTGTTGGTTTAGCAGATGTCTATCATTCTTTTGCTGTTGATCCATCATAGTTATAGGGTTACAGAAGCCAAATCCTTAGTTGCTAAGAAACTCTCACTATTCAGTTCTGATTTGTCAGCTCATGTACCAGCAATTAACTGCTCAGAGGGTGCAGTATTGTGTCTTAGTTGTTTCTATTGTGCGCAAATGTTCGGAATGCATGCTCTGGAGTCTCCCTGTGATTGCCACAGGTCATTGTGTATCTTCTCTCCTCTACAAGTTGTTTTTCTGTGTTGGTGTATATCCTAGTGGCTGGCTGTGACCACAGGAACTCTGTAGTTTAGTTTTACCATGGGTGTTCTGTGGTGAAGTATTCCCCAGCCAACACCATTCTTTGGGATATTGTAGTGAAGAGACTCAGGAGGTTCACCTGGGTTCTAGTTTCCACTGCCCCAGGTTGATTACTGGGTTTTGTTTCCTTCTGTTCACTATGTCTGATGCAAAATCCCACCAGTATCCAAACAATGTTCTTTCACTCACCAGTTGTGAGCACAGTTCAGGCTGGGAATCAGTTAAGGCTAGGAGCAGTCACTTCTGATCACCTTGGTTCTGCTAATTTTCCACCTTAAATGACCTCCCTCTGGCAATATTTTCAGATAACTTCTGCTTAAGTGTCCTGGGGTATTCAGGGAACTTATCCTAGTAGACTTCTGTCTGAGGCTGCCACCACCCAGGAACTGGACCTCTATGTCACTGGATATTCAGGAAGCTTTCCTCCAGTACAGCCTCATCATACTAAGGACAGATCTTAGGCTTCTTATGGAGCCTTTTCCCAATGTCAGTGATCAAGACTGGTATGGTCCTGTTGACTCTCCTTTCCTCTGCTCTGGGCCCAAATTGCTGCTCTGTCCAGCAGATGCTGTGCTGAACTTTCCACATTTACCTGGGTCACTGAGGCTGAGCAAAGTGGTGGGTTAGATGTGATTTCTGACACAAGTCCACACCCACCAACTCCCCTTGTTCATGGAAAACTGGAAGCAGAGAGAGTTTCAGTGATTTTCAACTAGTAGTGGTCCCACTAAAAGTTATTTCTGGCTAGATTCTTAGGAGGTCTCACTGCAGGGGACTTCCTTCTGGTTTAATTTCCAGCTATCTGGGTGCAGGAAGATGCCATGTTGATTTAAGTGGGTGACTAGTGGGATGAAGGCTCCACAAGATGTATTCAGACATCCCCTAACCCCCACTGTTTTCTTTTCATGATTTATTTTAAGCTATTTACTCTATTTTAAGGACCCTGATGTTCCTATTTTATTTTAAATTTTGTCAGCCTTTCCAAATATTAGGTGAGCTTAAGATTTTTTCTCCTTCACTCAACCCTTTCTCACTCTCTCTCTCTGTTGTCCCTTCCCCCTTTCCCTACTCTGGTTTGGATTTGGGGTTAAGGAACTCTGCACTTATTATTATTATATTACTAATTATTATAATATTATTATTATTATATTACTCCCATAATATATGTCTAAGTCTGTCCAGTTCTCAGACTTTGTAATATTGGGTCTTACAGCTTTTATTTGTCACCTGCCTCTCGATTCTGCTTTTCCTTCACTGCCTCCTTTCTGTGCTATGAGGAGATCTGGACGCACTGCCTAAATTACATCCTTATCTTTCCCAGAACATTATTAGCTTCATAATAATAATAAGCCAGAGGTTTTCTATAGGGAAAAATGCAAATATTCCTTTTTATCTAGTTGAGCTTTTTATTATTATACATCATACCCGAACTCCTAAATGATTCCCCAACTCTCTTTTCCAGGTCTCATCTTGTATTACATGCTTTTACCAATTGTATTTGTAAACATTGTATTTGACAGTATAATTCTCTTGCTCAAAAAAAAATCTCATGGCTCTACATTTCCCATGAAATAAAATATTTAATGACCAATCATTTCTTCTTCCATCAACTCACACAAATTTTTATATAATTTTCTCATTAGAAAGTTCTATTCTTATTTTGTTTACAATGCACATGTGTATGTGTGTCTGAGTGTGTCTGTGTGTGTGAGAGAGATACATTCTAGAGATTGAACCCAAGATCTCACACATGACAGACAAGCTCTCCACCACTGAGCCACATCCTAGCCCCACAGTGCACTATGTTTTTTAAAATAACAACTGTGCCATTTGTTGAGACATTTTTCTCTTGTTAAAGTCAGACATACTCTTAAAATTTCAGTAACTTTTAAAAGTTCAGTTATTTCAATACTTATAAAAATAATTTACATAATATTTAAGACTTTTGAATTCATTGAATTCATTATATTACCTAATTTTAGCTTTAAATGGTACTGCCATAGAAAATAGAAATTGCAAATTCTAGGGTAAATCAGAATATGAGCACAACTAAAATATAGAAAAATAGAAAAATTAAAGCATTTTGAAAAGGAGAATTCAAAGTTGATTTTCTTCACAAATCCTAAAGGCACGTTAAGAAAAAGAGATTATGTAAGTATAGAAAAAGATTTGACAATTACATATTTATAATTATTTTATATAAAATTCCCCAGAAAATAAGAAGCACATAAAGAGTTTTAGAGCTTACTTCTTTTAAAAACTATTGCTCTCCTCTGTGAGTTTATTAGACATCTTTCTCTTTACAGGACTTCAATCTTACCAAGAGAAAATAGATTTTCTTTTTTTGTATTCAAGCTCCGTGGTTGTTATTTAGCACAACTCTAGCTATGGCCAATTAGTAAACATAAAAGAAGCATTTTAAATGAGCTCCATTTCCATCAAATGCATCTATGGGGGTACTCCAAATTCCCCTGCAATATGAATCTGGGTCATCTGAGAGGATGTCAAAAATAAGTAGTTATTGCAGGAAAAATGCAAGTAACAGAATGTGAGAATAAAGAACCAACAGTAGCCAGAATGATGTCCTCACTGCTAAAGAAGGCATACTTGACCTATGAAGAGAAAGGAAGCATTTGCCATCCAAAGCTGTGAGATCTAAAGAAAGGCCTGAAATTTTGATATATGGAAATTGAATGCTTCATTTTATTCCTTTCCATATGAAAAGCTACTTCCCTTTTTATTATCTTACATTAAGATGCAGCAAAATTTTATGGTGGTTAAGGACAACATTTTAGTCAGGATACATGAATATCAACCCAATGCATGGTACTTTTATAAATTTTCTTAAGTTATCTGTTTTTTTTAGCCCCAAATTTTATTTTTATTTTTTGTGTGATGCTGGGGATTGAACTCAGGGACTCAGGCTTCACATATGGTAGGCAAGCACTCTACTGCTGAGTTACATCCCCAGCCCAGTCTCAATTTTTCAATTGTCAGGTGGAAAAAATAAAAATTATTTCCTGCTTGTGAGAATAAGTTGCAATAATCTATGTAATTTGCCTGTCCACTGTGTATGTATATGTGTGTAAAATAAATTTAAACTGCACCATGTTCATTCTCCTTTATGCCAGTCCTAGGATGCCCACCTCCTTTTATATTTTTGGGACAATAAAGAAACAAAGTTTCTTTCCTATTATTTGTATATCAATTATTTCTATATCAATTTCTATTTCTATTTCTATATCAATTATTATTTCTATATCAATAAATCTAAGTAAATATTGAATTATCAATCTTTGGTCAAAAATTCTATGGTAAAATTGAAATAGCTTTTAATTCATTCTATAAAATTACAAAACCTTTGTCATATAAAAAATTATGAAATAATAGCAGAAAAGAGTAGGAAAAATGAATTAAGATGTGTATCATGCAATAACTATTGAGAGGGGCTGGGATTGTAGCTCAGTGGTAGAGCGCTTGCCTTGCATGCATGAGGCACTGGGTTTGATCCTCAGCACCACATAAAAATAAATAAATAAAGATATTGTGTCAATCCACAACTAAAAAAATATTTTTTAAAAAAAAGAAATAACTATTGAGAAAACTTTGTTATTTTCTTGGATTTCTTAATTGGTATGGTATTTTCAGTCTCCAAATTTTAAAAAATTTTAAAATATATTCTCACATTGGCAAGTATTAGTATTTCATACTCAATATTATGTTGATAATTTTTATTATTTTCTCATAGAAGACTGACCCCTATACACATCCCAGATCACATAAGGTCAAGTTGCTTCAACCTCCCTCTGGAGGTATGTGATTCTTTTTACGGGCTGGATAGAACTTCCCTCTGCCTTCTCTGATCTCCTGTATCCTCATAGGTGAAACTGCAAGGTTGTTGCTTATCACATTATAGGTTAGATTTCTGAATACTTGTCAAAAGTGAATGAAAATTATCAATTCCTGAGTACATATTAATTACTAATTTTGATGAGGCCTAGCTTCAAATCTTGGGTTTAATTTCTTCAGGATATTGTCAGAGTTGTTTGAAAGTAAGGGAGATGCATGGTTTCACTTTAAAACAATTAAATGTTATTTTATCTTAAGAATCCTTTGGTGGTTAATTCATTTTGAGACAAGAGTAGTGAATTGATTTTGAAGACCAGAACTGCAGTTTTATTAATATTTCTGTTCTCTCTTGCAGTCATTGACATGAACTTGAGAGCAAAGGCAGGAAATACATAGACCAATATCTCACTTGCAGAGCAGCATGTGAGAATGGGTATAGATTCAGTGTCTTCTAACCCAGATTATTGATCTTCAATATTGGCAAAGAAATTTTGTATATTAAGATGAGACATGTCATGAGGAAGAAACCTACCAATGTCCTCTCTGTGCAGAATTTGCAGCAATAAATAACTCCTTAAAACTTAAGAGTGATTCAGTTCCAACATGGCAGCCTGAACAGACTCCTTTGTGCTAGTCTCTGCAGGACCAGAGCTGGAAGTAGTGGAAATACCATCTCCCAGTTGGCTTCTTGATATTATCCTAGTGCTCATCATCCCCTGCAGGAATTTCACTCGCGCGTGCGTGTACGTAGGGCCACCAGACAGCAGCGATTGTCACAAGCAGCGTGACTTCAGCGGCAAGCAGCGGAACACAGCTGCAGAGGGGGGTCCCAGCCCAGGGCTCGAGCCCAGGATTTACCCTGGGTGGGCAGGGCCTGCTTCTACAAGGGGTACCTGGCTCCAGCGCCCACCCAACCACACAGAATCCCCAGCAATTGCTCCTGTGGACAAACATCTCCCGCGTGGGATCCCCAGCTACTGTTCTTTGTGGATCTCCATTTAACATGGTAGAACTTCCTGCACCAGGGGACACCAGGCAGCTTCTGAGGACAAACTTTGACTTCAACACAGCACACCGTGAAACAGCGTCTCCACTGCACCCAAGACCACAAGTGGTCCAGACCCTCACCCTGCTGCTGAAGCAGATGGCTTCCTTGTGAGACCCACACTCAGGATGTTCTTCACCCAGAAGGGAAATTCCAGTAAGCAATGGACAATACCACCTACTGGAGGTGAAAGGAAGCAGACCTGTTTATTTACATTGAGACTTTTTATTTTTAAAATTTTTATTCTTTATTTTTTATTCTTATTTTTTATTTTATCCTTTATGTTTTTCTTCTAATATTCCTCTTGTTTAATCTTTTTTTTATTTCTGTGCTCTTTTCTTCTTGCCTTTCTTTCTTTTTCCTTTCCTCTTTTCTCTCATTCTTTTCCCACCCTCTAATCCCCAACAGTTGTGAAATCAAGTATTTGTTATACAGTAGGATATGGTAGACTGGGATTTCTAAACAGTATACTAGAGTGGTATTATATAGTCTTGTAACTCCCACTTGCATATGTTTTATTTTTCTTACTATCATGTGTCTTCACTAGCTGTACTCTCTTTTCTTCCTCCTTACTGGTCTTCCCCAACTGTCTTTTGCCCTTTCTATTAATAGCCAACTTCTCTTGGATTTCTTTTTCATGCTTTCTAAGATCTAATAGCCATAACCTCACTTCCTACTACCCCAACATTCTATCCTACACCCCACCCTCAAGTTTCCCTAGCCCACTAACAGAAACTATAGACCCTTGTGCAAACCTATTGTTTACATAATAGATGTTAAAGGAACTCATAATTGTTGTATATTGTGACTAAACTGTAAATGTATTTAGGAGCTATAGGAGCTACTTGGTTTGAAAATATATATTGTTTGTATTGAGATCAATTAATATTGGTCTCCCCTTTAAAGGAGAGGTATTGAAACACTGCAGGGAAACTACAACCATATAGGAGTAAAAACTGTAACACCTTGGATCAGCAAAGCTAGAAGGAAACACACACAAACATCATGAAAAAACAAGGGAAGAAAGTGCCTCAAACAAACCAAGATATTACATTATTAGAATCCATGGTCAGTACAGCAGAAGAAATGACAGAACAGGAGTTCAGGATGTACATAATTAAAATGTGCAGAACAAAAGACACAGAGAGTAATGCACATACTACAGCTATCTCATACTAGACAAAGGTGCCAAAAACATACATTGGAGAAAAGATAGCCTTTTCAACAGATGGTACTGGGAAAACTGGAAATCCATACGCAGTAAAATGAAACCAAACCCCTCTCTCACCATGCACAAAGCTCAACTCAAAGTGGATCAAAGACCTAGGATTTAGACCAGAGACCCTGCGTCTAACTGAGGAGAAAGTAGGTCCAAATCTTCATCACGTTGGATTAGGCCCCAAATTCCTTAACAAGACTCCAAAAGCACAAGAAATAAAATCAAGAATCAATAAATGGGATGGTCTTAAACTAAAAAGCTTCTTCTCAACAAAAGAAACTATCAATGAGGTGAACAGAGAGCCTACATTCTGGGAGCAAATTTTTACCACACGCACATCAGATAGAGCACTGATCTCCAGGATATATAAAGAACTCAAAAAATTTAACACCCAAAACACAAACAACCCAATCAATAAATGGGCTGAGGAGCTGAATAGAAACCTCTCAGAAGAACATATACAATCAATAAACAAATATATGAAGAAATGTTCAATGCCTCTAGACATTATAGAAATGCAAATCAAAACTACCCTCAGATTTTATCTCACCCCAGTCAGAATGGCAGCTATCCAAAATACAAGCAACAATAAGTGCTGGTGAGGATGTGGAGAAAAAGGTACACTTAAACATTGCTGGTGGGATTGCAAACTGGTGCAACCAATCTGGAAAGCAGTATGGATATTTCTTTAAAAACTTGGAATGGAACCACCTTTTGACCCAGCTATCTCATTCCTTGGCCTATAGCCTAAATACTTAAAAACAGCACACTACAGTAAAGCAGCCACTTCAATGTTTATAGCAGCACAATTCACAATTGCAAAACTGTGGAAGCAACCCAGATGTCCTTCAATAGATGAATGGATAAAGAAACTGTGGTATATATACACAATGGAATATTACTCAGAAATAAAAGAGAATAAAATTATGGCATTTGCAGGCAAATGGATGGAACTGGGAAGCATTATGCTAAGTGAAGTAAGCCAATCCCAAAAAACCAAATGCCGAATGTTCTCTCTGATTAGTGGATGCTGATACATAAGGTGGGTGGGAATGGGGAACGTAGGAGAAATGTAGGAACTCTGGATGGGGCAGTAGGGAGGTGGGAGGAAGGAAAAGGGAATGGGTATAGTAAAGATGGTTGAATGAGATGGTCATCACTACCCTCGGTGCGTGTATTAAGACACAAGTGGTGCGACTCTATCTAGTTTGCAACCAGAGAAATGGAAAAATTGAGCTCTATATATGTAGTATAATTTGAAATGCATTTAAATAAATTAATAAAAAATAAGTGTAGAAATTATACCAATGCTAAATACACGGCAGACTTAAATCAAGAGAAGAAAATAAGTAACAAATATATCTTATATCCAAAACATTATTATTATTATTATTATTATTTTTAATTGTAGATGAAAACAATAACTTTATTTATTTTATGTGGTGCTGAGGATCAAACTCAGTGCCTCATATGTGCTGGGAAAAGTGCTCTACTACTGAGCCACAATCCCAGTCCCATTCAATGTATTATTGACAAAGAATAAAATATTTTGTATGTGAAAAATGTTCAGACTACTACTAATTAATGTTTAATGTCTCTTAAATGCCCACTCAGATGTGTAGTGAGATTATGTAAATGATGGGAAAATATACCACATTGTCTTTACATAACCTTAGCTTTTGAAAGGAAATACAAAGTATTACCTGTATCTCATTATTCAATTCTATTCTCTATAGTAATGCTCTTTTGAGCACTAAAATCTGATAAGATGTTGATATGTGTTCCTACCTTATAAAGAAGGCCAGTTTGTAGTTAGTGAATTCCATTAAAAAGTTCTGTATTTATGTGTAAGTGAAAAATAAAACCAATGGTCAGGCTTTGTCTTTTGCAATAATTTAAACACTTTCCCTTTACTGAAGAATATTTTTTATATGTACTATTGTGATTGTCCCCTAATGCCCATTCTGCATGGTCCCATTAGGTAGCAACTGTTCTTCCTAAGAGATTGACCATAGTGGGACCTGATAGTTCTAAGCCAGCATGACTGCCTACCTCCAATGCCCAGCCTCATCTTGGTCACTACTATCTCACTTCTGTTCACTTTCAATCACTTGTCTCCTATCTGGTCTCCCATTTTCACTCTATCCTTTGACGTGTTCTCTAGCAGTCCAGAAATCTTCACAAGCAATGATCACACTACATTACTTTTCTGTTTCATTTGTGCCCACAATCCTATAATCACTTTACATTGTTTTCCAAGTAAAATCTCATGTGTTTTGATGGCTTACAAACCCTCTGTGATCCACTTTGTCTTCATTTTCCCAGACCCATCTCATGATCTTCTGATGGTGCATTACTCTTTGGTCACATCTGCTTACTTTCTTTTTCTCCGGGGACTAAGTCTTTTTTTCTCTATGTAGTACTTTGGGCCAACATTCTTTTACCTAGAAATCTCCTCTATGTTCATTTTTTCAGAGGTCAGTCAAAATAATACCTTAGAAGAGTGTTATCACATACTAATATCACTGTAATTCTCCCTCTGAAGTACTCCATGTCTTGTAAATAGTTTATTCATTCATGAAACATTGCAAAAGAAATCATAATCTCATGTGCTTCTTTACCTTCTTATTAAACATCACACAGCAGCTTTGTGACTAAAATGCTAATTCTGTTCTCATCACTGCTTTGAAATAAACACCTGAAGCGTGGCTTTTATGTTGTTTGTATTCACACATCAATACAAACAACATAAAATGATTAAAAAATGATTAAGAATGAGTGGAACTACCCAACAATATATTATTATCATAAGTCATATTATTAAACAAAAACTTTTAATTTGTATATGCTGTAGAGGATGATGACAATAGGAAACTTTTTAAATAATATGCCACAAAATATAAAAGAATTTGTTTAGTGACATCATCTGAGTAGGGTTGAGCATAAAGTGTTGTTAATCACCTACCCTTTTTAGCTTCCTTGACAACACTCCCCTGAAATCATCTTCACCTGTGAGCATATGTAGCTTTTGCTGAGTTTTCAGCTCATTAACCACTAGCACAAACTATATTCTTAAACCAAATGTATTAAACTAAATTGCTCTCCTACTTCTAATTTTCACATGTTTACAAGAATGTATGTGAATAACTTGTCTCTCATAAACTATTAAATCCTTCCACAGAGTTCTGAGATGCAGACAGGGATAATCACAAGTAAACTAACTGAATCAAAAAATATTTAAATATTTCTTTATAAATTAAGTTTGTACAATTTTATTGAGGACATGCTCTCTCTTTTTTGTATCATAGGACATATTCAAGGAAAGTTGTTCATTGTTGACATTCCTTGTGTACTCATTTTCTTTTTTTCAGGTTTACAAAACCAACTAGTGAGGGAAAGGATAGCTAAAATATCTTTCAGTATAGGAGAGAATAGATAAAGTATACTCTTAACCCAAACTAGGCATTGTGCGGGACTTGGAGATACAACACAAAACAAAATAAATGATTGGGGTGTGTATTGTAGATAGGAGATAAAAATAAAACAAGTTTTTGCATAGTTAAAAAGATTTTAAAACTTGTTTTGGACACAAACCTGAAATAGTCCCTGTAGTTAAACTCATGGGGGAATTTAGGCTTTTGCCAAATAACTCCACAAAGGAAACGGTACAATTCAGATTGATTTAAAAGGAAAAGAAAAAAAAAATCTATGTGGACTGAGTTTGTGGAAAAATTTTGGGACTTGGATTTAGGTTGAGACATTTGATTAGCTGCTCAATTTAAAGTTACTTTAAGAATAAGAACTGGAGAACGTGTATTTTAAGAATAAGAACTGGAACGTGTATGCTCCAAATTTTTGTAGCATATCTTATTTCCAGGAACCTTGAAATAATAACTAGAATTTCTTCATACATCTTCTTTTACATCTTCCAAGGTCTTCAGTGTTTCACATAAAATGACAATGTCTTGGTTTACCTTCTGAGGTCTTATTTCATTTCCTATAAATGGTGTAGATAACTTTTTCAAATAGCAAAGCTAACTTAATAAGCTTTTAATTTCAGAAGTTACCATTTTCTCCATCTTTAATAAAGATGCAGATAGCATTGATTGTTTCCTCTCTAGTCTGACATTTTATGAATATCTCAGTATATCCTTTGTAAAGGACCTCAGGTGTCAACCTACTCACAACTGGATATTTTAGGACCAAATACTAAGATACTGTGCTTCCTATACAAATATCTGTGCATGGATGGGTTAAGGAGATAAAAGTCATAAAGTGATAGCTTCTGAGGATTTAATAAGCAGTAGATGGAAATCTTCACCATGTTTTTTAGATTATCATTAAAGCAACTCATGGCATAAGGTCCATTATACTATTTCAGGGCTTCAAAAAGTTAACTTAGAGGGGTATAATACTCTACTTAAGCATATATGTACTTTACAATTAATCAACTTGGAGCTCGAATGTGTATCTAACTGCAGGAATAATGCTCTTATCATTGGAAGTAAAGCAACTGCATGTGGATGCATGTGCCATGACTGCTAAGTATACAGGATCTTTAGTAATTTCTGTGTATTAAATATTTTCATTTATTCTTCAGCATACTTTTTATCATGTGTGCACATTATTACCTCATTTGCCAATAGAAGAAATGGAATCAGGAAAAGATATGTTAATATTTAAATATCAGTTAACGATGTTAGTTTTTCAAAGAAAAATAATATATTCCCCAATCCCTGTCTGTATTTGTAGAAATTCATGTTGTTTGGTTAATTATATATAAAAAATATAATTCAATTTGTTGTAGTCAATCCTTCAAAATTAGATGTTGAGAGTTTAGTTTTTTCATTATGTTTGTTTCATTCAGTACAAAGGGAAATTGAGGAGGCAACATGATACATATTTTTTTTTTCTTCTAAATTGTTTTAATTTTTTGTTGGATAAAATTTATAAAGTTAATTGCAAATAAACAAAGGAAAAACATTTAAATAGTTTGGTAATATATCATACATTATTAAGGGATAAAAGAAAGATGTATTTCAATATAATATTGTATTTCAATATAATATTGTATTAATATTTAAATATAAATATTAAGAAACTTAAGATTTATTTTTGCCTTGATAGTCTTATTTTTCTTTTCTTTCTTATAATTTTATTTATTTATTTATTCTACTTAGGTGTACATGATAGCAGAATGCATTTTGATTCATTGTAGACAGATGGAGCACAACTTTTCATTTCTCTGGTTGTATGTAATGTAGAATCACAACATATATGCAGTCATACATAAAACTAGGGCTACAAGCTTCAATTTAGATCACAACTTATTATTTTTTCAGTGGAAAGATAGGACATATTATTTTTCTTTAAAAATTATAGCCTTAGGAGGAAAAGAATCACATGAAATTCTGAGACAAAGATTACAGATCTACAGCAGAAATACATTAGCAAATAAGCTCTAACAAATTTGGTCAAGAAAATATTTCTTTTCTTTGTGAAAGACAGCTTTGTTAGTAGCAAGCAGTTATTGAAAGTGTTTAAGAAAGCAAGAGTGATTCTTTTCATTGAATGTCTATACCATCATCTACTCATAACTTGAAATTGTACAAAAAGCAATGTATTTCTCTACATTTCCTGGGTATATAAATATTATTATTATATCTTTAATAAGATGCAAACATTACAAGTATGCAACATGGAAGAAATATAAAAGCTTAAATTCTTTGTGTTTGCATTTCTTTTTGAAATGAGTAAAAGCTTAGTCATTGCAGCAAGTAAATATGTAGTGACTTCTCAGTCCAAATTTCCCTTGAACTTGTTATTAAGGTGTTTGTTTTGTTTTCTTTTTTCTTTTCTGAAAAAAAAAATCCTGACACCATCAACTCACTGTAGTCAACTTAATATCTACTTTAAATTATTTGATTGGATAACAGTGTAGAAGCTGAGGGAAAAGTATTTGAAACTAAAATTACTTGATAAGCATAGCACCATTTAAAAGGGGATTTTTTTTACACAAAATGAGCATAAAAGTCAATAAGGATAAGAAAGAAAAATGTGGAAGATAAACAGAAACAAATTCCTAAGTGTATTTCACATGAATAATAATATAATAATAATAATAAAGGAAAAAGAAGTAAATATCATTTGAAAGCCTTATTTTTGCTAGAAAACTTCCTGCTAAATGCAGAAGAATTGTTAAAAATGTTGAATCTCGACAGCAAGTTCGTTTTTCTCAATTTTGTGAGCTAGAATATAAGGAACACTGTCTATGTATGTTCAAGAATCAGTAAATGAGTCAATATTCTTCGGATGAAGGAATCAGATTTGTGACTGTTAAGAGACTAAGTGAAACATATGGGAGGAATGCTAGAATAAACTGTGATACTGAAATGAAATTGGAGGCATCCATATGAATTCCCAGTTTTCAACATAAATAGGCATATCTTTAAAATATATAGTTTGTAATGTACATATATTGCATAGTCTTGCATATAATATGCATGTAAGTGTTTCACAACTGTTTGTCATCAAACCTTTGCCACCTAATTTTAACTTCCTCTGATGCTCTTTGCTTGAATCAAATATAATCGTAAACCACAAAAGGACCTTTCAGTCAAGGATAGACTGAATAAATGATGGTGGTCCTATAAGAATACAGTAGAGCAGAAAAATTCTTAACACCTAGCAGTATTGTGTCCTCGACAACAAAGTAGTGCAATGCATTACTCAATATTCATGGTAATAGTATTGTCAATGAAACTACTGCACTGCCTGTCATAAGAGTATGGCATGTAACATTACATACAATACATGACATTTGACACTAATAGTAATTTACTGTTTCTTATGTATATACTATACTATATTTTATCATTAGTTCGGACTAAAGTCTTTTAATTTATAAAAAGAACTTTACTCTGAAATAATGTGCCATATTATGCTGGCTGTGGCCTCACAGGTATCATGCTTACCACATCTTTTTTTAACCATGTCACTTGATTTCATCAAGAGACCATGTCAAGTGACTGACCTATGCTGTCAAAGTTTGTATATGTATACCATATATTTGCACAACAACAAAATCACCTATGACACATTTCTTGGAACACATTTCCCTCAATAAGTGACACATAGATATATAACCAGGAAATTTCACAAAGGAGTTTTCTAATTCCATTATTTATCACATTAATTGATTGACTAGTTGGCATTTGACTATCAAAAGAAATGTGATTCTGCATCTGTCCATTTGGGCTGGCATAAAAAAAGTATATCATGGACTTCATGGCTTATAAACAAAAACTCTGGAGTCTGAAAAGTCCAAGATCAAGATGTCAGCAGATTGGGTGTCTGATGAAGGTCTATCCCCTGGTTCATGGATGGCCCCTTCCCTGTGTGCACATATAGTGAAAGGGACAAAAGAGTTCTCAAAAGCATCTTTTATAAGGTCACTAGTGCCATTCATAAGGACTCTGCCCTTATGACCTATCACCTCCCAATGACCCTATCTACTGATACTACCACATTAGTGATTAGACTAGATTTCAACATGAATAGGGGGGTGCATCATCATTCCCATCATAACAGATTAAGCAGATTCATCTACATTGTACTTCTGTTTCTCAGGAGGGCCTAGAAATAATGATTATCTAGTAGCAATGAACACTCTGATTCCCAGATACTATTTTCCAAATACTATGTTCCACTAAAAGGATCCAGTATTCATTGAAGAAATGGATAAATACAGGGGTGATGTAAATACAAGATGAATTTGGAACATCTTGTTGTGTCATAAAGAAAAATCAAGCAGTCAAAAAGATGGAGGGAATATCAATAGGACACAGGACTCAGACTGAAGGGACTTTCATTAGCTAAGACAATGTTGACAGACACATAAATAATGAAATTAATCATTATAACAGATTGACTAGAACAAAATATCATGAGTCTATACTGGCATATGTAAATAGACTGGCCAATTAATAAATGGAAGTAACTTTTAAAAAATAGTTCAATGTTAACTAGTCATCTAATAAAGGTAGTAGAAATGATGAAAGTATAAAGCCAAAATTTGTCAGTTTACATAGTACTAAAGGATTTAGGCAAGGATTATGAGTATGTTTTATAATGAGGAGGTAAAAGTTTGATGTGAAATAAGTGGAGAAATATGACATAAACCAGCTTAACTAAATGATAAAATGAGCAGGACCAGTAATGAGACAAACCATACTATGTGCTTTCTGACAGGATGGTCCAAGAGATCACAATATCATCTCTGTAGTTGGAATTCCTGCTCAACATAACATAATTTTGAGAAACACAAAGTTCCAAATTAAGGGATATTCCACAAAATACGATTGCTAACTCTTCAAAAATCATAAGGCCCACTATTCTCTGACAGAAAGAACTAGGGCTTTTTGAAGAAATGACTGATTCTATTTGTTAGGGTGGGAGTGTTCAAGATGAGCATAGTCTTTAGTGCCAGAAATTAAATTGTGCTAAAAATTAAAAGTAAAACCAGAATCCATGCATACAATGATTGACATATAGAAAAGGGACAGAGTAGTCAACCAAAAAGGCTAGTCAAAAGTAGAAAAATTTGAACAATAAAATAAGCAATATGTCTAGATAATAACCTAGACATATTACATAATATTGTAATATTTTTACATAATAATGTAAAAAGAAATAATATTACATAATATTGTATAAATGTCAGTTTTTACATAATAATGTAAAAATATGTCAATATTATGTAATATTATGTAATATTGGCATATTTTTACATAATAATGTAAAAAGAAATAATCAGGGATCCATTCTGCTATAAATAAAAGACTAAGTAAATGCAGAAGAATAACAAATCTTCATTATAAGAGTACATGAAATAATTTATGTAGACTTTCTGTACTCAAAAAGGTTGAACATAAATGTGGACTCTTTATATAGGGTTATGTTTAATGGCTTCTTTCCAAAGAATACCATATGTAAAATTAGTGTGTATGTGGAGGAGTAACTTTGCAGCTTTCTAATGGAGAGATCTGGCAAAAATAAACTCAATCAGGTGATGAGGTTTAATATCAACTATGATATTTCATGTTGGTAATATGAACATTTGATATTATATATTGATTTTGGCAATTACTTCTGTATTCTTCCTCAAGCAAAAAACAAATAATAAAATCCATAATATCGGTAAAACCATAGAAAACATCATAAAAAGCCAATTGCAAAACTCTACAAAATACCTGGCAAGTATTCTTCAAAACTGTCAAGGTACTCATGAACCTGGAGATTCTGAGAAACTGCGGTAGTATTGAGGAGTCCAAGGAAGCACCATGAGTAAGTATAATGTAGAGCATCTGGGATAGAAAAAGAATATTAGATAAAATGTACAAAATCTCAGTAATATATGGTCTTTCAGAAAATAAAACCATGTCAATATTTGTTCATTATGATAAATATATCACAGTTAAGATGAACTAATAATAAAGAAAACTAAATAAGGGATATATCAGAAAAGTGTCCTATCTTTGCAACTTATGCAAACAAAACTATATTCAAATGAAGAGTTATTTTTAAATTATGTTAAGGTCTTGAAAGGCCAAGAAAGGCTAAAGAACATCTTAGATTAAGGGAAAGTGAAAAAATACAATGCATAATTCTTGATTTCATTCTGTGCCATTTTCTTTAGCAATAAGTGGCACTAGTAAGACAACTGGAAATATGAAAATGATAATTAGTTAAAGTGATGGACTTCCCTGAGACTACCTTAGTTTGGGGGCTTTAGACCTAGAATATAAATGCAGAAGTTTCCACATGGCGATTCCTCACCTTTACTACAATCAATATAAACAAAACACAAGTGTTTTGATTTGCTTTATGAATGATTATTTATAAGTCACTTCTTAAATATCTTGCTCTCTAAACACTTGCTAGTTCTTCTATGCAAATCAGATTTCAGAGCTAAAGTTTTTTCACTTTCCTGAATTTCTCAAGAACTTCCCAAAGTGAAAGTGCACATGTCCCTATGTAACTCTCTTGCCTCCACAGGATCTTTGCTGAGAGGAAACACTAAAGTGAGATGAGCCTCCCCAATTGACTCAGCCTTGGAGCTTCGAAAATGGATAAGAAATAGAATTAGTATCGGTAGTTTGATTGAAATATATTTTTTTCTAAAGTCCATTTCCAAAAAATAACAATGTGCAAGTGTTAAAATACAACTTTGTTGACATTGTGGCATGAAAGGGGGAGAAAGAACAAAACTACATTTTCCAAACCCCTTATACAATGGCTAGTTTAGATGTGGACCTACATTAAAAATATACATTACAAAACAAGAATGTATTTCTATATAACTGATGTTATTCCTGCCTTGGTTTTGTTCCACATTGATGTCAACCTTAGAAATAATGTGAAGGAGAAACACCTTAGAGAAAACTAAACTGAAAAGAATGCTTTCTAAAAGGAAGTAGATTAGATAACTTAGTTTGTTGAATCAGGAATATTCAGAAATGATTAAAATGTTGAGCAATATTATCTACTAAATATACTTCTCAAATTTAAGATCTCTTTCATTCCATTTTTAATCTTTATAATTGCTACTTGAAGAAGTGCCCTAAGCAATGCAGAAGTATTGCAATGATGGCATGAATGCACATAATTATTCCAGAGACTTATCCAGAGCAAGGTATAATTACCTCCCTGGGCAGAGAGCCCTCAAAGTTATTCATGTTTAGTAGCAACCAAAGGAAAGCCATCCACCAGTTAAGCCCTATACTGGACTCACCTCTAAATTCAGTTCTTTTCATACTTGCATTGAGAAACATACTTCTCGGCAGATTTTCTCAGAATTTCACCATTAAATATATATTCACCTTTTTTTCCTAGTAATAAGTTATTTCATCAGAATATTCTCCTTAAAGTTTTCAGTGGTAAAATATGGTATGTTTAACAATACATATTTTGAAGCAAAATATGTGCTTTTATTTACAGAAACCAAAGCTGCAGAGCAAAATCTTTATGGTTAAGTTGAGTGGAAATTAAATTAGAAATATCTCCTTGAGTGACTTTGGGAAGTTTTCAGGGGCAATTCTTTTGAGGAGACCCATTCTCTGTTACCTCCATTCAGTCATCCAAAACAACTTTTAATATTCTTATTGAAGCCAAAAAGAAGAATTAATGTTTAGTATTACAGTGTTATAGCTATACCTAAGTAAAAAATTAAAGATATACTAAAGCAAGGGCAAATAATGCCTAATGCATCAATTCATTAGTACACTTACAAGCAAATTTTGAGTAAAGTCTTAAAATCAAATGAAGAGTATTGAATGGTTAGTAATAACAGTGTTTAGCAAGAAGCAGTGAGCAGATGGCTACCCATATTTGATTCATGAGTAATAAAAATATGAGGATATGTAGAAGTATGAACTAAGTAAAAAAAAATTCATTTAGCAACACTGATGTGAGATGTATCAGAAACTCTTTTTTGTCGTGTTAGTTTTATACATTAATCCTCATCTTACCTTATTCAGGATACAAAATGTGGTATACAAGTACAGATTGACTTGTTTCCTGCATTCCATTTCCTTTCTAATTTGAAAGATTAAAAAAGGAATAGAAAAGGAAAAGAAAAAAATGAAAGCCTCCCAGACTCTGCCAGAGCTATAATTCTGGATGCAAATTAAATCTGATCATCAGTTAAGTACACTTAGAAGAAATATGGAGAGAAATAATGAAGTGAGTCTCACTATTGCTGATTCTTCTGGCAAGCAATATTATAGATACAATTACCTGGAGACGAAGGAGGCAGCTTGACTCCATGGTCCATGCTTTCACCTCAGCTTTATCAGTATAAAAGCCATCCGTCCAGAATACAACAAAAGCTGCAGTCTTCTCTTCTCTGGATGGTAGTTCTGTTTGAGCCTCTTGAACATCATAGCATAGAAATGGCCCCTGGTTTGTGCCCAACCTGGTCATCCATTGAATTAACAGGCCCTTAATTTCTCATGTTAATTGCCTTCATTCTTGCAATACCTGTACTCTTCCTTCTGGAATAGATAATAAATCCTGATTGATTACCATATTGCAAGATTTTCTCTTCATTTAGAATTATTTATACAGTGAGGCTCAATAATTTTCATAAAAGTCTATTACTTTCATGAAGACCCTGAGTTTAAGAAAAATTTTCAGTTATTGAAATTTGTAAATATGTGGGTATAGGATTTCACACAGTGAAGCCCATCTTCAGCATATTAAAGCCATGGTGTGCCCAAGGACATGACCTTCTCAAAGAATGAATGCTCTGACTCCTTTCGGTACTTATTATTCAATTTTGTATCCTATGGAGATAAAAAAAAATGGAAACACACACACATGCACACACACACACATACACACACCCCATTATATATTTTTTCCTTGGCAGTTTTCTTCAAGTAGGTTTGCCTTTCTAGAGATACTTTGAAAGCCGTATGCCTGTCTTGGAAGAGAATAGCAACTATTTTACAAATATAGCTGAGACATCAGACTATGTGCAGATGATAAAGGGATGAAGGCACACACTATCCTCTTGTTGCCCTAATTCTCTGCTGGACTCTTGGAAGGAAAATGGAATTACTTCAATAAATATAATATGTATCTTCTGTAGAGATGCTCCTTGATTTACCATGGGGTTACATTCTGATGAACTCACTGTATGTTGTAAATATTGTTATGTCAAAACTGAAAATTAAGTCTACTGAACACCTCAGTCTAGCAATACAGTAAAATTGCAGTCATTGTCATCTTTGTACACTTGTTTATAAAGATGCACATTTTATCTGACATGTTTAATAATTTTTCTTATAGTTGAATTTCAACATTTTTATTATGCTATACTTAATTGGGATTTTCTTTCTGTTTATCCTAGCTAGAATTTCAGAAGTCTCCTAGACGTGAACTTATAATTTTGACAAATTTGAGAAAAAAAGTGATTATTTCTTCAAATATTTGTCAACTTCCTTCTTCTGGAAATGTAACTACAGATGTGTATACCTTCTGACAGTTCCACATAAATGATGTTTTTTTCTTTTGTTCAATCTCCCTCTCTCTTCATCCTCCTTCTTTTCAGCTTGTGGTGGTTGTTGCTGTTATTTGTTTTTAACTGTTGTTATATCTTCAAAGTTACTCCTCTTCTGCAACATTTTGTCTTCGCTGAAGCTCTTTCAGTGATTTTTGTTGTACTTTGTTGTATTTTTCATCTTTGAAGTTACATTTATCTACATTTTATATCTTCAATTTCACTGTCATGTTTACATTTTCCTTTAAGTCTATAGTAGGTTGTTTTTAAAAAAGATCCTTTTCTCTAATTTCAATAGTTCTGATATTTCTGGATGACTTTCAGTTAGAATTGCTCCAGTTTATGCTCTCCATTTTCTTACTTTTTCTATGCCTAGTAATTTTGTAATTGAATGTTAGACATTTCTAAGTTACACTTTTAAATATCTAAATATTGCTGTCTAAAATATGTTGAATCCAAGCACAATGGCACACTCCTGTAATCTCAGTGACTTAGGAGGCTGAAGCAGGATGATCTAAAGTTTGAAGTCAATCTCAGCAACTTAGTGAGGCCCTGTCTCAAAATACAAAGAAAAAAAAATGAAAGAATGTTAGTTGAAGTTTGTTACTTTTGTAGTCAGCTTTAGAGGTCTTTATATACTCTTTTCCAATTTGATATGACATTTCTACGAAGTCTTTATTTGTGATCAAAGTTAGCCAATTTTGGGGGGCTGAGATTATGGCGCAGTGGTAGCGTGCTCGCTTAGCATGCGTGAGGCACTGGGTTCGATCCTCAGCACCACATAAAAATAAAATAAAGATATTCTGTCCACCCACAACTAAACAAATAAAATTTAAAAAAAAATAAAAAAAGTTAGCCAATTTTTTATTTAAATATTTTTTTAGTTGTCAATGGACCTTTATTTGATTTATTTATACATGATGCTGAGAATTGAACGCAGTACCTCACACATGCGAGGCAAGTACGCTACCACTGAGCCACAACCCTAGCCTAAAGGTAGCCTTTTGATTAAGGTCTTACCACTACAGGATGTCTCCTGAGGTTTTTGAATATGCAAGTGTACCTCTTCCCCTTTAGTGGTGAGAATTTGGAGGATTCCCAATGCTTTGTGGGCTCTTTGAATTGTTCAGTTACAATGTAATTCTTTTCACAGCTTCCTGATGCTTTACCCCTGCACAAATATAGTTTAGTATTCAATAGACCTTAACATCCTTTATTCAGTCTACTAAGTCTTTCTCTTTATAATCCCTTCCTTTCCATATTGGACCCTCTAAATTCCAGCTGTGTCAACTTCTCCAAATTGCAATCCATTTTACCAACTCAGCAAGGCAACTGTGTCTTCCTTGCACCAGTCAGGAAAATGAATCGTCACATAAAATGAGATTATTCATATTGTCTATGTTACATTTTTCTATTCTCTAAGAAATCAAAGTCTTGTGATTCATGCTAACCAATATCTTTAAACAATTTTCCATATACTGAATTCAGTTTTCTAAATTTTTATAGTAGGATGGCAAGTAAATTACTGATAACTTCCATATTTAAGTTGAAACACAAATAATCTTTAATGTCTATCCTTTGATAAAGCACTGTAACTTACCCCCCAGTTATGTGGAAAAAGTGTTAATAATATTTAGCATTCTATTTTACAGTAACATTGTTTTCAGTGGGCATTTAGTATTTATTACAGATAGAACAGCTGCTTAACTTCCATTTTCTACTGCATGTTTTCCATCCATTCAGGAAAATGGACAGCTTATTCTTCAGGGGCTTAGATATCAAGCACAAGTAATATTTAGACTGGAATCTAACTATAGTGTCTCTCTGATATGCTCAAAGGGAGCTGTCATATTCTGAATGCCCTAAACTTAACCAGATTATAAGAAGAGATAAGCTGCATTAAATTTTAGCTTATAAATCTTAATAGTTTTAAGTCTTTACCACTCAATTAAGAAACTTTGTCTCTTGAAAATTAATCTTTTCCCATGTACTTCTAAGAATCCACAGGAATGCTTTGTACATGTCTTCAATTTTGTTCTTATCATTCTTCTTCTACAGCATCTTGCTTGCCAAACTGAAGACCAGTTTCTAGGTCAGTAGAAGTCTATGTTGATTTGCTTTGCCCAGTGAAGTTATTTCTACTGTTTTATGAGGACATGGGAAGGGCTAGCCATTAACTCATGGGTTTGGTTGCTGGGACACAAAATAGTAAGACTGTCTTCTTTGCTTTTGCTGTAGGTCTTGATAGCATTGCTGCCTTAGAACAATTCAAGACATAACTTTGCTTTGTTACCAATCCTTTTCTATTGCCCACTGTGCTGGAACATGACTCTAGCCACTTCCATGTTGGGAAGGAGTTTTCAGATGATCTGATGCTTGCCCAAATATTCTTACATTTTTTTCTACCTCTTCTGCTTTGGCCAAACATGATTTGTAACAGGAATATTCTTTTGTCTTGGAAGCAGAAGTCCCAAAGAAGAATTGGTTAGTCTGAACCTGATACAGAACCTAATGAGATGCCTTTTTCAGTTATCACACTGTATTTTCTCTTCCCTGTCAAATATACATGCTACCAGAAATGTAAGTTTAGCTGGATTCTGACATCATTCACTCTGCTATTTCTAGAACAAATGTGCTCTAACTCTCAGGCTGTTTATTACACTGAGCAGTATCATCTGTACCTACAATATACCATGCAGCCTGCAGTATATGTGTGAGCTTTGGATGTGAAAGGAGTTGGAACTCTCCTCTCTAATCAACCTAGTAGATATACTTGTCTCCCAACTCCATCTCCATTTATCCAGAATTTCCTAAATCTATCAATAGATATTTTCTGAATTTTTATTCAACCTAACAAGGCAATTTTTTTTGAGTGGGAATTGAACCCAGAGATGCTTTACAACTGAGCTACATCCCCAGCCCTTTTAATAGGTATATTTTTAAATTCTGAAACAGTGACTTAATAAGTTGCATAGAGCCTCCCTAAGTTGCTGAGGCTAAACTTGTGATCCTTTAGCCTCTGTATGCTGAGTCACTGGAATTATAGGCATGCACCACTACACCCAACATAGACAATTTTTCAAAAATAATTATAACAGTATTCTGTTTTTAAGAACTGGAAATTATTTCAAAATGGAAACTGAAATGGTCTCTGGGTGTTATAGTATCATATGGTTGCATCTTTCAATACAAAAGAAAAGCACATGTAAATATAGCCTTAATTTATTGCTGAGATTCTTTGAGTACTAACGAAAATCAAGGGTGCTTTTAGAAGGCTATATGCTAATTTGTACAAAATTATTAAAAAGATGTCAGAATTTTGATTCATGCACTCATAACAATGGGTATCAGTTATTATACCTGGCTTTCTATGACTAATAATCAGCAAGAGATTTTTGAAGATGTGCAGCTGCTAGGCTGCTGGGCTGGATTCTACCCAAGTATCACAGCTTTTTTAATCATACTTTCCAAAACAGTGGCCCTTTTTCCAAGCAATTATATCAGTACTTTTCAGTACCTCTTGGCAAATGGTATATTTTCCTTCTATTGCAGGCATGATTTTTTTTCCCTTGAGATAGAGGAAAATACGTTAACTGTTTGTATTTAAGATATGAAACTTTTTTCATAACCAATTCATTATCTTGATCACTTCCTCTCCAGTCCTATTTTGAAACATGACAAGTAAAACATTTTTAAGCACAGATGGGAGTGGCCACCTGTCAACACATATTGCCAAAATTAAGCCCACTTACCAAAAAAACTCAAATATGAGATTGCAGAATTATATAAAAATAATTACTTTTTTCTGAGTAAAGATTAAGCCATGATTTCTGATTTGAAATATTTTACAAACTAATTTTACATGCTAAAAATTCTACATGTAACATTTTCACATCAAATGTAAAATTGTCCAATAGTTTTAAAGTTAATTATGGCATAAAACTTGGAACTCTTCCTGATGGTTCTCAGCTTTGTCTTTTAAATGGAATATTTTGAAATCTATTACTGACTCTCCCTGAAATCCTTGTCAATATACATGTGAACATGAAATGATGTGAGCTTTCAGGTACATATATACACTATTCAACTATAAAATAAATTTATGTAAGATCAAATGCAGTGTTAGTCTAAATGGCATTATAGGCATTTGTTAAGAAAATGTATGAATTGCTTTGCAATGACAGAAAAGGACTGGCATATTCTTCCAGGTTGGTACCACCTTGTGTTGTCATTGTAATCTAGTAAAGCTCTGCAAGTTACAGAAAACATAATACTGCTGATAACTTTTATTCATAAAATGTAAACTGTGTCCCAGTGAATATTATTATTTCCATACATTACCCACCAGTTTGCTTCTGTTTTGTACATTTTCAGTTTTACTAATTGTCTAAATAAATCTATCTTTAGATTCTTCCATTTATAACATTTTATTGGTTTCCTCAGTAGTTAAAAAATATAACTTGGATGTGTGTATGTTTATATGAGAGTAGTGATTTTGCTGTTAAAATATTCTTTAATAATTTCTATTATAAATTACATGCTTATTTTACTAAAAAATAGTAAAATACTTATTTTACTAAAGTTTGCTTGGTTATCAGTGTTTTAATTGAGTGATTTCAGAATTTTTATGTCAATTTACCTCCTGGGTGTGTTGTTTTTTCCTGTATCTGGTTCTATGCCCCATCATAGTTTTCCTTAAAATGCAAGATTGAATACTAGGCCTGCCAGTAGAATATTTCTTTGCCAATTTTAGCCAATTAAAAATAATACATGTAAATCTACCATTAATATGTAGTACTAGCTCACATATATATTGTTACCTGTATTCAATTGAGAGAAAAGAAATCAACAGGCATACTAATATTCTTAGGGATGGAGAAGTTGACAGAATCAATCATATAAGAAGGTGAGCTTGACCTAAGCCAAGAGGCAAATTCTGTGCCGTAGCTGAAGCATTTATCAAATAGGCTTGACAATACTCCACAACTTCACATGAGCACAAATTAACAATAAACATGAACTTGTCTGGGTTTAAAACAGAATGTATACATTTTATGTACCTTTAGCTTTAGTCAGTCTGGGGATATACCTCATTTCTTTAACTGTTTTTATTCGTCTCTTTGGGTACTCTAGCTGTATATATAAAATTTATATGAAGATTGAAAATAAACATGAAACAAAGTTAATCAGTTGTTTCTTTTGGTAAAGCTAATGTGATTTTTATGTTGAAAACAGTCTAATTATCACAATTTATTTCTGTTAAGATGCTCATGAAGCACAGGGCCTTTGTATGTTTTCTAGTACCTTTTTTATTTTTATTTTGAGATAGGGTCTGGCTAAATTGCCCAAGGTGGCCTTGAACCCATGATCCTCCTACCTCAGCCTCCCAAGTAGCTGGGATTACTGGCCTGTGCCATATTGCCTGGCTGAAACACAGGGTTTCATTTATTTAATTCTTCATTAACAACTCAAAACCAACTTCTACTCTTATACACAAAATGGTATTCATTTGAAAACCTAATGACATTCTACAGCAGAATTTTCATTTTTCAGACATTGGAGAATAAAAGGAATTCATTTTGGAGAGTAAATCAGAAAGTTGGGAAGGTATCATTATAGTAAATGGGATTAAATCAGTAGCTTGGACTGATGCTTCAAGTTACACTTCCTAATTGAGGTTATTGTTAAAATCAGTTTTCAAACAACAGTGAACATATTGTTATTTTAAAACATGTATAAGGGCTCAACTATAACTTTCTTTTCTATACATCTTGAAATATATACATTAGACAAGCGAAAACTGGCAAAATATCTTGAAAAATAAACTTATTTGCCAAATACCATGTTATCTAAAATAGTTAGCAGCAGCAAACTAGTGAGTTAACAGTTAAAACCCTAGGAAAAGTAACTGCTTTGAAAAGTCTATTTAGTAATAATCCTAAATATTAATCAATCCTAACATATGATTTTAACTTTTTAATACTTGGTATTTTTCCAAGAGAAAATGATGTATTTGCACACAGCCCTGATTTAAATACTTAAGGAAAAATATCCACATCATTAGCTACTCAGTGAATGTTTAAAATAAAAAAATCCAACACTGAACATTATATTTTACAAACAGCCTAAGGTCCCAAATGTACAAGAAAAACCTTGGCATTATGTAAAAATTCAGGTGTCAATGGCAAGTTTCTCTGCTGTCGAGCATTCCATGCCCTCCCCCAAGGCTGTACAACTGTTAATTCAGATTCTGTTCCTGTGTTTAAGATAGTTTTTACAAAAGCTGTGCTGAAGTATACATTAATAATTTGATAAGACTTCTTTTCTTCTCCCTTTTTCAAGGGTAAAGTAATATTACAATTATTTTCAGGGATTTGGGCAACCTAACCATAAATATTACAAGTAATCTATAAATAGCTTGGCCCTTTATGTATTCCTTACAATAGACCAAAATTTCTAAACATCACTCCTGGCCACACTTTCTTTGCCGGTGTTGTTGCTGTGCACTTTAAAGAAATATCTGAGTTCCTTTTAACATGTTCTCTAAGTTGTATTTGTTGGTTATACAGACTAGTCTTCCTTTTTCCCATGTTTGGTGAGAACACACTGAACAGGAATAATAGCAATAGCTAACATCTGCAGAGCACTTTACAGTTTGCAAAGAATATTCACACATTCTCTTGAGTTTTGCATGGTGAATCTGTTACAAGGTGTCTCTTGATGTCAATTCTGAGCATGTGAGAATATTTAAGTCACTAGTGTCATTGGCTATGCCACAGTGTTGACTAGTGCTCTGGCTAGGGAGAGGATGTCAGTGTGGCTGGTTTCAAGCCATGTGTCTTCATTGTAGTAGGGGGTGTGAGCTCTTTAGCCACTTGAATCAGATCTACTTTTGTAAGTGATGCTTTTCCTACTCTTATCTGGATGGGTTTTGTATTCATTATATTTTAGCCTGTCATTTGTATAAGTTTGCTATCTATTGTCATTTAAAAAGTGTCCATAATGCTAAAAAAAAAAAAAAAAGATGAGCTTGAAATTCACTCAATTTAGTGCTGACATAGTTTTACAAGTATCATTTAGAAAAAAATCACTTAGTAATCCCAACAATTTGGGAGGCTGAGACAGGAGAATCTTGAGTTGAAAGCCAGCCTCAGCAACAGTAAGGCACTAAGGTCTCACTAACTCAGTGAGACCCTGTCTCTAAATAAAACATAAAGTAGGGCTGAGGATGTGGCTCAGTGGTCGAGTATCCCTGAGTTCAATCCTTGATGCCAAAAAAAAAAAAAAAAAAAAAAATCACTTATATCTATATTTAATTTAAAATATAAAAATATTCAGGTGTCATCTATTAATAGGAACTGTGCTAAGCACTAAGGATACCAAAGGCATTTTCTGACTGCTCTCAGGAAAAAATGAAATTTACAACTGAAAATTAGCAGTGATATTATTCTTGAGTTTATTATTGCACACAATCTGAACACAATACCCACAGTATTGTTTAGGAAATAATGACAAAAAAAAATTCTATACATATTTAGTATAGGAGCAATTTTTAAAAATAATATTCCAATCCAAATTTGGTTGTATTTCCAGATGCAGAATCATGGATATTGAAGGCAAATTATTAAAAAGGCCTTTGGTAACTTTTGAGATCTCAGTAATTCAGACTTTATTCTTCATCACAACCAGTTCCCCAGTGACTCCCTATAAACGTGGGCTCTATAGTCACTATTTCTTATAGCATTTTCTCAGGAGAAAAAAAAAATCATTCCTAAGTAATTTATATCTAAGTTTAAATTCAAATTCTTGGCCTTTCTGTAGCATTTTACATATGTATGTAATCTCAGCCTCCTAATATCTTATTTTGAGATGTATAGGATATTCATCAATGATTTATTTCTTGCTCTGGGCATTTGCTATTGCATGACTACATTAATTGATGATTCTACCATCACCATGGGAAGTGTCTATCTATAGGCAAGTCTGGGTATGGTGGATACAGGGAGCTGGGGAGATATTTTTCAAAGGATACAAAATTTCAATTAGATAAAAGAAATAAGACCAAAAGATACTGCACAACATGGTGATTATGGTTAATAATAATGTATTTGATTTTTGAAAATTGCTAAAAGGGGTAGATTTTAAGTATTCTCATCACAAGTAAATAAATATGTGAGGTAACACATATTAATTCAATTCAGGCATTCCACAATGTATACATATTTGAAAACATCACATACACAACAAAAATATTGAATTTTTGTCAATTAAAATAATTTTCTTATAGGACACAATGTTGCATGCCTTTAATCCCAAAAACTCAGGAGACTAAGGCAGGAGGATTTCAAGTTCAAAGCCAACCTCAGCAAGTAAAGCCTCAAGAAACTGAGAGAGACCTTGTCTCAAAATAAGAAATAAAAGAGGCTTGGAATGTGGCTCAGTGGTTAAGCACTCCTGGGTTCAACCTCAAGTATCAATAATAATGATACTAATAATGATAATTAGTATCATCATCTTTGTCTTTTTTGGTACTAGGAATTGAACCAAGGGGCACTTTACCACAGAGCCACATTCCTAGCCCTTGAGACAAAGTTGTGCTAAATTGCTGATTCTGGCCTTGCCTCAAAAATTAAGTTCTGTGTTACACTGACAAAACATTTGCTTAACAAATAAAGTATTTTCTGCTGTGTTATATTCTAGACGTTTTATCTATTGGGGGTTAATTTTTGTTATATGGCACAAGATCTTGGCTATTTATGTTGTTTGTTTGTGTATTGATGCTCAGTTTTGCCAGTACCACTCACTGAGAAGACTACTGTTTTTTCATTAAATATACTTCGCAATATTGTTGAAAGTTTTTGACCATATTCATTTGGGACTTCTTCTGAGTTTTTCACTCTTTGCTAACGATCTGTGGCTCTATCTTTTTATAGTAAGACTTGAAATCAAGTCAGATGAATCTCCTAATTTTGACCTTAATCAAAATTACTCTGGCTATACTTATTCCTTTGTATTTCCATTACATCTGAAGATAATTTATTCTATTTTTACATAAAACCTGGTGGAGTTTTGTTAGAAATTCTGCTGAATCTGTAGATCTAAAAATCTGTCTGTACGTACATGGCTTTTTTTTTTATCTTTTGTATAATTTGCAGCAGAAAAAAGTACATATTTTTGAGAATGTGTATTTAAGTATTTGCTGATTGATACTATTTTAAGTTTTACTTTTTAAAATTATTTCATATTATTAATTGCTTTATAGAGAAATATTGGCTTTTACATGTTGACCTTGTATCATGCATTCTGGCTAAAATCATTCTTGTATTTGTTAATATTAACTCCATAGAATTTTGGGGAAAATCTATGTAGACAAGTCATCTTATATTTTCTTGCTTTCCAATCTATTTGAATTTATTTATTTATTTATTTATTTATTTATTTGTTTGTTTGTTTTTTATTTCACTGACTTTGACATTTAGCATGGTACTTAATAGCAGTGACTAGAGTGGACATTCTCTCCTTGTTCTCAATCTTGGGAGGAAAGCAAATACTATAGTATTTGATGATTAGCTATGGTGTTACCAAGAAATTTTTGGAGATGTTTTTATTGGGATTAGTAAGTTTTCTTCTATTGGCACTTTGGTGTTAGCCTTTTTTAAATCATGAGTAGGTGTCAAATATTATCAAACTATTATTTGAGATAATACATTGAAATAATCACATTTTATTTTCTGTGAGGCAGTGAATTATATTTCCTGATTTTCAAGTTTAACCAAACTTGGAGTCCTTAGATAACTACCCCATCCTCCACTTGGATGCTATATGTTATTCTTTTAATACACTTTTTAATACACTAGTGTAAAAATATACTATTTTTCAATCGGAAAATTTATTACACAGATTTTTTGTATCTATACTAATAAGTTATTTTGACCAGGATTTTTTTTTCCCTATAGTACATTTGTACTATAGTATCTTTTGTGTCATAACAACAATAGCTTCATAAAATGAGTTGGAAAGAGTTACTTCTTATTTCATTTTCTGGAAATTTCAACATATATTGCTATTATTTTGTACTTAAATATTTGGTAAATTTTGGCAGAAGTCATTTGGTCTTATTTATTTATTTATTTACTTACTTACTTTGGAGAATATTAAGATTTCAAGTTCCTCTGGAGGTGTATAACTACATAGGTTGTAAATGTCATCTTGAATGAGGTTCAGAGTTTTGTATCATTTAAAAATTTATCTGTTTCATCTTAGTTGTTGAATTTATGGATATAAAATTATTCATGATATTCTATATTATACTTTAATGTCAATAGGATCTTTGGCAACATATAGTATTTTTCCTGATTATTGGTTATTTATGTCTATTCTCCTCTCTCTCTCTCTCTCTGTCACTCAATGTGGCCAGATTTTATTGATCATTTAGAAAGACTGTTTAAAAGACCATTGACTATTTTTATTGTTTCTCCTTTTAATTTTATTGAACTGTACTCTACTATTTTCTTTATTTTGCTTTCTTTGCATTTAATTTTGTTTCTTTCTCTGATTTATTAAGGCAACATATTTGAGAATATTGGTCTTTTCAAAGAAAAGCATGTGTGTGTGTGTGTGTGAATATATATATATATATATGTATCATCATATATATATGATGTTAAAGTTAAAGATTTCACTCTAAGAAATTAAGCAATGTGCAGTGTTTTAATTGCACTCCACAAATAGGCTATGTAATGATTTCAATTACATTTAATTCAGAATAATTTTAATTTATACTCCTTTTTGGCTAAATGTTATTTATAGTGTGTTTATTTTAAATTTCCTAATATCTGGAGATTCTCTTCATGTATTTCTTTTTTTTTTTTTGTACCAGGAATTGAACCCAGAGGTGCTTAACCACTGAGCCAAATGCTCAGTCCTTTTTCATATTTTATTGTGAGTCATGGTCTCAGTAGTTGTTTAGGGACTCACTAAGTTACTGAGGCTGGCCTTGAACTTGATCTCCTCCTACCTTAGCCTCCTGAGCTGCTGGGATTACAGGCTTGTGCCACTATGCTCCACTTTTCAGAATCATAGTTTTTTTTATTTTAAATTTATTGAATGTTTTAGGTTTGTACATAGCCCATAATATGATCTGTTTTGGTGAATTTTCTATGTGTCCTTGTCCTTCCAAAGGATGTGTATTGTGTTTTTCTTGGCCAAGCTGTTTCTTAGTGGTGTTTAGGTCTTGCATTTACTTACTGATTTTGTTTGCATGTTTGATTAATTATTAGGAAAAGAGAATGAAGCATCGAACTGTATTTGTAAATTTATCTATTTCTTTTTTCATGTCTTCAGTTTTTATTTTTGTCTAATATTTTAGTGCAATATAGTTACACATAATATTGGGTTCATTTTAACATCATCACATATGTGTGGAATATAATCTCCGTTTTAGTCACCAGTGCTTCCTCTTTCCCTCTTTTCCTCCATTCCCCTGTTCCCCTTCCTCTACTCTACTCATCTTCAATTTGTTCATTTATTTTTAATTTATATTTTATTGATATACATAAAAGTGGAATTCACTGTGGTATATTGATATGCGTATGTAACATAATTTGGTCAATTTCATTGTGCAGTTTCTTTATTTTCCTATTTCTCTGCTCTCCCTCTCGATCCCCTTTCTGTACTACAGTGATCTCCCTTCTATTTGCATGGGATACACCCCCACGCTTTCTCTTCTTATTTTACTCTATCTTCTGCACAAGAGAGAAAACCTATGACTCCTGATTTTCTGAGTCTGGCTTTTTTTCATGATGTTCTCCAGTTCCATCCATTTATCACTAAATGGCATGATTTCATTTTTCTTTAAGACTAAAACTCCGGGGCTGGGGCTATGGCTCAGTAGTAGAGTGTTCACCTAGCATGCTGGAGGCACTGGGTTTAATCCTTAGCATCACATAAAAAATAAAATAAAATAAAGGTATTGTATCCACCTACAACTGAAAAATAGACATTAAAAAAAGACTAAAACTCTATTTTGTTTTATATTCTTCAATACATGTATTCCACTGTTACTTGGATATACAGAATATTCCTTTTCATTATGATTTAGTCAGTTGATTTTGCAGGCATTTCATAAATTTTACTGAAAAGTGTGTTCTTACTAATCATATCTATATATGTATATTTGTACATAATTCAATGTAGATATATGATATTATTTAATGTATTTGCTCTATAAATTTCTGTGGTAAGCATTCAAATAACAAGGGATACAGAATTATTTCAACATATTTCATTACTAGCTTTTGGAAAATGAGACTTTGGATATCAAGCAATTGAATAGAAAGGGATATCATCACTATATGGCACAGGAGGTAGGACAAGCATATATAGAAATTAAACCTCAAAAGTAAAAGATACTTCCAACAAAATTTACTTTTTTTTTCCCCCAATAGACTCCTACTATCATGCTATGTTGCCCATGCTACCTTGAACTCATGACCTTCCTGCCTCGGTCTCCTGAGTGGCTGAGATTTCAGGAACAGGCCACTATGCCTGTCTTAAATAAATTTAAGTAGAAGTTAATGTTAAACTCATACCGTGCCACACATCAAATGACATATAGGTGAATTTCATATGTGACTGTGGGTTGGATGGATAAGGATCTGGTAACTGGGCTCTATAGTTCAAACATGTAGGATCTCCTGTTCCCTGAATCTTCTTCAGAGGATTCCAGATCTAGGCATATATAACCACAACCATGTATGAATCTTCAAGCTTAACTACATGTGAAAACTCCAACTTTATTGCTCTAGATGAGCCAAATCACCAATAAAACATTGAGAGATTTAAAAAAAAAAGTATTGTTGCTTTAAACTGCTCAATGTTGGGCATTTATTAGGCAGCAACAGGAAACCAGAATAGTCTAAGAAGGGTTACTTAGTTGGAATCATAATGTGTAGACATAAGATGACTATGAAGGGAAAAAAAAGTCTAGAGAGTAAAAAAGTAAAAGCAAGTGTGTGGAACATTTCCTAGGATACTAAACGAGTGACAAGTGATACTTTAGAATTTGAGTTACGCTATGTTCTCCTCCTTTCTGAATGACTGTTTATTAAGTTTTCCCTAGCCTTGCCTCACCACTGTGTGTTGGATGTGTAAGTGACTGGTAACAAGTCTGTATCGTTCAAAGCACTACAGACTAAAAGGAACCATACTCAAGGACTGTATATAAGGTCAGTCTTCCTGACTAAAAAGATATAGACAGGATTTAGATGTCAGTTATCAGTACTTTGAGTTTGATGCTATAATGAGATGGTTAATTTAGGGTATTTTAAGAGGAGGTGAGTTCATTTCGTATGCAAGAATATTGAAAATAAGCTTTTGCCCATGAGAGAAAGAAAACTAAAAATTCTTTGAAATTTTTCACTTAGGACTTTTATTTACTCTTTTCAAAACTAGACTACCTTTAAGGGTAGTCTAATCAATAACATGTGATTCAAGTGATATTTTTAAGACTTTGAAAGTTGGATTATAAGAAGCCTTGAAACATCATCCTGAGTCTAATAATGCTAGCTCTTGAAACATTTCCCCTCCAAATATAGCTGTCATGCTACGAAAATCCTAAGCCATACAGCAAGATCACCTGAAGGTGCTCCAGCTGACAGCTCCAGCTAAGCATCAAGCCAACAGTCTTTACTACCTATAAACCATGTGAGTAAGACACATTGGTTTTACAACCTTGTTAAGTCTTCAAACGACTGCAACACTAGTGAGCATCTAAGTACATTCACATGGGGATCCTATGTGAGAGCCCCGTCAAACCATAGAACCAAGGAATATCATAATTATTGTTTAAAGCCACTGGCTTACTTGTTACACAGAAATGGATAGCCCAGATAAGCATTGGAATATCATTCTGAAATAACATAAGAGTTTTTATATAGTTTATAGTTATTCTCTATTTTCCTATGTGAAATCTATCATGTTGCTTGCTCATTTAAAAAAATATATTTATATATTTCCATATTATTATTATATCTTTTATCAAATATGTTTATATTGATATATATATTCCTATATTAATTATATGTAATAATATTATCAATCAAAATGTTAATATACAATAAATATGCAATATGCTTGATATATTTATATATTTCAATATTTTAAGTATATTTTGTATATTTTGCATTATAGTGTATTTTCTTTTCCAGATGAACATAAGAGTAGATTTATAACATTCCATTAAAAAGTGGTTGCGATTTCAGTTTTATTGAATCTATAGAAAATTTTGTTGAGATTAAATCCTTTAAAAATCTAGGTCTGGATTCTTAGACTTGCTTAGTGAAAATAAATCAAACCATTCAACAATGAAAACATTTTGGTGCAGAAATTATTTTTAATGCATCTTCCATATTTATCAACTTTAAATGAAATTCTCTCTTTCAACTACTTTTGGAATGTTTAGGACATTTAATAGTATAAACATAAGCATTAGTAACATAAGTCTTCTGATCTTTTATTCTCTTGTAGATGTGTCAGTTTCATTCAAATTGCATTAACTTCCAGGTATTCTAAATGTCCTTTGCAGGCCATTTTTGCATGATCATTAATATTCAAATGGAAAAGATAATGTTTTAAAGTTTGATGCACTTCTAATGACTTTCTATATCTTAAATGTTCTAAGAGCTGGTTCATCATTTCTCAAATTCTGTGTTTGCATTTGACCTTAAACATTATTTTGTCTTTTCTCTCAAAGTGATGTTTTGTTTAAGGGAAAAACAAAAGGTTTCCTATGTATATATCCCCAAGACAATTATCTGTAAAATGGTTACATTACTGTATACTAGATCCTAGCTGTAACAATGACCACTTTAATAAAATAAATTCAGTATCAGAAATCCTCGTTTATACCACATAAATCTTTCCAGACACCGTAATATGATACATTTTTCATGAAGGTGCAAATGATCATGAAATATTCAATATTCTTAACATCAAATTCTGAAAGAACAGATAAAAGAAAATAAGGTGTCTCAGATTTTCCATGTCAACCTTTTCCTGGCCTCCTGACCTGAGCTCTTTTTCCCTGATTATTTTGATTAATTTAATCTACTTTTAGCTCTAAAAAGGCACCCTGCTGCCTTATACCTCCACAAATTTTTTTCATGATTGTCATGGTGACTAAAATATCCTCACAAACCAGCAGCAGCCCTATCTACATCTTCTTTTTAAATTTTTTAAAAGTGTGTTTTTAATTAGTTAGACATGACAATAGAAGGTATTTAGGCACTTTGATATATCATACATACATGGGGTATAATTTCTCATTTTTCTGATTGTACATGTTGTAGAATCACATCAATCATGCAGTCATAAATGTACATAAGGTAATTATGTCTGTTTCATTCTATCCTTCCTATCGCCATATCCCTATCTCCATCTTCTAAGTGAGCTCTTCTTTTTCCCGATTGTTGGTACTTTAGGACACCATTCCTGTTGCTGTCCTGGCTCTAAACAAATTTAGAAACTAAAATGCCACCATTTGCATCTCACAAATCCCCTGAAGGATTCTATCAGATCACCTAAAACAAATTGCTCTTCATATAAATACATACCTCACCAATAACAAAATTCTTAGGATTGTAGCTTATTTGTCCTTGATTGCACTAGATCGACAAATCACTTATACATGGTAAGCCATGTATTTATTTACTAAATGAGTGAATGAATGAGTAAAATGAATGAATACTTAAAATTATCTTAAGCTCATGTTGAATACAGATACCACTGTAGTGCCTGGGTGAATTTCTTATATAATTGAATACAAATATTTATTGCAGTGTTGTAAGAGGAAGAAAAGTCTTCATTTCTTTACAAATATAGCATTAATGTAAAGGTCTATTCTCATACTCCATCATCACTTTCAAATCTATTTTCTCTTGGCTTTTAAATTACTTCTGGATTTAAGTTACTTACCTTAAATGAAATAATGTGTATTCTCATTTTATCAAACTATATTTTAAAATAATAAATAAACCAGTTTGACTTTTACTAGCTTTCCTTTTTTTATATATATTTTGAAAGAAAGGCCCCTATTTATTTCACTAATCTTTTAATAACATGGATATATTTCATTATTTACAAGTAAAAAATATATATTTGTGTGTGTTTAATCATGCCCACTGTTCAACCTTCTCCTAGTAAATAATGCCAAAATTAGGAGTATGCATTTGCAAGCAGTATAATAAATACTATACAAATGTATGTTACTGATTTAATGTTAGAGAAAAGTGGAAGGTTTTAGAAGTGAAAGAGGTCCTTTATACTGATCTCTTATTCTTTTAATTTTAAACATTAAGTTTTAGAAAAAGGCTGACACAGGAACTTTATAATTCATTTATCCTCTTATCCTCTTGTTGTTTCTAATATTTCAATATTTCTCTAATAAAAGTAGTGAGACAGACATACCTGGTCATTGACTATTGATTTTTTTTTTTACTTTTTTGTATTCTTTGTGTGTGAGGTTTCAACCATTATTTTTGATTACCTTTTCTGGCATGATCACAATTTCCTGTAATATTTCTTTTCTCTCCCAAGGGAAATTAATGTCTGTTGCTAGCATTTGTCTCTTATTTTCTTTGTGAAAACTGGGACAAGGAAGCAAGGAATTAATTTAATATTTTAGCAATATCTATTTCATTGGTCGATAATTTATTCTTATAATTTTTACTCTGCAGACTTCTTCAGATGACCTCTGGTCTTTCTATGCCTGAAACACATTTTGTATAATATTTTGACCTACTGTGATATTTTTCATATATTCTTTACTTTGGTTTTCCCTTTCACTCTGCTCTCATGACTGTGCCCTCTGTCTCTTTCTTGAAATTCCACATAGCCAATATTTTATACCTCATATCTGAGCTGCTCATATACGTGATTACTTTTTACAAATCATTTTTCATCTATATTGGATTTTTTTAATTCTCGTGGTATTTGCTTTTAGGTTACACATAAATACAAACCATTGGGAATATTGAACATTAATTTACTTTGTAACATGTTCCAGTTTTTCTTCTCCTTTTTATTTTACTCTATACAATATAAAAATAACTCACTATTTTTAAAAATTTTATATCAGACAGTGTATGTTACCAATTGCTTTTTTTCTGATTTATTGATTCCACTACTGCTTCATTAGTCTTGGGTATTTTCTCATATTTCTTTAATTATTTTTATTTTATCCTTATATGTAGGCATCTAGGAATTGGTTCTTTTATGTTAATGATAGTGAAGAAATTATATGTGTCTCCACACTTGGATTTCTCCTTATATACAGTTATTCACATTCACATCGTACAAAGACCATGTCTGGGCATGAATGGTCTCTTCTCATTAGCTTATTTGTTTTAGGTATTTTATATTTTCTTACCATCTTCAATATTTCTGAAATGAATTTCTTCAACAATTATTTTGTATTTCATTGTAAAATACGCCCTGCAACTTTTCACAAACTTGTTCCTTCTCTTTTTCTCAGAACATTTGAGTGTGAACTAATTACAGATTAATCTGAAGTTCTGGGAGATTGAAGTACCATCGTGGGCAACAATACAGAGAGTCCACTCTTCACTTTACCCAGCTTCTTCCCAAAGGAAACATCCTAAAAACCTGCTATGTAACAACCAGGATGTTGACAATGACACAATAAAGATACATCACCACAAATACCCTTCATGGTGACTCTATTTGCCACACTCAATTTTCAGTTCAAAACTTATATAAGTGGAATCCTGTGTATGTCACCATTGAGAATTGTCTTTCTTTTCACTCAGTATAATTCACTAGCACTTCATCCAGGTTGTTATACATCTCAAAAGCTTGTTCCTTTTTCTTTTTATTACTGAGTAATATTCCATGGTGTAGATGTCCCACAATGTATTTAACCATTCACCTGTTGTAGGCACCTAGTTTGCTTCCAGTTTGGTGTCATTATGAATAAAATCAATATAAATATTCAGTTGCAATGTTTTTTGTGTGTGTCATTTCTCTGAGATAAATGTCAAGTAATGCAATTGCTGGGTCATTTAATAATTTTCATATTTAATTTTTTTAAGAAAGTGCCAAAATGTTTTCTAGAAAGGCTGCACCATTTTACATCTCCACCATCAGTGCATGAGTGATCCAGTTTGTTTTTTTCCCCAGAATGTGGTGTCAATTCTTTTTAATTCATCCATTTTAATGCTTGTAGTGATATTTTATTGTGGTCCTAATTTGCACTTCCCTTTTGGTTAATAACATTGAACATGCTTTTATATGTTTATTTGCCATCTACATAGCTGCTTTATCTTTATGTCTTTTAGTAGTTTTCTGGTTTTGTTTGTTTGTTTGTTTGTTTTACCTTTGATCGTTAAGAGCTCACTGTGTATTCTAGATAGTATTGAGTTGACAGTTACATAGTTTGCAAATATTTTCCTCTAGTCTGTTGTCTTTCTTTTCAACTTTTTAAATGGATCTTTCACAAAACAATAGCAATTTCATTGCTTTTGGATCTTGGCTGTCTTTAGTGACTGGCTTGACCAACACAATATGTCAGAAGGAACAGTTACTCAGATTCACTTTGCTTTTGATAGCTGTCAGTTTTGAGGAGTACTGATCATTCCCCTGAAACTGGGGAAAATGTCACTTAATTGATCTTTACTTGATGTTTTTCTTATAGTTATTCTGTTATTGTGAATTTTGAGAAGGCGAATCACTGAGGTGCCAGTTTTTTTTTTTAAATTTTTTCTTAGTTGTAGGTGGACACAATGTCTTTATTTTATTGCTTTGTATGTGGTACTGAGGATCGAACCCAGGGCCCCACGCATGTGAGGCAAGCACTGTACCGCTGAGCCACAATCCCAGCCCCATAGGTGCCAGTTTTTATCGTATCATACCAAGTGTATATTCTTGACTTACATTTACTATTTTGTGGAAGACTCTTGAGACTATGTTCATAAGATACAACTGTCTCTAGGTTTTCTTTCTTGAAATACCTTTTTCTGTTTTGGGGATTAGGGTAATTCTGGACTCATATAAAGAGGTAGGAAGTGTTTCCTGTCTCTTTATTTTCTGAAAAAGATTAAGAACTGATATCATATGTTTTTTAAGTGTTTGGCTTGCTTTGGAAACTGAGTTTGTTGATTTTACATTTTTTCCCTCTTTTCTGTGCATTAAATGAAAATTCCTCTCTAAGTACTACTTTCAATGCATGTTTCTTTTGATTTAGCTTAAAATATTAAAAAATTTAACAGTATACTTTGATTTATGATAAAGGACAATATAGATATTTTCAAGACATATACAGATTATTTTGGAATTAGCTATCTTTTTGATATTGATTTTTTAAAAAAAATAATGCTGTAGCCTCAAAACTAACTTTAGAAAGTATCTATTCACTTAAATTTGATATTATGCATTCCATAACATAACCTGGATATGGTCATCTTGATAAATGCTTTGTGTTATCTTTTTTGGGGAGGAGTACCAGGGATTGAACTCAGGGGCACTCAAACAATGAGGCACATCCCCAGCCCTATTTTGTATTTTATTTAGAGACAGGGCCTTGCTGAGTTGCTTAGTGTCTCTCTTTTGCCGAGGCTGTCTTTGAACTCACAATCTTCCTGCCTTAGCTTCTGGAGCCACTGGGATTACAGGCGTGTGCAACCGTACCCTGCATGTCTTGAGAAGAATGTACACCCTGATGTTGTTGGATGAGTGTTCTATAAATGAAAATTATGTCAGGTTGATTGATATTCATTTGGGTCTACTCTATACTTATTGATTTTCTATCAGCTCGCTCTATCAATTATTAAAAGAGAGGCATTAAAGCCTTTAGCACTAATTGTTCCAATAATTTTACCTCAGGTATTTTAATACTCTGTATTCAACACATAAATATTTAGAATTTTTTTTAACCTTTGATAATTATATCACCCATTTCTTTTTCCTAAAAATTTTTCCTTGTTCTCAAGTCTACTTTGTCCGAGACAAATAAAGATACTGCATATTTTTTGATCTGTGTTACAATGGCCTATCATTCTCTAGTGTTTATGCTTGAGTTATGTGAGGTCTGTAGTTAAAATGGGTTGTAATTTTTTATCTGCTCTAATAATCTCTGTATTATTTGGTTGATTTTAACCTTTCATATTTGTTGTGATTATAGATACCATCATATGTGGAAAGGTTTTGTATTTGTCAAATTCTTGTTTACCAACCCCCACACTTTAGTCTTCTCTTGTCTTTCATTTTTATTTGTTTGTTTATTTTAAATGCTGGAGATTAGCCCATGGCCTCACACTTGCTAGGCAAGCACTCTGACATGGAATACATCCCTGTCCAACCATCTCTAGTTTAAATTGAGCATTTGGGGTGATTCTGTTTAATCACCTGTCTTAGCATATCAATTATACTTATGTTTTAAAAATTTGGGGATGGCTGGGATTGTGGCTCAGTGGTAGAGCGCTTGCCTTGCATGCATGAGGAACTGGGTTCGATCCTCAGCACCACATAAAAATAAATAAAATAAAGATATTGTGTTCATCTACAACTAAAAAAAATATTTAAATAAATAAATAAATAAATAAATAAATAAATAAATAAAATAAAAATTTTGGGAGGTTGTCAAAAAGTTTGCCTATAGTTTAATCTATTATTTAAATGACAGTATGTTGCTTCAATTGTAATTCAGGTGCTTTATAATATTTTCTGTTCTACCATTCCTCTATTTTGTTGTGCTTTGTAGTTCTACATGAGAGTAGAATGTATTTTGGCATATTATACATACATAGAGTATAACTTATTCCATGTAGGATCCCACTCTTGTAGTTGTACATGATGCAGCCAAGGATTTGAATAGAAGACTAGGAAATTTAAGTCCAATTAATTCTACACTCTTTCCTACTCCCCTTCCCCATACCTTCTCTTTGTTTCCCTTTGTCTAATCTAATGGATTTTTATTATTCCCCTCCTCAACCTAACCTGGTTTTGGGTTAGCAGATTATTTTGGAATCAGCTATCTTTTTGATATTGATTTTTTTTTTAAAGATAAATTCTGTTTCCTTCTTTTTCATGTCTGCAGCCCTTCTAATTAACAGTTTCTTTTTTTTTAATATTTTTTTAGTTGTAGATGGACACAATATCTTTATTTATTTTTATGTGGTGCTGAGGATCGAACTCAGTGCCCCACGCATGCAAGGCAAGCGCTCCACCACTGAGCCACAATCCCAGCTCCGATATTGATTTTTTTTAAAAAAATTATGCCGTAGCCTCAAAACTAACTTTAGAAAGTATCTATTTGGTTAGCATCCACAAATCATAGAGAACATTTGGCCTTTGGTTTTTTGGGATTGGTTTATTTCACTTAACATGATAGTCTCCAGTTCTATCCATTTACTGGAAAATATCATTATTTCATTCTTTCTGGCTGAGTGATATTCCATTGTATATATATATATATACACCACATTTTCTTTATCCATTTATCCATTGAAAGGCACCTAGGTTGGTTCCATAGCTTGGCCATTATTGAACTGCTATAAACAGTGATGTGGCTGCATCACTGTAGTTGGCTGTTTTTAAGTCCCTTGAGTAGACTGAGGAGTAGGATAACTGGGTCAAATGGTGATTCTATTCCATGTTTTCTAAGGAATCCCCATACTGCTTTCCATAGTGGTCGCACCAATTTGCAGTCCTACCAACAATATAGAAGAATACCTTTCTCCCACATTTTCATCAGCATTTATTGTTACTTATATTCTTTGTACTTGCCATTCTGACTGATCCAAGATGTAATCTCAGTGTAGATTTGATTTGCATTTCTCTAAGGAGGAGTTGAGGATTTTTTCATATATTTTTGACCATTCATATATCTTCTTCTGTGAAGTGTCTCTTCAGTTCCTTTGCCCATTTATTGACTGGGTTATTTATTTTTCTGGTGTTAAATTTTTTGAATTCTTTATATATCCTTGAAATTAATGCCTTATCTGAGGTATAGGTGGTGAAGATTTTCTCCCATTTCTGTAGGACCTCTGTTCACATTCATGATTGTTTCCTTTGCTGTGAAGAAGATTTTCAGTTTGATACCATCCAATTTATTGATTCTTGATTTTACTTCTTGTGCTTTAGGAGTTTTATTGAGGAAGTAAATTCCTAAGCCAACATGATGGAGAGTTGGGCCTACTTTTTTTTCTAGTAAGTGGAGGGTCTCTGGTCTAATGCCTAAATAATTGATCCACTTAGAGTTGAGTTTTGTGCAAGGTGAGAGCTAGGGGTTCAATTCCATTCTATTACATGTTAATTTCCAGTTTTCACAGCACCATTTGTTGAAGAGGCTATCTTTTCTCCAATGTATGTTTATGGCTCCTTTGTCTAGGATGAGATAACTGTATTTATGTGAGTATTTCTCTGTGTCTTCTATTCTGTTGCATTAGTCTATTTGTCTGTTTTGGTGCCAAAAGCATGCTGTTTTTGTTACTATAACTCTGTAGTCCAATTTAAGATCTGCTATTGTGATGTCTTCTGCATCGCTTTTACTCTAAGGATTGCTATGACTCATCTGGGACTCTTACTTTTCCAAATAAATTTCATGATTGCTTTTTCAATTTCTATAAACAACATCATTGGAATCCTAATAGGAATTGCATTAAATCTGTATGTCACTTTTGGTAGTATGGCCATTTGGTAATATTAATTTTTCCTATCCAGAAACATGGAAGATCTTTCCATTTTCTGAGGTCTTCTTCAATTTCTTTCTTTAGTGTTCTGTGCTTTTCATTATGGAGGTCTTTTACTTCTTTTGTTAGGTTGATTCCCAAATATTTTAACTTTTTTGAGACTATTGTAAAGAAAACAGTTTTCCTGATTTCTCTTTTAGCTGATATATCCTTGATGATTAGAAATGCAATTGATTTATTGGTGTTGATTTTATATCCTGCTATTTTGCTGAATTCATTTATGAGTTCTAGAAGTTTTCTAGTGGAGGTTTTAGGGTCTTCTAGAATCATATTGTCAGCAAACACACTGTCCTTCATTTCACTTGCAGTTTTAAGGAAGGATCCCCCTCTGTGACCTTTCCTTTATTTCTGATGTTAATTTGTGACAACTCTTTTTTTTCTTGGTTACTGTTATGTGTAGACATGAGGTATCACTCAGAAGTTTCTGTGTTTATGCAGGAATATTCAAAGGTGAAATGATTATATTATGAGAGTTATAACCTTATCAGTGTACTGACCTATTTGATGAATTAATTATTTGAAAGGACTAATGTATTGGGTGATAACTGTAGGCAGGATGAGTGTGACTGCAGGAGGTGGATCACTGGGAGAGTGTGAGGATTTTATTTTGCTCCCTGGCTCTTCCCATTCTTTCCCTTCTTCCCTCTGCCATGAGCTGAGCAGCTTTTCTCTGACTTTCCATCCTGATGTTCTATCTTTGAGCCCAAGGCAAGGGAGAAAGCTGACCATAAACAGAGACCTGTGAAACCAAAAGTCCATACTAAATATTTCCTCCTCTACGTTTTTCTTGTCAGGTATTTTGGTTACACTGAGTCAATTTGTTTGGGATTTATTGATTTATTAATATTTTCAAGGAATCAGCTACTCATGTCTTTGATTTATGTGTATTGCTGTGTCTGCTGATTTTGTCTATTATAAGTTATCAATAAGTTGATAGTGGTATTATTATTACTACTTAAAAAAAGGATTATTATATTTTAGATTAATAATGACTTTATCTTTGTAGATTCAGCTTTCCAGCTTATGGTCATTTTCCTTCTGCCTTCACAAAATCCTAACACTCTTTCCATAACTAGTCTGTCAAAGATGAATGTTTTTAGTTTTTGCTTGAGAAAGTCTCTATTTATTCTTCTTTTTTAAAGATAATTTTACTTAATGGAGATTTGTATATGTTTTCCTCCACTAAAAATCTTTATATGCTTTTACTTCTTTTACAATTTCTCACAAGAACTGCACTATAGTTCTTATCCATTTTCTTTAGAGGCAGATCTTACACATATACCCCATCTTAGTTTTTTTCAAGACTTTCCTTTTGTATTTTTTTATCTTTGTGTTTTGCTATTTGAATGCTATATATATATATATAAATTTTTTTTTTGCAGTATAGGAAATTGATCCCAAGGCACTAGGCAAGTGTTTTACCATCCAGCTACATCCCCAGCCCAACTCTGTATAGTTTTAACTTTAGCTTGTTTGTATTTATTGTGGTATTCTTCACCAACTAGTGGTTCATGTTGGCCACTTACTTTGGAAATGCCTTGGTTATTAGAGCTTTGAACACTTATTTCTACTTCTTCTGTCTTCATCCTAGTATTTCAATTATGCCTATTTTGAAATGGTCCCACAGTTTTTAGACCTTCTGTATTTTTTTCATTTGTTTCATTTGTTTACTTTTCAGTTTGTGAAGTTGTATTTACCTATCTTCAGCTCATTAATTATTTCCTCAGCTATGTCTAACCCACTGATGAACTCATGAAAGTCTTTTTCATTTTCATTAGTGTTTTTGCTTTATAGCATTTCTTATTTATTCTCTCTTAGAGATTTAATGTATTTTATTTTATAATGACTGTCTTTACATGTTGTCTAAATTTGTCTTTAGTCTTCAATAAATCAGATATTTTAATTTCTGTCTAATAATTCCAAACATCTATGTCCTCTATGAGTCTTCATCAAAACACCCGCTTTTTCTTATCAATCTGTTTTTTCTTGTCATCTAGCATGCCATGTCAATTTTTGTTGAAATTGGGCATGCTATCATAAGTAATGAGAGCTGAGGTTAAATTGCCTTATTGTGAAGATTTGTGTTAATATGATTAGAAACTGAGATATATTTAATCTTTGCTATAACTAGTTTTCTGGCGACCTAAAATTGCTAAGACCTTTTAAATTTTTCTGTCTCTTCTTTGCCTTTGGAATTTCTTAGGAAGACCTCAAATGCTATTAGTATGTCTTTCTGTTTTTTCAGGTATAATGCCCTGGACGACTGGGGCCCTATTAGTGTCTTGGCAGAGTGTGGGAGAAAAACATTCTGCAATCTAATGACAAAATCTGAGTCTTTTATTAGTCCAATATTTTTGAGCTCTGACCTTCACAAGTGTGTAGCTTCTCCCCTTCCCTTGAGTGCCACAGAAAAACAGAAGAGAACATGTCTGGGAAAACACTTTCTCCTGTAGCATAAGGTTAAAATAGTCCCCCCTGGAGACCAGGTCTTTGTTATGAAAAGTACTCCTGACATATTTCAAATGATTTCCTTTCTTCTCTGAAAGAATTAGAAGATCTTTCTTGACCCTTCACTATGAGAAACTGGTGGAGTTTAGTTTTATTTCTTGTTATGTTGTTGTTATTTTCAACAAGATTCACTAAACTACTAGAGCCCCTCAAAGACCTGAGGGGTTTATCACTCTTAAACTATTCCACACTGAGCCTCCATCAGTTCATCAAAATTACCTTTTAAATGTTATTGCCAGTTTATGGCTGTCATAATTTCTCTTAGAGATAAGCCCATTTCATTTTTGAGTCTATTCCCCTGTGTCTACAGAGTTTGGAGTGATGATTTATCTGGTGACCCAAGTTCCCTGATGGGTCCATTAAAATTGGTTTACTTTCAGTTTGTACAGTATTTTGTTGATTTAAAAAATGGGAATGAAAATATCTAAGATCTCTATATGTTGTAACTGGCAATGGAAGTCCTATCTGAAAGACCTGAGCTAACTAAACCCCATGACAGGCTTTGGACCCTCCAGAAAAACTAGTAGTCTTGAGTTTTGGTTTCAAGAAAAGACACACATTGCTGAAGGCTGAAGCCACTCTGGGACCACCCTCAGATCAGCCAATCAAAGAGGTTAAAAATATACACCTGGCATTCCTGCGATCTGACTCAGGGTTTAGGAACTAAATATAGTTACTTTGCACAAACTAGCCCATCACTCCCACTTGCCCAAACCCCGCATGGGCCTCTTAAACTCACCTGGTAGTTGGTTATTTTCAAAAGATTCTCAAAAGTCATGATTGGGTCCCATCAAATATAATGAATACCCCCCAGATTCTGAATGGTCAATATTGTCACCATAGGTGCTGTACGATTGTAATTGGTGCTTGTGAAATGATGCGGTACATACATCATGTTCACTGTCACCACCCGTCCCCTCCCCCTATAAAAACCCTGCTCAGCCATTGTTGTGGGATTTCTGCATGGACCTGCTGCATCGGTGAAGTCTGAGAGACAGAGCTTAAACCTGAATAAAGGCTCTTTGTTTTTACATACATGCCTCGGCCTCCCTGGTGGTTTTGGGGGACATCGTGATCTGGGCATTACACTATTTTTTTTGAAATAAGCATGTAATATTACCTCCATTTCCATTCATACCTGAGGAAGGTTAGGAGAGTTTATTCCTGACTTCCTTCAGAGTTATTTTATTTTCTGGGTATTCTCAAAGGGAGGGAAAGGATGGGAAGGAAAGAGGAATGACAATAGGGAACTGAAATGGAGCAAATTATATTCCATGTATGAATGATTTTGTCGAAGTGAACCCCAACATTATGTATGTCTATAATGCACTAGTAAAAAATTCTTAAGAATGCAAAAGAATGAATCAAGTTATTGTTTAGTTTTTATTTTGATACCTAAATCTATGAAGATAAAATATAAACTATAGAAAATGCTTTTAAATACACTATTAGCCAGTACCTTCATCCCTAAATTCTAACACCTCTAAATTCATAGAGATAATTATTGGCATCAGATATGCCATTTTAAGTCAGAAGCCATTTTGTCTAGGAACTCCTAAGTTTTGATCCTGAGGCCATGCTGCTCAGCTTCCCATAAGACATGTAACTGCTAAAAGGTCAACCTCACTCAAGCCCATGTCACAACCCCCAAGCATGCATATGAAATTCCTCTTGTGGGCTATAAAGCTTCTCTGTGAGTGCCAACACACTGCTGCTCTCTTCAGAGGGGCAGCCATGTTGGTTTGCTCCATGCTACTGACAATAAATCTCTTGTGTGAGATTCTGGCATGTGGTGTGGTCTTTGGATTTTGTCTGGACTTTGCGAGTGTCCTTTCAATAATTGTATATACATATGTGCTCACAGGCTTCATCAACAAAGTGGAGGAAAGAATAAAAACGACAAGACATAGTAGGTAGTCTTTATTTCTGTACTGCACCTGAGAGATCAAAAGTTTAAAATATAATTCACTTTCATGTGCAGACATTTTTTAGAGTAAATGTTTATACCTAGCTTAATTATCTGATGCTTGGTAAGAATATGAAATAGATGAGATTATTGTTTTCCTTTTAGTGATAGAAATTGGCAAATACCTGTTCACTAATCGATCAACAGGGAGAAATGTTTGTTCTGGTTTTCTTTCCTTTTTTGTACCTCTTATCTTCTTTGCCATATTGCAGAACCCATACATGTTTCAATCTAATCACTTCATAAAATGTTTCCCGCCTCAATATTAATTTATTTTCTTCTTTGAAATGAATTGAAACAGAGTATAGGCACTGTTGTGCTAAAATTGTAAATTAAGCATTCTAGGAGCTCAACAAGTCAGCACCGAATATTCATGTCTTCCTCCCCAGGCTTACTGATACACAGAAACACTACATTTTGCACTTCATGCAACATCATCTGTTTCTTCTTGTGTTAGTTGCTAATCTCATAACCTAACAAACCATAATCCTACCTTCTATTAAACCTATCTCAAAGAAGATCCTCTGTCAGAAAATAAGAGGAAACTTAATATAGCTTAAGGTTAAGCAAAAAGCTTTGACCACGTCTACACAAAATCAAGACCAGCTGTAACATACATATAGTCAGTGCTTTAATTCAAAACACATGCATGTTTGTAAAAAATCTCAACATGATGAGAAACTAGTATCTTAGTAGGATTTTTCCTTTAGATGGTGATCATTTTTAAAATCTTTAACCAAAATAAATAAATACAGGTGAATAGTGATTATATGTGGATGAATAAAAAGTTTCCATAGAAATATCATATTATTAAAGTTCTTTAAGATCAGGTATATTAACATGTTCATTATTTGGGAGATTTGACTAAGTAGGAAATGACCTTATCATTTCCAGTAGGAAGTAAACTCTTTTCTCAAAATAGAACTTAATTGGTAAACCTACCTTTGGAATATGCCGATTATTTTCTAGCATATTTTACAGTTCCCAAGTTGTGTGATTTAGAGAGATCCTCATGGGATTTCTAACTTTATCTGCATAGTCAGTTAACCTGATGGTTAAATTAGTAAGATTTCTCTGCTTATATGAAATCTTTTCAACCAAAAGTAGTGTTTGAGTACAAATACACTAATCATTTAGTTTCCCAAATATTATAATTAAAAACACACAAAAAAACCAAATTAAAATTAAAAAAGACCAAACTTAATTTGGTTTCCAAATATCTCACTCCATTTTTCCTGGTAAGTTAACTTTTAAGATGCTAAACAGTAAGTCTAAAACTGTCAGAAAAGATCTATTTTTAGTATTAGAGAGAGGGAGCAAAAGTTAGGTGTTATTGTTAATATTGTTTGTTTGTAGGATTCAGTTTCATATTGTTGATAAATTGCAGTATACTTTTGTGTATCTTTTGATCTTACTACCTCCTTCCCTCTTTTCTTCTATATCTATATATATCTATCTATCTATATCAAACAGCTTTCTTGAGTGTTAATACTATACAAGTAGGACAGACTAAACTTAATTACCTAGCATAGGTCTACTCTAGAGCTATCCATATAAATACACATCAATAGTAAAGCATATGATATTAAAAATACAATCCTAATGCAATTAAGATTTTAGAGTAAATTTGACAATTACTCATACATGTAAGTAAAAACTAAACCAAAAATCATTTGAAAATCCTAGTGCAGTTTTTGGTAGTTTTGATTTTGTGAAGTGATAGTAATCATAGAAAAATAATATATCAAATATACTTTATTTATTAAGAAATAATTATTCCTCTGGGACTTTGACAAAAGCAAATATATAGTGTGTTTTGTTAAGCTAATATCTACAAATATATATGCTTGAGGTAGTGTGTGTGTAGGTATATATATATAGATATATTTATATCTATAAATCAGTTCACTAAGGTAAAGAGTTAATTTTTAGATGATCAAATCTCTGATATTTGATATCATCATCATAAAATTATATTAAGATGTATAAATCAATGATTACTCCATTTCATGTCCATAATTCAGGAGTATATTTTTTACTCCTCAACCTGCATATTCTAAATATGATTTTCTTGCAACTTAGTTAATATGAAATTTAAATGAAGCATAGGAGGGAGAGATTGAGTTGTGACTTTACACCAAAATAAAAACATTTGGATGTATTCTTCTTCATAGCCACCATTATTAGACATACTCACGGCACTTCCCTGGATATATTTAATGCTATAGTGAAACGATTTATAGATGAAGAAAGGGTAGTTAAAATAAAAGATGGTAAAAAAAAAAAAAGATGGTAAGAAGTGATAATGATTTATTTTTTCTACTTTTTAGAGGTTTATCTTGAATTAGGCCTGTATACCACCAGGAACAACACCACCACCCACATTCTGCTGTGGTTTACAAAACCTGTATAGATTATTAAACCATGAAAAAGTAAAACTTCAAGTAAATATCTGATTTTTTATATTGGACACTACAAATTTTAACCTTCTGGTTTAAAAGTTTTGATTCCATTGCTTTGCATAAAATAGTACTCATGAAATATATAGGAGCCTCTTCTCATAATTTCAGAAAATAAAATAGTGGGTTTGAGCTATTTTCTCATGAAAAAATAGTATACCTAGTGTTATTAGAACCATTTATTACAAAGAGCACTTTAATTCCAAAGTATCTTGCCTTTCTGAATTACATATTTTGAAATAAAATATTTAAATGATAATACAAATCTTCCTATACAAATATGCAATAAAGTAGCACCTATATCTCTGGAATCAAATCAAGGATATGTTTTATGTTACTTGCAGTGAGAAGTATTTTGGATTGTTGTTTTAAAATTGAGAAAGTATTGCCAGGCGCTAGATTAGTATTTATCTATAGAATTATAATCATATTAAAATTTTGAAGGACCCCAGAATTTGTCAATGTAGTGCCCATCTGGTCCTTGGAGTTTCCCCTCATATTCTTGTCCTTGTCTTCTCTTCCCTTGTTTCTCTCTGTTTTTCCTCACACTTCCCCATGAAGTGTTTCTTATTGTGAAAATGATGATAACTCTTGTGGTTTTACAACTGAGGCCAGGCCATCTTTACCATGTGACTTAACCATAGTTAGACAGCTGTTCTGAATTAGGTACTTTTCTCAGTCCAGATGAGTTGGGTCAAAGTTGTAAAAATCAGTCACAGATGTTTCAAATCCTGGCCATCATAACTCCTTAGCACTTGTTGTTTATGCCACTCATTTGGTGCAAAAAATCTGCTACTTTATATTTTAAATAATGTTTGTAAGTCTTTTTCTCTGCATTTCATCATAAACATTCAATGCCAAAATAACTTAAACTTCCCCTGCAGACCTTATATTTAGCCTTGTACACAATATATGTTCCACATGTATCTGTAGATTTCACCACAATTCACATCAACCAACCTATTGTGTAGCCTATTATGAAGGATTCAAATGAGAAAATAGGTGTTTTTACATCAGAGAATCAAAGAACCATTGTTTAATATGATTGTAGACATATTGGAAGGAAGAATTTGTTTTGTAACTATGGTGCAAAGTTGCCTAGGGACAGGATTTATTTTATCAAGATTGATAATAGCATTAATAAAGCACTACCATTTGTGACTTTTCTGAGAAGGAAAACATTACAATTGATGGACTTTGAAGGTAATAAATGTTTACTAACAAAGATATCTGTGAACAGGTGAGTGAAGTGGAAAGTCTATAAAACCCAAGATAAAGAAGAAGCGGGATCTAAGCAAAATGTTTGATTCAATTTGAACACTTCATGAAAGTAAGGCATAAGGAAGTTTAGTTTGTGATCCAGGACTATATGATAGGAAGTAAAAATTCCTCCAGAGATGTCCACACTTTATACCCAGAGTCTCTGACATGGAAATGGGCATGATGAATTGAAAATGTACTTTGTAAGTACAAGTGTACTTTCTAAGACAAGAAAATACATACAATGTAATTTATAATACTATAGATTTTTCAAATACAGGATGTAGTTTTTTTTCCTAATATTCATTATACTATTTCTAAACATATTTCAGATTTGAAAAAAATGAATAAAAATTTGCATAATCGCAACCTAGATTCTGTCACATGCTTTATCAAAAATCTGTTTATCTATTCTTCTATTCATAGTTAAATTCATTTCTTATTTCATACATTTCAAAGAAAATTACAGAAATCAAAGAATCCCCCCAAAACATGTTATCTTTCTTACTGTAGCTACAGTTTGTTTGTTCAAAGAATTTTCTTTTGATCTAACATCAGGTGAAACACACCAATTGCCACTGTTTGCTGAGTTTTTTTCTAATGGCAGTAGCCTGAAAATACAACCTTCTAAGATTATGCAGAATATTAACATCTTCTAAAAGGCTCCCTTAGTTTTCTATTGTGTACTGGTTATGCCTCTTGCCAATTCTGTATTTGGTGATAATCAAGTTGGTAGCTTGAAACTGAGCGTGGTCATAATGGTGATATTTGCACATTGATTATAGTGAGTGATTGTGGAAATAAGCAAATATTTCACATCTGAACTCTTTTCCTCCTCCCTTAAGAGCTTGAGGTAATTATTCTGATCTTATCCCTACCAAACATTAACTTTTCTGGGACTAGAATTTCATAAAAAGGGAATAATATAGAATGAAAATGGTAAAATATATATGTAAATACTTTCGGTAAAGTAGCATTAACTCAGCATCCTTGTTGCTACATGTATCAGTAATTTGTCTTTTCTATTTTGCTGATCAGATCTCTAGTATATGAATATACCAGTTTAAGTCGTTCTCCTATGAAGGAACAGATAGATTCTTCCTATTTTTTTAATAATAAAGCTCTTCTGTACAAATTTTTGTTAACATATGTTTCAATATTCTTGTGTAAATATCTAGGTTTGCTGGCTAATTTTGCAGGTATACATTTAATTTTACAAGAAAATGAGAGCCCTTTGCCAAAGTGGTTTCACCATGTTAAATTATAATTGCCAGTACAGGGTTTTTGCAGTTGTTCTGCATCATTTTCAACATGTATATACTTAATTGGATAAATAGTTATTTTGTAGTATTAAATTCAGTTTTCCTTATGATTAATGCTATTGAAGAGTTTTTCATTTGTTTACTGTTTAATTGTATATCTTATATTACAAGATTCAGCTCAAATAATTTTATTTGATATTGTCTCATCATTTTTGAGTTGTAGAAATCCTTCTCATGTGTTTGATAATAGTCCTCTGCATGCCTCTCACTTTCTTTTATTGACTCTTTGCAATTGCACAATCTGTAGTACAATGTTCAATAAAAGTAGTAAGGGTAGACATCCTTATTTTTTATCGATCTTATAAAGAAAATAGTTACGGCCTTTTCTCCCCTGAAGCGCTGCTGGCCCTGTAGGTCTGAGTGGAGCCGCGGACCGGGGTCTCTGTTCCGCAGGATGGGGTTTGTTAAAGTTGTCAAGAATAAGGTCTACTTTAAGAGATATCAAGTGAAATTTAGAAGGCGAGAGGGCAAAACTGATTACTATGCTCGGAAACGCTTGGTGATCCAGGACAAAAATAAGTACAACACACCAAAATATAGAATGATAGTTTGTGTAACTAACAGAGATATCATTTGCCAGATTGCTTATGCCCGTATAGAAGGGATATGATAGTCTGCGCAGCATATGCACATGAACTACCAAAATATGGTGTGAAAATTGGCCTAACAAATTATGCTGCAGCATATTGTACTGGCCTGCTGCTGGCCCGAAGGCTTCTCAATAGGTTTGGTATGGACAAGATTTATGAAGGCCAAGTGGAGGTGACTGGAGATGAATACAATGTGGAAAGCATTGATGGTCAACCTGGTGCCTTCACTTGCTATTTGGATGCAGGCCTTGCTAGAACTACAACTGGCAATAAAGTTTTTGGGGCCCTGAAGGGAGCTGTGGATGGAGGCGTGTCTATCCCTCATAGTACCAAACGATTCCCTGGTTATGATTCTGAAAGCAAGGAGTTTAATGCAGAAGTAATCGTAAGCACATCATGGGGCAAAATGTTGCAGATTATATGCGTTATCTAATGGAAGAAGATGAAGATGCTTACAAGAAACAATTCTCTCAGTATATAAAGAACAACGTTACCCCTGACATGATGGAGGAGATGTATAAGAAAGCTCATTCTGCTATACGAGAGAATCCAGTCTATGAGAAAAAGCTCAAGAGAGAAGTTAAAAAGACGAGGTGGAACCGTCCTAAAATGTCCCTTGCTCAGAAGAAAGATCGGGTAGCTCAAAAGAAGGCAAGCTTCCTCAGAGCCCAGGAGCAGGCTGCTGAGAGCTAAACCAAACAACAGTTTTTCTATTAAGTTTTTTCAGATAAAAATAATAAACTTATTGAACAAGCAAAAAAAAAAAAAGAAAACAGTTACTACTTCAGCATTAATTATTATGTTTGGCAAAAGTTTTTCATAGATTACATTTAACAAATTGAGAAAATTGCTCCCAGATTGCTGGGGGACTCATTGATCATGAATGCATTGTGAAATTTTCAATATTTTTGCAAATATTGATAGTATCACATATTTTTCTCTTTCTTCTGATAATATAATGCATTATACTATTTGATTTTTTTAAGATGTTACGTGGACCTTACATTCTTTAAATTAATCCTGCTGGTTTACTGTTTATAGCAGCACAATTCACAATTGCAAAACTGTGGAAGCAACCCAGATGTCCTTCAATAGATGAATGGATTAAGAAACTGTGGTACATATACACAATGGAATATTATTCAGCAATAAAAGAGAATAAAATTATGGCATTTGCAGGCAAATGGATGGAACTGTAAAGCATTATGCTAAGTGAAGTAAGCCAATCCCAAAAAACCAAATGCCGAATGGTCTCTCTGATTAATGGATGCTGATGAATAAGGGAGGTGGGAATGGGAAACATAAGAGAAATAGAGAAACACTGGACGCGACATGGGGGAGGTGGGGGGAAGGAAAGGGGAATGGGTATAGTAAAGATGGTTGATAAAAAATATATATAAATATATATATATATATATACTGTTCATTGAAAGTGCATATAAAGATGTTTAATATGAAGAATGTAATCTGCTTATAATTTTGTGCAAAGTTAGAAAAATTATGATTGTAACAATTTTTTTCTATTTGCCTTAACAAATGTTTTCAGTGAATAGTGTGTACAGCTTCTGAAAATTTGTTTTTTTCTGTTATGTTTGATAACATGTATTAAAATGCAACTTTTGAGGAAAAAAAAAAAAAGTATAATAAAAAAAATTAATCCTGCTGGTTCCTGGTACATTATCCTCATTACATATTACCAATACTTTAAAGTATTGTTTCATAAAGTATATTTTTATTTGTGGTTATATTGGACTTAAGAGTAAGAAAGTGTTCCCTCATATGTATTTTCTAAAATAGTTTGAGTAAAGTTGGTGTTATTTCTCACTTATATGTGTGATGTTCTTGAAAAGTTTATTGTTGGAAGGTATTTTTGTATATAGGTAACAAATTCAAATTCATTAACAGAAGTCTATTCAGATTTTCTATTTCTTCTTGTGTCATTAAGTTATATATTTCCTAGTTATTTGTGTATGTAATTTTAATTTAAAATATATTGGCAGTAAATTATCCATAGTATTATCGTCTGCCAGATGAGTGTTTATCTTAATGTCTGCCAGATCTGGGTCATAAACTTCTTTCATCATGAATTTTTGGAGACTTCTTGGATTAATATTTTATTACTTCATCAAATATGTATTAATCTTACAACCATAAAACTTCATTTACTATTCCCATTTTTGTGCTGGATTTCTATTTTACCTGCATCCATAATAAATAAGAGCAGACAGTATTATTCTCTTTGCTTTAAACGAACTTATGTTTTAAAGAAATAAAGGAATGTTTATAGAATGTTGACCATTTTTGATACCGTTCATTTACAAGCTAAACAATTTCCTTTAGGATTTCCTAACTTCTGGTTTGATGAAAGAGAACTTTCTCAAATACCTTTTATGTAAAAACTAATCTATTCCACCTTCAGTCTCATACAATATATTTGGTTAATCTGAAATCCTGCTTTGAGAGTCTATTAAACAATACTTTCTGGTTATCATAGGTTCTATTGAAGCCAATATCTATTTTATCATGCATAAAAAATGTGTCTTCTATGGCCTCTTACATGGTTTTCTATTTACTAATTTAGGTGTTAGCAATTGAACCCTGGGGTGCTTTACCACTAGGTTATATTCCCAGCCCTTTTTATTTTTTTATTTTGAGACAAGATCTCAATAAATTGCTGAGATTGGCCTCAAACTTGCAATCCTCCTGGCTCAGCCTCTCAAGTCAATAGGGTTATGTATGTGAACCAAGGGAGCTAATTCCTCCTCCTCCTCCTCCTCCTCCTCCTCCTCCTTCTCCTCCTCCTCCTCTTCCTCCTTTCTTCTTCTTCTTCCCCTTCCCCTCCCCTCCCCTTCCCTCCCCCCCTTCTTCTTCTTCCCCAACATCTTGATTATAATGCGTCTGAGCATGACTTTATTTAGATTTACTTGTTTGAGTTATTTTATTTCTAGCTGAAGTCTGCTCATATAGGACAAATTTCAGGATCAGTTTGAGGCTCAGAGCAAATTCATATAGAGAATCTAGCAGCATTTTCTTTCTTATATTCTTCCACTTTTTTAAAGTGCCCAGAACTTTTCCACTGGAGTTTTATCACCCCAGGATAGCATCTATCAAAGGCTGTACTACAGCTAAAAGACATAGCAATCTGTATCTCACCTACCCTTTTCCCTTTGTCTAAGTGTCAACTCTTGGATATATCTACTTCCCCCTTCCAGATATTAAAATTGTGTAGAAGAGTGACAGATACAGAAGGAAAAATTCAGCCAAACTGGAAGCAGGAGTCCAGTGGTAGGAAATTTTAATAAATAAATGCAGCATCAAAATCTGTGGCTTTGGTAGTGAATAAAACTCAAGGTAACTAAAACTGCACTACTGTACTACTGTAAAACTCTGTACTACTGCTCAGCTTACCAATCTAGAAATAAAAATAAATTTTATACTCAATATAAAGAGAATGATAATATGAAGAAACCATCTACTGATGTCCTTTGAGAAGTTTTGCTCTTCATAAATATAGTTGGGGACCATTTGAGATTAAAGCATCATTTTGTCTTCACAGAATAATTTCACCACTCTTTTCCTTCCAAGCTTCTCTACAACTTACCACTTCCTTCATTGCACAAGAAACTGAGGTCAAAAGAAAAAAGTTCTGACTATCATAATATGATGATTATGGAATAGTATGCAAAACATTTCAGTCTAACTATCTTAAATCAATTCAACAAATACATAGAAGTTTTTGCTAAGTTCAGTATACAAAGAGTTAAAATGTCTTGTGTTCTTTTCCCTGAGAAACCTATATTTTACTATATAAAAGGTGGTTAGCATATAAAGGGATATTTTTAATTTACCAAATGCTATGAGAATTAGAAAGACATAATACTATGGAAATACATAGATAGGACAACAAACCAAAAACTGCCAGGAAAGAAGCAGGCATATAAATCAGATCTGCATTACACTGGCAGATAATAGCAGAACCAAGTCCCAAAGGACTTTTTAAAATTAGTTGAAAATTGAGCCTCTCTCCCCTCAAGAACCAGGTCATTGCTCCAATGTCTCAGACAGGCCTTCTCTAACCATTAGAGTATGACACCTTCCTCTCTGATCTTGCTTATGACTCTCCCTTGCTTTATTTTATTTTTCCAAGGTGCTTACTATCTTGTACCAAACTATAACATACTATATATTATCAATGTATTCCTCCAACTAGAAGGTAAGTTTCCTGATCATAGAGCTTTTTGTCTGTTAAATTCACTCCTCTGTCTGTGGTGTTAATACATATTCATAACATAGCTAGTGTTCTATACATATTTGTTGAATGAATGCCTTTACTAAATGATAGAAGTGATACATAGGAAGCAAGAACAGAAGGTTTTTTATGGACTGCATAATGTGCTACCAGTATACTATGTTATTGAATGTACAATATATTATCATTAACTATATTTAACACATGACGTAATAGATTTGGAAGAATTTTAAAAGGTTTTTGTGTCTGTTGTATCTACCAAGAAACACAGAGAAGCACATTGAAGGAATTCCTCAGTTCTCTTGCAGCATTTTTACATTCTAGCATTTTCTTTTCTTCATTAGAATCTTAGAATCTTCATTGGTCTGCTTACATGACCCACCTGTTCTTGCATATTGTCAGTTCTTTGCATTTAGAGCCCTTACTATTATTATTTATAGTTATTCTAAATTCCTTATTTGATCATTCCCAAATAAGTGTCATATCTGAATTTTGTTCTTTTATTGCTATTACTCAGCAGGCTGTACTTCCCCTTGTCTTTGGTCATGCTTTATAATTTTTTGTTGAAAACAGGATTTATTATAATGGGAAACAGGAACTGAGGTAAATTGACCTCTTTCTTTTTAAATATATGTTAATATGTGTGGGAGTTATGATTTGTGCAATAGTCACAATATCCATAGATGTCATGAAGAACCAAAATCATCTTGTGTCTTTGCTGTTTTCTGTTATTACCACTTTGGACTTCTCCAATTAATACTCATCACAGATTCTTTATCTTTCAGTTCTTTTGTTGTCATTCATAGTTATTATTGTAAGGCCTGTTAATGCAGTGGTAACATATGGAAAAGAGAGAACTTTCTATAATCTTAAGATTGAATCTAAAAACAAAACAAAACAAAGAGACTGAATCTGTCTTTCAGTAGGGCTAGGGCTGCAATCTTCACTAGAGTTTCTTCAGGAATGTGCTGTTTTTTCCCATTCTCCTTATACTCTTCCTAGCTACACTCTGATCTATTCCTTTGAAGGATCCTCAATACAGTTTTCTTTGTTTTTTGTAAGATAAATTCATAAAGGGGACTGAATTTGGAAAAATGTACTTCTCCCAATGGGACAAGGCAATGTCAGAATCTTTTCCCTTGGAAATTAGACCTTTGCAGAGCTACTGGTGTATTCCATAATGACTGCTTTTCTTTCCACTTTGAAGAGACATGAGGGGATTATTTTCTCTGGATCTTCAACATTTGAACATTTTCTGGATCTTGGTCCAAATGTCAACAGTTATATGGTAATTTCCCTAAAACAGAAGTCCCCAGAAATTTCTCACTCAGATGCTAGTCCACACTCATCTTCAGCCATTTGTCAAAATTATCATTCAAGAATGTATGCCTGTTTATGGCTCCAGAGTTTTCTTCTTCAGATAAATAGGTGTTGGTTGTTATCCTCTGGAAATGGTTTTCTCACCTGATTTTGTGGTTGAATATTCTACCACTTAAATTATCCATTGGCTTTACACAAACTATTACTTTTTAGCTTTTTGACCTTCCTCTTGTTCTAAGGATGGTAATGAATTTTTAAAAAAATATATTTATTTTATTATTATTATTATTACGTGTATGCATGTGGTACTGGGGATTAAACTCAGACCTTCACATGTGCTCTTCTACTGAACTGTATTCTCAGACGTAAGGGGGAAGACTTTTCTGTGTTTTACATGCTGAAGCTAAAATTGACGTATGAATTATGATATTAAGAATAATAACATTTTAATGCATTCAAACCAAGTACCTATGAGGGCTCGAATAATTTTATCTTTTTCTATGAATTAAAATGGCTATCAATTGAAAAATTACTTGTTTTAATGCAATTATTGACAAAATATCATGATTACAGAAGAAAGCATGCTTGATCTGCCTGGTAATATCAAGAAAGTTATTATGTAGAATCGGATTTTTATACTCACACTGAAGCTAAAAGATGAGTAAGAGTTAGCTAAGTAGACATGTTTTGAAAAGATATTCCATGCAGAGGGCAGTTTGTGCAAAGGCATGCTCTGTAATTTCAATAACTTTGCAGTATCTCTCAAATGTAGGTAAAATGTGTGCAAAGACCAGAGAAAAGACTAAAAAGGAAGCTGCAACTGAGTATTGCAAACATATTCTTAAATGCAAATGAGTTTATATTTTCATCTAAGAATTTAGAACATTTTATAGTAGAATAATATCACCAAATTTAAATGTAAATTCTTATTATATATTGTAGTTGAACTTTTTCAGTGCTTAACCAGGAACTTCAGAAGGTATTAAAAGAACAAAACATAGAGATAACTAATCTAGAATAAAAATTAAGAAGTATGTACTAAAACTCTTCTATGTATATGAATATACTACTGTGAATTTTGCCTTTATGTATATCTATAATGGACTATTTTTTAAAAAAAAACCCGTAAATAAATGAGTGCAGGAAATGAGCGTAGGAAAATGAACAGGAAGAAGAAGGAAGGGAGGGAAAGGGGAAATACTGGGGACTGAATTGGAGCAAATTATATGTCATGCAGGTATGATTATATCAGAATGAACCCTGATATTGTGCATAACAGTAAGAACTAATAAAAATGTAAAAAATAATGTAGATGAATTTTACATTAAGAATCTCTTCTCTGCGCCTTGCTGCCCCATGCAAGAGCCTCGCTCGCGTGTGTGAGTGAGCACTGGGTCACTGAGAGGCAGCCGTAGGCAGGAGGTGCGGATTCGGCGCCGGCCGGAGGAACGCGGTTGCAGCCCAGGCCCGGCCCAGGGCTACG
>CM053399.1:68620531-68822194 GCA_028644305.1 Xerus rutilus | reverse complement strand
AAAAAAAAAAAAAAAAAAAGAATCTCTTGAATTTTGAGCAATAGTTATATAACTTCTCTCAAGTTTAGTTTCTTGCTTATAGAAATGGAGAGTGTTAAGCATAATATTAAACAAGTAAATAAGTGCTGGGAACAGTGGCACACACTTGTAATCTCAGCAGCTCCGGAGGCTGAGGCAGGAAGATCTCAAGTTCAAAGCCAGCCTTAGCAAAAGCGAGGCACTAAGCAACTCAGTGAGACCTTGTCTCTAAATAAAATACAAAATTGGGCTGGGGATATAGCTCAGTGGTACAGTGCCCCTGAGTTCAATCCATAGTAACTCCCTCCCCCACAAAAAGAAGAAGTAAATAAGTGATGCATACATAAAAATCCTGGTCACATGCCTGGCATGGTCTAGATTCTTTCATCTTGGTGTCATTCATAAAATCTTAAAATTTAACAAAAGGAAAACAAACCTTTATTGGTCTTTCTTGTTATATTTTCCAAAGATAACTCCCAATTTTCCCACATAGCTATGTCTTTTTAACTTCCATTATTTTTAGCCTCAAGATGTTTTTGCATTTTCTCTTCCAAACTCTGTTATTGGAATTCTCAGTTACTCATTTTCCAGGTTTTACATAGAAACACCTGGCATCTGAATGCAACAGAGCAAAGAAGATTGTGGAGCCAGTTGGCAAACATAAATAGAAAAAAACAAACCAGGCAAAATCTAAAAGTGAAAGCATTTACATGGCCTTTTAAATGGAAATAGGAGAGAGTACGAAGAGAAATCATTATGTTGGCAGCAAACCAAGAAGTGTAAAAATGATGAAGCAGTTGTATATATTTTTCTACTTCCTCCTGCTTCAACGGTTTTACATTTTGTTTCAGTGATTACTTCTCCAGTTTCTCTGGGAAAATTTATACCTAACTGAAGTTTGGTCTTTTCTCCTGTAACGCCCATACTTTGTTTCTCTTTCTTTCTCTCCTTCCCTTTATTATTTCCATGTATTCTTCCTTACTGTTTCAATAATATTTGTTGCTTCTGTTCCAAACTAAATATTGAGCTATATCCTAGACAAAAATATATGTGCAAATTGAAGTTTCCGTCAATATGAAAATCATAATCCAGTGGATAAGAAAACTAATCAAAACAAAAAGAAAATGAATAGAAATCTTTGGATGTAGATCTATTAAAATCTAGCAAGATTTTTAGTGGATGGAATATAATGCTTTCAAATATAAAACCCAAGAAATTTTTGTTGAGTTCTTATAACTAGGTGTCATTTATATTACTTTTTTAATCCTTACAATGACCATATGAGATAATGTTATTCCTCCCAGTTAAGACTGAGAAAAATGATGTTCCACAGCAACAGTGTTGTTGATGTGACAGAATGAGCTCCTTTGGGCTAGAGATCTGTGATTTCACTACCTTGGCTTTTCCCACCATAACAAAATATATGGCAGACCACAACGAAAAAAATTCATATTTTCCAAATGAATGAATTGAAAACCATATTTTTCAAAGACAAAATCTATAAATCTTAGATGTGAGCAGTTTACACTGATTTAAGATAAGAAATAGGTGAGCAAAAATAGTTGAGGAAAAACTTTCTTGTAGAATATTTATTTTTATTTATGTTTCATTTATATTTTTTATTTATATTTATTTATATTTTTACCAGCCATTAAATTTAAGTGTATGATTTTATAATACCCTCAGCTAAATTAAGAATTTCTTTGGACTTTATATTGATATATATATACTTTAAAAAAAAAAGTCTTATATATTGCTGATTTTCTTTCCTTTTCTTTTTGTGAAAGTCACTATTCTCACTATTCTCATTTATCTTTTGATGAAATTGGTGAAAGTCATAATTCACTTAAGATATGTCATAATTCACTTAAGATATTTGAAATGATAAATCATATCCATATCATGTAATTTCTTTTTTCTCATTAGACTTTTCAACACACATATTGTAAAATTTTTATAATGCATGCTTATGAACATACTTATAAAATATTGACTCAATTTCAGTACTTTAACTTAAAACAAACACTCAGATAAAGATTCTAGTTTCACCACTTTTATACAATATAGCATGTTAAGTCCTACCTACAACAATCAGAGAAAAAGAAAGAAATAAAGGGTATTTAATTTAGAAAAGAGGAATTCAAGGTCTTATTATCTGTTTGCAGATAATAACATCTTTACATATAAAAAACTCCAAAGCCTTCATTAAAATATTTATTAAAACTGAGAAGCAAATTCAACAAAGTTACAAGATATAAAATCAACATCAAAATATCAGTAGCATTGCTATACACGGGGAACAAATCACCTAAAATAGAAGTCAAGAAAGAAATGTAGGAATAAATTTAACCTGAGAAGTTAAAGTTCTCTACACTGAAAATCATAAAACATTGGTGAAAGGAAGAAAATAATTCACCAAACTAGTCAAAGTCATTCTGTGTTCATGGACTGGAACAATCCATATTGAAAATGTTCATAGTACGTAACACAAAGAGTCAATCTTTTCCTTATGAAAAGTCTGATGACATTCTTTACAGAACTAGAAAATGTAATCCTAAAATTTGTATAGAACAAAAAACTCAAAAGAAACAAACAGGAAGTTTTACACAACCTGATTCAAAATACACTACAAAGCTGTAGCCATCCAAACAGCATAGTCTTGGCATAAAATCAGAGAAACAAATCAGCAAAACAATGTTGAGTCTGTAATTAAGCCTTCTGCTCCCCAGTCAATGATAAAAGTGCAAATAACATGTGAAGAAAAAGGACAGTCTTTTCAATAAATGGTGCTGGGAAATTAGATATCCACATGCAAGAGAATGAAGTAAAACCTTCCTCTCACCAGTTACCAAGTTCAACCCCAAACTAGTAGAAGCTTGAAGGTAAGACCTGAATCTACAAAACTACTAAAAGAAACATAAGGAAAACACTTCAGGACATTGAAATGGGCAAAAAAAATTTTTGGACAAGAACTCAAAAGTACAGGAAACAAAAAGTAAATATAGACACTTGAGCTTACATCAAATTTAAAATGTTTTGTTCAGCAAATGAAAAAAAATCATAGTAAAGAGGCAACCTGCAAAAAGGGAGAAAACATTTGCAAGCTACACATTGACAAACGATTTAAATGTCCATAATATTAGTAGCAAAAACCAAGTAACCTGATTAAAAATAGGTAACAAACTTACATAGAAATATCTCAAAAGAAAACATACAAATGACTAATAGGCACATGAATAAATGCTCAACATCATTAATCCCTAATCATCAGAGAAATGCAAATCAAAACCACAATGAGGTATCACCTCACTCTACTGAGAATGGCCATTACCGAATATACTAAAGATAGCAAGTTCTGGTCAGGATGGTGAGCAAAAGGATCCCTTGCATACTGCTAGTTGGAATGCAGATCAGTACAGCTGTTATAAAAGATGTTTAACAGGTTTCTACAGTCCTGGGTATACATCCAAAAGAAATGAAATCAGTATATCAACGAGATATCTGCATGATCATGTTTGTTGCAGTATAATTTACAAAGGACAAAGAATGAAAATAACCCATAGGTATCTATCAACTGATGAATTAATTTTTAAAAAATGTTTTACACGAACATCATGTAATACTATTTTATCAGAAAAAATATGATAAAATATTGTCATTTACAGCCACATGGATGGAAGTGGAGATCATTACATTAGGTGAAATCAGTCAGACATAGAAAGAAAATTACTGCATGACCTCATTTATATGTGAAATATATGTGTGTGTGTGTGTGTGTGTGTGTGTGTGTATGTATAATGTCATAGAAGCCAAGAATGGAATGGTGATTACCAGAGCCTGGAGAGAATAGTAGGGAAGGAGAAATGCACAAAGGTTGATCAATTTTGCTTAATTACAGTTAGGAGCAAAAATTCTTGTATGCTATTGTTATACAGTAGGGTGACTATAGATAACAATTATGTACTATATATTTCAAAAAGCTAGAAGGAAAATTTTTGAATGTTTTTACCATAAAGAGGTGGTAAATGTTTGAGGAGATATATGTTTAACCTGATCTAATATTACACAATATATACATACATTGCAATGTCCCACAGTACCCATTAATATGGACAAATGTATAATTTTATGATCAGTTAATTTTAATTTGAATTAAAATATGTCATTAGTCCACCTCTTATTCTATTGTATATTTACATACATGTTCTTTTAAACTGCAAATATTTATTCCTGGTCTTCTAAAACTGAAACATAACTTTCTGGTTGTCAGTTGAATTTTTGAGCTCCTATGTCTTTAAAAAAACCATTTTATTTAATTCTTCACCTTTATATTGAGGCATCATTTCCACTGACTCCTGAAATAGTTCAGTAAAAAATAAGACTATGTTAACTTTATCTTCTCAATCAAAGACTTATAAGTGACCCATTTTGGTTTCTTTAAACTCGCTCAAGAAAAGAGATCTACTGAAATGCTTTCAATCTTGTTGGACCTTCTCTTAAACTCCTCATCATTTTGATCCTCCCAATTTTAGCATCTCATTTTGCTCTTCAATTTTTCTGTATTATTGCTCAAATTCTATTACACTCAATAAATATCTTTCAATAACTTTTAAAGCACCTATTGCCTTTCTTTTTTCATTCTTTGAGAATACATTATTTTATCCTTACCTGAAAGACTTCTTGAAACAGACAACATTTTTATCTTTGGTAATTCCTTTCATTTTTTCAAATGTCTTACTTTTCTACTATAAATTTACTATATTTATAACCCATCCATTCTATAGCTTTTTAAATATTGATAGTAGCCTTTATCATTATATAAACAAAGGAGATAATCTATTCACTTATTCCATTCTTTCTTGCATCTAATATAATAAATTCTATATTCTCCCAAACTCATTTTTCTGGTCTAGCTTCCCTATGATTCCTTTTCATCAACCTTAAATGTCTCTGCGTAATTTGCTCTCATTTACTCTTTTTGGAATCTCTAGAGGTGCAGATGGTCACCATTAGTAATTGACCTCATCATTCTTTATAAATGTTTTTGAAATATTGCTTCATCTTTTCTGCAACAGCACTTTCAATGCATGAAACAATGAGTTTCTGAATGCTGGATAGGGAGAAAAGGCTTCTGTGGTCCAATGAACTCAGTAGCCGTCCCGAAGCACGACCTTTTGTTGGATGCACATTAACTAGACTATTAATAGTTCTGTGTCAAGTTAGGGCAAAGAATTGCATTTCACTTTATTTTATTCAGCACTTCTCAGTCTTATTTTACCATAAACTTCAATTTTCACTTAACATGAACACGGTGGCAGTTGCTCTGGGAACTAGGAGGCCAATGCTCCATTTTTAACTACTTTATCACTTAGCCTTGTTCAATGATTTGTTGAATTTATCATTAGTTTTAAAATATCAAAATTCTTCTAATGTTTTTGAAGAGTAACATTACAATTTGTGGTAGTGAGCACCAGAAGAACATCGTTTTAATCATATTAATATGGTCATCTTAATACATTATGTTATCATACTTACTTTTTTACTGGACAGGACTATTCCACCACACAATGTGAAAACCAAATGAAAATCTACATTTACCAGAGTTTTTCCTTCTTGTTCTTTAGCCATCCAGTTAAAAGTGCTCCCTTTCCTTCTTTCAAATCTCGTGGTCATATAATGGAAAAGTGGCATAAAATCCAATTATGTTGGAATTTTTCTTTATTGCTGCACATTTTTCAAAGTGTGCAGTATTCTGATAAGGTTACAAAGGTTAGTATTTCTGCTCTTATTTTTAAGATCAAGAGGATACGATGAAGATTTAAGCGAACTGGGCCAAAACAAATCTTTCAGTCCCCGAGTTCAGTTGTTGCTGAATACAGTGAATTTTGCCACCTTCCCAGCAAGCAACTAGCAGTTACTGCAGTGCAGGTCAAGAATGAGAAATGTAAATCAAAGGGAATAATAAAGAATCAGTGAAGCACCTGACAGTTTAATATGACCCATACTCTAATGAGCACAAAATGTCGATAAGGATCATGGCAAAACAGTTACTGGTCTCATTTTGGTTATTTTGTTTTCCCATTGAAAGAAAAATAAAGTTTTGAAAAAAAATAAATCAAATGGGAAGAAACATTTTTAAGTAGAGCATGTCACAAACCTGTATTTGTAGCTACTAGGGAAACTGAGGCAGGAGGATGAGAAGTTTGAGGCCAGCCTGGGCAACTTTAGAGACCCTATAGTTCAGTGGTACAGAACCCTGGGTTAAATTCCCAGTACTTCAATAATAATAATATTGTTATTGTTGTTATTATTGTTATTATTAAAGAAGCATTTCATGCCACTAAGTAACTAAGCTCAAAAAGCAAGGGTTGGAGAGCTGGTGATACAGCTCAATGGTAGAGTACTCACCTAGTGTATCTGAAGCCTGGGTTCATCTCTAGAACTGAAAAAAAAGATGGCATGAATTGGAGACTTGGAAAATTTTGATACTGCTTCCTGTGTTCCACTTATAAGGACTTATTTAAGGCTGATTTGATATTTACATGAGATGGAACCATGGTTAGGACCTTTACTAATAGAAATTTACAGTGCAGATCTTGTACTGTACCAGATCATATATATTGTACTGGATCCCTCCTTCTGTTACCTGTCGATCTATTAATTATACTTCTCATCTAAAATATCACTTGTATGGCCCTAAAGACTGTGAAATAGAACCACATTATCCATGAGAGCATTCCACACCCTGTGAACCTGGCACAAGGCTTCATCACCAGCACTTCATCACATCCACCTAGTGGCCACACTTATGGTCCATCCAGTGCACAGACCCTCACTTGGGCTGCGCAGTGAACAAGCCCTTGAAGTTGAAGAGTGTGATGATCCTTCTCTTTACTCACCTTCACCTTCCTAATCCCACTCTGAATTTTCAGTGGTCTTATGAACCTGTTGACTTCTTTTAAACTTTGTCAGTTTTTAGAGGCTCTTTCTTCTGCTTGAGATGTCTTGTCTGTTATGTGTGATCTGACACACTCAGACATTCTTCAGGATCCAGTAAAAATTATCTATTCTGTGAAGACTACTATGACTAAAAAGGTGTAACTATTTATTATGCATTCCTGATATTTTAATTTATTACACTATGTAGTATTTATACAACTCTTTTTTTTCTCATGTGTTCATTTACTTTTTTGTAATCCCTACCATGCATATACATCATGAAGGTAGAAAACAGGTATATTGTACTGTGTCCTATTAGTGCTATAACAAATTACCATATATGTGGTAACCCAAAATAATGAAAATGAATGATTCGAGTTTCAGAGGAAAAAATCAGAAATGAAAGTTACTGAAATAAAGTCAAAGTGTTAGCAGGGGGATATTCCTTGCACAAGCTCTATAAGAGAATCAATTTTCTTCTAGGTTTTAGAGGTGGCTTACATTCCTCAGTTCACAATACCTTCCATTTTGAGCCAGGAGCATGGCCTACTCAAATCTCCCCCTCATCCTGGTTTCTTTCATTTTTATTTTGACCTTGATGTGAATACATTTGGCCCATCTGCACAATCTAGGATAATTTGCCTAACTCAAAATACTTAATTAAACACATTTGCACAGTCTCTTTTGCCTTATAATATATTTACACTTTTTTTAATTAGGACATAGACATCTCTTTGGAGGTTACTTATTCTACTTATCCTTCTTGCTCATCATTAAATCTCTGTATCTTACATTCATTCAAGCATGTATTTACTACTTAATATGTATTATTTGAAAAAAATAATGAGTTTTTTTTTAATTTTTGGCATTTAGGTCATTCTAATATTTCATTGTGAAATTCTTGAGGCAAGGGAATTTGTTTTAATTCTCTCTATATCTGTATCTCTATAATGTAAATACATAAAATTGCATGTTATGTAATTTGCGGTCTATAACAAATCCAAAATAATTTTGTTGTGTTAATAAATTCTCTGAGCAACATAGCTAACTTTTGCTTTTAATGAAAATATCTAAGGAAATATCTGGTTATGTATGTAGAAGAACTAACTTTCCAGAAGGTATGTACTATGGGCCTGTTAAATCGCATTCCACATTTAGTGTCAGATGAATCAGAATGGAAGGTGGAAATTGCCACAAAGAGCTGGTGGCCTCTTGATGCAGAATTACTAGATCATCTCAGTCATCTTCCTGAGTTTACTGTGTCATTTCTCAGCTAGATTCTCACTTTCATTATCAATATTGCTGATGCTAATTCCAACCTACTATTTTATCAATGAATTCTGAAAAGGTACATGGTTAAATTACAAGAAATCTTTTTAATCTCGTATCTTGCAATCATAGTTATTATCAACTAAAATACGATTTGTTATTCTGAAACTTTCAAATGTGGAGCACATGAATTATACACTATAACAAAATCTTCTTCCACTCAAGTATTGGCAGTGCTGAGAACACAGTAGTCACTTAAGAACTAAATGACTATTGAGTTACAAAGTCTTTAATACCAGTTCCTTATCCCTTTCTGTTTTCAATATCTTTTCTTATTCCTCACATCTCCTTTAACCATCTAAGTTAGTTCCTTAGTTAAGTAAATACAGTACTTGATTTCCTTAATAGATAGCAAATGTTGCAAATATCCAAAATGATTTCTATTTGTTTTAAAAATATGTTTAGTTTTCTCTTAAAACCACATATAATTCACTCTCTGTTACTTATCCTCCTGCATTACCAAGTTTTTGTTACTCTAGCTTGTCTTCAAAAGTTCTGTTTTATAAAGACATTACCAGCATTTTGTTTGCTATTTTTATTTATTGTGCTAAATTTTTATTTTTGTTTTCTAAAATTTAAACCTATAGTTTGAAAAAGGTATGTTCATACTTTAAATGCTTTTAAAAATCATCACTTTTTTTTAACTAGTCCCTACATATGCCATATATTTTCTGATTTCAAGAATTCTGAAGCCAGGTGTGATGATGGTACATGCCTGTAATCCCAACACTTTGGGAGGCTGAGACAGAAAAATTGTGAGTTCAAAGCCAGCCTCAACAACAGCGAGGCGTAAGCAACTCAGTGAGCCCCTGTCTCTAAATAAAACACAAAATAGGGCTGGGGATGTGGATCAATGGTTGAATACCTTGAGTTCAATCCCTGGTACAAAAAAAAAAAAAAAATTCCGAAATGTTTTCTCTTTTTCTTCACCTGCTCAGCTGTTGCCTATTTGTCCAACTGTAGCTCCATGTCTTTCTATTACATAAAGCTTTAGCCAAATAGTGCTTTCCCATTTCACCTATTTCACTGATAGAATTGAGTATCTATCATTTTTGTATCATTTACCTCAGAGATTCCCCTTCTCCCCCTGAAGGTTAGAATCACTTGAGCATGTATTAAATATATAGATTTTAAGGCATATCTCATAAAAATTATAGTTCAATACTCCAGGTCTGGGCTTAGGAGAAGAAGTAAAACCCAAGTCTTGCAAAGAATCCAGTCATACTAGTCAAATTTAAAAAATTAAAATAGTGATTAATATGACTGGATTCTATTCAGGACTTGACTTTTCTTTCATCTCTTAATAAAAAATAATAAGAGAGCAGAGTGCTTTGGTCAAGTTAAAAACCTGTTAACTATTTTTCTATTTCTGATATTTAAATGTAATAATTCTAACTTTTGATAGAATTCTTAATTTTAATGTGATTTGTCATTTTTTCTGTCCCTATTCTATGCTGTGCTAATTTTAAGGCTGCATGTATAAGGTGTTCCACCAAACAGTAGGCATTTGGTAACAATTACCATGTTTTCTTTAGTTTAGTGATTCATTGACACATTTATTGAGCTCTTATGTGTTCTGGGCACTATCACAAGTAGTGGGCTACGTGGCTAAAAATGGAAACCAGATAAATTCTTTTTCTTTTTGGAATTCACTTCTAGGTGGAGGGAACAAAGAATAGGCACATAAATAAAACAATATAGTAAGATAATATAATGTAATTTAAAATTATCATATGACATAATCTTAGACAATAAGTCAAAAGGAAAGGAGAGAATAAGCAGAGTTGTTGATCTGACTATGAAGGAAAAGAAAGTCTCTTTCTGCAGCTGGTATTTGAGAACCACCATTGGAAAAATCTGGTAGAAGAACACATGAGATACAGGGAAAGTGAGTGTAAAATTCTAAAACTAAAACATGCTAAAGTAATGGTATTAATTTATATGAATTCCCTGCATTCAGGAAATACTAAGTAAATATTTATGGATTGTAGGAATGAGTGGGTAAAAATAGTGCACCGACAGAATAAATTTTAAGTGAAATGTGTTTAAAATATGACATATGACAATTTCAATGATTGCTCAATAAATGACATATGCATAAATTCCAAGTGCTCAAAATATTCAGCTATTCTAAGCTATTTTGAAAATATAAGTTAATTAATAAAAATCAAGTTACTTCTAGTAACAAGGTATGAAATTTTTCTTTTTTCCCATAACCTAAAATAGAAAACCATATTTTCAAATAATTTCAACATTTTTTCTCCCAGAAGACACTCCTTTGAGATGTAAAAAGTATTTGTTCCTCCTTCGGTTTAGTGATGTATTTTAGTTTAACTAGGTGTGGGTTGTTTTAGTGGAGGAAGATTTTTAATATTTATTATGTTCATGATTAAATTATGATCCTACATAATTTAGATTATATCATTATTTTGATGTTTTTAACAGCTTGGCATTTTTCATTACCCATCAAAAACACTCCAATAATTTTAAACTAAAATATTGACAGGAATTGCCATCTAGATGTTTCAGAAAATATATAGAATGCATCTGGTACTTTATAATATATGGCCTGTTTAGGTTAATAGGCATTACATTCAGGTAATTTTTTTTTCCATCTCCGACTTGTAGCCTAGATTTGTTCTTGCAAATTTTTTAAAGGCTTTACCCAAAAGACCCCTATTCAGTGAGACTTCCTGGATACTTCAAATAAAATCGCAACACATCCTGATAGTTTATATCCTTTCCTTGATACATATATACATACATATATATCTTACTTATATATCAAGTAGACATCTATTTATTTATGCAGTATTTATTTTTACATATCAATATACATGTCTTATTTCCATATTTTACTTTTTATTTATTTAAGTTTATCTTCTCCAACAGAATGTAAGCTCCTTGTGGGGAAGAAGTTTTGTCTGTATTTTTCATAACTATATATTTACCATTATGAATAGTGTTGCCAACTGCAAGGGGTCAATAAATAATCTGAATAAATAAATGTTGAGTATATGAAAATATACAAATATTATAAGGAGTTACAAACATTTATAATTCAAGTTTCTGAAGTTGCAAGGTTTTAATAAAATTTCCATATCAGGACAATGACATTGATTAAATTTAGTCAATGTTTACTTAACTTTAAAACATATTCTTAGTTGAATTAGTATTTTTACCAGTCTACCTCTTTCTCATCTTCTGTTGTTGCAAATTTCTGACACGAGGAAGCAAATGCAAAGTAAGTAGTGTCTTAAATGAAATAGTAATTACAAAGAAACATAATTCTATTTACTCAGACTTGATTATTGTAATATTGCTGAACTTTTTTTGTTTGCAGATCAGCACCGTAACAATAAATAGGAATTAAAAGAAAAAAGCAATAGGAAATAGGCCTTTAAAATTAAAAATATCTGTGTAGATTATAAACTACTGACTCCTAAATTAACAACTCCAGCTTAATCCTTCATACATCACTTTCTATTTAAGTGATTCTCCACTCAGGCCATTCAGAAAGAGTTGGTCTTGCCAAAATTCAGTCAAAAGAACAGTCCACGAACCACAAAGATTTGTTGTTTCTGATAAGCTCAACAAGGCAAAGTCATCTACACAAGGGGAATTTGCAATTGTACCTTCATTCTATATCTTTCCAACCCATTGATTAAAGCATTAGTCTCAGTTTAATATATATTTGTAAGCTTCCTATCATTTCAGTCATATCCATGAGGCAAAACATTTGTCTGTAAGCTTTCTGTAAAAGCTTAGGCAAGTGAAGAAAAGGAGATAAACGAATTATTGCATTTACCTTAAGCTTCTTTTCCTTATTAGACTACAGGAAGCATTAGTTGTGATGCTGTGCTGTAGAATGTACTGCTTTGAATCATACTCATCAGTACAGAATAGATTTTAGATGTATAATAAATAAGATGGTGTTCCTAGAAATTGTGTCAAACTGAATAACCTAGAAACATGTCATGATATTAGTTGTCCCTGTTTCCTTCTTTCTCTTTTCCTTATTTCCTTCCTCCTTTCCTTACTTCCTTCCTCCTTTCCTTCCTTCATCCACTATTTTTGACACTTCCTTTCCTTTTTTTCCCCTCTTTCCCTTTCTTCCTTCTTTTTCTTCTTTCCTACCATAGAAAAATATCACGAGAGTCTCAGGGTATAAGTCAGGGAAGATGTCAAGTAAAGGCAGGAAATTTTTCAATAATATGGGAAGAGATGCTTTCCTTGCTTGATGTAGTGAGTCAAACTGGTAGCATCATGCACAGAATCCAACTGAATCAAATGAAGCACAAGCCAATATAAATATATATGAACATTAGTGGCTCCAGGAGCATATACAAAGGAGAGCACTAAACAAGAGCTGAAGAAAAGAATTAAAGATCAGAGATAATAAGTTTAAGGAAAAATATGAAGCTACAAAATGCAGAGCCATAAAATTTTCAAAATCTGGGAGCATGCAGTAAAGCCTAGGAACTCAGATTTAAGGATAGAGAAAAAATTTCAGGATACTGATAGTGAATAGGTTAGCCCTAGGAATTTCTTTCCTGGATATGCTAAATTTGTGATATCATAACAAGTGACTAGATTTGGGGAAGAAAAAGGGCATGAATGAAAGTTTTTCCCAAGTTGCTAGCAACCTGATCATCCTAGAGTTTCTGATTTTAGTATGTTTCGGATGCTATAGCAAATATACTATGAACTGAGTAGATTACAAGCAACAGAAATTTATTTCTCAATGTCCTGGAGGCTGGAATGGTCAGCCTTACCTGGCTTGCCTTACCAGGAGTCTGGTAAGGCTCCTACCTTATAGATAGCACCTTCTTAGTGTATGATGGAAAGAATAAGTAAGCTCCCTTAGGCTTCTTTCCTAAAGTCACTGGTTCCAGTTATGGGGACCCCTCTCCCATGGCCTAGTTACCTCACAAAGGGCCTTACTTATCAATTTTATCACCTTGGGATTATGATTTCAACATGTAAATTTCAGGAGGATACAAAAATTTAGACCACATAAAGTCCTTCAATATTCTATACAAATTAATTCTTTAGAAATTTTCATTACATACTAGAGTGTATCCTTCAGGAAATAAAATATCTTAAGCATTGTCAAGGATACTTTTTGTTTTGAAAAGTAGTAACTGCCCAGATGGACAGAGAACTACAGATCTGTCTCACTAGTCTCCTTGATCTCTACACTCCTCTGTGTGCTCTGATGGTTCAAATAGGAAAAAAAAAAAATTTACTTCTAGCATGTAATACGACTATCAATCCTCAATCAATCAAAAGCATATAAACTATCATTTCTTCCTGCAGCTGAAGTAAGCGCTGAGTCTATCTCATATGTCCCACTCCTACACTCTGACGAACTAACCAGTATTTTAGCACTCGTGTCATAACATCATTTTATGTGAATCCACCACTTTTCCTACTTCGCTCTCTCTTATTCTCATCCCCTCTCTCCTCTCTCTCTCTCTCTCTCTCTCTTTACTTGGAGCTTTGACTCCTCTGTATTCAACCTGTACAAAAGACATTCAAATATTAACTAGTTCACCTATGATTTAGCAGGAGGGAAACATACAGTACAGGTATGTGGACCTCCTAAAGGTATTCGAGAGTAGTGGTTTAGTAGAGTCTCTGGGACTAGAAAGAAATGATCTAAAATCTTAGTGTGGTTACTAATGAGTTCTTTCAAGTTGCTTTTTAAACCCATGGATCTCAAAATGGAGATTATGTTGTATCACACAGAACTGGCATCATAACTGAAATTCAAATTATAAAATATACAATGTTTATTATTTTGATTGATTGATGGTAAAACTTCTGCACAAGATAGCTACATTAGGTTTGATATTTCCCAGTGGAGATTTCTCTGCTAATAGGGCAAACATTGATGGTCAATGAAACCTTGAACATATTTGTTCAAGTGCTCCCTGGGAAATCGGAGCTGTTAGAGGAACTTTAGTCTTCAGTTAGATCCCTGCCTAATTTATTTACTGAGTAGAGAATCTAGATCCCATGAAATGTTGTGGATCACAAGTTCCAGTAGTTCAAACACATGTGAGAATATTCAGAAGCCAAAAGATAATGATGCTTTCTTACATCAGTTCATTCTGTACATCACTCTTACAAGGGAAGTTGCAAGATAAGCGGTCTCGTCACTTGACTCACATGTTCTATAGGTGAGAGAAAAACACATTTTTGCACAGCTTTCTTATTTGCATTTACCTTTTGTCAACCCTTGCATGATCCTACCAGAAAACAACCACTTATTGTCTCTCAATCAGCTGTCAGATAATTTTATTAAGATTTTCTTTAATTTGTTAACCAATGTTTGCACGTGCAAAACTCTCTGCCTCACCTCCCTGAAATACAAATGCAACATATATAGCCTTCTTCATGTGCAACAGCCCAAGAACTCTAAATAGTTTTTAAAACTGTTTTCACCTACTTCTTCTGCCTGAGTTACTAGCTTTGAAATACACAGTATGCCATGTGGCTTATTTCCATGACTGAGTTTCTTAGGCTATATTTCTAGATGTTCATTTTTGTTTTCCTCAGTACCTATGTATTAGTTGTGCCCTTTCACTTACTTGGGCAGAGGTAGTCTCTTTTTGTTTTGCTTTTAACTTTTTACCCTTTACATTCTTCCTGCACTAGTGTTACAGCATCATTCCACTGAGGATGTGCTCTCATTTAAAAGGTTTCACCTTTTCTTCCTGAGGGTAGTCTGCCTTAAGTTATTCAGGTCTGTAAGGCTGAGGAAGGAGGAGGATCATAGAAATCCATTTTCACCGGGTATGACTTTATCTCATTGGAAGCACAAATTCTGGAGAAGCTTCATTAGTTTCTAGGTACTTTCTCACTTTCATACAGGGAATTGTGTCATTTATGTTTGTAATGTTCCCTGATATTTTTTAAATCTCTATAAGAAGTCAGATGGCATCAAATTCACATTTTCATATGCTATAATACTGAGTGAAAAATTAATAATATTTTCATTTGCTTTGTTTGAAGGAAATATGTCCCTTCTATGAAAAGACACCAAAGCTTCTAGAACAAAAGATCAAATGGAAGCAATTCCTTCACCTTTAGTTGCCCATAAAATATAAATTAATGTTTTTGATGAAGATCTTTAACGTATTTTCTCCTCTTTTTCTACTGAAAGAATGAATAATATTTTGCATATTGAAATGTTTTCAAAGGAGATATATTGAACATCTTCTATGTTCAAAGGAGCCTTGTTATTTTTTATTATTAAAAGCCCATGCTTGTGGGGTGCAGTGGAACACACCTATAATCCCAGAGGCTCTGGAGGCTGTGGCAGGAGGATCAGGAGGATCACATTCAAAGCCAGCCTCAGCAAAAGCAAGGTGCCAAGCAACTCAGTGAGACCCTGTCTATAAATAAAAATAGGGCTGGGAATGTGGCTCAGTGGTCAAGTGCCTCTGAGTCCAATCCCCAGTACTCCCCCCAAAATGTTTATCTGAAGAGTGAAAGAAGTTTGAAAGCTAGCATTACAGAATGAAAAATAACTACATCTATTCTTATCGACTACAAATTACTGTTATGTTTTTTGTTCTATCAGAGTACTGATAATTGAAAATGTTTTCTCTTTATATTATAGGTTGTAAACTTGGGTGAGTTTTAAGTCCCAAAATGTATCCCGGTGCAGCCACATGCTGAGTGACATTGAGTGATTTGCAATCCCTCTGAGTTTGTTTCAGCATGCTAAAGTGGCAGATGATAATCATAGCTCTCTACAGGATTGTCATGAAAACTAAATAAGATAATGCATATGAGAGTACTTTCTAAACTATATCCCTTTTTAAGTGTAAAATCTTATTATAATTTTTGGCTTGCAAAATAAACACAACACCCAAATTTTTGAAACTTAATTTAAATGCAATGGGTAAGTTATAATTATCTGCATAGTTGCTACTTATTCTGTTGAAAGTGATATAAAATAAAAAGCTTTATACCCTTTGAGAAAAATTGCTAAATGCAATCTCTGTATTCTAATGGGAACTTTGCTCTTTGATTATTAGCTCACAGTGTGGATTTCTTGTAACTTTTGACCTATTTTAGAATCTATAACTACCAGATTTGGAAAGAGTTGAATTAGCATTTCAAATTAAGCATTGCAACTCAATTGGATCTCGAAAATCATGGTGGTCTGAAAAAAACTTATGCTTTGTAACATGGATAAAATTGAAGATAAATGTGGCATCTCTTCTAGAATTTGTGATCCCTGGTTCTTCTATTAGCCAATCTGATAAATTTATAAAGCAGAATTATATGATTAGCAAAGATTACATTCATTTATCATATCCTTATGATAAAGGAGGGAAAACCCTTTTGTTTGGGATAAAGAGCAGTGAATTTTCTTCAGAGAACTCACAAATTTGAGTCTTAACTCAATCACACTTTGGTTATGAGAACTACATTCAGACAAATTACTTTAACCCTATGAGTTTCAATTTCCATAACTATTGTATTTCTTTTTTTTAATATTTTTTAGTTGTATGCAATCTCTTTTATTATTTATTTTTATGTGGTGCTAAGGATCGAACCCGTTGACTTACGCATGCAAGGCAAGCGCTCTACCACTGAGCCACCGCCCAAGCCCCACTATTGTATTTCTTATGGGGATCTAGAGAAAAAATATTCACTAACTTTATGAATTTGTGAAAATATGTATGTATAAATAAGCTTGCAAGGATGCAGAAAGGGTTTCTTTTTCGATTGAAGAGAACTCAGAAAAGCTATGGAATATAGGTTCATATTTGAAAAACATGTCAGATCCAAAGAATCGAAGCCAATCCATGTTTAAGGCATATCACAGGAATGGCAAAGAATGGATGGAGAAGAAACAGGACAGGCAAACATAAGCCTGATCATGGAAGGCTTTTCAAGAAATTCTAAGGGAAGTGTGATTAGTTTGTTATTTGTTCATTGGGAGGATTTGAAAAATTTTACATAGAAAATTAAAATTGTAATGTTTATATTTTAACTAGATCTGATATAAGTCACAATATGTCTTTATTTTAAAAAAGTAAAAAAGCACTCATATTGCTTCTTTGTCTTAAAATGTGATGTCATTCATTCTAACAGAAAATTAAAAACTTGAAAGGTCAAGCTGATCCACAGTGACTTGACTGTCAAAAAATCAAATAAAAACAAAACTGGTATTCTTTAAAGAAAAACAGCAAAATCTAGATTTGACAAAGTAAATTAACAATCATTAACATTGAAATGTGACCCATACTAAGTAGACAAGTCAGTTAATAAAATTCAACATAGAAATGAACAAGATGATAAAAGTGTCAGCCACAGACAGAAGCCACTCTTTTTTAAAAATTAAAGAAAATATAAAAAATGGATGTTAGAATAAATTGTGGTTATGAAAGCCATTGTTCTTGGAGAGAGAAACAGTCACAAAGGATGTATCCTATATGATTACATTTGTATGAAATACTAGCACAAGAAAAACTAAAATCCGTAGGAGTAGGTCTCAGCAGGATGGAGATTTGTTCCCCTGAGACCATTTGGACGTGTCTAAGACATTTCTACATTCATAATTGAGAAGCTCAGGGGAGAATTGCCTGGCATCTTGTGGGTATAGGCCAAAGATGGAGCTAAAAATCCAGAGAAGCACTCCCATCACCAGCAAGAAATTATCAAATCCAAAATATTAATACAGCTATAATTGAGAAATTTTGATCTAAACCAATGGGAAAATCAGTGATGGACAGAAGATGATCACAAGAGATAAAAGAGAACTTCTGGTGGGGTCATTAATATACTCTGTATTTTTATTATTGTGATTACACAGCCTTGGTTATTTGTCAAAATGTTAAATGTATTCTTAAAATGGGTTCATTCTTTTATATATCAAAGTTGATAACATATATTTAAAAAAACACATGCAATAGCACTTCAACTCAGAATATGCCAAACCCTTTCGTAACTGCTATCAGATGCTACAGCTCTTGCCTTGCCAGGAGTGCTATTCACCATCTTATCATGGGATGCTCAGGAAAATAATGTCAGTTCCTCGAAGAAACCATCCAGGACATACTGCCTAATGTGTTCCCTTACTTAGCTTTATCTTAGAACACTATCATAATATTATATTGGTAGAGTACAAGACTAAAGATGGGGTTTATTAGGAAAATGACTTTATAGTTCATATGAGAAATAACAAGTCTTGAGTTAAGCTATAAACTTTAGTTAACTGCTTGCATGTCCAGTCCTTCTATGGTCTGAATGATTTTCTTCCAGTGTGCTACCTCTTGAGAAAATGAGTCCAATTCAACTCAGTGAGTGTTCATTGAGTTCACACTATATTTTTGACACAATGAGAAATGCTTCTTTTAACATTGTTCTCTAACAATGTCATGATGAGAAGCCCTTGCAGATGGTCCTAAGCATGGCGTGATTCTGCTATTGCTACCTACCAGTTGCCAAACTTACAGAACTATTGACTTTAATTTTACTTGATGTGTCCACAGAGGGGGCCTTGTGTAGCTATGTATCTTAAATGATATTGGCTAACCATAAAATAAATTAATGTCAAATAATAGCGTACTGCATCTGTTAGTAGGGATAGAACCATGATTAATATTTGTAAGGTCTGGTGCAATAAAGTAAATAAAGGTAACTGATCTATGTCTAAATATTTAAATTATAAATCAAGTTAACAACTTTCTAAATACAACATGTTGCATGTTTTACCTTGAAAGGTGTCTTGATAATGCCATTCTATAAAAAGAAAAAAGCAGTTCTGTGATTTTCATTTACATGCAGTCATATGGCCAACATAATGGAAATTAATGTCTTTAACATACATATGGTTATTCTGTTAATGACAGTGATATTTACATGTGTAATGAAATATGTACATAAATCACAAAGTATCACATGTTTAATTTGAAAATTATTTTATTGTCCTGAGTACAATTTCACACAAATATCATATAGCTATAACTAAAAATGTAAGAATATATTGCATTATTGTTCTCTGAAAAAAAAGTCAACCTAATATGTTTTTCTCTACTTTAAATGTTTCCATTGTTCAAATTTTTCCTTCATTCAGATGCTGATTTCTTTCACATTAATGGTAGTATTTTCCACAAACCTTCAAACAATTTGAGCTTAAGGTCTTTCATTTCAAAAACATAGGGCAAGCTGGGTGTAGTGGCGCATGCCTGTAATCCCAACTGTTTGAGAGACTGAGACAGGAGAATTGTGAGTTCAAAGCCAGCCTCAGCAACGGCGAGGTGCTAAGCAACTCAGTGAGACCCTGTCTCTACATAAAACACAAAATAGCGCTGGGGATGTGACTCAGTGGTCGAGTACCCCTGAATTCAATCTCTGGTGCCGGAAAACAAAACAAAACAAAACAAACAACAACAACCAAAAAAAAAAAAAAAAACACATAAGGCAAGCCTTTGGTTAAAAAAAAAAAAAAAAAAGTCCCTGGAGTGTATATGCTGTTAAACAAGAGAGTAGAATGTGGTGTGTTGTGTCAGAACTAACGAGAAAAATGTGAGTGTCTGAGAAACCCATAGTTCTTACTAATTTTATTTTTGTGTACAAAGCTATCTAAATGTGTAGCCTCAACCCAAAGATACTTTTACCTGAATTTAATATGCTACTGAACAAAATGAATTATTTAATGGTACTATGCAGGGAATCAGACACTGAAAATACTATAGAGCTATATTATGAAGAGTTAAAAATTGGACACCCAATGGGAACACAACTCTTTATACTGAAAGAAAAAAACCATACATGACAGTATAGATTTTTTTAAAAAAGAGTTAATTCTGGGTGAAAATAGAAGTGATAGACAGGTCTCCAACCTTATCAGTACACTACAGCCAATGTGGCTGTTCTCAGACATATGGATCCTGCAGCTGATCCTCCTAAACATTCTTTTCCAGAGAATTTAGGCTTGGGCTGAAAAATCTGTTTGACAAGGTCCTCAAATGATTAATCTTGAAGCAACTTGTTTGGGAACCATATTATTGACTATGATTAGAAAGAAAACGGAAGAAATTGTTTGAAAGTAAACAAACACATCAAATAGATTCTTAAGCAATAAATTGTAAGGCAGAGAGCCAGAATTTTACAGAATACAACTAAATATAATATTGGAAAAAAACACCACTTCAAAATATAGTCAGATAGGAGGAGTAAGTTCTAGTATTCTACAACACAGTAAGGTAACTATATTTTACAATTTATCATAAAATTAAAAAACAATGACAGATGAGCACAAAGGATCCCAGCACAAAGGAAGGGTAATTAAAGAAGTGAAAATGTTTATTGCCATGGCTTGATTATTTCATATTGTATATATGTATCAAATCATTATAGCATGTCCCAAAAATACGTATAATTATTGTGTCTATTAAAATGATAAAATTCATCTAGTCAATAAGCGAAAATATAACAAGAAAAGATTCTAAAATGAGAAATAACAAAATAAAAGAAATTCTACCAAACTTAAAAAAAGTGAAGAGTAAGTAACCAATCTCACAAAAGAAAAAATAGACTGAAAAAGAAAACTGTAAACAAACAAAAAAGCAGAACACAGAGAGGAGTCTCAGTCAAATCTCTTAAGAAGTGTAAGAAGCAGATTCTAGGCAAGAGCAGAGACAGAAGATCAGAGAAGGAGATGCAATTAATTCTGTTTAAAATGTAGGAAAGGAGTCAGGAAATCTTCACAGAGAAAAAAATGTTTGAACTGGTCTTTGAAGAAAACACTGTTAATTGGCAAGCAAAGAAATTTTTTTAAAATATATTATTTATTCTAATCAAGTGGGAATAGCACTAACATTTCAGGTAATTTAATCTTTCCTGAATAATGCAGAAGATAATTCAGTATCTTAGTGTCTCTCCAAGTCATCACTTTGGAAACACATTTTGATGAAACTTGCTAAATCACTGACATTTTAACTTATAGATCTGTAGATACTAAATTCTTGAAGAGGAAAAATGGATGATAAACTACAGTACATATTAAAATACTATTTTAAAAAGATACATGATAAAAAAAAAAAATGACAGTGGCCTGGGGATGTGGCTCAGTGATACAATGCTTACTTGGAATGTGCAAAGTCCTGAGTTCAATGTCTAGCACTGCAAAAACAAAGAAAGAAAGAAATAGAAACTAAACCTAAAAGATACTAATGGAGCTGCGTTCTTTAGAAATCAGTGTGCAAAATGATATAATGTAGCTGTACTAAGGAAAGTGTGAGAAGATGCTTCAACACCAGTGGTAGAGTATGTAATGGCTGGAGGAAGAGGAGTCAAACAGAGGATAAAAAAACACTGATAATTTTAAAATCCATTTAATACTTCCATGACTTGTATTTTTCTTTTGATTATCTGTGATAAAAATGATCAAAATAAAAATGTGCTAAATGAAGACAGAAGATCTGCATCCCTCAAGAACTATACTTGGAAAGAACTAAAATAAATAAATAAAAACAATAAAAATGGTAATGTTTTGCATCAGAAGTCATATATGCATATCAGAGATGGAATTTTCATAATAGCTTATAGAGAGAGTCCAGACCCCATTCAAGCAGGAAAGGCTCATCAAGATCAAAGTCTGGGCTTTTGTTTTATTCTTATATTTCATTTAGGTGTTTTTTTTTTTTAATATTAATTTTTTTTTTTTAGTTGTAGGTGGACAGAATATCTTTATTTTATTTTTATGTGGTGCTGAGGATCGAACCCAGTGCCTTCCGCGTGCTAGGCGAGCACGCTACCACTGCGCCATAACCCCAGTCCTCATTTAGGTCATCCTAAGTGCAGAAAGCTGGGTCAGTCACCGTTCTGTTCCTTGAAAGAACAGGAGTCTTCCTCATGTTCTCTTACTCATTCATAACTGAGCTCTGATGATACTGCAAATTCCACTAACTGGCTGAAAGCATGCAAATGCATTCCAAAGACACCCACAGTATCTTTTGAAATTAGGTACAAAAGTTTCATTCCTCCTTGTGAACTGAAGCTACATTTGCAAATGCAGCTTTTAAAATAGCCACAATCACATTCAGATTTGAACAACTCTGCAATAGATGCTTAAAAGCGAGAATCAGTACCTCAGCTGTTTTATGTGATTGCAGTTTCTTCCCTTTTCTTTATTTTATATGTACATATATTTTCTCTTCCACAAATTTTATTGTTAAAATTTCAAATATAAAAAATTGAAAAATTTTATAGTACACATCTATATAGCCACCACCCAAATATTAATATTCACCTTATAAATATTTACTATTACTTCCACTCATTAGTTCATCTTTTTCTTCCATCTATCAGTTCATCTTCTTTTACGGATTTATATCAAAGTAAGCTACAGATGTCAACCTCCTTCATCTACATCCTCCCATACTTCAACATTCATAGCACCAACTGGAGTTCAAAATGTGTGTGTGCATGTGTGTGTGTGTGTGTTTGTATGTGTGTGTGTACGGTTTGAAGAAGGGAAGTGAAGTACTACAAATGAAATGCTACAATGAAATACTACAAATGAAATTCACAAAACAATTACACTGAAGTGATCCCATTCATTTTAATTTCTCTGCTATTCCTATGAAATGTTTCTTAGTCCATTTGTGCTGCTTTAACAAAATACCTGAGAATGGTAGTGTCATAAAGACATTCATTGGTTTTAAAGACTGTGAAATCCAAGCATATTGATAGCCTTCTTTCTGTTTCTTCCCATAGAGGAAGGTGGAATGGTAAGAGAAGACAAGAACGGAGATCAGAGATTGTTTCTGAAGACAGGAGTCCTTCTCTAATCAGTATGCATTATGACCATGAAACCTCATGACCTAAACACCTCCAATCAGGCCCCACCTCCCAACAATGTTGTATTAAGCAAGAAGTTTCCAGTACACACTTTTTAGGCACACAGCCAAAGCAGTGGTATGAGCCAATTTGCCTTTTCCCATCTACAACAACTTGATCATTGTTTCTCTTGCTTTTAAGTAAAATTTGCTCTGTACTTAAATGGACCAAGCTTTATTTTTTATTATGCTGTCACATTTAAAGTAATTTCTTTTGATATTTTAGTTTCAGGCTGAATAGATTTTTTGCCAATAATGTTGTGATGTACAAGATTACCAATTTTACTAACATATTAGAGCTTTTTGTCAACTTATGTTGGTTCTTCCTTAAATGCTGTTCATCCAAGTCTCAACATTTAACATTCTAAGAAAAACTGGTTTTAGTTATGGGAAACTTTAAATTGAGAACAGCTGTGCCATGTGCCGCTGTAATTCTCAAAGGGGAATGTGCCACCACCCTTTACTAATTCCAGTTTGGCAAATCAGGACCATTATCTTGGGGTGATAATGATTCCTGTTGGAACTGTCTTTGCAGTGAGTAAATAACAACTACATTATAAAGTGGTTCTAGTTCCACTAAAAAATGCTGAGGTTATTAAAGACATTATTCTTTTATCATCAAAGAAACATGATATTATATAAATGGAGCACAAGTTATTTTAATAAAATGACTTCAATCATCCAATTAGCATATTTAAAAGAATTCACTTCATGATTCTATATGAGAGGTTTCTGGTTCAAGTAAAGGGAGAAAAATTGTAAAGTCCACTGTAATGATTTCTAGAAAATTAAGAGTAAAATAAAGAAGATAATCAAAACATACTAAGTACTAGGCAGTTGGAATCCTCAAACATTTTATAAGTTACGATTGTTTAACGTGTTGGAAAGGCAAAAGAGTGACTTTATTGTCTTGAAGAGTATTTAAGGGTATTACCAAGAAAATGCCTACCAGCTGTTGTTCTCTGTCTCTAAAGTGAATATGAGCTAAACAATATATGAAATTCATTCTCACCTGATGGCAGGCAGGGATCCATACCAAAAGACCTCTTGAGATGATTTCTTGCTCTAAGATTATAGAAAATAAAATGTGTTGCTTTATGAGTATTGAACTACAGAGACATTATCAGAAGGATTGAGACAATCTATGCATGGAACAATTTCAACACATTTTCAATGATTTCCTTCATACATATAAATGAAATTATTAACCTTTTATAGAGAAAGTATATTCTTTTAGTTGTTTATCCACTAGTGGTATTTTATTTATATTCTTATTCAAAATGCAGGCTATTTTGCAATTCTAAGGGCAAGAAACATACATGGTGTTTGAACTCATAACCCTTGACTCATTAGCACTAAACAAAATGAGCTAACCACCTGAACCAAACCACAGAATATTTTAGGGGAACAAACTGTTGACAGTCTATGTTTCAATATATATTTTGTTGGCAGCAAAACACATAATAAAAATTGAGTTTTCTTTCTTTCTTCGGATTCTCTGAGTTCATACAGGGGTTTTAGAGGAGAGAGAAATGGACAGATTCTTCCATGCTTGACAATTGAGGAATCTTTTAGAGTGAAGCAAAAGTTATAATCAGGACTCAAACTAACTGAGTCATATAGAAACAACCTGATTTGCTGATTTCCAGATGAAACCCACTGATTCTTTTGTATTAAGCCGCTAACCACCATGGTAACCATTTTATATACTGCTCAACCTGGTCAGTAGTTCAGCCAGTCTTCAAGGGGTAAGGCTTTTAGAATAACATTAACAAAAGAATTCCCCAATAAAAGATAAACATTTCCCAGAATGAAAGACTTGCCTTGAAGCTTTTCTGTTTAGTGCAAAAAGGAAAAGATAAATCAGATGTATTCCCACTGTGGAGGAAGAAGATGGTAATATATTTTTGTGGGTATACAAATGGGAATTAAATAACATCCATCCTCTGCCTACAAACTGAGGGAACCATGGAGAGCGGATACATTTGCTTTCTGCAGAGTTTTAAGTACCAAATTTAATTCAGAGAAGTAACCTTCAGCAAAGACTTTGGAGGATAATAATATGGAGCATTGGCAGAACCACATTCTCAGCTAAATGAAATGAGATCTACACTAGAGACAGTTGAGATAGAAAACTGAAGCTGACAATTTTGTTCACCAAGGGAATAAGTAGATAACACAATAATTTATTTCCACCAGCAATATCTACTATTTTCTTAGAAACAATATGGAGAAAGCATTCTTGCAATTTTACAAATGCTTCCCTGAGGATATAGCATGATACAGCATAGACGTCTTTTGTAAATGGCAAGTAGATACATTACTGGATTATAGAATATTTAGAAGTTGCTAATGGAACATGAATATTGAATGTACATTTGAGAATAACTATTTTCCTTTTAAATAGAAAATTATTTTCTTCAGAACTCAAAGTTCACTTAAGCCCCCAAAATCCTACTTATGGGTTCAGATGAATCATATGAAGAGCAAAAGGTCTGGGAGAATACAGGGAAGAAAAGGCTAGCCAAGTTACTCCCTGTCTTTGATCTCAACAGGGGCCAGTGAAACTATTAGGACATCTCTCAATTTCTCTAAGTCCTGTGAGTACAGCATGAGTGGCAGACTGTGAACCTCTGTAACAGGTTTCTGACTTCATATTTGGCTGTTCAGTACTCTAGATTCCAGATGAGTCCTGTCAATCAGCTTTTGAATCTGGAATGCATTCAGAAAATTTCTGGAGTTTAGTTTTTTGATGACAAAGAGAAAGTAGAATGCCTTTTCCCAATATCTTGAAAATGTAGCAATACAATCAAGATAATTAATCTAATCTACTTTCCCTAATTTTTAACCTTGGTACCATAGTGCAATGCTCTTTCCTGTTCAATAGATGCCAAAGAAATAGAAATGATCTTGTCACACTCATTTTTTGAGGCCCATTTAAAACTGTTACTTTCTCAAATTTGGCCAAATGGTTCCTATCTGTATGGCTATTAAGAGGCAGAGCTGAGGCTGAAATTTAGTTATGCTACTTCTGATTTGCTACATGAATGAGATGTGGGAAGAATAAGGAAGTAGAAAATATGTATGTAGGATGACTTAGTCAGTTGAAACATATGACTTTTCCAAAATATGAACTTCAATTGTTCTTGCTAACAATGAAAGTATCTTTCTTAATACGGCAGTAAAAATAACACCAGGAATGGAGGTGCAAACTCAAGAACAAAACATGAATGACATTGTGGATAGGGTAAAGATCATACATTTTAAAGTCCTTGTGTGAAGCTAATCATCTGATTCAATTTTTGAGCTTCAATGTTTAGATTCAAAAAGTAAGTTTGATTATGAGAAATTATCTGTGAACAAAAAGAATTAAGTTTTAATTCATGAATATTTTTCTGCTGTTGTGTTTCTGAACAGAGTCATGTCATTCTTTCAAATCCTGTTCTTTGCTCTGAATAGTCCATGCATAGGTCATCTTAGGATAGGTTATGTGGAGGTGATGAGCAATTTTAACATCTAAGTTGCTTTTAGCAATGAAGAATATTTCTCATGTCATTGTGTTAGCTGAGGCCCTGCTCCAGGTTACTTTCATGTGAGAACTGAGGTTGGTAGAATCTCTGTCTAGATCATGGTTATTTGTGATAGTAGCGGGAAAATATATGGTAAACTCCATTCTGGCTCGTAATGCTTCTGCACAGAAGTGGCAAATGTCATTTTCACCCACATTTTATTTGCCAAGCAAGTCACAGAGTCTTAATAGAAAGACTATTGCTGCCACAAAGAAAGACACTATTAATTATTTCTATGTTGAAAATGGATATATAGCTTATACTAAGCTATGGGGTTTATAGAAAAATTTCATAATCCCTGTCCTAAGCATCCCTTGGTCTCATGAAGGAGAGATATTATATTTCTTGTGTCTCATGATAGGATCTGAGGTAGAAGTGAAAATGGAAAGTCTTGATCTTTTGATTTTTTTAAATCTTAATGATGCTGTATATAATGCCCTGATATTATTTTTAAGGGCACCATTAATCATATCTACTTGCTACATTATCATTGAAACATAGTTGTTATCAGTTAATCATCAAACATTATTAAACCACAGTTTATAGGTCTCAACCATCCTGATTATTCATTCCCTTTATTCCAAGAAGGAAAACAGCAGTTCCTACAGGAGTAAAAATTCATCTCTGGGCTCTAGTGGCAAATAGTCTCACATTTTTCTGTAAAATAAATTTAGATATAGCTGGCCTTGATTTTGAAGTGCCTACTACAGTACTTTAAATTACATTATTGCTTTGAAACGTTCATTCAATAGTTTTATCATTAATTACTTAATAACAAAAATCCCATGATATAATGTTGAGCTTTCCTACTATTGAAGTATATAATACCCAGTGTAATAAAAACATACTAGGACAATGTCCAGACTCTCTGAGCATGTCTCTTTATGAAACCCAAGCCACCCTAAAATTTTCTGCAGTTGATTATTAACCAGCTCAGAAAATGCTTCAAGTTCCATTTCCCACCTTCTGTTTTAGAACCATTATCCCGACTCCCATATTTAATCTATCAGTTTTGCACATAGATTCACTCCCCTGACTAGCTTCTCCTTCATAAGTTACTTAACTGCCTGTACTTTTCTGATGTGATAGCATTCCCTTATGTTGTATCACCCATCAGTTCTCTTTCCATTGATCAAAATCTCCAATCATGTGATGTCATTTCTCCCAACTCTTGGGTCTGCAGTGGTACTTTGTGAGGTTCACAACACTTTCTGCCCACTTTCTTCAAGTACCTATGAGATTGACCTTCTCCACTTTTTAATCCATAAGCCATGATTTGGCCCATGATATGGGAACAGAAAAGTTGTGTGTCATATTCTTCTGTGATTTTTAATAGCCAGTGCAAATTTTACAGCATTCCCAACTTCTGTAAGTCAAGTTAGAAGCTATATCACCATGGGTCTCGAGGTGACTGTGAAAGTCAATCTTGATTGAACATATAGTATATATGAGAAATGAACATATTATTTTGAAGCCACTCACATTTGGTGTTATTTATTATAATATCAACATAATGCAGCCTGTTCTCCTTGATACAGTCCTCAAATGGGTTAAATAAAGTAGTGCCTTCTGTGTTAACTGCATATCATTCTCTCATGCTTCATTGTATGTAGAGTCATATGTCTTAGAATGAGACTTTAGATTTCGTCAATTTATATTTGATTTTTTCCCTTTATTTTCAAATTCTTACATCTTTAAAAAAATCATCCAAATAGAACTCTGTTCTCAAATGGAACAAAATTCCTAAAAAGGTAATTTTAAACATGTTGAGATAAATATCTTGTTTAAGTTTCTTCCAAGGAATTATATGCAGAACTTCAGTGCCAGAATGATTGTATCTCTAAGAAAAACTTTGGCATTTACAAGGCCAACATAAACTTGGTATTGGAATTTGAAGATAGTTCACAGAGCATAAGATTAAAGGAAAAAACTTTAAAGGTTTTCAGCTGGTATACATCACCATGTCCTCTTAAGTAACTGAAGGGGAAAGGACTGAAGCCTCACAACTTTGGTATTTTATATAAAGGAGTAACCTTATTTATTCCCAGATCACTGATTTTTATCTGTCTTAAGTCAATTTGCTAAGGTATTTTTATGACTTTTATGAAAAAGTTGGTGGTCTGGACTAGACATAATATCGAGAAGCCAGATGTATGGGTCATAAAAGCAAAAGTTTAAAAAAGCAAAAGTTTAAAAGATTAAGCCTGTCATGGCTAAATAAAAGGAACTAAAATCTGAAGTGACCAATTGAATCATGCCACTAAGCAGAGAGTGAACAGTAGGAAGAATATGGTCTAAACCCCCTTGTTGGAGCACTCTTCTCTATCACTTTGATCATAGACACTAAAAACATTTCAAGATGAGAATTCACCTTCGAGCTATCCAAGTCAGTGTTTACCAGCCCTCTGTGTCTCAACTGTGAACAAGTATAGTCTGTTTGCTTTTATGTGCTTGGGAAAAGGTAGAGAGACTGGCAAATGCTCAAATTCTCTGGCCTCATCTCTGGAACTCCTTTATTCAGTAGGTTTCTGGTGGACATCGGCTATCTATTTTAAAGTTCATTATGCTATGAATGACTTTGGTCTAGTGTAATTAAGAACAGACCCAAGGTAATGAGACATCTTTCACATAGCAAGTGTTTTGATCATGTTGGTGAAGGTATGCTTGTGCCTTTGGATACAGATCTTTTTCTCTTCTTTTTTTTCCCTCCTCATTTCTACTCTCTCTTGCTCTTAACTCAACCCTGTGCTTTAGTCTATAGAGAACTTTAATTGAATAAGGAAAGCATTGTATTTACGTAGTGCCAACAAAATTAAAAGGCTCTACTGATGTTATAGGATCTGCAGATAAGTTCCTGAAAAATAAGAAGCCTCAAGATTTCCATTTTCCCTACAAAGTGTGATGGAATCCTCATTTCCCCAGTAAGCCTCTTCCCTTTCTACTACTTCCAAGAAAGGGAAATTTATACCATGGGAAATTATTCCACAATTAATAAATTCTTTTAAAATTACAAAGTTATGCAATAAAATTATGTTATGTTCTATTTCTCCAGGTCTTATCATTTAAATTTTGGGGAGATAAACTAGGTTGAGCTGGCCTTTTAAAGGATAATTTTAAACAGGCATATACTTATATGGCATGAACTTAGGATTACAGGGAAACTTTCCCTCCTTCATCAATACATCCCATAATACCTAAAATTATCCTCTGCCAAATCAACTGGAGCTTCAAGGCCCATCATTCAGTGATTTGATTAAAAATATAGTCTTTTTTAAAATGCAAATAGCCATTCCCAAGAGTGTTTTAAGCGTAATATTTCTTTGGTGGTTTTATTTTCATTTAAATTAAAGATTCATATTATAGTTATAAATTCTGCTTACATATTGGGAAATTTCACCGTTTAGAGCACACTTAAGTCTTCTGTAAAGTTCTTAAGGATATTCACTACAGCATATTTTAATTTGATTATTTACTGTGCTTCAATAATTTGATAAAAACACAAATAGCCCCTCTACATCCACAGACCATTCTTTTTTCCCTAACCCAAGGTTACTAGCTGACATCTGAGGATGTGTACATTATCTGGGGTATTTTACATTGCCTTGGGCTAATCACAGATGTACTAGTTTTTTTATTTCATTCCATTCCAAGATGTATCCTTGGTAAGCTTTCTGTAGCTAACTTTAAGTGTAGACATGGATTCAAAAATTTCATCTTCACCTGAGTGCTGTGCTTAATTTTGTATTTCACAGAAGTAAAAACATATAGAAAGAATAGTTCTTCACAAATATATTCATGATAAGGGTATGGTATTGTTTTCATCAAGAGCATTAAATTTTGGTATTCTTTAATGTATTTAAGATATCTTTGAGATCAACTAGTGTCAGAAATGTTACCATCTTATTTTTTGTGGTGTACTGAAGATTGAACCCAGGACCTCATGCATGCTAGACAAGAACTCTACCACTGAACTACCCTACCCCAGAAATATACCAATTTTGATACACAAAGGTGTCTTAAATATTCCATAGTAAAAGATAGACAATGAATGTTGTATAACATTAGTTTTCTTCTAATACCTTGTCCTTTCATAGTGTGTAAGTCTGTGTATATTATATTGCAGTAACCATTAAATCTTGTGTAGGCTGAATAAAATTTCATAGCCCATTGTACATATGAAGATGTTATTTTCTGCCCTTGATAGATGTTAAAAGTTATAATAGTGAGATTTTTTAATAGAAATAGCAACTCCAATAATAATAGTTACTAAAAGAAAGCACAAAAATTCCATGGTTGCCTTATAAAAGCATTTACTGAAAATTTGAAAATTAGGCTTTCAGTGCAGTCTTTCCTTTTCAGCTGTAATATCATGTGGTCAGAATATATAATCATTTTTTATTTGTTTCTGTATTGATTTGCTTGCATTTTGGAGGGAATTTTTGTTCATATATTCTTAAAAGTTGTTAATCTTTTGTTTTCTTGTTTTATCTTTGCTGGATTTGCTTATTAAGATAATACCTCATGTCTGGATTTGCTTATTAAGACAATTTTTTGGAAGGATTTATAAAGGATAGTTATTAATTCATCTTTATTTCTATAAGATCAATGGTGATATATTTTCCTACTTTCCTGATTTTAGTATCTTGAATCTTCTTTCTTTTCTGCTCAGTTTAATTTTTTTTTTAAATTTTGTCCATAATTCTAATGAATCATGCTTTGGTTTTACTAAATTTCCCTAGTTTTCAGATCTCTACTCTATTACTCATTTTTCTCTTGTTTTACATGCATGGGTTTAGTTTATCTTTCTTTTACAAAATTTTTTTCAAAGTTCTCTCTTTATTTCTCATATTAAAATTTCATTTTTCATTAGAGTTTCATTGAATTCCTATATATTTGTGAATTTCCTAAATTTATTTCTGTTATAGGTTATGGAAAGACCTTTAATTCTTTTCAGAGAATATGCTTAGTATAATTCTAATATTCTATATAATAAGGATTTTTCCACTGAGCAAATCAGATATAAGGAGAAATAATGTTTTGTCCTATGACTAGGGCTTTTTTCAGGAAGCTTCTAGACAGGGTTAAATAATGACCACTTAAAATTGATGCATTCCAAACCTATTTCTTCTTTTTTTTCTTTTGCCATGTTGTCGGTTTCATAGCTACTCTAAGGCTACTCATTTTTTAGCTTATTGTTCATATTGAGTTTCAGCAGATTTCTTGAATATATGATCTTTGGATTGTTGGAAATCTCTGATTAATTTTCTGAATTAATCAAGTCTTAAAATTTGATCTGAGTAATTATATATTAATGGTCTCATTGCTTTCATCAATATGTGGATTTTTAAGATCTTTATGTGGAATTTCCAAATATGTACTCTGATTTGCTTCATTCAATTCTTCCCTTTAGATAGTACTTTAAATTATGAATACATTTGAATATTGCTAATTAATTTGAATTATTAGTTTTTTTCTTGTAGTATCAAAGAGAAATTCATTCACAAATATATTAACTTTGTGTTCTTATGTTTGCCATAATTGTTTCTAAGCTGTTCGCACTAAATGTAGAATAGACAGTATTGAAAAATTATGAATTAAGTAATACAAACATTGTTAAAACCCAATGTGTTTTAGTTCAAAATAAATATATAGTTATGTAAGGTATTTATGGTTTGTTCATCAACAGAATATCCTTTTCAAATTCCAGAGATCATTTATTAGAAAATATCTTTCAAAAAATTTCTCAAAACCACATTATTTAAAGACAATAAATATGAATTCTAAATGAAGGCAAGGTGAAAAGAAGCAAAAATTAGAATTATATAATTCATTTGAGTGGGACTGGGTAATAGTAAAACTACAATTATTTACTTCTGGATTTTAATGCTTTCTTAAGGACAGATACTTAAGCAATAGTTTATATTAGAATTTTAGCAAGTACAGAAACCAAATGAAAACATACATTATAAAGTAATATATATGGAGCAAGCATATCCTTAGTTTTTTCTACCTTATTCTTCTCATTCTTGCTTTTTAATGTTTTTGTTAATAGATTATAGTTATACATAATGTTGGAGTTCACTTTGATGTAATCTCATGCATGCATAGAACATATTCTTCTCCATTTCAGTCCTTAGTACTTACTCCCCCCACCCCTACATTCACCTTTCTCCATTCTATTGGTCTTTATTTACTTATATATTGTTTTTTAAATTGCTTTGTAGTTATATTTGAAGGTGGAATTTACTATAGTATACTCATATATGTATAAACATAGCATAATTTGGTTGATTTAGTTGCACATTAAATCATTTTCCCATCCCTCCTGCTTTCTCTCTATCCCAGCCCAAGAATGCATAATTTCATTCTGTTTTATGGCTGAGTAAAACTCCATTGTATGTATAGACCACATTTTCTCTGTTCATCTGTTTACAAGCATCTGGGCTGATTTCATTACTTGACTGTTGTGAATTGCACTGTTATAAACATTGATGTGCCTGTATAACTATAACTAAAGTTAGTTATATTAGTTACATTAAATAGGTGTGGGATAGTTGGATCATATGGTGGTTCTTTTCCTAGTCTTCTTAGGAATCTCTATATTGCTTTTCAAAGTGGTTGCACTAATTTGCAGTCCCACAAACAATATTAATATACCTTTACTTGCCACGTTTTTGCCAGTGTTTATTATTATTTGTATTATTGTTTGCTATTCTAACTGCAGTGAGATGAAATCTCAGTGTAGTTTTAATTTGCATTTGATTGCTAGGTGTGTTGAATATTTTTGTCATATATTTTTGGCCATTTATATTTCCTCTCTTAAGAAATATCTGTTTAGTTGTTTTGCCCATTTATTGATTGGGCTGTTATTATTATTTTGAGGGGCATTAAGGTTTTTTGAGTTCTTGGAATATTCTGGATGCTGATGACCCATTGGAGGAGTAATTGGCAAAGATTTTCTTTCATTCTATAGACTCTCTTCGCTCTTTTGTTTCCTTTGCTAGGCAGAAACTTCTTAATTTAATGCTATCCAACTTATTAATTTTTGGTTTTATTTCTTGAGCTGTGTCATTTTTGTTAATAAAGTTGACGTCTGTACCAATATGTTGGAGTGTTCTTCTGTTTTCTTCTAACAGGTGCAGAGTTTGTGGTCTAATTCCTAGATCTTTGATACATTTTGACTTGATGTTTGTACAGGGTAAAAGACAGGGATTCCATTTCATTTTTCTACATAGGGATATCGGGTTTTTCCTGCACAATTTGTACAAAAGGCTCTTTTCTCCAAATATGTTTTTAGCATCTTTTTCGAGTATCAGATGCCTGCATCTATGTGGATTTGTCTCTATGCTTTCTATTCTATTCCATTGGCTGTTTTGATGTTGATATCATGCTATTTTTGTCACTATACATCTATAGTATAATTTGAGATCTGGTACTGTGGTGCCTCAATTGTTGCTCATCTTGCTAAGGACTGCTTTGGTTATTCTCAGTCTTTTATTCTTCCAAATAAATTACAGGACTCTTTATCCTAATTCTGTGAAGAATATCATTGGTATTTTGATGGAGATTGCTTTGAATCTGTATAACAATTTTGGTATTATGGCTGTTTTGACAATATTCACTCTGCCTATCCAAGAGCATAAGAGGTCTTTCCATCTTTAAGGTCTACTTCGATTTCTTTCTTTAATATTCTATAGTTCTCATTGTACAGGTCTTTCATCTCCTTGATTAGATTTAGTCCCACGATTTTCATTTTCTTTTCCTTTTTATTTTAAATGTTTTTTTTTTTCATTTCTCAGCAGATTCACTATTGGAGTGTAGGAAAGCTATTGATTTACGTATGTTGATCTTGTTTCCTGCTACTTTGCTGAATTTATCAGCTCTAATAGTCTTCTGGTGGAGTATTGTGGGTCTTCTAGATATATATGTTTGTGTGTGTGTGTATATATTTCTGTTCACTAGTGAATATATATAATCATTTTGCTAGTGAACAGAAATAATTTGACTTCTTTTTCTATTTGTTTCCTTTTAATTTCTTTATTTTATTTTTTATTTTTATTTATTTTTTTGTCTGATTGTCCTGGCTTAATTTTCAAGAATTATGTTGAATGGGATTTGTAAGAGTTAACAACCTTGTCCTATTCCTCATTTTATAGGAAGTTTTTTTTTTTTCTTTCCATTCAGTTGTTGACCTTTTTTTTTTTTTTTGTAACCTTTATAATGTTGATGTAAGTTGCTTCTACTTCTAGCTTCTCCAGATTGTTTTTTGTTTTTTGGCTCAAGGATTGACTCCAGGGATGCTTTAACCACTGAGCAACATCTCCAGATCCCTTTGTTATTTTGAGACAGATTCTTGCAAAGTTGCTTAGGGCCTTGCTAAGTTGCTGAGGCTGGCCTCAAACTTGCGATCCTCCTGTCTCAGTCACCTGAGTCACTGAGATTACAGGTGGGGACCACCACACCCCTTTCATCATCATTTTTGACATGATGTATTTTGTCAAAGGTTTTTTTCTGCATCTATTGATACCATTATGTGATTCTTGTCTCTAATTATATTTATGCAGTGAATTACATTTATTGATTTGTGTATGTTGAGTCAATTTTGCATCCCTGAGAAAAAAACTCACTTGATTATAGCATACTATCTTCTTCTCATTCTTAAATAAATATTAAATTTCCCTACTTAAAATTTTTTCTACTCATTCTACTTCCTCCTTGAATTTCTGCTCTATTTCTGTACAAGACCTTACAGGAAAATTTGCAGAAGACTCTTCTGTGCTCATTGTCTCTAAATATGCTCATATTATTTTTTAATAAAACTACCCCAATCAGATTTTACCTTTATAATTCTTTCAACACACTCTTGAGAATATCAGCTTGATTCTTCAGTTAATAATCTTAACAGATATTAGCAGGACTTAATATTATCTTTTTTTTCTGTTTTCTCTTATCTCTCCCCCCACGGACAACATGCTACAGTATCCCAGCTTCTCTCCTACTACCTTGGTTTCTTTTATTCTATCTAATTTTCCATTTTTTTATTATCTCCCAGATCTCTTCATATGAGAGAGCTACCATACTCAGTTCTTGGACTATCTGTTTTCTACTGAGGTTTGTCCCTAAGTGATCTAATCCAGTTTCATGACTTTAATACCCAGTCCTTAATGACTTTATAATGTTTATCTCTAACATTGACCTCTCTGATTAAATACATACTCTAGTATATCCAAATCTTTGTGGAGACTCCATTTGGGTAGAAACATTTCCACTGAAACATCTATAAATAAGTTATTCAGCATATCCTTAAGTCTGTTTCTCTTGAAATAACTCCATGTTTCCAGTTACATAAGCCAAGATCTTTGTAGTTATCATTGACTTCTTAACTTTGTCTCACATCTCCTGCATACTAGTTGTATTTACAACCAGAAATTGACCAATTTATATTATTCCCACTGCTACCACGCTGGCCCCAGATGCCACCATCTATCACTCAGATCATTGTGATAACTTCCCAACTGTTCTTCATATTTCTGTATGTGTATGCCTGTACCATGAATCTCAACTGCACTGACAGAGCAATTATTTAAAATCAAAACTGAGACAGCACTGCTCTTCTGTTCAAATCCTCCATATGGCTCCCCATTTCTTGGTTAAAGTCTTTACAGGCCCAAAGGTCATACTTAATGCACTTTCAGGTCACTCTTACGATTACACTTACACTACTCAACTTTGACTACAATTTGATGTATCTTCTAAAAGCTAGGCACATACCTAATTAGATCACGTGTATTTTCTGTTCCCTATGCCACACGAATGCATCTTTCACATAACTCGTACATCTTTGAAATCTTTCCTTAAATATCTACTTTCCAGTAAGGTTTTCCCTATCTACCATATTTAAAATTACAATTCCACTCCATTCCAGAAATTCTATCCCGCTTTCTCTATTCTCTATTCTCCAGAGTTTTATTATAATATTTAATATATTATAAATGTTATTCATTTATTATATTTTGTCTGTCTCTTTTCACTCAAATTCTAGAATTCAAATTCCATGAACTCTTGTAAGTTTTTTCCCTGATAAATTCCCCAGATAATCAATGTATAATAGGTAACTGATAAATATTTATTGAATGAATAAATGTTTATTTTAAACTAGCACACACCTTTTATTACAGTTTTTGTAAAGAGAGGATGCAGGGAACTTAAATTTGCAAGCTAAGAGCCAACTATGTAACTCTAAACATGAGATTACTTTTTAAAGCTTTCTCCATATATACGGCTACATTAATTACAAATCATCATCCTTCTTCAATTTGTTGAAAACCTTTTCTTTCCAGCTATGTTTAGCACTAAATGGCAGAAAAATCTGAAATATAAAATCTTAAATAATAAACATGAATGTTTGTATCAATAAGACGTTGGGAGGTGACAGTTCCAGGTTTGAGGCAGAATAACTTAAGCTCTCTGGCTTATAGGCACAGAAACTGTTTCCCAGAAGCCTCAGCAGGCTTCTTACAACTCCTCAGGCAATACTAGTTCATATGCTAACTCTTGGTTAATTGGTGCCATAAAGGAGTAAGGATGTCATAATGGAGACCAATCTTGATTTACCCCTGGACAGGCAGAGGAGAAATCCTTTCTGAGTCAACAGCCTCCCACCAACACCTGAAAAAACAGTTTTTTGTTAACAAGGAAGTAAGTAGAATTAGCACTTTGGTCAGCAATTAGTAGAGTTGGCTGTAATTCTTTTTCCTTCCAGGTCTAGAGTGTTTCTTTCATTAATAGCAGTGAAGGAAAAGCATAGTAGTAAAAAGTCACAAGATATATATTTAGATAAACAAAATAATAGCTCCTATACTAGGCTCGTGACTTTGGGCAAATTATCTGTTAATTGTTTTATCTCAATTGATTTGAATAAATCCTATATCATGTACTATTTTGAGGATTTCAGTGATTACATATGCACTTGCTTATCAAAAATAAAATAGAAAGAACTTATTAAATAATTCTAATATTAATGTATATTCAAAAGAAGTTAATTCACTTACAGTGCAACAATGTTCTTACAGACATTGGCTGTTTGATATTATTTGTAAACCTATGCGTTTGCGCCAGTGCCTGCGCTGGACCAAAGTGAAACCAAGTGCACTCTGGGCTTATATATCTTTCCTACCCCCCTGGTGGCATGGGAGGAGTGGAACTGCAGACCCAGGTGTGGAAAATGCTCAGGCTGCAAAACAAGCTCAGACCACAAGAACACGGGAGTTCAAGGAATGGTCAGCACCTGTGGCTTCTCAGAAATCAGGGTACAGCTGGTTCTGGTAAACAAAGTTGCCATGCACGCAAGAATGCTCTCACATGTTTGTAGCATTTCTATGAGAAGAGTATAATACATGAAGAGGATAATACTGATTTTCGTTTTTAACTCGTTCACTTTTGCTAACACTGTTTCCCATTTTCATTGCCCAGGCAGAGGGTATTCAATAAATGAAATCTCCAGTCATTCATGGAAGCATGTCTTAAGATGCTGCAATACTTACAATGAGGAAATATGACTGTAGATCTCAGGAGGCTTCATAGCCTTGAGAACCCAATAGGGACTAATTAAGAAATTTGAAGTAGAAATATTTGTGTAAAAAGTAATTTGAAGGTTGAAGAATATGATGGAAGAAGTGGAGTCTTTCTTGCAATGAAAGACTTTTAAAACAAAACCACATAATTCTTAGCTCAAGTATGTGGTATTTACTTAACAGATCATATACAGAGAAAAATATACAACCATTCCACTTATTGAATCAAAATATTTATAACTTGATGAGGAATAAGGTGGGTGCAGCTTTCCTAGTTTTGGAGTTGAGAAAATATTAAAAAAAAAATGAGAACAGAACTCTAAAACCAAAATCCAAGCACTGACTTGTGTTTACTGCACAACACTATGAAAATGTTGTGACCTGTGCAATCCAGTGGGGGTGTCAGGGAAGAGATCAGGGTGACCCTGATGAGAGCTTGAGGGAATGGGGGATTGCCCATGGCCTCAACAAATAAATAAAACCCAGGAGAATTTAATGGTTAGACAAAGAGCTCCATTTAAGCTAGGAAATATGGGCAGCTTCCCAGAACACTGTTCTCTAAAATATGATGGAATACTGATATAGCATGCAAAGAAAGCACTAACCCTGAGTAAAACTTAAAACAAACAGGACATAAAAAGTGAATTTTAAAAACTCCCTTTCCAAGGGTAGAACAATCCCAGTTGGATATTGCTGGCAAAGCCACATATGTCTTTTAACATATAATGCAGTTTAATGTAATTATGTAGCTTATTCAATTATCTATACTTTAAATCTTAAATATGTTTTCAAGGAGTTCCCTATTTTGAAAGCATACAATTAAAAGCTGAAACCAAAAAAAAAAGAAAAAGGAAAAAGAAAGAAAAGAAAGAAAAAGAAAAACAGAAGAAGAAAGAACTATTCTGCTTTTATTTAATCAGTTATAGTCAGGAATAATGCAAAACCATCTCATAAAGTTACAAATAATATAAATCATAATTAATTAATTAAATATGTTAATTACAATAATACAGTTATTAAATTGGTATAATGTGGAATAGTCATAATTAATAGAAACTTATGCAAATACATTTGTGCTCATGCTTTAGGAATGTAAATGATCACCAAAACATTTGCCTGCTCAAGATCCTTGCATACTTCATTTAGGTTTTCTTGGAACACTTTTCTGTTTCAACAGGGGAAATCTCAAATAGCAAACCTCCTTTCTCAACATGTGGCTATATGATAATTTTCTTGAGCAAACGCTTCATGGGCTGCTCTTGTCCTTCCATCAGTGGGCTAGTATGAAAGCCTAGTACTAGGCTTTATACAGTGGTTGGCTCATTCTTCTAACAATACAGTGATAGGAGTGGATTTTCAAGGACAGTAATTAATTTCCTTGGAGGAAGAAACACTCAAATTCAAAAAAACTGTAGTCAAATTTGATGTGATATGAACCTCAGTATCTGGCAGGTATGAGAAGCCAGTAGAGAAAGAAAGATGATGATAGGTAGCAACTGGCTTAGGGTGAAACCTACTCAGCATCCTGGTTGGAAAAAAAACGATAAGGTAAATAAAACTCAGCTCTGTTCCTGAGGAGAATGGAAGAGCCTGACTGTTGTCTTGCTCTAATTTCCCCACTTTTCTTTCTTTCCAGAAAGTTGAAAGAATTTAAACTTAGGCTCAATTTATTTATTTATATATTTATTATTTATTTTGCAGGAGGAAGTACAGGGATTGAACTCAGGGCCACTTGATCTCTGAGCCACATCCCCAGTCCTATTTCATATTATATTTACAGACAGGGTATCACTATTAGTGCCTCAGTTTTGCTGGAGCTGGCTTTGAACACACAATCCTCCTGCCTCGGCCTCCTGAGCTGCTGGGATTACAGGTGTGCACCACTGTGCCCAACTAGACTTGGGCTCAATTTAGCTAGCATATAATTATTAAGATGATTATTTACTAAAAAAAAGTAACAAAAATCTTTAAGGAAGATGATGTGAGAAATAGCATGGGGTTATCTGTAACATTCCCTAAGACGTTTGTAGGGATGGGTAAATGTCTGGTACAGATTTTGTGTGTATGTTGATATATGTGGAGGACAGCTGTTTATTCAACGAAACTCTTTTTATCTCAGTCAAAAGGCATATCTTTTTCAAAAGAAATCCCTAGGTTTTTCCTATTTTATTTTTCCTCTTCTAGGTGATTCATTTAATAACCACAAAAAAGTGCTTCTCAAGCTTTGCAAAAATGGTTAGTTTAAGACATTAGAAGAGAAAATGAATAGTTAAATCTATCATTTACTCTTTTACAAACTAGAAAAAGATGACAGATAATTAACCTATGATTATGTTATTAATATATTCATTCAGAGCCAAATTTGAGTTTCCACAGAATGCTGAGATTCATGGCCAAATTAAGCTGCAATTATTGGCACAGTATAGCTGTTTATGTTAGATTAGGCCAATATAAAGATTTTTCTAATGTGGGTGTTACAGCCAAAGATGGAACCAAATGAACAAACAATATTTAAATCCTCACTCTATGTTTAACTTTTCTGAAACTAAACTCATATTTGGCTCTGCATACATGATACCAAGTGTTCAGTTTTAGAAATAGAATATTTTTTGCTGATATGCCAAATTATCCAGATGAGCATTGAAATGTATCTTTGAAACTTTATCCTCAAAAAGTTTGCTATTATTTTAGAGAATCAATTAGTTTTTTACCTCTTTTTTTTTTAAAAAAAAGGAATAAGAGTGAGAATCAGTCCATGTATTTAACATTGAAATTTAGTTTTTATCAAATCTCAGCCAAGTTCACTCATTTTTTAGAATTTGGGGGATTATAAATTCATATTTGTCATCTTTTACATCTTTGCCCTATAAAATAGTAAAACAAAAAATACAGTGGAAGCAGCAAATGCTTTTCTGATTGCTTGCCAATTTTATTTTTATAAAAACTGAATAGCAAAGTCAATATTAGAGAACAGAATATTTAAAAATTTCTTTTAAAATAAACTCCTTGGAAAAAATTGAAACTAAAACATTTGTGTGTGAATTAAATTATTTTTCTACTTCCCAAATCTCTTTACAACATTATTTGTTTTGTTTGTTTTTGATTACACACATACACACACACACACACACAAACATGTACACATACACACTTCTAAAAGAATCAAACATCTATTTTGATTAAGTGCCATGGAAAAATTATTCAGATAAAAATTAAGTAAACATTATATTTCAAACTGCTAAAACACTTGGAAAAAGTGATGATTACATGCAAAGAATTTGTGTCCAGACAAAACATATTTCCACTTGGGCCCTATCCCAATCTAGGTCTAATGATTCTAAATCAATTATTGAAAGTTCCAAAACCCCACTACTTTTTACTCATCTGTAAAAAGGAGAATAGATTATCTACTGCAAGAGTTTTGCAAAGAGTGAAGTGGTTTATTTATGTAAAGCAGCTGGCCCAATGCTTAATGAAGTAATGCCTTTCTATACTTCTGATAATCATTAAAAAACTTGATTAAGTAATTGCTGTTATTGTTCTACTGGGAGAACTTAGAAGACACTGTTTATTCCAATACCTTTTTCTTTTAAAACCATTCTTTTCCTACAAAGTTATTTTACTAGAGCTTTTTATAATTATTCAGTCAGAGTTCCAATTATTATTGTTGTGTAACAAATCAACCCAAAATAAAACAGTTATTTTATTATGCACTTTGACTTGGTGGGTGGGAATTCAGGATGATCGTAGAGGAGATGACTTTTGTCTGTTCCATGACATGTGTGCCCTCCAGTGGTATGCCACCGCGGCTGACGGCAACTTGATAACTGAGGCATGAACTCACCTAGAAGCATCTCTACTCACATATCTGGTGGTTGGTGTTGTCTGAAAGCATGAATCTCAGCTGAGGTTTTCCGTTGGTGCACTTGTATGAGGTCTGACCATGTGGCTGGGCTTCTGGTAATATGAACAACTGTGGAAAAGCTGCATAATGTTGTTAGCCCTGTAACTTTCTGAGTACAAAATATAATGCATGTATAGTTTTAACCTTAGGATGAGACATATATAAATAAAGATTGCTGGCATAACTCTTTAGAACTGCTTCTCCATCAGAGAACAGCACTCCACCCGACCCCAGCTCTATCTCCAAAAATCCAAATGTGTGAGTCTTTGTTTTTCTTATCCCCCTTCGCCCTCTCTGGAACCTGTTGTTTGGCAGTGCTGGCCATGGAAGAGGACCAAGTAGAAGTTACAGGGCTTTTTCTGTCCCTGGAAGTCATTATTCTATTGGTTAAAACAAACCCATGTCACCTGAAATTTAAGGAGATACAATAAAGACCCCAACTCTTTGAATGAGAAGACTGATGAAAATTTGGGAGGCTATGTTTACAACCACCAAGGTCTGGGGATTTATAGGTTTATTTTACTTCTCTCCATTCCTTCTGCACTCCAGGAATACAATATTCCAACATCGCTAATTGAAATATTTTTGCCTCAATCTTCTTGTTCAACCAGATTCAAGTTAATGGAAGATGCCCTCTTCAACTAACTTTGGAAAATATGTCAATATTTTGAAATCCAACCTTCTTCAACAAATGAAAGAACAGATGATTTCTCCATCTTTCATTATTTTAATTCTTATATTTCATTTTAAAATATATATAGTAACCAAGTGAATTTCAGAATTAGCACTTACTAATCACTGACCTAATTCCAGGATACAACATTCCTTTGACTTCAAATATAGACATGATTAAGAGTTAATCCACAATGTGTCTTGAATTGCTGAAATATTGATTCCAGTTTGCTGATTTGATATAATTAACCCATGTAGTACATATACTAAATATTTCTACAAATATATTGGTAATATAGACAATTCTTTGGAAGCAGATAATTGTTAGAGAGCCACAGTAAGTGAACGTGGCTGCAAAATGTTATATAAAGTTAAATGTTTTGTAAGAAAAACATGTGAGGTCTGGGAATGTGGTTCAGTATTATAGTGCTTGCGTCATATACAGGAGGCTCTGGGCCCCATCCCCAGCACCACAAAAGAAGACAAAGGAAAAGAAATGTGTTAATTTTATTGAGAAGCTGGCTATTTGAGGGGGCTCTAAGTCAAATTTCCAACTCTACTAGATTCCATTGCTAAAATAGGTTTTCTGAACTTGAATTGTAGTATTTTTATTTTGCTTACTAAAAGGCAAATCAATATTTGTTTAATATCAATACTATAAATATATATTATATATGCTTTAAGATATTTGTATGCATTAATATCTTATGTTTTGAGTATAAAGTGCTACATGACACTGATCTGCTTTTTGTAATGCTATACAGAAAAGAATAATTACTTTTTGATCATGATTGATAATGGCTTTAATTAGTGGAATGGGAATCAATTAAATATTTTACTTATCACAGTAAAATGTACATTGAGCTGCACCAATTAAAGTTGTGACTTAACAAATAAAGATTAAAATTTGTAATCCATGGTCATTTATTAAACATACATGCCTGAGATTAATATATGTTGAAAATTGTGTAAGGGTCGTAATTATTAAATGAACATGTTAAATTATAAGCAAAGGTTTAGAAACTATTTGCAAAGGTCTTTGCAATTTGTAGATGAGTATGAATACAAATATCTGAGAATGAATACAAATATGGAATAAGCTATGGGTTGTTTCTCTCCCAAGTTAAAAAAAAAAGAAGTCTTTAGAATGGATTTGGAAGATGAATAAAGTAAATTAGAATTCATGGAGAAAAATGAGTAATGATCCCATAAATATTTCACAGTGTTTTAAAAGAAGGAAGAAGATTATGTATAAGAGGAGAAATCTGGAAAATAAACCAAAGGCCTCTTTAAAAACACAAGTAAACTGTCATTTGACATAATAGGATCTACCAAATGTTTCTTCTAGGTGATAACTTAACCACAGTATATATGTCTTTCCAGAGTTCAATTATTATGTGGAAGAATTGTATCTTTGAATTTGGATACTCCAGAAACAGATCCTGACATTAGGGAACTAATGCAAATAATATACTTGGGGGTTTCAGGAGACACTGGTGTCAGAATCATAGTGAGCTATATAAGGGAAGAAAATCAATGCATGGTGCATAATAAAGACAAAGGATATTGTGTGATTAGAAAATCATTAGAATACCCAATATAACTAACCCCTCAGAGTTATGGCACAAGAAGGGCCATCAACTTGGGGTACCTAACTCCTTTCAGCCACTAGGTTATTCATGGGTATAAGAATTTCTATTTCTGGATTGCTTCAGACAAAACCTGTATGAAATGAGATGCATATACTAGCAGAAGGTAATAGGTTGGATAACACAGAGCTAAACAGGTTTGGGGAATATGCCCTGGTACAGAAAAACTTGATGTACCTGGGCAGGGTAAATTTTGGCATTCATTGGAGTGGATAATCGTTTACGCATTTATTTATTTTTCTCATTAATTCAAACAAAAATTTATATGAGTCCAATATATGCATTAAAGTCTTGATTCCGTCAACCCATCAAATTCCATCAAAGTGTTAAGAAAATAAGTAAAACTCTGGTCATTCTTAATTGGATGTAAGCATGCTGTGTCCTCATTGCCTAGATTACTGCCTGTCACTTAGTGGACTACATATTTATGGAATGATTATACAAATCAGAAAGTAAAAGATAAACATTTAAACAAAATAATAAGCTAACTGACAGACCTGTGAAGGAAAATGACAACAAAATAGGTGATGAAAAACTAACGAAGTGGGTAAAGCAAAGTTGGATCCAGTGTTCTGAGATGGCCATATTGAAGTATGACTTTTGAGCATACAGCTTGTTAAAATCTAAAGCAAGTTAACTTAGCTATAAAAAATGATTTAGTTAAATTATTGGCAACTGTTGGTACTACCAAAGTAAAGATCATATTTGGATATAAATAAATCATGGGGTACTTTCTGAGCCTAAATTATTTTATTTAAAATAATGATCTCTAGCTCCATACAACTTGATAGGATTTCATTCCTTTTTGTGACATAATATATTCTATCATATATAAAAGTACCACATTTTCTTTATCCATTATTCAGTTGATGTACACAATTGGTTCCTATTTCTTGGCTATTGTGTGTAGTGCCAGAGTTAACATGCGAGACTGAGGTCTCCTTCAAATACTGATTTCATTTTCTTAGTATACAAACATAGGAGTGGGATTGTTAGATCATATGACAATTCTATTTTAATTTTTTGAGAAGCCCCTTCCTGTTTTCCTTAAACACTAATAATTTACATTCTATGAACAGTGTGCAAGTTTACCTTTTAACTATGTCCTCATCAGAATCTGTCATCTTTATTCTTTTTGATAATAGCTATTCTCACTGAAATGAAATGTTATCTTCTTCTTGTCTTTATTTTCATTCGATTAGTGATGCTGAACAATTTTTCCCCTACCTATTGATCATTTGGATATCTTTTTAAAAAAAATGTATATTTAGATTTATTGCCCGTTTTTAAATCAGATTATTTATTGATATTTGCTATTGAGTTTTAAAGTTCTTTATATATTCTAGATACTAATCTCTTGTCAGATGTATACATTCAAATATTTTCTCCCATTCCATAAATTTTCTCTTTAGTGATTGTTTCCTTTGTTGTGCAAAGCCTTTTTAGTTTGATTTAATCCCATTTGTTTATGCATCCATTTTTCCTCTTTCCCTGCCCAAATATGTCCTAAAGTATTTTCCCCATGATTTCAGAAAAAATGTAAACACAGAATCATAATTTAGGATATTACATTTATGACTTTACTCTGTTTTAAATTGATTTTTTACATGGTTAGCGGCAGGGATCTAGTTTCATTTTTCTGCATGTGAATATACAATTTTCTCAGAACCACTTATTGAAAAGATTGTCTTTTCTCCAACATGTGTTCTTAGCACTTTTGTTGAAAATCAGTTGCCTTGGATGTGTAAGTTTAATCTCTCCATTCAATTCCATGGGTATATGTATTTGTTTTAATGCCAATATCATTCTGTTTTAATGACTAGAGTTTTGTAATATATTTTGAAGTCAGAGTATAGGAGCTCTCTCCATGCCTTCAATGCCTCCCCTCCCCTTTCCTTTGCCCTATGCTGACTGGTTACTTTGAATACTTCCCTTTCCTTACCCCATGCTGATTGGTTACTTTGAATGTTTCTCCTCCTCTTTACCCCATGCTGATTGGCTGCCTTCAGTGCCTCTCCTTTTCTCATCCCATGCTGACTGGCTGCGTGCCTGACATGGATCAATACCCTATTGGCTGTAACCTAACCTCAGGGCCATGATTGGTCCGAGGACCCTATATAAACTGTTGCACTAACTGAAATAAAAGGGTCTGCTTCTCGCTCTGGCAGAGCAGTTTTACCTACTCCCAGTGTCTGGGTGAGTGACTCTGCAACCGTCCACCCCATAAACCCTCGGCCTCCGAGACCCCAGACCTCGTCCCATGGGACCCCATTCCTCGGTCCCCTTGTCCCGCGGGACCCTAACTTGTCAAGCAAACCCACAAGATGACTTTGGCTATTCACAAATTTTAGTGATTCCATATAAATTTTAGGATTAACTTCTTTAGTCTTGTGAAGACTATTATTGGTATTTTGACAGGGATTGTACTGAATTGATAGATCACTTTGAGTAGTATGGACAGTGTAACAACATTGAACCATCCAATAATAAACCAGGGTATGTTTTTTCAAATTGTTTTTTAAATTTTTTTCATCAATTTTTTGTAGGTTTGATTGCAATGATCTTTCACCTTTGGCTAAATTTATCTCTACACATTTTATAATTTTGTAACTATTGTAATTGAGATTTATTTCGAGATTTCTGTTTTAGGAATGCTATGAATATATAAAAATGCTATGGTTGTATGTTGATTTTTGTATCATGAAACTTTTATGAATTTATCAGTTCTTATAATTTTATGGTCTTTAGTGTTTTTGTTGAAAATCAGTTGCTGTAAATGTGTGAGTTTTCAAGAAAAAAAAAATCTAAAGACTCCAAAAAAGATAATGCCATCTGCAAATAGTAAAAATTTGACTTCTCATTTGAGTGCCCTAAATTTCTATATTTTATCTTTGCCTGATTGCTTCTTTTAGGACTTCCTGAACTATGTTGAATAAATTAGTGAAAGTTCGCATCTTTGTCATGTAGCATCTGGATATAGAAACAAACCTTCCAGCGGTTGGCTAAATATAAATGACGTTTATTATGTTGAAATATGTGCCTTCCATATGTAATTGTTCAGAACTTTTATCATGAAGAGGTGTTGAATTTTATCAATCGCCTTTTCTTAACCTATTGATATGAACATATTGGTTTTGTCCATATTGTGTTGTATATCATGTGTCTTAATTTGCTCATGTTGAAACTCATTTCAATCCTTGGGGTAAGTCCCAATTAAAACTAAGAATAACCTTTTGAATCTGCTGTTGTATTTGGTTTGCTAGCATTTCATTGAGGATTTCTGCATCTGTGTTCATCAAGGATATTGATCTGTAACATGTGATTATTGTTGTCTCTGTTGAGTTCTTATCTGGTTTTTGTTTGAGAGTAATAATGCTGGTTTCACGGAATGAGTTCAGGAGAATTCCATCCTCTATTTATTTTGTTTCTTGGAGTGATTTAAGAAAAATTGGCTTTTCTTTTCTTTTTTTTTAATGTCTGGTAGAACTCAGCAGTGAATTCATTTGGTCTTGGACTATTCCTTGACGGGTGACTTTATTACTGATTCAGTCTCTACTTCTTATTGTTCTGTTCAGGTTTTTTATTTCCTCATGATGTATACCTTCTGGTAAGGTATGTGTATCCAGTTTTTCTATTTTTTATATATTATCAAAATGAATGGCAGGTAGTTATTCATAATAATATTTTATGATCCTTTGTATTTCTGGGGTGTCATATGTAAAGTCTCCCTTTTGATCTATGATTTTATGACTTCTCTTTCTTCTTCTTCATCCTGTCAATTTTTTTTTTATCATTTCAAAGAAAAAGGTCTTCATTTTGTTGATCTTTTTTATTACTTTTGAGGTTTTTATTGTTTTGTTTCTGTTTTTTAGTCTTAATTTACTTGGATTCTTCTTTATGATTTCTTTCTTTCTAATTTAAGTCTAGTTTGTTCTTGTGTTCTTTGTACCTTGATACATAGCAATCAGTTGTTTGAGATATTTCTGCCTTTTGGATGTAAGTGTTGGTTATTATAAATTTTTCCCTAATAACAATTTTTTTCTGTATCTCACAGATGAGGTTGTATCTCCATTTTTATTTTTTCAAGATAATTTTTAAAATCCTTACTGATTTCAAAGGACCTCTGCAGGAGCCCAGCCAAGGGCAGACTAGAGAGTGCTAGCCACCAATCACAGGGCAACCCAGACTGAGGGGAAGGACTGCCCCTGGGGACCCCTGCAGGAGATCAGGCCTAAGTGAGGCCTGGGACCCCTACTCAGTTCTGTGCCAGTGGGAACACAGGCCAAGGCCCAGGACCACCTTCAGGGATCCTCGTGGAAGCCCAGCCAAGGTGACGCCCAAGATTTCTACCCACCAATCTGCCAAACTACAGGGGAACACGGACTCAGGCAAAGGACTGCCTCTAGAACCCTGATGGCTAAGATTCAGGACTGCCCGCAGTTTAGTACCAGAGCACCTGCCGATCCATGAGAGCCCAGGCCCAGGGCTAGAACCACCACCTGGAATCCCTGAGGGAGTTCAGGCCAAGATCAGGCCTCGGACTGCCCTCATAGTTCTGTGTGAGAGCCCAGGCTCAGGACAGCCCCTGTACGCATTTGGGATCCAGGCTGTTCTTCCTTCCTGTATCCATGTTATACACTGCACCAATCCCCATAGTTCTTCCCATGTATTAGCCTCTACTTTGGGTCAACAGACAGAGCCTGGAGCCAGTGGCCCACCAAAGCACTGCATCTCTGATCAATCATCCCAAAGCCATTATAAGTCCCACCATTTTAGCCCCATCTCTGAAAGTGTTTGCATCCATCTTGGGCCACTCCCACTGCCATGTTGAGTTACCTCCACTACCACCTCCATCATCTTTAGTGGCAGTAGAGTCCATCTGCAGACACCTACTGGGGACTAGAAGTGAACTCCAAGGTGAGATACAGGTAATGTGTAGTGTCACTACAAGATGATAGGATAGAAACCACAGTACCTCAGATAAGCATAGCAAGAAAGGAAGATACATAATCAACATCAAAAAAAAAAAAAAAAAAAAACAGGGAAGAAAATGCCCTAAATAAACCAAGATACTACAATAATAGAATCCATTGACAGCACAGGTGATAAAAAGTCAGAGAAAGAATTCAGATTGTACATAATTAAAATGATCTGCAAATTAAAGAATGACTGAAATACAGGCAAAAATTGATCACTCATACAAAGAAATAAGAGAGCAAATAAAGGCAACCACTGATTATTCCAAAAAAGAGATAAAAGAGCAAATAAAGGCAACCATCAATCACATGAACAAAAAGATAAGGGAGCAAATACAGATAGTAAAAAATTACTTTAAGAAAGAGCTAGAGATTGTGAAAAAAAAATCAGGAATTCTTGAAATGAAAGAAACAATAAACCAAATAAAAAACTTGATAAAATCATCAACAATAGATTAGATCACTTGGAAGACAGAACCTCAGATAATGAAGACAAAATATACAATCTTGAAAATAAAATTGACTATACAGTAAAGATGGTAAGAAACCAAAAACAGGACATAGAAAAATTATGGGACAGCATCAAAAGAGCAAATCTAATATTTATCAGGATAGAAGAAAGCACAGAATTTCATACCAAAGGAATGCACAATCTCTTCAATGAAATAATATCAGAAAATTGCCCAAGCATGAAAAATAAATTGGAAAATCAGATACAAGAGGCTTACAGGACACCAAATGTACAAAATTACAGCAGATCTACTACAGAATAAGAATAGAATTTTAAAGGCCACAAGAGAGAGGAATCAGATTACATATGGGGGAGATAATTCGAATCCCAACAGATTTTTCAACCCAGACCCTACAAGCCAGGAGATCATGGAACAATATATACCAAACTCTGAAAGAAAATGGATACCAACCAAGAATCTTAAAACCAGCAAAATTGAGCTTCAGATTTGATGATGAAATAAAAATCTTACATGAAAAACAAAAGTTAAAAGAATTTACATCAAGAAAGCCTGCACTACACAGCATAGAAGACACAGGAGCAAACCCACTTAAATATAATTATCTTATACTAGACAAAGGTGCCAAACACATACAATGGAGAAAAGATAGCCTCTTCAACAAATGATGCTGGGAAAATTGTAAATCCATATGCAGCAAAATGAAACTAAACCCCTATCTCTCACTATGCACAAAACTCAACTCAAAGTGGATCAAAAACCTAGGAATTAGACCAGGATCCCTATGCCTAATAGAAGAAAAAGTAGCCCAAATCTTCATCATGTTGGATTAGGACCTTACTTCCTAGACAAGACTCCTATATCACAAGAATTAAAATAAAGAATCAATAAATGGGATAGATTCACACTAAAAACCTTCTTCTCAGCAAAAGAAACAATCAATGAAGTGAACAGAAAGCCTACATTCTGGGAACAAAATTTTGCCACATGCACATCTTATAGAGCACTAATCTCCAGGACATATAAAGAACTCATGAAAGTTAACACCAAAAACACAAACAACCCAGTTAATAAATGGGCTAAGGAGCTGAACAGACACTTCTCTGAAGAAGATATACAATCAATCAACAGACATGAAAAAATGTTCAACATCTCTACCAATTAGAGAAATGCAAATCAAAATTACTCTAAAATTTCATCTCACCCCAGTCAGAATGGCAATTATCAAGAATACAAACAATAAATGTTGGTGAGGATGTGGGGGAAAAGGCATGCTCATACATTGCTGGTGGGACTACAAATTGGTGCAACCAATCTGGAAAGCAGTATGGAGATTCCTTAGAAAACTTGAAATGGAATCATCATTTGACCCTACTATCCCACTCCTTGGTCTATACGCAAAGGACTTAAAAACAACATACTACAGTGATGCAGCAACTTTAATGTTTATAGCAGCTCCATTCACAATAGCCAAACTGTGGAACAAACCTAGATGTCCTTCAGTAGATGAATGGATAAAGAAACTGTGGTATATATACAAAATGGAATATTACTCAGCAATAATGAATAATAAAATTATGGCATTTGCAGGTGAATGGATGGAGTTGGAGAATATTATGCTAAGTGAAGTAAGCCAATCCCAAAAAACCATATGCTCAATGTTCTCTCTGATAAGTGGATGTTGATCCATAATGGGAGAGAGGACATGGGAAGAATGGAGGAACTTTTGTGAAAGGGGAGGGGAGAGAGGCCATGGGGACAGTAAAGATGGTGGAATGAGATGGATATCTTAGCCCTAGCTTCATGTATGACTACATATATGATGTGATTCTACACCATGTACAAGAGAAATGAAAAGTTGTGCTCCATCTGTATACAATGAGTCAAAATGTATTTTGCTACCATGTATACCTAAGTAGAATAAATAAATTAAAAAAATATATAGGACCAGTGAAACTCCAGATCATGTACAGCCATAAGAATGGGATCTCAATTAGAAATAAGTTATACTCCATGTATGTATAATATGTCAAAATACACTCTACTGTCATGTACATCTAAAAAGAACAAATAAAAAATAATTTTAAAAAAGGAAAAAAATTCCTCTCTAATTTCTTCCTTGATCCATTGGTTTTTCAATATTAATGTTTAATTTTTACATGTTTTTATATTTTCCAGAGTTTTTCCTTGTTATTTATTTCTGGTTTTATGGCATTCTGATCAGAAAAAGTAATTCAATATGATTCAAATATTTTTAAGTTTCTTGAGAATTATTGCATGGTATATAATCTGTCTGAGAATATTTCCATGTATTAATGACAAAAACTGAACATTCAGTGGTTACTACTATTGCAGTCTGTGTCTCCCTTTATGTCTATTAATACTTGGTTTACACATTAGAGTATTCTAATATTAGATGCATATATTTAAAATTGTTATTTCTTTCTGCTGAATTAATGATTTTTGTCATTAAATGATGTCCTTTCTTGTCTGTCTTACTGACTTTGATTTAAAGTCTATTACATCTGATATAATTATGAAATGACCTACTTTTTTTTTTTATTCCTCTTACTTTTAGTATATGTGTGTCCTCAGAGGTGAAGTGAATTTCTTCTCAGCAAAATGTAGTTGCATTTTGATTTTGCTATCCATTTAGTCATTCCATGGCTTTTTATTGGAGAATGTAATCCATTTACATTTAAGGTAATTATTGATACTGAAATTATTTTATGACTTTTTTTCTAACTTTATTTTAGCTCTTTTTTTCTCTCTCTCTTACATCTTCTTTTGGGTTAAGTGTTTTACTTTAATACTCTGCTTGATTAACTGCTTACTATTTTTGGCTTATTAAATATAAATTTTACTTTTTGGTTAGCATGATGCTTACAAAATTCATTTTTATATATAACAAGTTAAATTGAAATAATAAAAACTTGAGATGATCTTAAAAATAAGAAAAGCAAGAAAAAATAAAAATATATTAATAAAAAAGTATACTCGCTCTCCATTCTTATCCACATTTTGAATTTTTGATGTCCCATTTTAAAACTTTCTACATTGCTTATCTCTTAATATATTAATGTAGTCCTTAGCTTTTAATTGTTTTAGTGCTTCATCTTCTAAACATATAAATAGTTATGTACCATATATACAATATTGAACATACTGAATTTATCTGCATATTTACACTTTACCAGTGAATTTTAGTCCTTCCAATATTTTCACCTTACTCATCAACCTCTTTCCTTTTCTTCAGTTTTAAGAACACTCTTTAACATTTCTTGTACAATAGGTGTAGTGGAGATATATTCTCTCAGCTTTGTTTGTCTGAGATTGTTTTTATCTCTCCATTTTTGAGGAATAGCTCTACTGAGTATGGTATTTTCAGTTGAAATATTTTTTTTTATTCAGCATTATGAAAATCTCATATTACTCTCATCTAGCCCTTCAAGCTTCTGCTGAGAAGTCTTCTGTCAGATAAAATTATTTATTTCTTTTTTCTTGAATCCTTGAAGATCTTCCCTTTGTCTTTTACTTTTAGAACTAAATTTTAATGTATTTTGATAGGTGGTTGAGTTTAATCTGACCAGTGACTTTTGACCTTCTTGTACCTGGATATTTGTATCTTTCCCTAGGTTTGGAAAGTTTTCTCTTATTATTGTTTTAATAATCTTCCTATCCTTTGGGCATTCTCAAGTCCTTTTGAACTTCAGATTAACTGATATTAATCTAGGTCACATTTGTGTTTCACAGGTTCAGAAAATTACAGTATCAGGAGTGAAAAAGTGTGCCTTAGGCCTACTCTAACTCTGTCACTGATGTAGGCCAAAACTTGAGTCTGTCCTACTGGTGCACAGATGGTTTCCAGATGCTGGAGAGGTCCAGAGGTTCCCTCTGTGAAGCCTTTGGTTTCTGCCTGGTTCTGGTTCTCAACAGGGTGGGCCCAGTTCTGAATTCCAATACAAAGTCCTATACTACCCTTCATGCCCTACTCTCCTGCTACCCCTGGTTGAAGGAAGGGTGTTAAAGACAGTTAGTTACCTGGCTAACAGTACCAGTGGCTCAGTTTGTGGGTGTTGTCTTCAGGGTAAGGGTAATCTGGCACTGTTCAGCACTTCTTGATACCTAGTGCCAAGGTATAAAGTGGTGTCACCCTGTACCTAGTACTATGGTGTCATCCTACTACTGGGTGAAAAGTTTAAGGCTTATTAACTTCCTCCCCCTCTCCCAATCAGGAAGCATGTGTCTCCAAGTTCTTTGGAGCAGGGGAGAGCTGACACCAGAAACCCTCTTCTTCCTGCCTTCTTCGATGGATGCATCTTTTTTGTTATTGTTGTTATACAAAAAGCAGGTACCATGGCCTTCTATCTGGCTTTTGTGAAAGTAGTTTAGTGTGATTCAAACTGTTATTTCTATGGAGAATGATTGCTGAAGGATTTTACTCACTTGCCATCTTATTCTGACTCCCAATTGTATGAAATTTTCATTTGTTTAGAAGAATCTCTGTTTTCTATAAGACATGTAACCCAGGTTTAATTCCAATTTGTAGTCTATAGGAGTTGTGTATGTGTGGTAAAATTTGAGTTTGTTTCAGCAGAGTTGTACTTGAGACTACTCTGGATTGACTTTGTTTCTGTGTGAAAAATTGACTAAATGCTCATAACTAAAGTATAGCCCTGGGGAGAGTTTAGGACATTAATGATGAGAAAGATCAGGAAGATGGGAAGACATGCCACAACTGATCCTTCACTGAAGTCCTGAGCTGAGAGCTCAGAGAATCTGGTAACTGAATACTTTTGGAGAAATCAACTTACTACCATTTGACATCTTACAAGGCTACTCAGTAGGGTTTGTATAGTTCTGGATGTCATATCATGGAAAACAGGAAAGTCATATGTTTAAACCTAAAAGATGAATAAAGCTGATGCAGAATTGGTGACTTCATTTTTCCTGTACATTCACAGTAACTGTCAAAGGACTTTTACATAGCTGGTGTTAAATAAGCACATTTCAAATCAGATGGAAAAAAAAATGGCCTCATCTCTTGGCTACTTTCAAGCCTAATATAACCTGTTCCAAAAAGTCGTCATAGCTCTGTTGGCTTCATAACACCCATGTGCCATGTGAGCTTTTACCATCTGAGTTTATAGTGCTTTATTACTTTTTTATTGATTTATTGCTGAAAAACACTCACCTCAAACTATATATAATTAATAGTTTTTTTAAATTGCACCTTGCAACCAACAAAATGCTTTCATATACATTATTAAATTCTCACTGGGATAATGGTTTTTAATTGTTGTAAAGATATAAAATTTAAGTATCTAATCTGCTATAAATTGTACTTCATGCACAATCTCCCTAATCCTTTGAGATGATAAATTCATATGTTTATGGTCTATAAGATAAAGGATCTCTTCATTTTATTTATTTTAAAATTACCTTCTACATGTTTATAATTATATCTATTATTTATTGAGTTCCAAGAATACACTAGGTTCTTGTCATGTTATGAAATATTTATAACAACACTATGAAGTAGGTAGAAGGAAATGAAAATCAATTTGTAGGTAGCTTATTGTTTATAAATTGTATCAATAAATATTATTTCTAAGAATAAATGACAAGCCTAATTTTCTATATAATCCCAGTAGATAGACTCCTAAACATACAATTTTTAAGTCTGTCATGATCCGGTTTCAGGTATCACTTTATATGACCTCATCTGCAGCCTCACCATCTATTCCCTCCTGTAGATGTGTGTATTCACTTTCTCACTTGCTACTTTTGTGCTTACAGTTCTTTCAGTACAAAATACTATGTTTCATTTTCTACTATTTGAATTCATACCTGAAATCTACTCTGAATTGCCTAAAAATTTGAGTGACATTTTCTTCTGATATTAAAGTATCTGTTCTTATTCCCACATTTTATTATTATAATTTTTTTCTTAAGATTGCACTTCTTTCTGTTTTAATACCAATGATTTCATTTTATATGTTTTATGGTTTAATAATTAAACAGTATTTATTTTGATTCTCTGATGCCCTTTTGAGAAATTTTATTATTGTCCTAATTTAAGAAATGGAAAGCTAAAGCTTAGTGAAGTTAAATGACTTCCTCAAGTTCATTATGTGTGTGTGTGTGTGTGTGTGTGTGAGCGCACGCACACATGTAAGAGACAGAGATGGAAACAGAAGAGTCCTTTCTTTTTGTCATACATTTTGTTCAATATTTTGCCATGTATTTTCTTGAAGGACGAGGAACTTCTAAGGAATATAGAACAGAGAATTGGAACTTCTAACTTTCAGTGATGCTATAATATTAGAACAGGTCTATGGAATTACTGACTTTGAGAATGCATATCCAGCTTCACATTTGTCATCAGCTCCCCTGACATTCTTTAATTGAGTCAACATGTGCAATGAGGCCTGTGACTGAAACCATGGCAAGGACACAACAGGATGAGAGGAGATAGGACTTCTTCACCCTAAGTGTCTTCAAATTGTCATAGCATAAGTCTCTTTTGAACCCCATCCAAAGGCAATTATTTATCAGAAGAATCTTCATAACTAGTCATAATTGACTTTTTTTGAGAAATTCCCTTTCTCATTGCCCTTAAATAGATCTGCTATTTCTAAGCTTTCTGTAGATCAAACAAAATCTTTTTCCTTTATTTCCATGATACAAAATCATCACTGAGGCAAGCGTAGATCAAAAAAGTACATCTAGCATCATGATCCCTTTTTAACCTCCACACATAGCAAATTTCTGCTTTCTCTTTATGATCAAACTCATTTACATGTTAAGAAAATTCAAAGAAAGAAGCAACAAAAGATGGAGGTTGGAAGTGTTTTTAAAACAGAACTTGATGAGCTCTTTTGAAGATGTCAATTTATCTCTCTGAATTTTTCAGGACAGTGTCAGATGAACATTTCCCCAGGTCTCTACACAGAAAGAGAAAGTAAACAGACTGGTTTAAGGGAAAAGCCCTTTGGAACAACAACAACAACAACAAAAAAATAGACTTTGAGTTTGGCCTCAACTCTAACTGGTTGTCCAGCCTTGTTTAACCTGGTTTTTCCTCCATTTCTTCATTTATAAATGAGGTATAACAGCATTTCCTCAGGAGGATGACTTTATAGATTATTAGTGATCATACATATAAAACTACAGTGTGATAGTTTTTACATAGGAAATATCTTTCCTTTTTTCTCATGCATGCAGACCTCATACATACAATGCAAGAGATAAAACCAAGTCTGATGAGACCAAACTATTAAGTTGCTTTGGCTCTCTGCAGACAACACAGCTAGCGTCAATGAGTACTTGTGGTTTCTTTCTTATGCATAAGCATTCATCACTTACAGCAAATTAAGCCAACTGAATTTGGTTTGTCCATAACACAGCCATATGCACTTAGTCAATATGTGCAGAGCTCAAATTAGAGAATGTCTGTGGGGAAAATAATGTTATAATTATCTGATCATTATAGATGTGGTCTAATATTTGAAGGATGTGTGCATGTGTACATGTTTATCTATATATGTAAACATATATAAAATACATACATTTATATATATTCAATACATTTATATTTATATATTAAATATTATATAATATGTGAACTGCATTAATATATCACATATACACAAATATCTTCTTAACTGACATTGCTATCTTACTGAGTCAATTGCAAGTCTGTGTAAAGGCATTCTTTAACTTAATCAGACAAGTTCTGCCAAACCAAAAAGAACTATGTAGAATCAGAGTAGAATCAGAGAGGTACATCTTTTCTGTGGAATGGTAATATCACTCTTTCTATATGTGTGACTGCAAATATTTCTTTAAATTGTGAAAGATATTCTTTAAATATAACACCATCGATATCAGTGTTCAAGGTCCAAAAAATCAAATAACACCTGGCAGTAGGTGTTTTGGGGATAGTAATGTAATATACCCTGAAAAAAACCCCATAAATGAACTTTAATAGAAAAAAATTCATAAAGAGATCATTTAGTTTCAAATATCAATACTCCAATATAGTTTATAGTAAAATATGAAATTAAAATCATGATCAAAATATCTAATTTTGACAGATTCAAAAATTCCAAATTGTATAAACTTTCAACTTTTGCATAAAAATTTACTTCATTCACATTTATAGAAAACAAAAATTGACACATGGCAAAAATACAGTATGAACATTTCAGCTTCAAAACAAAAGGATTTAATTACTACATGTCTCCCATCAAAAACACACCACAGATGTTCATCTGAAAATGCATATTTTTAAATTAGAATTTTCTACAAATAAAAGTGATTCATCTTCAACTCCAGGTCCTAGATAAATTGTGTCACTTCTTACATGATAATCAGTCACTATTTTAATTAGAAGTTGTCATTCACCCCAGCACCCCAATCTCTGGGAGAGATCAAGTAACGTTTTGTACAGCTGCTCCTGTTCTTTGCCTGTCATCTTGGCCTGACTTTGAATTCTTTTCCCCCACCTTTTCCTCTCCTTTAGAAAACCCCCCTCCTTCTTTCCTCACTCCCACTGAGCTGTCAAGAGTCGAAATACTGTGATATGAAATCATTGTCTCTATGACTCTAAAAAAAGGAAAGCTTGCACTAGATTGTGATCAAAGAGAATCATTTATAAGATAGATGCAGCATAAGACCTCAGGGAGTGTTATTTTCCCTCCAAAGCATCAGGATTATGTGAAATAATAAAGACAAAGAAAGATTCTTAATCCTTTTTTTTTTTTGCTGTTAACTGCATGATTGAGGTTTATGCTATACAATTCTTCTCATTTTTGTTGCTTTGCTATTCAGCACCATTTCAGAAAGATGTCACCTATGAACATATAACTCAAGTTTAAAAATAAGAATGAGGGATATACAAAGTATAGGTCTCACTTTTGTTAGCAGCAATGGCTGAATAATGAAAGTAAAGCTATAACTTATTTTACAGAGGCAGGAGGAATTTGAGAGGAGACCCATAATGTTAGCATTATCATGTGACCATGAAAATTGGGTAAACTTCTTGGTTCTTTGCAATTCTCTTGCCACCATCCTTACAAGGATGTGTTTACCTTTTAAAAACTTTTCATTGCTACATAAAAATTACATCAAACAGTGAATTTCATTACCACATGCTCAATTGTAAATAGCACAATTTGATCAATTTCATTCACTAGTACCTGCCTTTATTTTTCCTTTTATCCTACCTTAATCTTTTCCTCTACACTATTAGTCTTCCTTTCTTGTTCATTAGATCCCCCCTTTCCTGCTTTTCTCTTCTAGCTTTCACACTTGACAAAAATAGTATGACCTTTGACTTTCTGAGCCTTATTTCCTTTAACACACACACACACACACACACACACATATATATATATAAAATTTTCTTTGTCCATTCATCTGTGGAAGACACCTAGGCTGATTCACTACCTTGACTGTGTAAACTCTGTTGCTATAAACATATGTATGTATCTCTAAGGTATGCTGAATTTTGCCCTTTTGAATAAATACCAAGGAGTGGTATAACTGAGTCATATGGCAGTTCCAGCTTTAGTCTTTTGAAGAACCTCCTTACAGATTTCCATAGTGGTAGCATTAATTTATATTCCCCAAAACAGTGTAAAAGAGTTCCTTTTGTCCCACATCCTCATCAGTATTTAATGTTATTTGTATTCTTGATGCCATTTGTACTTCTTTTGAGAAGTCTCTGATCAATTTGTCCATTTATTGAATGGGTTATTTCAGGGGGTGGTATAAAGCTTTTGGAGGTTTTTTTTTTTTTTTTAATGGATTCTGGATATTAATCTTCTTCCAGAAGAGTAGCTGGCAAAGATTTTCTCCAATTGTTTAGTTTCACTCTTTAGGCTGTTATTTTTTTTATTTTTATACAGAAGATTTGTATTTGGTAATTCTTGACATTATTTAGAATTACCTCTCTATTTGGTAATTCTTGACATTATTTCCTGAGTTATAGGAGTCCTATTGAGGAAGTTGTTTTCTATACCTATATATTAAAGTGTTTATCTTATGTATTTTTCCTACCAAGTATAAACTTTCTAGTCTTATTCCTAGATCTTCAATACATTTTGAGTTGACTTTTGTGCAGGATGAGAGAGAGGCATGTAGTTTTAGTCTTTCAAATATAGATAGACATTTTATCTAGTATCATTTCTTAAATAGACTATCTTTTTCTTCAACATATGTATTTCAACTTTGTCAAGAATCAGATAACTAAGCCGGGTGCGGTGGCTCAAGCCTGTAATCCCAGCATTTAGGGAGGCTGAGACAGGAGAATCGCGAGTTCAAAGCCAGCCTCAGCAATGGTGAGGTGCTAAGCAACTCAGTGAGACCCGTCTCTACATAAAACACAAAATAGGGCTGGGATGTGGCTCAGTGGTTGATTACCCCTGAGTTCAATCCCCAGTACTCAAAAAAAAAAAAAAAAGAATGAGATAACTATAGATGTGTGAGTTTGACTCTGTGACTTTTATTCTCTTCCCTTGATCTACATATGTATTTTCAGATTAGTACCATACTGTTTTTCTTACCATTGCTCTGTAAAATAATTCGAAGTTGTGTGTTGTGAGGCATTCAACATTGTTCTTTTTGTTCAAGAATGCTTTGGTCATTCTGAGTATTTTGTTCTTCCATGTGAATTTTAGGATTGTCTTGTTTTTTTTCTAGTTCTGTAAAGAATGTCATTGGTATTTTGATGAGGACTGCATTAAATATGTGTGTTACTTTTGGAAGTATGGCCATGCCATTTAATCAATATTAATCTTGCCTATCTATAAGCATGGGAAATCTTTCTATCTTCCGGTGTTATCTTTTTGTTTTTTTTCTTTAGGTCAGAGTTTCATAATTTTTCTTGTAGAAGTCTTTCACCTCTTTGAGTGGATTTATTTCTAATTATGTTACTGAAGAAGATAGTTAAAGAAAACCTGCATGAAGAGGAAAATGATAAAAATAACCAAGATAATTTATTTTAAAAAATGAATCTAATTTGAAGAGTATATGAGCAATTGAGAATTAGGATTAAATCAGACAAGAAAAAGAAAATAAATTACAAAAAGCAATACCTATCTCTACATAATCACACTGAATGAAAATTATCTCTACTTTTTAATTAAAAGACATAAGATTTCAGATTGGATTTAAAAAACCAAAACAAAGCTATATGTTTTGTGTAAGAAAAACATCTCACAGGCATACACATCCATAGACTGAAAGAGAAATGATAGAAAATGACATGCTATATGAGTGGAACCTGAAGACAAGCAGAAGTAGTTATTCTCCTATCCAAATAAGCAAACTTTAAAGTCACAATTAGTCAGAAGAGATAAAGAAGATTAATTCATATTGGTAAAGGGAACAATCATAAAAGAAGATATAATAATAGTAAAGATATATGCCTTAAATATCAATGTACTTACTTAAATATAACTAATAGTACTTAGCATAAAGGCTCAGATAGTCCTCAGTGAAATAATTCTGGGTGACTTCAGTACACTGTCTCATCAATAGATAGATCATCCAGTGATAAAATCAACAAAGTTACTACAGAATAAAAGTATGCTATAGATCAAATGAAGTTAATAGACATCTGAGAATATTTCCTCCAACAGGTGAACATACTTTGCAGTTCATCAAGGAACTTTCCCCAAAGTAGGTCATATTTTAGGTCAGAAAGTAATCCTACCAAATACAAAAAAGTAGTTGAAATAATTTCTGAATCTTATCATATTATAATAAGTGAAATTTGATGTATACAGTGAGAGAAACTATATAAAAACATTAAGAATGAACTCTACACATTTGAATAATGGGTAGATCAGGGGAGCAATTTTTAAAATTCTCATAATCGAATGAGAACAGAAATAGCAATATATCAGCAACTCTGGGGCACAATGAAGGCAGTTCAAAAAGGAAATTTTAATTCTGTCAGTGCCTACACAAAAGATATCAAATGGTCCCGATAAATAACCTAGTAATACATTCCATGGTTTTAGAAAAACTAGAACAAAACAAGTTCAGACACTGTACAGGGAAAGAAATATAAAATAAAAATCCAAATTAATGAAATGCAGAATAAAAGTGCAATACAAAGGATCAATAAGACAAAGAGTTCTCTGAAAATATAAACAAAATTCATAAACTCTTAGGCAAATTAATGAACAGAGAGAGAAGATTCAAATTAATAAAACTAGACACAGAAAAGTATATACCACCACAGACACCACTGAAATTCAGAAGAATATTACAGACCATTATTTTTAATAAATTGAAAATACTAGAAGAAATGAATAGTTTTCTAAACACATGGAACCTACCAAAAATGAATTTTAAAAAATTTAGAAAATTTTAAAAGACTAACAAGAAGAAATGAGATTGAACATAATAAATATTCTTCAACAAGGAAAAGTCAAGGACTAGAATGATTCTTACCTGAATTCTACCAGGTGTTTAAGGAAAAGCTAATGCCAATATTCCTCAAAGTATTCCATGAAATAGAAATGGAGGAACCTGTTCCTGATAAAAGCACTAAAGAAAACAGCAACAAAAACTTACCTCAACATCATAAAGATAAACTAGCAACATAAACTTACCTCATCATCATCAGACAAACTCAAAGTCCACATCATGCTTAATTGGGAAAAACTGAAAGTATTCCTCTGAAATCAAGAACAATACAAGGATGTTCACTGTCATTTTTTATATTCAATACAGTGCTTAAATTTCTAGTGACAGCAAATAAGCAAAAGAAGGAAATAAAATGAATAAATAGAGAAGTCAAATTACCACTGTTAGTAGATGATATGACTCTATACTTAGAAGATCCAAGAAGCTCCACCAGAAAACTTCTAGAGCTGATAAACAATTTAGTAAAGCAGTGGGATACAAAATTAGCATACAAAGGTTGAAACATTTTCTATACACTTGTAATGAATCTACCAAGAAAGAAATTAGGAGTGCAATTATATTCACGATACCTTCAAAAATAAGATAAAAATAAGTGTAACAAGGACATATTTATGTTGTAACGCAGTTACAGTCTTTATCTATATAACACATGCAGTGGCTAATGTTTATGTGAGAGAACAAACCAATGTGCCTTGGCTTTATGAGAAAATAGTTTTTGTGACCACTTTTAGGTGAATGCTTTAACACTAAGTTCATAGCCCAGTCAAGAGGTAATCCCACCATTCTCTGTGCTAGGCACCAAACACTGCAATTCAGATCGTTCCTTCTCTTGTAAATGTTATTACAACCAGGAAAACTGTCACTGAGCTTCCATTTCTCAGCGGTGATGATAATAAAAATGAATAATGGAAACATTGGCCATTTTTATCTCTGGTTTTTATGGAATACTCTTGTTGTCTTTCTTGGATGTGGAAAGTGACATTTTAAAATGAAAAAAATGAAGGAAAAGAGGTAGTTTGCATAATGGCATTCTGAACCCAGATTTTAAAGTGCTTATTTATTTATATTCTGGTTTTGAAAATGTAATCATTTCCTCAGTCTCTGGGCACATGTACAGGAAATGATACATTCATTCATAATTTATTCATTTAATTTTTAGCTTTATAAAAGTCTACCCACTGCCATAGGCTCTGAGTAAATATAAAACATTAAATATACAATAGCAAAATAAAAGTTAAACAATAAAAGCAAATTACAGAAATGGTTTGACTTTGAAATCTTGAAGGTAAAGTAGCCAAGATGTTTTCAGATTAACATTATAAAAGCAGTAATGTAAATTGCTACTTAAAATGTGTGTGTGTGTGTGTGTACTACTAAAGGCCAAGAGAGGAATGGCCATTTACAATTTGTGTAGAAAATCCAGTGCTCAAACAACACTGGAAAACAAAAATTGAAATGCCAAGCCTAAGGACTACATGGAGAGAAGTCATGTTTGTGATCACAGAATGAAGCAAAAACAAAACAAATTTCATATATATATAAACTATGCAGGTTTGTAGCTCTTCTATAAATGTTGGGAAATTTCTGACTTATGAAATGTTTATACAGAATTAAATTAAATGTTTGGGACAAAGTTTGCAAAGGCAGTTTTAAAAATCTCATAACTATTGAAACTGATCAAAATTAAAATATTTATTTGAAATTTTAAGTGTGAGAGTGGCAAATACATGTGTACAAAGAGCTATCTCAAATGCAAAGCAGTAAAAACGATATATAGAAATGAAAGACTTATAAAAAGTGGATGTTTCTTCAAAGAAATATTTGCCCTTGATTAATGTTGTACATGATGTGTGGTACTTCTTCACGTATTATATTGCTCCAAGAGCCTAACTTGTTAAAGTTGGAGGTAGGAAGGAGTTGGCAGAGGCAACAGCACTCTATACTCACTGAGGAAAACGCCCTCAGAATTTATTAATTATTGTTCTCAGGCAGAAAATAATTTCTGGCCCGAGAATAAGATCTGACTGTGATAATAACTATGAAGGTACCATAGGACTAGGTCATGGTATCACTGAGGCTGCCCACTCTCTTTTTCCTGTGTATAGCCTTCCAGTGAGTCTAGGTGTTCCCTCTACCCTGGAAGAAAAAAATAAAATGAGAATACGTATTGGAATAAAATTGAAAAAATTTTATCTGGATTTCTTTTTTCAGAATATCAAGATTCTTTATGTAGAACTCTAATAAAAAGATGTATTCTATCATCTGAAAGGACTTCAGCTTAAAACTGTGAAATATGGAGGCTTATGTAAAGTAGAAATGTAAATTTCCTAGCCATGAGGATTATTATGTACTCAGAAGGTTAATCAAAAGAAGTTGAATAGCTTTCCTTGGAGGCCTCTATAAATGATTTCTTTTTTTCCATGAGCATTAATTCCCACCTCTTCAAAAAGCATTTTCTTGCATAAGCATCTGGATTTAATTAAATAAACCACCTTTGAAATAAACTAAAACAAGTAAAATAAAATTTTTTCTTCTTCTACTTAAAAAAAAAGGCCTAACATTGAGTTTTAATGGAATATCCTGTAATTTTAGAGGATGTAATGTTACTCAGGGCCCTAACTGAAGCTCTTTCCAACAACCAATACTGATGCTAATCATTTGTTGTCTAATTTAGTTAGGTCTATGACTCCTACAAGTCCTGACCTTGGATTATTGTACTGCATAAGTAATAAGAAACATAAATTTATTCTGTGTCGTATTTCTACTAATGCTTACAAAATGCGATTTATTCATATTACTGACAGATTGATGATGTAAACTTGTTCTGAATTATGCAGTTTTATTTCAATACGTGCTTTTAAATTTGAAATAGGGATCTAAACCATTTTTATTTTCCTTTTAATTTTACAATATTGACTTTGGATGACTGTGTATATGGCTGGAAGAGGAGCCATTGTGATCAGAAAGCTTTGCTTTGATTTGACACTGAAGACAAATATTGACTTTCAGTTTCCAGTCGGCTTGGAGTCTACCATCCCTCTCTTCAAATATACTTCTCTACCTCACTATTGGTATCAGTGAGCTTGTTCTACCTAATTGATATATTTCTACAATGATGTAGTCATTTATTTGAATATATATCCTTATATATCTTATTTGTAGGCATATATATAAACATGTTTTTTCAAAAAATATGGTAATTATCAGTAAAAAGCTATCTATAATTAAAACATTCTGAGCATGAGCAACACAGGGAAACTTGCTCAGCTTAATAAAGTTCATCTGTAAAAATCTGTAGGTAATATCATATTTAACGGAGAAAGACTAATGATTTTCCCCTCAGATTTGGAGCTGGTTTAGGATGTCTATTATCTCCCTCAGTCTGAGTTGCTATGAAAAATACACCATGAATTGCATAGCTTATACATAAAATATTTATTTTTCACTTTTCTGGAGGTTGAAAATATTAAGAGTCCAAGATTATGGTGTCAGTACTCTGCATATTGGTGAAGGCCCTCTGTCGGGTTTGTAGATGGCTATCTTCTGGTTGTAATCTCATAGGACAGAACAAAAAGAAAGCAAGCTCTTTCATCTGTTCTCATAAGAGCTCCAGTGCCGTCCATGAGGGCTCCAATCTCATCTTAATAACCTCCCAAAGGCTACATTGGAGGTTAAACTTCAGGATAGGAATTTGGGAAAGAAGCACTCAGTCCACAGTCCCAATTTCACCACTTTCATTCAAAAAAGCGCATTCAGGATCTGTGTCAACACAAAAGTTTAGAAAGAGAATTTAAAAAGCTCAATAAACAGAAAAGGAAGAAAACACTTCTGTTTACTTATAGATAATAATAATAATAACAATAATGAGAGTAAAATTCCAATTATTGCATGATTATTTAAGACCCAGCCCAAGTTACACAAAATATCCATTAGAGAAATTAACAAGGTTACAGGAATCAAGAAAGATATATAAAAGTTTATTGTAATTCCAAATGCTTGCAGGGAACAATAGGAAATGGAATTGAGGAAATGATAAATCTAACAAAATAGATATGCATGCTGAAAATAACAGAACATTCTTGAGACATTTTAAGAAACTAAATTGAGTGAAATACTTTATTGAGCATACCTAACTATTAAAATGGAAATTATACCAAATTAATCTATAGATTTAAATCAATTTTCTTCTAGAAATTAATGGGTATTTTATAAAAATTGACAAACTAGTAATCAAAATTTAGAATAAAATTTTAAAAACTTAGAAGAGGCAAAAAATTGTGATAATAGAGAAAAAATTAGAATATACACTAATGATTTTAAGACTAATGAAATAGTAATTAATGCAATTTAGTATCAGTATAGTTTACTGTCAATTCCAGGAAGAACTGATATATTGATGAAACAGAATAAAACATCTCAAAATAGATGAACACAAATATGACCACTTGTTTCTTGAAAAAAATATTTAAGTCATTTCAATGTGAAAATGATAATATTTTTGAAATATACTGCCCAAATGATTGGATATCTTTGTGCATAAAATGAACTTCAGATCTTATACCAGACACATTTATTCAAAATGGATTATAACACTAAATGTTTAAAGCTAATATTAAAGAGCTTTTAGAAGACAATATGGAAGAATACATTTACAAGTTTGGGTATATATATATTTCATAGCTTATCTTATTATACATATATGGTATGTATTATACACACGTAGTTTTGATACATTTCCACTCATGAGACTACCACTGCAATTTAAGAATGAACACTTCAGTCAATTCTCAAGTTTCCTGATGCCTCTTTGTAAATTTCTTTTGAACTGCCAAACTCTTTTTTGAAGTAGTTATACCATTTTGCATTTTTTCCAGAACAGTAAGATAACTTCAGTTTCTTCAATTTCTTCTTGTTAAATCTTGGTATGGTCATTTATTTCCATTCAAATCATCCTCTAGATATAAAGTTGTGTCATCTCATGGTAGTTTTAACTTAAATTTTTTTTGGGGGGAGGGGTTACTGGAACTTGAACTCAGGGGCACTCAACCCCTGAGCCACATCCCCAGCCCTATTTTTATATTTTATTTACAGATAGGGTTTCACTGAGTTGCTTAGTGCCTCACCATTGCTGAGGCTGGCTTTGAACTCACAATCCTCCTGTCTCAGCCTCCCGAGCCTCTGGGATTACAGGCGTGTGCCACCTCATCCAGCTTAACTTGAATTGTCATATAATATTTCTGAGCACATTTTCAAATGCACAATTGCTATCCAAACATGCTAATTTAAATAATTTGCTCATTTTTATATTAGTTTATTATCATACTGAGTTTAAAAATGTTATACATTCTGCATGTCTTTTGCAGATACAAAATTTCCCAATGCATAATATTACTCCATTCTTATTATGTCAGATGGTTTCCACTAATACAAAATTGTAACCAAAGAGATCAAACTAATAAATACAAGTGGTAAATATATGGTTTTAAATTTTTTAAAAGACTATTGTAAGATGATTGAGAAAACACAACTGTTCTGGACGAAGTGGATGAAAAGAAAATCCCTAAACAAAACAGGAAGAAATATACAGAGCTAGAAATCTAAGTGAAAAATATCAAAGATTTCAATGAGTGATTCAGACATAGCATCAAAATAATATCAGATTAGAAAAAAACTGGAAAAATATTTAAAATAAGTAATGGTGCAAAAAGTAATTGAAACAAATTTGCAGTCTTAAAATATGTTCTTCTATTACATCAAATATTTAGGAAAGGCTTAAGTTTAAACACCCTCACATAGACATACTCTATACAGTTTGGTTTAATTTTTAGGACAAAGAAAAACCTTCTGTGTGTGTGTGAGAGAGAGAAAGAAAGAAAGATATATGTGGCTTTTTTTGTCATTTATGTTATGATGGAATCTACTGTGGCCACAGAATTACTGATGTGGAGCTGTTAATACACTCCTGGAACACTCGGGTTCTGCCAAGTGCTGGAGAGCTAATCGCTAATATTTTGTTTGAAATTCACACTTGACTTCTTCCATGGGTTTTCTTTTTCTCCTTTCTTTCATTCTCTGTCTTGCTTATGTTTCAGTAATTAGAATCTGCTGACTTCCTCAAATCGAAAGTGTTCATGTTTTCTGATAGCCTAGAATAGTTAAATTATAAACAGTTTTCTTCAGAAGAAGATAGACCTTCTCTGTGTAACAATATGGTTCTGGCGCCTTCTTTTTATCTAAACTATTAATAGCTTTTCCAATCTCTCCTAAATCATTTGCATATTCAAGTGTTTCTTTCTTTTTGGACCAAGTTTTGAAATTTATATTTTATCAGGAAGTTATCTTGTATTAAAGCTATTGCTAGAATCTCCTAATATTTTAAATTTGTGACAGAATAGTGTAGATATTATTCTCATATCGTTATTTCTAGTTGTAGTCATTGTTGTTGTTAATTCTAAATATAGATATATGTTAAACAAATAGTGCTAAGTTATTATATATGTTAGGTAAATAGAGCTATTTTAATTATAGGTAGTCATTCCAATAATCTTTGAATTCCATGATTTCACCAAATTTCAGCTACTTAAATTAAAAAGTGATGTTTATTGGTGTCATAATCTCAATAATATAATAATCTTAAAAAGCAAGCAATTTGATATACTTGAATAAAAACAAAACTTTCCTTAGAACAAATATAGAAATAATTTTGATTGACATATTTACTTGGAAGATGAAGGTAAAAACTTCATGAAATGAGAAAAAGGAAAAAAATGTGTTACCTATTTGAATGAGTTCTAATTTAAATTTTATTTGATTACAATTTCAATTTACATATAATTATACATATTTATGAAGAACAGTATGGTATTTCGATTCATGAATTGATTTAGCCAGTAGACAAAAGTGGCACTTTAAATAGAAATAGCTTTTTAATTTCTTTTCTTTTTATTGGTTCTTTGTAGTTATACATAACATTAGGATTCCTTTTGACATAATTATAAAAGCATGGAATATAATTTGTTCTAATTCAGTTTTCAGTACTTTTCCTTCTTCTCCCCTCCTTGCTCCCTCTGTTCCCTTCTCTCTGTTCTACTAATCTTTCTGATATTTACTTTTAGTTCCTTTTTTTTTTGTAATTAGTGTCAGTGGATACACATGATGGTGAGATTCACTGTGGTATATTCACATGTGCATAGGAAAGTTAGATCAGAAATCATTTCATTGTTCTTTCCTTATCCCTTCTCTCCTTTCTGCTTTCTAATCCTCTTCTTCTACTCCATTGATCTTTCTTTTTTTTTAATCACCTCACCCTAATTTTGATTAGCTTCCACATATCAGAGAAAATATTCATCCTTTGACTTTTTGGGACTGGCTTATTTTACTTAGCATGATAGTCTCCAGTTTCATCCATTTCCAGCTAAAGACATAGCTTTTAAATGATTGACCATAATGTTTTCAGCTTTGGCAAAATCAAAAACAATTCTCAGTTTGACATCATCTTTATCATTTTGCTCTTAATAAGGAATGAGACTCAGAAAATCTGAATGTATTCTTTCATATGTGGAAGCTAGAAAAAATAAGAGGAAAACCAGGAATCCCATGAAAAGAGAAGGAAAATCAGTGGAATAAAAAAGAGATCCAGGAGGCAGGAGGTGGTAGGGGAAACGGAAGGAATGGTGGAATGAAATTGACCAAATCATGCTATGTACATGTATGAATATGCCATGTGAATGCAATCTTTATATTTATCTATAAAGCATAAATAAAAATAAATAAATAAATAAATAAAAGGATACCAGAGGCATAGAGGAAGAGGAACAGGGGAATTATAAAAGGAGATAAAGAAGGACTGAAATGGAGCAAATTATATCCCATGCATGTATAATTATGTGAAATAAACTTCAACATTTTGTATAACGATAATGCACTAATAAAAACTTAAAAAAAATTAGATGTAAGTTTGAAAAGAAAATCAGTCTATAGGTTTTGCTGCTGCCTTTTTCTTTACATAAAAATGAAATAATATTTTGAATCATTTATATATGACCAATAAAATTTCAGTTATTTTAAGTGAGAAGTTTTTCTCCCCCATGTCCATTATCAATATTGGACCAATTCAATTTGAGTGGATAATGACAGGAAGGGGACTTTTCAAGGTCATTGTCTAGCAATCAACCTTTGAGGGGAGGGCTGACTAAGTAGCTTTCTCATGACAAGAAAGAATGGCTAACATGTCAAAAATAATTCCTCTATGGCAAAATCATGGGCTGAGATGTTAGACTTTGAACAGTCATAATTGATTTAATCCTTCTCTTTTCTCTGAATTTCTGTAAAAGTATTTGATTTTCTGGTACAGGCAAAGGACAAGGCTTTGCATAATCCCTTCTATCTCCATCACTGCTCCATGCCCATATATAGAGAAAAGAATAAAAGTTGACTAGCTCCTTTGAGATCCAGAAGAAATAAATATGAATGGCAAAACGTAAACGTAGAAAGAGCTTTGGTCACTAATGGCATCTTTTGGTTGCTGTAATCTGGATTTTTATTCTGTGAAATATATATTTTTAGCAGTTACATTAGGATTACTTGCTAATAGACAGATAACTCTTAATTGTTAGGCCATAATACTAATTTATTCAATCCATAATCCTAAGCCAGAAAGGAGTAATATTCATTTAATATTGATAGATTTTTTAAAAATATTTTGTGGTAATATTACTTAAATGAAGAATACATTAAGTAATGAGTTGGGGTAATTATATTTGTTGCATAATCTCAAGCAAGAAGAATCATCCCTTCTTTTAAAGGAGTTAAATTTAGAGGCTAAAGTAACAGCATGAGCAAAAATCGAATTTTCCATACGCACACTGAGTACCCTTAACACCCAAAGAGGGATGAGCTTGTCCTCAGGTAAAGACTGGACTAAGGATCTAAAATTCAATTTCTACTTCTGTATCTTTCATTTCTGCTTATATCAAAAATATCTTTAATTTTTTTTCCTTGCAACTAATGAAAACTTCTTCACAGTCCATATACATAATGCAGACATTGCAAAATTCTTGGAGTATATCCCTTACTGTCTGGCCCCTTAGAGACAGACTCATCCTGTCTATGTTGTATGATTTCAAATTCCTGGAAGATGATCATTTGAGTCAGGTGCTCACTTTGATTCAGATAGCTACAATTGGGCCAAATTTCAGAGGCAGAAAACTCACACTGTAAACTGGTATTTAAAAAAAAAAGGTAATAGTTTGCTCTTTACTGTTCATTGGTAAACACCATCAAATTTTTTTCTTCTAATTTTATAAATGTTGGAGGATCCTTCTGTCCTATTCTTCTTCATAATTAGACTTGATCTTCAGGCAACAATAAATTATCAGCTTTCTTCCTTTCTCACTTGCTACTCATATTTTCAAAATGGCTTATGTGATTGAAAATAGGAGAAGAAAAATAGGAGGAGAAGGAAGAGCATGTGTGACTATTTTCATCCTCCTGGGTGTAAATGACCTGCTTTTCTCTGTTTCTGTTTCCATGTGGCAAGCACACTCAGGCCACAATGAGTCTTGACTTCTTTTGCATGGCTTCATTCAGCTTTGAAAAAAAAAAAAAAAAAACAGTAAGACTGTGTTCTGTATGTTTATTAGTTCTATTTAGTATTTGTTAGATTATATTCAGTTTTCACAGATCCATAGAATAAAATAGCAGTGACTTTAAAATGATGTTTATTTATTTCACAAATATACAAAGAGAAAAGTCAAAAGGAGAAATAACAATAAAAGTTTGAATTTGTTACAAAACACTTCTATTTTAAGCCATTGATTAGCACATTGTGACCTGATAACATCTGCCTAGAAAACAAACTATGAAATATTGTGTGTGTGTGTGTGTGTGTGTGTGTGTGTGTGAGTGTGTAATTCTTTATTACCAGGAATAAAGGGAAAAATGATACTAGGAAAAATCAACAGTCTTGGGTCCAATTCTTCACCGCATATAGCTTTGGTTTTTGAAGAGGGAAGGGAAGAAAAGAAATACACCCAGCCGGGAGCAGTGGCTCAAGCCCCAAGCGGTGGCTCATACCTGGGCGCGGTGGCTCACGCTTGTAATCCCAGCACTTTGGGAGGCTGAGACAGGAGAATTGTGAGTTCAAAACCAGCCTCAGCAAAGACGAGGCGCTAAGCAACTCAGTGAGACCCTGTCTCTACATAAAACACAAAATAGGGCTGGGGATATGGTTCAGTGGTTAAGTACCCCTGAGTTCAATCCCTGGTAAGGAAAAAAAAAGAAAGAAAGAAATACACTCACTTCATAATACAAACTTTTAGCAGATTCACCATCTTCACCAACCTGTCCATTATACCATAAATTATGTTTTGATTTATACTGGAGTCTCAATTTGAATAAAAATTCAATAAAAAATTCTATATTTCTAGGAATATAGAAATATGACTTAATATCTCTCTAAAGCTATAAAAATCATTAAAAAGTGAGAGTTGGTATAAAATATTTAATGTCTATGTCTCTTTTATACATCACTGTGTCCAAAATAGGCCATACATAAGAATAGTTTATCAGTTAAGCACTTTACTTATGAGACATGTTAACTTAATTGTTCATTATTAACAAAATATTCTTCCTTCAACAATTTTATTAAGCAACTGCCATGCAACAGATATTGTGCTTGGCTCTAGGGGATTATGAAGCTTAATTCTTTATCACTACAGACCTGAAGGACCTTATATTCTGGTGCTAATCACTGTATTATAGGATGTATCACAGATAAGCCCTCAAGGATAATATAATTTTTATTTCTTCTTGCTAAACAAACTAAAAATTACATTATACATACTCTCAAAATACCTTTTACATAAACTTTCTCTTGCATTTTGTCTGTATTGGTAGAAATCTCAAAAGAAAAGAAAAATATGCAGGTCTCATGTTTAGGAAAAAGGGAATACTGATTCTTTTGCATAGTCTGTTTGGTGAGTGCACACAAGAATACTAGCCTAGGAAAATCTAAGAGTTAAATTCATTATCTTGATGAATTCATTGGGCTTCAGATCTAGCTGTTTATATTTTGCTTGATCAGCACAGCTTTTTCAGTGAAGCAAGAGGTCATACATATCTCAGAGCTAGATACACATTAAGCAAGCTCTTAAGACATTTATAAATTCAGAATGACAAGTGATTAATTCACTATGAGAATTATCACTGTCACAGGAACAACAGCACACACACTCATCACGATCAATCCCTTTTCTCTAGGTAGTCTTAGAGGATCGGCTCAGTCATATTTTTCTGTAAGACATAATAATCATAGGTGTCATATCAACTTCAGGTTGATTTGACTAGGAATCATATTTGACCTGACACTCCTGAGTGGACAAGGGGCAGTGCTACTGACAAGCCCGTGTCAATATGTGCACAAACACAGGCTCTACACAGTACTCCATGTTAATGTAGAAAAGAATGAAAAAGGAAAAAATTAAAAAGTAAATAAAGCATAGCCCCTGTATTAGTAAGGTTTTTCAAGAAATAGACAAATGCAGACTATGTATATATAGTCAATGACTAGAATATATATATACATACATAGGTGTGTGTGTGTGTGTGTGTGTGTGTGTGTATTTTTGCCAATGAATGTTATTTGTCCCATTGGACCATGATATCATTTTCCCATTTCTCCTCTTTCTGGTGGTCTCTACTTGCTTTCCTTCCTTCTTTGATCCCTCACTTCTTTTCTTGTCTTTTTCCTTTCCTCTTTTTTCATTATTGCATTATTGACCAAAGAAATGCTTATTGTTTCAAATCAGAAAACCTCTTTTTAATCTTCCTGAATAATTCACAGATTCTTTCCTCATAGCAAATTTGACAGCCAATAGTCACAATACTTGTGTTTTTGTTGTTGTTTTATTTTTACCTCTTTGGTTTGTGTTTAATAATATTTGATAGCTTGGTTTGTAAACTATTGCAGATGCTAAGGACCCATAGAAAAGCAGGGTGTCAGAGTGAAAGCAAAGATTTTACTTTAGCTCCATTGTAGTGCTGTGATGATGAAGCGGCTCCCAGATTCCAAGCACATTTCCTCCCAAAGTGCTCATGTAATAAACTGTCCATACGCATTCCCAAGATTCAGTTTTCACAACCAATAAATTAGGGAAGCATGTTCACAAGTTACCTCAGAGAGCTGACATGGGTATCTAATAAGGAAATAGAAAACTCTTTGAAAAGAATAAAGCAGCTTTGCTATGAGTTTGGGGAATTGTTAATTATTGATGTTATTAAGCTTAATTAAGAACAAACCTTAAATAATTTATCTAATTCTATATATTATATTCTTCAAAATGTTCTATCATTCTCTAAATGGCTAGTATATTTTGTTTTATGACTGAAAAAAGAATGTTTTCCAGAGGATAATTTAAATTCTTGCTACAAGGATTATTTTTTTTTAGTACAAATTGGTCTTTGAAATCAAGACTCAACATGAATCATCTCTGCATGGGAGCAGGTAGTGTTTTCAATATTCATTTAAAAATCATATGAAACATTACAAAACTAAAAACACTCAATCCTTTTCACATATTTTATTCTCCAATTAACAACCTTTAAAAGAAAATTTAATTTATGATATTTATCTATGCATGAATCTATAAAAACATACAATTTATTTCACTTCTCTATTTTATGGCATTTAAATAAAAATAGTTGATGAATGTGTAGAAATATTCAATCAAAAATGATGCAAGAAGAATTAGAAAATTTATATTTCTATATAGCAATTAAATCAGTAATTAAAAACATATCACCAAAAATATCTTCAGGTTCAAGTAACTTCAGGAATAAACTTTTCCTAGTTAATAACATCAAACTTAGAGTAAATATTTTCTGGAACACATAAAAAGAAAGAACACTAAAAACTTATTTCATGAGGCTATCACTGATATTAAAATTAAAATATCATTGATTCATTTATATAGAGAGATTATCATCTCACTTATACAATAGAAATTCTAACAAAATACTAGCAAATCAAGTTTAAGAGGTACATTGAAAAGAACAATATATGGCAGTCATGTTATATGTATTTCCAATACACAAAGACGTTTTAACTTTCAACAATAAACTGATGTAATTCATAATAATAATTTTTAAAGAAATATAGAAGGATCTTGATAGTTCTAGTGAATGCATTGGATAAAAATCAGGACATTCCCTTCATGGATTGCTGCATCATTGAGAACTATTTTGCAAAGAGCACAGATGGCCATGGGGTTCACCTGATGAGTTCCTCTTTTTCCAGGGACCATATTCCTGGGATGCATAATGTACCATATCTGGATGAGTTTCCTTTTTTTAAAATTTACTCATTCTATTATGCCAGAAAAATTTCAATGCCCCACTTCAGTAGTCGTGCTAAAATTTTAAAGTATAATTCTTGAAATAGAATTGTCTTTTAGCATTTCAAATACATTAAATCTTCTCCAATATTATGTTATTCCAATATATAATGCATATGAATGCTGTTTCAGTGAATTCTACAGTTCACTGATACACATTATTGTAAAAATGAACTGTTCAAAAATTTGAGAACTAGATTCTTTTTATACTAGATTCATTTGATTTCCCAAAACTTATCCACAAATGGCCCAATTATCAAATAGTTAGAATATTATAAAACTACTGAAAATCAGCCTCATGGAAAGTAAAATATCTAAATTAAACAAAATGAATATAAATTCATTTTATATTACTTTCTTCAAGTAAGCATTTCCTCTATTACATGTTTCTTCCTCTATTACCATGTTTCCATGTCTCTATGTGATAAGTGGTATGTGCCTTTTCTAAAAATACAGATCAATTTTTCTGTATGTATAAGAAATATTACTTCAACTTTTGACAGCATTGAAGTACTAATTTACACTTCAGAAACATGATACTGTTAGGCAATCAATGTAGGGGTTAGCAGCTGCAAAATCAAGGGTTTATAAACCTTCTGGCCATAAATATAACTCTATTTTGAGTGATAAAAAAAAAGGAGTATTCCTATACACAGAACTATACTTCTTACATTCTGTCAAGCAACTTATCTTCCAGGTGCTTAGTCAGCAGGAAATTTACTTTAAGATATTATATGTAGTACATTAACTTTCACTAAATCTTTAAATCTTATTTATGCATTTATATATGCTGAATGTATAATAGTCAGTTATATGTCAAGATAAACTTTCTATAATAACATTATGTATCTGAGTTTGCTTTGGTGGATCAGTGTAACAGTATTTTTGTTGTATTTTTTATTATCAGGCCTTATTGTGAAGTCGTTGTCCCCCAAGGGTTGCAGGATTTTACAGTATCTAAATCATCACTTTCTTGTTCCCTCAAAATACATAGAACTGAATTTTCTGCAGTCATAAGTAGGCTGAAAGTTTTCAGTTCAATACCACAAAATGTATGCCAGTTTGGGTGAATTAACTGTGAGTTGGGAGAGCATCATCAGTAATGATGAGAAAACATGAAACTCAAGGAAAATACACATTAACAAGGAGGGAAACACCTTTGTCTCATGGGCACTGACTGACAAAATCAACATGGATTTTTGGGTATTTGACATAATGTTTCTTTGCTTTTCTTGAGAAAAATTGGTTTTCTCATTTACAAATAAGTAAGTACCAAAGGGATTTTAAATCAGAACAAAGTACTTTGGGAATTCAATATTGCTTTTCCAGGACAATATTTTGGGAACCTGAATGCAGCTTTTAATCAAACCCCAGATACATGTATAGACTCCCATTTAGAGCATTAAATTATGTATGTATGTATGTATGTACGTATGTATATATGTATGTATTTTAAATGTTGGTTAGAAGGGTCTCTCTCCTTTACATTCTTCCTACTCTTATCATAAGATATCTTGATTTGCAATAAAGAAAATTAGGAATATACTTTATTTTAATGCTTTTATTTTTCCTAAAAGTGACTAAGTTAAGATAAAAGCAAGTGAAAATTTTCCCTTAAATTCTTTGCAAATTTGCTATCTTATCTTGGCATGTTCTGAACCCAACTTTAAGCTACACTCCCTAATACTCTAATTATTCTTACTGTTTTTTTCAAAACGGTGATCACCTCTAATCAACTAAAAAACTTGTTTCAAAAAATTTATTGTATCTTCTTTTTTTTATTAGAATGTAATTTTCACAAAGAAGAAATCTTTGAGAGTTCTAAATTCTTTTTGGAGATGTTTGTATAATGAATGCTCTTGGGGGAGAGATCATAAATTGTCCCTTCAGAAAAGATGGCAAGTTTCTTTGGTTTCCAGTGTAATATAATATTTCACTCCAAGACAAAATTTGGTAGTTCACTTGCAGCCATGAATATTGAAGTAGACACCTCAATATTTAGATTTAGACAGTCTTGGACTTTCTCAGTAGTGAGGCAAATCCCCATGTGCACAGCATCTCCTAAAGCCATTCTCTGTTTCTTTCTATAGCTTAATGCATCAGACATTATTACCTTGTGTACATAAATGACTACACAACTGGTGGAATTCTACATCACGTACAACCAGAAGAATGAGAAATTATACTCCATTTATGTATGATGTATCATAGTGCATTCTACTGTCATGTATAACTAATTAGAATTTTTTTAAAAAAGAATTGTTGACAAAATAAAAAAGAGACAAGTGAAACTATTACTAACATGAAGGTCATATTGCATTCTATGCCCTGAGTAATATATTCCTTTGTCTCTGACCAAAAAAGTCTTGTTTTCTCAATCAGCATCATGAAATTTGACATGCCAACTTACTAGCTAACAAATAGCAAAACCTCAGACTCTTCACAATTGTTGAACCTGATTCTATGTAAATGCCTATGAAATTGTATAGTACATTGAAGGAGCTACACAGATTTATTTTAATAATATTGAATGAATGAACAAGAAATTATATACAGCATTTGTGTCAATATATAGTATTTATGAAATGATAGACCATGATAATATTAATTTTTTGGACTAGAATTACATTTATGTTAACACAATGGAAGAATCATAGAACTGAATGGCTGAGAATTAGACTTATATCAAGCAAACGGGAAGTATAGTTTGAGTAGCTCCTACTAATCTCTATGTAACCTTGAGAAAAGTTTTCTCATTCTTAATTTCTTAGTTGTAAATCAGAAGTAATATATGGTCCTTGTGCTATTATGAGACTACATTAGATAATGTAATAATTATTCTACTATAGTGTATTACTTTTGTTGCTATTTTGCCCAGATCCCTTAATCATCCTTATTATAATAATAGCATGACTTATTATAAGCCCATAACTAGGGCAATAAATTACATGTCCCTGTTGTTATCTCCCAAGTGACAAAACACTTTTCATAACATGCTTCAGTTCAAAGTTCTTCTTAAATTTGTAGCTTGATATCTTCAATCTTTATGAAAAGAAACCCCAGTTATTATCTCTTTAAGCATTGCTTGTGCTTTCCTCCTTTCACATTCCTTCTCTTTCTTCCCCCCCTCCTCCCAACCTTCTCTATCTTCTCTTTAATATTCATCTGCCTATGTTCCTTTTCATACTCCTTATTTTCTCCTTTTCTTTGTCTCTCTCTCTTTCTCTGTCTCTGCCTCTTTCTCAAATTCAAGGTCACATTGTAGAACTCAGATCATCTGTATGTATGGCAGGCCTTAAAAACCCTATGTCATCTATATCTCTAATGCTCTTTGATGTGCATTTTTACAATTTGTCTCTCCTGGGTTTATCCCCAATATTTTCTTTTGACATATCATCCAATTCCTTCTTCACCTGCATGAACAACTGTTAAGCCCCTTGAAATCTTTTTGATGTAGTTTTCAATTTCATAATTTTTATATTTTTATAGTCTTCTATTTCTATTTCCAACAAGGATTCAAACATTTTATTTTTAATAGGCTCATTTAGCATAGTTACTTTAAAGTCTGTGTGTGACAATTCTTTATCTCAGGATCCTAGTGATTTGTCTATTTTCTTGGATTTTGGTAATGTATCTTCTCCTCATACTCTTGATGATTTTTGTTTGAGTGATGGACATTGTATTTTTAAAATACAGGGGAAATAAAAAGAAGTGGAGGCTAGATATAATGTTGTCTTCCTTCAAAGAAAATTTATTTTTGCTTCTGGCAGATGGCTAACGACACTAGCCATTTGGATCGCATAAATCTAATCTTAAGAAATAAGATAATGTAAAGTTATACTCCAGTCCCTGAGAGTATTTATATTTCAGTCTCTTCTTTAATCTTATAATGTACCTATCTGGGGACTCAACTCAGAGTACTTGAGATTTTCCAGGTCACCATCTCCCTGAATGACCCACAACTCTAATTTAGGGCTTGTTAGAGCTTCAAGATAATCAACATTCCTTTCTTACTTCCTGGGCTCATAGTAACTTTTTAGTATGTGCCGATAGATACTTAAGGGACCATATGGCCCCACATGTGGAGTAACATTTCTAGGTGTATTAGTTTTGCATCTCAACTCCATAATTTATCACTGCCTGTTAGCTTGTTAATGCCTTCAATACATACATAAAATCCTTCAACTTTCATAGCAGGTTTCAGTAGATGGGTTGCTATTACTGAAATTCCAATGCATCCTACATTTTTCCATTACAACTTACCCTTTCAGGTGGAGCTATGCAAATCAGTAACTAATTAAAATGAGAGACAGTTCTTAAAATGTAAATTACTTACACTACATAATATCTTTCTGAGTTGCTCTCTATAACATCTCAAATCATTCATTTTTGTATCTCATATTGTAAGGTAAATATATAATAAGTATTTTGAACAATTTCTGCAATAATTTTAATTTTATTGGATTCAAATCTACAACCAAGCTTGGCAAACAAAAACAAATAGTAAAAGTATAAACACTTATCAAGTTAAAATGGAAAAGATGGATCAATTTCCCGTGTATGTAGGGATGAACATAATGGTACACTAAAGTAAGCTCTAACAATTCAGAAATCATGAATTACCTGGATGGGACACATAAGTAATATTACAAATTTTCATTTTTCTACAGAAAAGAAGATAGAGGAAGGGACAAAGACAAGAAGAGATATAAAGGGAAAGGAAGAGAGAGAGTGAACTATGAGCTTTGAGGTCTGTGATAATAGATGATTATCATACCTGGTGAATAAGGTAGAGGAGAATTAGGTAGGCAAACCTGGATCACTTATCTGTTCTCTCTAGAGCCAGCGGCTCTGCTCACACCTGAACCATTGCAGCCAGGCAGCAAATGTACACTTTTTCTCTGATAAATTTTACAGTGGATTTGAACTGATGGAGCAGTGTAATAGACAAGCCTCCGTCTTATCTAAGGCTTAGTGTCTCCCCTGAGCACTTCCTTCTTGTTTCAAGAGCATCATTCCATTTTATTAGAGGTAAAAGTAACTTAACAGTCTTTAAACCACAGTTTGCTTTCCAGGCCACTGACCATTATTTTCTGCTCTAACTATAAGCAAAACCAACAATTCATTTCAGCACACTCACTAGATTACTTAACAACAAAAGACAGAGTTTTTTTTTTTTTTCATTTTCAATGATGCCGAATTTGCTGTCCTAAATCTAGACTTAACCATTTTTTGAATATTAGTGAAAAATAATCTTTTTTGTGGATTTTGAGGGAAATGATATTTTAAATTGTCATATTTTAAAATGCATTCCTTAACTAAAGCTTTCTTTTGTCAACATTTTTAATAGCAATGTTTAAGATACATTAATGTATAACAAAATTTTCAGATACTTGTGACAAAAATAATATAGGTTGAGGTATTTTAATTATTTTCTTCTGTGTTACATCTCTGTAAAGGGATTGAACCTGGAAACTTTACCACTGATCTATATCAACAGCCCTATTTATTTTTTATTTTGAAATGGGGTCTTTCTAAGGTGTTGAGACTGTCTTGGAACTTGTAATCCTCCTGCCTCAGTGTTCTGAGTCTCTGGGATTATAGACATGCACCACCATGCCCAACACTTCTAGTTTCTTTTGCTTCAATATATTCCACATTCCTTGTTGTGGAGTACACAGATATGGAATAGATTATATGTATATACATTGTTGAATCCATATTACATATGGGCATGTATTTTCTATATCCAGTTTTATAATTAAATAATTTTACAATTGTTTGATATTAGGGTAAAATTATAGGAAACATACAAATATAGACCAATACGTTCAAAATTATTTAGAATAGTTGACAATTAAAGACAAATATGAATAGATAATTTTCTAAATCTGTTATTAAGTCCTAAGCCTGAAAACATTGAACATTTTCTATTTTCTGAATCTACAACAGATCTTGTTAAGTTATATATGTGAAGTTACCTCACATGTCTACTAGTAAATGACCTTTGTTTACAATAATATGATGAAAACAATAGGGAATTCCTTGGAATTCTGAATACATGTCATTGTTTTACCAAGCAAGGTTTGGAATGTTTTTAAAATCAGAAACTCATGGACTACAAAAATAAACACAGCTTCTATCTGAAACCATTTCTGTTTATTTTCCATGGAAATGAAGGAAAAAGGGGAAGACACTTAAGATGCCTCTCTGGGACTCTATTTCTGGTTGGGCAAATTCAGCATGCTTCAAAAAATGGAGCTCTACTAATGCATGAGGAATGAAATCATCATTTCATGGTAAATGGATGGAACAGAAGAACATCATGCTAAATGAAATAAGCCAGATTCAGAAAGTCAAGAGTCAAATGTTTTCTATCATATGAGAAAGCTAGAGGGTGGGGGGAGAATAAAAGAGAGACTCTCATGAAAGTAGAAGGTGAAGCAGTAGAGTAGAAGCAGAGGATCAAGAATGAGGGAGAAGGGAAGGGAAAAGGGAAGAATTGGGATAAAGTTGACTAAATGATGCTTTGTGCATTTGTGAATATATGACAATTCATTCCAATATTATATATATATGTATATATGCATATATACAATGCACTAATTAATTAATTAATTAATTAATAAACTAATAGAATAAAGAATAATAGAGTAGAGGAAGGGGATCAGGGGAGGGAGAATGAGAGGAAAGGAAATAGTACTGGGGACTGAAAAGGGAGAAAACTATTTTATATGCATTTATAAATAGGTCAAACTGAATACTACTATTATGTTTAACTACAATGCACTATAATCTAAAATACATTGTTTTAAAAAGGCATGTTTGGCAGATGCTCCACTGTAAGTACATTTTAGGATTACAAAAAAAGATCTCTTATTTCCAGTCTTGGTAAAATAGAGACAGTACTTTAAAATAAAATAGCCTGTAGTTTTATTACTTTTGTCCTTCTTCAATGCATTTTTAAAATTAATTAACTAATTAATTAATTTGTTTATTTATTTATTTATTTATTTAGGGGTAGTGCTGATTTTGAACCTGGGGGCACTCTACCCCTGAGTTATATTCCAGCCTTATTTGTTTACTTATTTATTACGTTGAGATAGGGTCTTGCTAAATTCCCAGGCTGGCCTCAACTTTAATCCTCTTGCATCAACAACCCAAGAAACTGGTGTTCAGGCATGAACTACTGTGCCCAGTTTGAACATTTTCTAGGTTGGTCTACATAGACTACACCTATCTGAAGAATGATAAAATTCGTTATAGAAGTAATGAAAAGAGAGAAAAGCACCATTCAGCTTTCGTATACAAAAATAAAATTTGCAATAACAATGTCCAACTATTGATTTTAGAAAGTACAGGTCAATGATGTATACTGGAATATTCAAATTATATGGTCATTTAGTACCTGTATAAAGGTATGTATTTTTCCATTAAGGCTTAGTAATAAAAAAATCAGTCAGGGGAAATGAAATTTGAGTTAAGGGGAAAGAGAATTTGAAGCAAAAGGATATCTACCTTTCCAGCTCTGAAGAGTTATAAAAAAAGAGAGAGTTATCAGCAATGATCATGATTCCATTGAAGACAGAGCCACCTGGTCCCAAATCAGAATATATCCTCATAAATCAGCTCTTAGTAATTCTCTTTTTTTCCTGAAACTTTTATGTGGGTGGGGAGGGAAAGCAGATAACTAAGGGGAAAATGTGATAATTTCTTTCTCAATTACTTATACCTAGAGGAAATATAATCAGTTATTACCTTGTAATAGCATGTATCTATTTCTCATAGCCTTCTAAAGGAAATAATTTGTCACTTTAATAAGAAGGGGGGGACGGGCCACGTGGCTTCTCCACAAGTTGGTCCAGAGAGATGAAGAAAGGGTCCCCGGGTTAGACAATATGGAGTCCCTCTGGATGGTGGCAATTCGTGGAGCCAATCTCCCCAGGCCCTGGGGTGTAGGTAAAAATTTGCTTCGCCCCAGCGAGACGCAGAAATACCCAGGACAAAAGGGGATACAGCCAGGCCGAGGAGAAGCAAAGAACACCACTTTATTCTAGAAACTATAGAAGCTTAAATACACTCTTGGACCAATCAGATCCAAAGGTCACAAAGGGGTGCTCTTTGGCAAGAGCACAGTCCATTAGCATAGAATGGGGAAGGATGGGAGGGAGGGGTGGGTAGGTACGGAGATGCTCCTACAATAATTGTGGACAAATTACTTCAACACAGTAACTTCTCTTCAAAAGAACCATTCTAGTCCCCTAAAATGAATACCAATTTTTTTTTAATATGGCTAGTAGTTTTACAGTCTGAGTTAGAACTTTGACAGGATTTTTTAGTACTCACTAGAAGACAGTGTTATAAGATTCCAGTGACCAAAAAATGCCCAACAAAATTTCTAGATATATGGTTTCATAAATAAGCATTACCTACTTTGAATTCAAAACACACAAAAATAAATGTAACAACCATATCATATTGAATTTTATGCACATTTTTCAGTCATGGCAACATAAATGTGTTTCAGTTGGAACTTTCTAATTTAGACAGACTCAACTAAATGCAATGCAAAAGTAGGATATTTGTATTTTAACACATGTCCCTAAGGATGGACATATATAAAAATGGCCAATACATTCTCTGCCCATGTGGGACGCATAGCTTAGTGAGACCTAATGTTTAGTCCATAAAAGAGAAATGAGAAAACTTTATTTTCTCATCTGTGAGGGCCCTCTCCTTTGAACGTGTTATTTACACAAGACCAATATTTACATCAGGAAGCTGAAAGAGTATCTATCAATGTAATGTTACAGAAATATCACTGGTTGCTCTTAGCCCCTATAGATCTTAAATGACCTCTCTCCCTGCACATCTATATACCTATAGTTAGCAGAAAACCAGGTCCTTTGAAAAATTTCAGATCCTGCTGAAATTTTCTAACATCTTATACTTCTATGAAGTGTGCCTTCCTGGACTATGCTGTGGCATAGCGGATTAACACAATGCGATATTTATCTTCCTTTTGAATTTCATATGCATGCTTACAAAAGCTTCTTATAAACTATTATACAGCACTGAGAGTTTTAGAGAAAAATATATAAAAATATTAATGGGACATATTTTTAAGCCACATGGCCATTCAATACATCATTTTGGTGGGAGGGGTGCTAGGGAATGAGCTTAGGGGCACTCGATCACTGAGCCACATCCCCAGCCATATTCTGTATTCTATTAGAGACAGCGTCTCACTGAGTTGCTTAGCGCCTTGCTTTTGCTGAAGCTAGCATTGAATTTGCAATCCTATCTCAGCCTCAAGAGCTGCTGGGATTATAATCATGTGCCACCGTGCTCAGTTCATAATACATCATTCTTTTTATTATTTTTGTGGTGCTGGGGATTGAACCCTAACCCTAACCCTAACCCTAATCTTACAATTTGTTGAATTTTAATTTTTAAAATTATGAAATTACCAGGAATACATGACTACCGTCAAATTATATTTTTAACATTGTGGTCTATTTCTTCAACTCCTGGAATTTAAAAGAGACTGAAATTTTAAATAGGCTGAAATAAACCTTTAGATCAATCTAGTTTATTACATGAAAAAAGGGTCCAAAATTATAACCACCTCTGGAATCTTGGGTTCAAATGTCATCTGTATCCCAGCTGCAAAACTCAGGGCAGGTAAAATTCACAAAATCACATTTTTCTAAAATTAGAATAGATCATGCAGATGATTCAGCATAAATCACATAAATCTGCAAAGCTCCTAAAATATAAGATCTCTTCTACAAACAATATTGTAATAGCAATTCATATTTAAAAGAGAAAATGGAATTTTTAATTAAGGTAATGTCAAGGAGTAGAATTATGTCTCTACTCCCATTCACCCAGTTGCTATTTAAAATTTTTCTCAACAAATTTATTGTCTATTATGTGCCAATAAATGTCAAAAATGGAGAGTGAAATATAAAAGACTATAAATACTTTTCTTCATGGAGCTTACATAATGAGGCATGAGATCAGATACCTCCTTGGAACCCCAAATATTCCAAGATAATGAATCTCAGTTCTTCAGATAAGAGAAGAAAAATAAAGCTTAAAAAAAGGGGGAAATTTTTGTGTGTTGGACATCTGACTTGTGGCAGAATCAATACAAGAATCTATATCTTCCAACTATAAAATTAAGAATTATTCTACATCATATGAAACTATGTAGGAAATACTATAAATACATAATTTATCTTCAACAATTGTGAGAATGAGAAAAGGCAAAAGGTACTTTGGCAAAACTCTAATTTCCTGTTTACTATTAAGATTTTAATAATAGATTTTCTACATGTGAATATCCAGTTTTTCTAGCAATATTTTTTAAATGTGCCATCCTTTCCTCAATACAAGTTTTTGGCAGCTTTGTCAAGAATCAGGTGACTGTAGCTGTGTGGAATTGTTTCTGTTTCTTCAATTATATGCCATTGGTCATGTCTGTTTCTATGCCAGAATCATGCTGCTTTTGTTACTATGGCTCTGTAGTGTAATTTGAAATTGGTGTTATGATACCTCCAGTTTTATTGTTTTTGCTCAGGATTACTTTGGCTACTCTGGGTCTTTTGTTCTTCCTTATTAATTTTAGGAATTTTTTTCCTGCTTCTATGAAGAATAAACTTCTGTGAAGTTTAATGGGGATTGCATTGAATTTATAGATCACTTTTAATAATATGACCCTTTTGACAATATTAATTTTGACAAAATTCAACAATAAATTCAATTATTATTAATTATTAATTAATACTAATTCCATGTCTATAGAACTTCTTTCCTTCTCCTATTTTCTTTAATTTCTGTTTTTAGTGTTTGTAATTTTCCTCATACAGGAAGAAAAAGATCTGTCTTTTCACCAGATTTATTCCTAGATTCTTTTTGAAGCTGTTGTGAGTGGAATTTATTTCATATTTTCTTTCTCAGTGAAGTCATTATTGGTATATAGAAAAGCTATTGGCTTTTGTTATGTTGATTTTGTATCTTGTTACTTGCTGAATTTGTTTATCAGTTCTAGACATCTTCTGGCAGAACTTTTAGGGTCTTCGAAGTATAGGATCATATCATCTACTTGGAGGAATAATTTGATTTCTTCCTTTTGTATTTGTATCCTTTAATTTCTTTCCCCTGCTTAAGTGTGCTAGCTAAAATTTCAAGTATAATATTGAATAGAAGTGGTGAAAATAGACATCCATGTCTTATCTCTGATTTTAGAGTAAATACCTTCATTTTCCCCCCATTTAGTATGATGGTAGCTTTGGGTTTATCATACACAGCCCTTGTTGTGTTGAGTTATGTTCTTCGTATCACTATTTTTTTCATCGTTTTTCATCAGGAGAAGGTGTTGAATTTTGTCAAAGACTTTTTCTGCATTCATAGAAATGATCATGTTATTTTTGTCCTTATTTCTGTTTATGTGATGAATTATACTTATTGTTTTGCATATACTGAACTAAAGATATAGGGATAAGACCAGAAACTGAAACTATTAGAAGAAAACATAGGTGAAACATTTCAGCATATAAACACAAGCGACATCTTCCTGAACAAGGGTCCTATAGCTCAGAAAATAAAAATAAAAATCAACAAATGGGATAGCATCAAATTAAAAAACTTCTGCCCAGTGCCAGGGTCATAGCTCAGTGGCAGAGAACTTGCCTAGCATGTGTGAGGCACTGGGTTCGATTCTCAGCACCGCATATAAATGAAAAAATAAAAAATAATAATAAAGTTTCATCCACAACTAAAAAAATTTAAGAAAAACAAATTCTGCCCAGCAAAGGAAATAGCAGTGTCAACAACATACAGAACAGGAGAAAATTGTTGTCAACTACTGTTCTGGAAGAAAATTAATATCCTGATCATATAAAGAAATCAAATAGCTTAACACCAAAAAACAGCCGTTCAATCAATGAACAAAATGGACACTTCTTAAAAAAAGAAGTACAAGTGACCAACATTTATGTGAAAAAGTGCTTGACATCTTTCTCTCTCAGGGAAATGCAATTCAAACTACACTGAGATTCTATCTACTCATGAAAATGGCAATCATCAAAAATACAAATAACAATACATACTGACAGGAATACAAGGGGAAAAGGAACCCTTAAGCACTGCTGGAGGAAATGCCCTTTTGGAAATCAGAATGGAGGTTCTTCAAAGAAATTAAAATAGAAATGCCAAATGCTTCTGCTATATTGCTCCTTGGTATTTCTCCAAAAAAATTAGTGTACTTTTGAGATACATGAATTCCCACATTTGTAGAATAATTCACAATAGCCAAGTTATGGAACCAGCCTAGGTGTCTGTCAACAGATGAATGAACAAAGAAAATGTGCTATATATACCCAATGGACATTTATTCAGCCCAAAAGAAGGACAAAATTATGTTTTGTTCAGGAAAGTAGATAGAATTGGAGAGCAGTATGTTAAATGAAATAAGCCAGACTCCAAAAGCCAAGTGTGATGTTTCCCCTCATATGCAGAAGCTGTTGGGAAAATAGGAGGGAGATATATATTATATTTATTATGCATAAGTATACATGTGTGTATAAATTAAATACAATGAAAGTAGAAGGAAGACATCAGGGTAGAAAGGATCAAGAGGAGGGAAAAAGGGGAGGGTAATAATAGTACTGAGGAGGGAAATTGAGGCATGAACCAATATGCCACCATGAAACTCATCACTGTGTATAATTAGTATGTATCAATAAATATAAATAAAAGAAATCTTTAAAAAGATGTTAAACCATGGTAACTATCAAAATTTAAATGAAACATGCTTAAAATCTGAGGAAGTTTTTTTAAAACTTTTTTTGGTTACTGATTTTTTGTACTTATAATGACTTTGACTAATATTTAAGGCACTGACATTGTATCCATTGCAGTAATATTCTGCTCAAGTATTTATTAAATATTTTCTTCACCTCTATGGTAGATCTTAAATATAAAATAATAAGTCATTCTTTCCCTTATACCCCCATATTCATTCACTGCTTCATTTTTTTCTGAAATATGACTTCACTACTTTAGGGATAGGGTATGTGGTTCTATCAGGCATTTAGATACAAGGAATTTCTCCCTCTTCATTTGTGGTCTTTGGGACTAAATCCAGGGATTCTTTAACACAGAGCTAAGCTGCTGATGCTGACATTAAATTTTAGATCTTCCTGCTACAGCTTCAAGCAGCTGGCATTTGCAGGCTTGTACCACCATGCTTGGCTAAAACAATTCTTATTTTTTACCCAGGAGAACTGGGCTTTATTATTTTTAATTTATTTATTCTAATTAGGTATATATGATAACAGAATGCACTTTGATTCATTGTGCACAAATGGAGCACAACTTTTTGTTTCTCTGGTTGTACATGATGTAGAGTCACACCGTATGTGCAGCCATACATGTACCTAAGGCAATGATGTCCATCTCATTTCACCATCTTTCCTGCCCTCATGTCCCTTCTTTTCCCCTCCCCGCCCCTTTGACAGAAAGTTCCTCCATTCTTTCCATAGGCCCCCCCATTATGGCTCCGCATCCACTTATCAGACGCAACATTTGGCCTTTGGATTTTGGGGATTGGCTTACTTCACTTAGCATGATATTCTCCAACTGCATCCATTTACCTGAAAGTGCCATAATTTTATTCTCTTTTAATGCTGAGTAATATTCCATTGTGTATATATACCACAGTTTCTTTATCCATTCATCTACTGAAGGGTATCTAGATTGGTTCCAGTTTAGCTATTGTGAATTGAGCTACTATAAACATTAAAGTGGCTGCATCACTGTAGTATGTTGTTTTTAAGGCCTTTTGGTATCCACAGAGGAGTGGGATAGCTGGGTCAAATAGTGGTTCCATTCCAAGTTTTCTAAGAAATCTCCATACTGCTTTCCAGATTGATTGTACCCATTTGCAGTCCCACCATCAATATATGAGTGTACCTTTTCTACCACATCCTCAACAAGGGTATATCAAGGACCTAGGAATTAGACCAGAGACCTATGCCTAACAGAAGAAAAAGTAGGCCCAAATCTTCATCATTGAAGATCATGTTGGCTTAGGATCTTGCTTCCTTAACAAGACTCCTATAGTGCAAGAAGTAAAATCAAGAATCAATAAATGAGATGGATTCAAACTAAAAAGCTTCTCAGCAAAAGAAACAATCAATGAAGTGAACAGAGAGACGACATTCTGGGAACAAATCTTTACCACACACACATCAGATAGAGCACTGATCTCCAGGATATATAAAGAACTCAAAAAATGTAACACCAAAAACACAAACAGCCCAATCAATAAATGGGCTAAGAAGTTGAACAGACACTTCTCAGAAGAAGATATACAATTGATCAACAAATACATGAAAAAATGTTTAACATCTCTAGCAATTAGACAAATGCAAATCAAAACTACTCTAAGATTTCATCTCACGCCAGAAAGAAGGGCGGTTATCAAGAATAAAACAATTATTTCATCAATGAAATCAGTTTGTTTGTTATGATCTAATTGATAAAATTATTAATTTGGTTACTTAAAATTTTACCATCAAAATCAAGACATTTCCTTATAATAGACATCGTTCTTCTCACTAACAAATATAACAAAGATTTTAAAAATCCACTGCCTTTACTTTTCAAAATTATTTTCCATGTGTTAACCCTGTTTTCAGAACTTAAAGAACACATTTCCATGAAATGATAAAGTGCAAGTATGGAAGATATTAAATTAAGCAAATCACATATTCAGATTTAGGAAGGAATTAGTATATAAGTAAATAATCCATTGAGATCTCTATTTAAGAAACATGACATTAGTTGTACACTTGCAATGCCAAAAATCAGAGGGAAGTGCCAATGATTAATTTTACCTACATTTATGAAAATGAGTCTTCATCTTTTCACAGCTATCTCTATAATTCTATATATAAATTTGAATTTTTGGCATTTCCAGGAATCACATATCTATATTTCATAATTTAAATTAATCTTTCAGCTTTTGAAATGTTAGCTGTGGTACTGAGCACACTATAATTTCTTTTTCTATGTTCTCTTAAAATAAAAGAACCAAGTTTACACAAGGATTCACAAGAAATTAAAAATTCTTAATGACCAAAAACACAGTCTTGTATGTAAGGTAAATGGTAAGGAGTAGGACAAGAATTATAAGAAGCCACTGATGGCAGTTAGCATCAATAACATTCTGTGACCCTGCATAGTGAAGATTGAACAAATGTAAATGTATATTTATTATCCACAAAACAATCAAGGACTACTCAGCCCACAAAAGACAGATATTTAAGGCAATTGATATTGTATCTATAACAGCAATATAGTGCTCAAAATTGAAGTAGATTTGATATTTCAACATTACACTCCCAGTAATTTCAGTTCTCTTCAGTTGACAGACACATAAAGCCAAGCTAGGTACAAGTAACACAATTCAGTGTGGCAACTACTTGGCACGAGATAGAACTAGTGAGTGTACTTACTTTACCCAGTGAGTGTACACCTGAAAGAGTTACTCCATATTTTTGTTCAATCTTCCTGAAGTTCACCTACAATTAGGCTCTGTAGAAGCAGTCTGCATCTTCAGAATCAGGCTTTCTTATATTCCCTTTGACCCTTTAGCTATGAGGCCAGAAATTTTATTTTCTACAAGAGTTTTGTTAATACCGAGCTGTGCCATATCTCCTTTTGGTATTTTGTGTGTAAACTAACAATACATCCGATCATACACTATAGCTGAACAAAAGAGATAGATTGTAAAATCCGAGATGTTCATGATTTTGTACAGAAGATACAACAGTTCACATCTGAAAGCTAACTTCAATCTTCAGGTTTTTATTTTTATTTCTTAGCAGGTACAGAATGCAGACCCCAAGGAAAGAGAAGAGTAGAATTGCTAGTGCTCAAAATATATTTCTGTCTTAATGTGTTTTCCAACTGAGACACATATTGTCCTGCTTCTGAATTTTATTATTTCACTGGACCCATTAATGATATTGTATAAGCCACCTAACAGTGCCATAATTTAATCCAGACATGAGAGTTCAGCCAGCTGAATTTCCTAGTCATATGTAACATTTGAAAAACAAGTAAATTTGAATTTGATTCATAAATGCTGTGTTGTTTTTAAATTTTTCTAGTTATATTAAACAATAAAAATGAATCAAACACTTCCATTATTTTCCCTTAGCTTGATGTTTCTAATGTTATGTGATTTCTTTAAAATTTGGTTTAAAAACTAACCTTTATTATTTGTTTTTTTTACAGATAATTTTAACAGAATTTCATAGGCACTTAAATTTATTATTATGAATTACTATGAATTTCTATTATTTCATTCATAATTTGCATACAAGGGAATGTAAGTTGCAACTAGAAGTACTTCTGAAAATGGTCAAAAGGGAAAAGAAAGGAAGGACAGTTGTTGAATTAAAGGGAATACTTTACAAATGCTGACTTATGAAAAATATTTTGGTGCACTGAAGTTATCAATAGTTTGGGATATGCAAGATACAGCAATTTGTCTGTTTCTTTGGGAAAGGTATCCTGAACTAAGAAGTGAAAAATCTGAAGTATCCGGTGCATGAGTCTTCACAGGTTTCTTATTCTATCCACTTTGCTTGTTTTTTCAGTCTGCAGGATGTCAACGTAATGGACCTCCATGATATTTGTGAGATGTCCTTTATGTCTTCTGAAATACATTCCAACCTGTATTTTATTGTCAGAGCTAATTATTTTCCCCAATGTAGAATTTTTCTTTGCCACATCAATCACATAAGCTTACTTTTCATGAGAAATTTGAATTGAAATAAAATTAATAAAGTTAATGAAGACCAGATTGAATCATATGTGGAAGCAAAATTAGAATATAATACATTTCAAAATTTTGGAATGTAAGATTTCAAGGCAGAATAGCTATATGTGAGGGGAAAATAAACAATGTAAGAATGAAAGGTAACCTTAATGTCAAATGTACAAAATGAATATGCAGTGTTCTATCAACATTATGAGATCCTGTATTTGTATAACTGACTTCAAAACAATCTAAACCTAAACTTAAAGAATACTAACACTGGTTTTAAACTTGTATTTGTCATAATTATGTGATAACTAAACTAATGCTACAATTTTAAAGTCAAGTTTTATTAAAGTTTTTCTGGAATCACAAATTCCCATAAAAACTAAATAAGTACCATGGAAACTCTGCTTAGAAAACTGAAAATAAAAAATATATTCACAAAATTTTCCACCCAAATACCCATGTACTCCAAGCTTGCAGAGTAAGATTTCTCTCTTAGAATATGTGTGTGGTGGTAGGGGATAGAGGGTTAAAATATTTTTTTAAATATTTTATTTAGTCATAGATGAACACAATACCTTTATTTATTTTATGTGGTGCTGAGAATCGAACCCAGTGCCTCACACATACGAGGCAAGCGCTCTACCACTGAGCCACAACCCCAGCGCCAAGGGCTAAAATATTTACTTGAGACACACCGTTATGTCACAGGAAAAACATTTAACTCCTTATACACTAGAAAATCTTAAATTAGTGTCAAAGTGTTTTCTATAACAATGTAGATTAGAAAATATCTTATCGGACAAAACTATTTTTCAGATAATCTGGCATTCTTGGATTTGAGGGAATAATCAATATCCTGATGAGCAGATCATTTTTCCAATTAGTATTAATCTTCTGATTATAGAGTGTTTTCAAAAAACCGATTCTGTATTTCTCAGAAAGCCTCAAAACTTCTATCCAAAGAAACATAAATTGGCAATAGTAAAAATAAACTACCTCCTTCTTCAAAACATTCCCTACAGTGAAACTTTGTCTATTCCTCACAAATATCTCTTTTATCAATCTTGAACATAAGAACATGTGGTGGTAAGTGAACAGGAACAGCATAGGAATAAGTGATTAACCCTGATGTCCTGGAGCTGCAGAGTGCCTAGTTCATTTGTGTCCTCCAAGAACACTCTAGTTCCGCAGCAGGCAAAATGATATCAGCGGAGACAGGATTTTTCAGTTCTGAAGTATTTCACTGTGAATAGAATGCCTCCCAGGATTCTTGGAAATAAAATGAAACAGTAAAAACATTTAGCCCTGTGCCTGGCCTGTACCACACGTTGAATGAAATGTAAACAACTGTTCTAATATTATTAGTGATCAGTATACTGCATAATAAAAAATAAAATAAAATATTATTTTAGTTAATGAATATATATGTTTGTCTTAGTGTTCCATTTCCAACTTCAATTTACTTCAAGTTACTTCAAACTTAATGGCTAAAAACAAGAGATACTTATTTTTTCACAATTTTGAAGGCTAGAAATCCCAATCAAAATATCAGCAGACCCATACTTCCTCTGTAGGTGCTACTGGAGAATCCATTCCTTTCCTCTTCCATATTCTAGTACCTACCAGCTTTCATAGGTTTGTGGCACCTTCCCTCCAATCTGTTTCCATCTTAATATCACCCTGTCCTCTGTAGATCAAACATCTGACCCCTCTATTTGATAAAGGCCTTTGTCATAACATTGAAGACTCATTGAAAGAATTCTGAATGATCTCCTTCATCATAAGACCTCTAACTTAAATTTTCAAAGTTTCTTTTATTGAATAAGGGGTTAGGACCAGGTATGTTTGAAGATGAATTTTCAGTATACTTACTACAATAATGAAATGTAAAATAAAAATAAAGGAGTAGGTGCCAGAGAGTAGAATCTTGACTAAGTTTCTGGGTTTGCCATTTACTTACAAGACAAATGTAAGTGATGTTAAAGTTCATTGACATTTAATGAATGTATGAATATTATTCTGTGCCAGGCATTAAACACTATCTTGTATAGATTATCTTATTTATACAAGTAACAACATGTGAAATAGAGATGGTTATTCTCATTTTTCTAAAGAAGACAGGGAGTTGTAATCAACTTACAATTTATCAGTAGTCACATGGTAGTGATATTATTGAATTCACACCCTGGTCTGTTGAACTCCAGAGCTCATGCTTTAACCTCTCCGCTGTAACTGTGCTACTTTCCAGCACCCAGTTTCTTGAATTATTAGTTTTGGTTAAGTCACTTATAAAACTTGTCACTTTTTAATACTTGTCTAATATACTCAATAGGAGACTGGTCAAATTTTTTAAATATACATGTAAACTTTTAAAATTGTGACTACTATAATTATAAAAGTATTAAGTATGCATTTTTAAAAAAGAGTTTCCAATATTTTGTTAATAAAATTACCACCACATGAGAATTATAAATGGTCTGTTTTGTAAAGTTCAATTTCTATTGTTGATTCATTTACAGGAACATTTGGGTTTCAGGTCCTGAGATTTCCATTCAAGTCTGATTGTAATTCCTAAATCTGAATCATTTTAGAGTGAATTTGGGTTCTAAACAAAAACAAAACAGCTTGTTTCTTCAGCAAGAATTCACTCTTTGATAATATTCATGCCACTTGTAGAAGATTAAGTCAATGAAATAAAATATGTAATTCATACTCTAAAATGAATGAGTAAATGAATGGAAGACTCCATGCACAAAATGAGAATTTGTGCATTTTGATTTGAGATGCCACTTTGTTGATTGTTGGGTTTGGACAGGGCTGTGATAAATCATTCATTCATTAATGTGAGGTACATTCAGGCAGTAGAATTTTGAGGAGATAAAGGAAGTCTCTTTTGCTCCATTGTCTGCTGATTGAGGAAAGGATGTCTCCTATTTACTCTTCATATTATCAGGTTTGACTTCCAATAAAGACTTGCTTATACTTTATAAACAGAAACTCCAGTAACAACATTAAGTCTTGTACTCATAAATTGTACAAAAATTTCAATTAATTATTATTTGAGAGCTAATCATAGGTCAGTTACTATTCTGGTTGACATATATATTATCATATTTAACTTAGACTAATTTTGTAAGACAATATTATGGGTCCTATACACTTATTGGTGCCTAGCTCAGTGATACCCATTATGTTCCCTAAGCTAGTCAATGTGCTTGTAATCCAAAACCTCCATGTTTTTTTTTTCCTGTCATATCAATTGTTACACTACATTATTATTTTTTTACTACTGAGGGTAGGTTGGATTTATCCAATCTGTGCATTTCCAGTGTCTACTACTGTGCCTAACCTTTAATAACAGAGCTTATTTTGTAACACTTTTGCTTAAAGCAGCTCAGGGGTACATATTACCCACCATTCAGCCTGTTTTACCACTCCATATGACCCCTGCCATTCTTGCATCATTTAGCATCATGAAACCTCTTTCTTCTTTTTCCAAATTTCAATGTGCAGATTTTTGTCTGTATTGACCACAGCTCTGTCATGATAGGGGATTCATGGGTCGAGTATCTGGCTGAACTAATGAAAAGAAACAAGCCAAACTTAGTCCTTAACATCAGTATAATAAAAACACTTGGGCTAGTTTTTAGTTTTTCACTATATTGTGATGTGATCCATATAGAGTTTTAGAACTTGTCATCTAGAGAATTTGAAGTTAAAAAAAAAGTCATCTGCTAAGTGAAAGAACAGCCAATATGCTGCATAGTTTACCACTGCCCATCCCTTGCCAAAGGCTACATTATAGTGAGATCCTATCTCTGTTTGCTTTGTTGCTCATCCTCGGACAAACTGATAGGTTGCTGAATAAAATCAAACAAATTATTAATGATGACTGTATTACAATGCATATTATAAGCCATATAAACCCATCTTACCTACCAAATAAGATCTAATTGAATAATTAAATTCAGCTTAATAGCATAAAGCTAAAAAAGAAATTCAGATTTGATCATATAGCAACTCAGAAAACATAAAATTAAAACAAAACATTATAAAGCTTACAGCATTCCAAAAATCATCTAGGAAAATGCTAGTAACAAATATGGTTAAGATGAGCAACTATTATGTATATGTCATATAAAAATATTTACAGTTGGATATACAGTCCCTATAAGTAAATACATATATGTATATGTGTATGTATGTATGTATATATATATATATATGTATTTTTTTTAACATTCATGTTAGAAAAAGTAAAGGCAATTAATAAAATGTGAAAAATATTCTACCATATTAATATTCAGAGAAATACATTCTAATATATTTTGTTTGCATATTTTAACCAATTAATGAGAGAAATTGCTTAAAATGCATGTAATATTGATGGAAGTACAATTAAGCATTCATTCACTGCCTATTTGAATGACAATTTTATTAGTTTTTCTAATACAAAAGATGATTATTTTTGACAATCTAGAATATGCAGAGGCAAAATATTAACTTAAGATTTAAATAATCCATAATGCAAATGCCCACATATACTTCTAACCCATTTGGGGAATAAACAGTGTTCCTAAAAAGTGATTTACTAATATATAATATCTATAGCAGAATAGAGAGTTCCTTTTTTCTGCAACTATACCAAAACCATTCTTTATCTTAATTTATGTTAATTCGCTAAGTGTGGAATTATACTGTGTTAAATTGCAATAATTTTATAGCTAGTAAAATTAAGTGTGCCTTAATATGATTGTTACCAATTGGGACTACTTCTGTGAGTGTCTTCATGCTCTATTTACATTTTTCTAGCTTTTAGTTGTTGATTTACAAGAACTCTTCTTTTTATTAAAAGAATAATTTACTTTTTCAGTAAAATTTTTGAACACATTATTTCAAGTTTGTTATTTACCTTTCTGTTTCTTTTTGATTTTCATAGCTGTTACTAGTGCTATCTAAACTAGAACAAAATCGAAGAAATCATAAGCTTTATATGTTCCATTTTTGATCCCTGGTTTATAAAATTATTTCTATCAGACTACGTAAATTATTGTTCTTACTTTCTTCTAAGACATTTTATTTCCTCCATTTGAATATGTAATCAATTTATAATTTTAGTGTAACAAATGAAATAGGAACAATTTTCCTAATCTTGTTTTATCACAATGTTAAATCAAATTTGTGTATCTTTTTTATAATTCAATTGGGCAACACTTAAAATACATAAAAACTAGCCAGATGTGGTGGCTTATGCCTATAATCCCAGCACTTTGGGAGGCTGAGACAGGAGAATTGAGAGTTCAAAGCCAGCCTCTGCAATGGCAAGGCACTAAGCAACTCAGGGAGACCCTGTCTCTACATAAAACATAAAATAGGGCTGAGGATGTGGCTCAGTGGTCAAGTATCCCTGAGTTCAATCCCCAGTACCAAAAAAAAAAAAATACATAAAAACTTCTACAATTTTTATTATAGTAATTTATCTCAAGGAAAATATATTCAGAAAAAGGAAAAGATGTAGAGCTATAGAAGGACAGTTGCATACGCTATTTAACGTCCATTTTATGCAACTGTGCTCAGGATATGATATGATTAGCACCAGAGCTCCCTGAAGAGGCAAACCACATTGTACATGTACACATTTAGCCGATAAGGAATTGATGCCCCTGAGGTTAGGCATCATTTTTTTTTCCTGGTACTAGTGATAAAAACTAGGGGTATGCTACCACTAAGCTATATCCCCAGTCTTATTTTTTTTAAATTTTTTTAGATGATCTCTTAAATTGCCCAGGTTTACCTTGAACTTGTGATCCTCATGCCTCAGTCTCTGGAGTTGCTGGGATTACAGGTGTGTGCCACCATGCCTGGTAGGTTGGGCAGCTTTTATGATAGTAGCCTATAGTATATATTGTGATCACAACAATTAAATCCAAGTATATTAAATCATTATAGGGTTAATCCCAGAATAAAGAAATAAAAAGAAAAGGAAGGAAGCAAGCAAGCAAGCAGGGATGAAAAAGAAGGAAGAAAGGAAGGAAGGAGGGAAAGGAGGATTTAAGAAGAAAGAAGGGAGGCAAGGGGAGGAAAGGGAAGGCAGCAGTAATATAGAAAAGCACTCCATGAGTTACATCATCTGCATCATGCAGAGGGACAATACAGTGAAATAATAATAATTCATAGAAATGTGTTATAAGGTGAGATTATTTCTTTTAAACTTTTCTGAAATGCCATCCTCCCTTTGTAACAATAGTTAAGAGAAGGAAGACACGTCATATTCCCTTATTCCAAGGTAGCTAGCAGAGAGAGCAAGCTTTTTATTTCTTTCTTTTGAAAAGTATCCCTTTAACCTCCCTTTGTACTTTACCTCACCTCTGCTGTGATTCTTCCAGACAAATTCAAGGGCAGCTGGAGCAGGAGTGGCTTCTAGACAGTACAATGCGTTCATTTGAGCCTGCCTCGTTCAGCACTTTTTTTTTTCTTTTTTCTTAACACCTGGATGCCAATTTTGTGCACACTTCCCTGATGTGCCTTACATAATAGCTAGGCTAGAGGAAAGAAAAATCACTGCTGCCCCTCGTCTGTGTGTTCTGGCAATGTGCAGTGGCTCATGGTTCCCCTAATCAGAAGCCATGCTGGGCTGGTTCACTGGTAGGGGGCCAAGGAGGTTGGGAGGTCTGAGGCTTACAGTGGCAACTCATAGTTTGGCTCCAAAAGGGAGGATAATGATGCTTTAAGATTACAGCTACATATGTAACACACAATAGAGAACGAACCAATTATGGGTTGCTTCAGTTCATTATAATTCATGTAAGTATGGTTTACAGCCTAAATTACTTTGATAATTATACTTCCATTCTTTACCTCACTGGCTCTCTCCATTTTCACTCAATAAAATTCCATGCTAGCTGCGTAATAACAGAATCCCACTGTAATCTAGTTATTGGGTCTTTGCCAGCCACCCCTCCACCGAGACTCACCTCCAGTAGTCCCTCCAGTACACACTTTCTCATTACATATATTTAGCTCCTGGAACATAAAGCACTCTGGTGTATAATATATCCTCAATAAACTTATATTAATTAAAATAATTTAAATATGAATTCTAGAGTGTTTTCAAATTAATTGGGGTTGATATGGGATGATAGCCTAAGTAAGGTTTACAAAGACAGCCAAGTGCACATAAACATGGTTTATGCCTATCTTCGCCATAGACATATGTTGGCACAAAACTGACCACATTGATCTAATTAGAGATATTTTATTCCATTTCCACAAGTTCTGAAGGCCCCTTTAAAATTACTTATTCTCTGGTATTTCTCTTTAACTTTTAAAAATACCTTCACCATTTAATCCTTATCTCCCACCAAAAAATAAACTCTGCTAGTTTTTTATAATTAAACTTTTTTTTTCTGATAAGGACAGCATGTTCTATATGATAAATACATATAATTTGCTTTGTTTTCAAATTCTGATATTTTGATATAGCTTTTCCTTTTCACAATTTGCACCTAAGATCTTAGATAGATATATATCTACATCTGTGTGTGTATTATATGTTGTGTGTGCATGTGTGTGTGTGTGTTTATATATATATAAAAATAATGTCATATATATATAAGAACACCCCACATATTATGATGTTGGGATCAAATCACTCTAGACATTCTTTTTTCTTTTTTGGATTGCTGATGCTACATTCAGGTATGCTTGTTTTGCCAGTTATGTTTGCGAAGTTAGAAAGCAAATGGTGTTCTGCCAAGAAAAATTTCTTCCCATGACAGTGTTTTCTCTAAAGACCAGAGTAGCCATGGATAGAGTATTTCAATGAAGAGTCAGGATACATTAGTAACTCATAAAAGTCAATTCGAAGTAGAGAAATTATAGATATTCAGTGGTTTTGTACTACACGCCCTCACCCTTTAAAATCTTTGTGATCATTTTTCACTCATCCAAGAACACTGGAGCACTATGCATTGAAAAATGCATGAGTTATTGGAGATTGTTTCAGGTTCTTGCCCTATTATCTGAAGGAAGAAAATTTACACAGAGAGTTCAAGGAGAATCTCAGCAAATAGGCTATGCTGGGTCTTGCCCTCAGGTTATTTCCATCAGGTCACACTCTTTTGTCTGATCACGCTTCTTTACTACTATGCATCACTTTCATTAGGCTTAATATAAAATGCATAATTTCTGGAATAGTATCTTTTTTTCTTTGTCTTTGGGATTAAACCCAGGACCTTATACAAGCTAAAAAAAAAAAAATGCTCCAACACTGAGCTGTGCTCCACATCCTGCGTGGGCAGTGGGGATGAGGTCCCCTGACCCATAAAGAGCTGGCTAAGAGAAATAAAACAGTGAATACCCACAGAACACAGAAAAAAGTTTTAAAAAGGCAGGGGCAGGACGGGCCTGCAACCGGATGGTTCTGGCTTCCAGAATCTAACTTCTAGCTTCTGGCTTCTAGCATCTAGTAGCTGGTATTGAGCATCTGGCTACTGGCTTCTGGCAAAATGGACCCTGCATGAGCTTTATTTACATCGGGGAACTTCAAAGGCCTTCCATTGAACATTCTTTACCAAGGTAGAAAGAGGGTAGGGAGCAGGTAGGCTGACTCAGTGCCTAAGAGGGTATGCCCATTTCCTCTGATGCAATGAGAACTTCTTTAGCAGAGCGGAAGAAGAGGTGAGGCACTTGCATCAGGCAGGCCTAACTGTAGAATGCCACAGCAGGTTCCTAATGCCAGCCCATCTCTCCCCTGGTTACAATGCCGAAGAGAATTCCCTCATGTATTCCATGGATGGCTTCCTGCACTGAGCTATGTTAGCAGCCATTTTTGTTTTACTTTGAGATAAGGTCTAATTTGTGCAGGCTTTGAGATCCTCCTGCCTCAGTCTCCCGAGTATCTGGGATTATAGGCCAGTATCGCCATGCTCTACTGGGTCTTTACTTCTTAAGACGGCCATATCACATAGAAGTTTGATTAAATAAAGTTGCCATGATTTTTTCTTGCTAATTTGTCTTTTTTATAAAGGCATCAACCATGAATCTTTTGATAGATAAGGAAAAGATATTGTACTTTCTCTCCTATGTTGAGAAGATGGACCAAGTGACACAAGATCATCTAGTAAGTGTTGTAATGCCAGTCAGATATTTAGGACATTACTGGATGACACATATGGAAACTTAATAAGGAACAGATGACTTAAATCTTAAAGATGTTATAGGGTTTAACTGAAATAAATGAGTGAAGGAAAATTACAAAGAGAATGATCCAAATGGGCAGCTAGAAAGGCCTGAAAGAAAAGACAAATTTGAGGAATGTTTTGGATTATGTAGAGATAGGTGGCAACTACATCAAAAATGACCTTGTTTTAAAGCTTTAACATTATCTGTGGGCAAGAAGATTTATCAAAGGATGAAACAGAGGAGCAACACAATAAAAAGAACTTGTAATAATAATTAAAGTAAGGTAAAAAATTACTATATATAATGACAACTTAGTTTAAGATGGTGGAGAAACCTAGTACTGTGCCTAGTGCATAGAAGCTGAGTCCATAATTTATTTATAAGCCAATGGTAGGAATACGGGGATAAGAAAAGGACACATTAAAAAGAAATATATACCTGTAATCCCAGCACTTTGGGAGGCTGAGATGGAAGAATCTTGAATTCAAAGCCAGCCTTACCAACAGCGAGGTGCTAAGTGACTCAGTAAGACCCTGTCTCTAAATAAAACACAAAATAGGGCTGTGGAGGTGGCTCAGTGGTGGAGTACCCCTGAGTTCAATTCCTGTACCAAAAAAAAAAAGAAAAGAAGAGAAAAGAAATATATACATTAGACATACAGAATGAATAGACATTGAGAAGCTGTTATATATGGGGACTCATTTCTAAGTTTCTGGTTTGTTTAGACTATGTTGATTGAGATACATTTCACTGGATTAAGCAAACTAGTTAGGGAACAGATTCTCAGAGGTAGATGATTTTGGTATGATGCTTGTTGAATTTGGACGTCTTCATTGCATACAGAAAGTTAATTATATGGCAATGCATTAGTCAGCTTTCTATCAATACGAAAAATAATGGATACGATTAATTTATAGAGTGGCACAGCAAAGCCACTTATCTCATGACTAGCAAGTGAGAGAGATAGGTTGGGGGTGGGAAGACTGACATCCTATGATCTCATTGAAAGGCACGTCTCCAGTGACTCAATACCCTAAAGAGCTTCCAGTAGACACCACCTTTGAGAGTTTCTCCAAACTCTCAATAGTGCCTCCTTGAGGACCAAGCTTTTGGGTGATATTTAAGACCTAAACTATAGTATATGGATGTCAAAAATAAGGACTGACTTAAATTTCAGATGTGATACACATCTGTATTTAGGAAGCAAGTATTTGAAATCCTTGGTATGAATAATATAGCTAGATCAAGGTTAATATAACCAAAAAGGGGCGGGGGAGGCTAGTATAGAATTTTGGATAAAGCAACACTTAAACTAATGGCTCTTTACCAATAGAAAATCAACCACAAAAAAATGAGAAAAACCAAGAAAGAATAATGCTCAGAAACACACACAACAATGGATAACTCCAGAAGATAGAGAATTGTTTGAAATGTCATGTATTTGGAGATGCATATTGATGAATATTCACTTGCAATTAATTTTAAAAATCTCCATAGCAGTGTTAATGAACACAGATTCCTTATTCATGAGACTGGATCAAAAAAAGCAAGAATAGATTTGTGCACAGAGAAGGTTAGTAAAGGGCAGAAAATTTAATTGTTCCATGCTGTATTTGAGATATGAGAGGAAATTATGAAATCACGTGCTGAGATGGGGAGAAACAGAAATTAGGCAGAGGCATATAGTAGAGTTGAGAATTGTAGCATGAGATGACTGAGACATAGAGGAAACTGTAGTTAGTTGTAAAAGATCAGACTTGATTAGAAACAAAGTAGAGAGACATAATGGTGACTCAAAATATCAAAAGAATTATGCTACTTGAATGACAAGTGGTTCTTTCCCATAAGTACTGAACATTTTAAAAGGCCTACCACTATTCACTCCTATCTAAAAATTATGGTACAAACTTGGTTTTCTTGACTGAATTTTACTAATCTCAATTCAAAAAAGATAAGGAGCTTTTTAAAATATACTTTCATAAATATCACATGAATTTACATAGAAAAGAACAGTCCTCAGGATCATTTTATTATATTTATTATATCATTTTAATATATTTATTATATTATTATTATATTATATTATTATATTATTATAATATAATATAATGTGTGGCCATTTGGTCATTTCTCCCTGTACCATGACCTCATGGTACAACATTTCTATACTTTTCATGGAGGCCTCTTGCATTATCTACCACATTGTCCTGCAATTAAGTATTTGTCAGCTATCACCTGGCTGTGAATTAAAACAATTAACATTGTGAGGATCCAATAAATCAAAAACTTGATTAAATAAAAATTAATTCATGTTGTCTTAGATGCTCCTGTAAATTGGCACTGCTTACTAAGGCCTGAATGTGAATGAAAATTTGAAGATTAAAGAATGTGTGCATGTGTGAACATAGTCAATAAACATGCACATAAATTTTTAGTTTAGCAGTCTTATGAAGAACACTAATATATATTCACTATTCTCTTCCAAATTCCAGAACTGGAAGGATCAAATTTTGAGCCATCCGCATTCAAATGTGTTATGGAGCATTCTACCAAAATTTGTATATGACCTAGTGACTTGGAAGGAGTGATACTGAGCAAAATTAAAAAGATTTTAAAATTTCTATTGTAAGTGGGCTAGCATAATTATATCTTTTCAATTGCATCATAAAATCTAGTAGAAAAATCCAAATAATGGATAAGCAAAATCTCTGGCTGTAAGTACTAGAATAAAGTTTGTAGACCTTAAAACATCACTGGCTGTATATTCTCCATAAAAAACATGTCTTGCCTGATCAACCAGATGCTGTTAAATACTTAAAGGCTAAGAATTTATGGATTTAATTATCGTGAGACAAATGGGAAATGGTCTTACAAAAAGAAATGATTATCACAAATTTAGAAGTAATACATACAAAATAAGAAATATAAAATTTTGCTGAAACTTTAAGCTGCATGATAATTTATGAACTCCTGTTAGAGGTATTTTCATGCAACTTCCTTTTATAACGTATAAGAAAGAAAAAATTTGAAAAAAACAAACTTAACTTCTTTTTTTTTAATCCCACCTGTGTTTCTATATGTACTCTGTAGAATGATGTGAACAATTAAATTATAAAGAAAACTCAAGATTCAGTGAAAGTTTCTTAAAGTGATTTTGTATGATATAGAATGAAATCTAGATGTGCCTGTTTTTCATACATTTGTCTCCTTATGTACACAAACACACAGACATCTATACACCATATGTCTCTGTTTGATATTTAATTCCATGTACTTTATAGTGCATCTTCGTCACAAGAAATCCAGGCTAAAATTCTATACTTTTTTCTTTACAAATATAAATTATAAGCAGAAATATGATCATTTAATGTAGTGAATATTCATCCCTCAGTACTCATAGGGATTTATTTTAAAATCCTCCTCGACACCAAAGTTGCAGATGCTCAAGTCACTTATATAAAATAGTATGATATTTGTGTATAATCTATCCACACATACACTTTAAATCATCTCTGTATAACTTATATTACCTAATCCAATGTAAATGCTGTGTAAATAGTTATTAGACTGTATTTCTAAGGAACAATGACAAGAAAAAGCCTGTACCTATTCATGGCATATGCAATTTTCTTCCAAATATCTTTGATCTGCGTTTAGAATTTTCCAAGAACTCATAGATACTAAAGTCAACACTGTCTTCATTAAAATTAAAATATCATTCACTCTACAATATGAGTTTAAGTGTGGAACTTGTTTACTTTGAGAGGCAATAAGTATTAAAAATTAGTTGAAGTTTTTATTTAATTTTTTAATCATACACAAATAAACAATCATGTTCATCCTATAAAGAGGAAGTTCTATGTGATGTAATAGGATCCCGACCTAACATATCATATATTCAAACATGCATTTATAAGAATTAAGTAAAGTTAAAGGAAACCAAAAGAACTGAGGAAATTCCCTGGGTTTAGCTTCAGTGGGAACTTTTCCTCCTTCATATTTGAAATGGCAAGCTAAGGAAGAATTGTTGGATTGTTGTTTTCCCATGGGAAAGAGCTTCTCAGTAAGCTGCCTGGCCTTTAATAGAGAAATGCAGCTACTGCTAGTTAAAGCCCAACAGAGATAGAGCCCAGGCGAGAATATCTCATGTTGTCTGCCCTTCATCTCCTCCCTATACCTTCCATGGGCTTAACCGAGTAGACACTGGGTAGGTAGCAAGTTTGCTGGTTGATACAGCTCATGAATTATTGAGTCACATACATAACTACATATGGCAAGCAGATCTCAAAAGGCAAATTAGAATAGACAACGCTGGAATGGATTGAGAATATATCAGTCTTTTTAATCATATTTTCCTTCCTTGATAAACTAATGTCTACTGTATTTGATGATTATTTTGACATAATCATACAACCATTGAATATAATTTGTTTCAATTCAGCCATCAATATTTCTTCTTTTTCTCCCCTGTTGTCTTTCCTTGTTTCATTTCCTCTTCTCTACTGGTCTTTCTTCTATTTATTTATAGGTTTTTAAAATTAGTTCATTATAGGTATACATAAATGTGAAATTCACTGTGGCAAATTCATATACATATGTATGATATATACCTACATACATACAAACAAACGTTCAGTTTCAATAGAGTTTTACTCAGTCATAAAGAAGAATGACATTACAGCATTTGCTGGTATATGGCAGAGATCATCATGCTAAGCGAAGTGAGCAACACCCAGAAAGTCAAGACTCAAATGTTTTCTCTCATATACAGAAGTTAGACCAAAATTAACAAACAAACGAACAAAAAAATAAACACAGAGCTGAGGATCTCATGAAAATGAAACTGAACAAATTATTGTATGTGTTAATCCCATTTTTCTTTAATGCTACCTTAAAACAACCTATGGGGCTGCCATTTATTTATTTCTATTTGAGATTATATGACAATATATTTATGATTTTGTATTTGAAGTTCTCCAAATGTCTATATTTTGAAAGCTTTTTTTTTAGTATCCTTCTTCATTACTTTGGAGAGGTTTAGATTTCCTTAATTTGGCAGAATTCAGAAATTTTACTTTCTCTCCAGGATTTTCATAATAGGATTTGATGATACTTCTTTCTTTGTTATTTTAAATCTTCTCACTTTATAGATGATCAATTTTATATACATAGTTTATATTGCATACTAGTGCTCAAATTTAGGACTCTTAAAAAGTGTATGATCATATTTTTATTAACAAAAATGCTCACTAAACAACGCAGGTGCAATTATTGAAGTATTTCTATTATATATGTCTGTATATAGTTGATCAGAACACAAGAGACAGAATGTCTGATAACGTGTTATGAGAATTGCCTAATGTTTTTAGGAAAACAATGTTATGAAATAAAGAAATGACATATAAGTAGTTAATTTATGTCTTTCCTAATAGATCAAAGAAACAATAGAATACTAAAACAATAGAATAATTTATTGTCAGGAAATTGTTTCTAATGGAAATTGCAGATAGTAATTCTTTACTTGAATTTCTGAACTCTGTTTAGTTTTTGAATGATTTCAAACTGAATATTTGCCAAATATTGAATATTATAACTTACTAGAATATTTGTGTCATAAAAGAGGGGTTTTCTTGGGTTTCTTGGGCTGGGATTGTAGCTCAGTGGTAGAGCGCTTGCCTCTCATGCGTGAGGCCCTGGGTTCGATCCTCAGCACCACGTACAAAGCAATAAAATAAAGACATTGTGTCCATCTACAACTAAAAAAATATTTAAAAAAAAGAGGGATTTTCTTAACTCATGGTCTATGGAACATTAGAGATATCTGGAGGGATTTCAAAAAGTCTGTGAATCTTAAAATTTTACCAAAATTTTGCATAAAATAATACATATATTTGCATACCTTTAAAGGAATCCATATTCCAACCAATGTTAAAAGCTTCCTTCACATGTATTAAACGAATAAGTAAATGCCTTTTCTTATGCAAAGTAAGATGGATTCATATGGCAAAAATAAGATCACAGTACTTTGGTGCAGCATAGGTCCCAGGAGCAAAGACTTCTTTCATTTCAGAAAACCTGGTTTTAAATTCTACCCTGCCGCTTAATAAATATGTGAGCCATACTGATTTCAGTTTGCTGATCTCTTAAAATAAGAATAAAGATAGCACCTTCTTCAAAAGGCTTGCCATGAGAAATACATGAGTTCTGTTTGCAAAAAAATTGGTAGAATTGTTGCAGATACACACTGCTTAGCAAATGTCCTCTGTAGATATGCACAATGGTTTACTGCTTTTTCTATATAATATTTATATATATAATTAATGTAAAAAAACAATTTTGAGTGTTTTATATAATTCTCTGGGTTAAACAAATACTCAAGTGAATAAAAGATATTCTCTGATCTCAGTTTATGATCCTATAAGAGAAAAAAATAAAAGGAAACAAATGTACACATATACATAATTTTAAAGCTTCAGTTTATTTTTAAAAAAATTACAAATTTGTATTGAAGAAACCAGAGAAGTATATTGTGAGAGGAATTTAGGAAAGGCCTTCCCAAAAAAGAGACATTAAGTTCAAACGTTGATGATGATAAGGAAAGCCAGGTTCAAAGGACAGTTTTCTAAACATGAGTATACCAGAGTCAGAATCTATGAGAGAAGAAAGATGGGGTGTTTTTGGAGAACTGATTGCAAGCTAGATTTGCTCAAGTATAATAAGCTCCATAAGAAAGAGGAGGAATGAAATGGTTGGAGAGTGAAAATATACCAATAGATAGATAGATATAGAGTTATGCTACAAGAAATTTGATTGATTGTGGAGACTGACTAGACAGATTCCACATCTTCACTTTGTTCACTTTTTTTTTCTCTTATGTTCTTCTTACCTCAGAACATCACACCTTCAGCAGTACCAGAAACACTGAATGATGTCATCTCTACTATTCTTTCCATCTGACATTCTCTAAATCTCTATATGAGACATTGCAGTGTTTCAGATATGAGAGACATTACATGTTATGACATTAAAAATTCAGAGAAATGGAAAGCAAATAGTCTTCAATTTACTAGCCATTTCTTTTTTGTGAAACTAAAATATAATAAACCAGAAATTTACTTTGGAAGACCATTATTTCAAATAATATATGACTATGCTGTAGTATACATATGATTAATAGAGTCTCAATTCCTTTGCAATTTGCAAGTATATTTTTGTCTTTGTAAAGACTCAAGCACAGAGGCGTTTTCATCTCTCTGAAATATTCACCTGATTCCTGTTTAACATTCATTCACTCAATTCATTTATTTTTTGTTCAGCCACACAAATGAGTTAATTTCCAAAGAAATTAACTGAGTACATTAAATTTGGAGGGCACATCTGAATCATGTATTTTTACTTTCAAGTTGATAAGTCAAACTTAAGCCATTGATCTTAACAGATTATAGTCAAAATTTTTTAAAAACTGACCAACTTTTACTACTTTGCTAAGTTATATAAATCATCAACTATTTCATCCAATTTTTTTCCACACACCAGGTTGTACAATGGGGATATCAGGCTGGCTGCTTTAGAATTACCTAATTGAGCATATTAAAAATAAATTCCTAGGGGCTGGGATTATAACTCAGTGGTAGAGTGCTTGCCCTGTAAGTGTGAGGCCCTGGGTTCAATACTCAGCACCACATAAAAAGAAATAAAATAAAGATATTGTGCCCATCTACAACTAAAATAAATATTAAAATAAATAAATAAATAAATTCCTAGCTGGGTGCTGTGGTGCATGCTTGTAATCCCAGCACTTTGGGAGGCTGAGACAGGAGAATCATGAGTTCAAAGCCAGCCTCAGCAATGGCAAGGCGCTAAGCAACTCAGTGAGACATTGTCTCTAAATAAAACACAAAATAGGGCTGAGGATGTGGCTCAGTGGCCAAGTGTCCCTGAGTTCAATCCCCGGTACCAAAAATAAATAAATAAATAAATAAACAAATAAATAAATAAATAAATAAATAAATAAATTCCTTACTCATACACCTATTCTCCTATGATCAAATCTCCTAGGGTAGTGGCTTGGAATTTCTGATTCAAATAAACCTGAGAATCTCTTATTCCAGGCTAGATTTGGCAATCATACATCAAATCCACCTTAGAAAAATAATTACAATACAATTTTTGGTTCAGGTTAAGTACCTGTTTAACGTCAAAGAACCAGCAGAAGAGTTTTGCAAAGTGGCTATACCATTTTATACTCCCAAACATAAGGTATAATAATCTGAATTCCTCCCTATTCTCAACAGTATTTTCTGTTGCTATTCTGTTGTTTGTTTGTTTGTTGGTTGGTTGGTTGGTTTTTTTTTTTTCTTTTTTAACCTTTCTACTGGTGATGTATCTAAAATCTAGTTATTTTTATCTTTAAATCTATGGCTTGCCTTTTCATGTTCTCATGCTTTTGCAAAGCAGAAGATTTTAACTGGATAAATTCCAGTTAATAAATTTTTCTTTAACAGATCAAAAAACACTTTCTCTTCTATGGGATTCCCCCTACTAATTCTATGTCCTTAGTAAGTAATGCAGCTACTTAGATTTCTAACTTTTTCTTGTGTTACATTTGTTGTTGTTTTAAGATTTTTTGTTTTTAGTTTGAGACAGGGTCTTGTTAAGTTTCCCAGGCTGGCTTTGAACTTGTGATCCTCTGGACTCAATCTCTTGAGTTGCTGAGATTGCAGATGTGTGCCACCATGCCAGGCACTTTTTGTGTTGCTGTGTTTTTCAAAAAATAAATTCTATTTTACCTAATGTGTCAAAGTTACTGGCACAAAGCTGTGCATATTTTATTATCTTTTTGAGGCTTTTAGGATCCATAGTGATAGCTCTATGAATATTATTAGTATCAGTAATGTGTTTCTTCTCACTGTAACTCTTACTTGATTAGATTTGCTAGTGGTTTATCAATTGTATTCACCTTTGAAGAGCAAACTTTTAGCCTCTTTGATTTGTCCATTGATTTCTACTTCTACATATATTATTATTTTCTTCCTACTTATTTTCTGTTTAATATGCTAGTCCCTCCTTTTTTTTTTGCTTATCAAGATGGAACTATAGACAATTGATTTTAAATCTTTCTTTCTTTTAATTATAAGCCTATAATCCTGTACATTTTCTTTCTAAATATAGGTTTATGGCACTCCACAAATATTATGTTGTTCTTTCATTATGGTTTAGGACAAATTAATTATTAATTTCCTAATTGGCATATTATTTAACCCACAGATTATTTATAATTGTATAATTTAATTGTCTACATGTTCTGGCATTTTGTAGCTATGGTTTGGTTATTTCACTTTAATGTGCTTCTGTTATGATCATATGTGTGACTTCAAACCTTAAAAAATAATTGAGTTTTGTTTTATGGGAATGTATGATCTATCTTTGTATTATACTACAGTTACTCAGAAAAATGTGTATTTTGAAGTTGTTCATATGTGGTAATCATTGTGTCTATTAAGTTAAATTCCTTAAGGATTTCTCAAATCTTCCATATCATTACTTTTTTATTTCTTTTTGACTAAGAAGTGAGAGAGAATTAAAGAAAATTTACAATGATTGTGAATTTCTCTATTTTTTAACTTAGATTCATAAATTTTTATTTATGCATTTTGAAGCTCTATTATTAAATACATATACATTTAGAACTATGCTTCTTAATTAATTCACTCTTGTTAATATATAATCAACTTTTTATCATTAATAACACTTTATTCTGTTGGAATCTTCTTTGCCTGATAATAGTGTAGTTGTTTCAGCTATCCTGTGATGATTTTTGCATGATATATATTTTTTGTTTTTTCATTATTAAACTGGTTATGTCTTCAGATTTTAACTTGGTTATATTTGTTTATAGAGAGCATCTAATCAGATCTTCCTATTTTATCCAATATGAAAATCTATGACTTTTTATCAGAATGTTGGAAGCATTTACATTTGGTTTGATTATGGACATTGTTATGGTCAAGCTCATCATTTTGTTGTTTGTTACTTCTGTCCTTCCTCCTCTCTCCTTGCTTTTTCTTATGAATATTTTCCTATTGTGTTTAATTTATTATTTTTTTCAGATTTTACAGTTTTTCTTTTGAAATTTCCCATAGAACTTGCTTTTATCATTTCTAAACATTTTCTGAAACTCATCACTTTAATTTAATCTTCTTATTATTATGGATGATTCTTAATTTCACAAACTCAATAATATCATACTGAATATCTGAATTCATATCTATAATAATATTTCAAATATCATTTTAATGTATAATACATAATTTAATATATAATGATTTTTTATACTCACAGGATTCCTATTTCATAAATATGCTGGAAAATTTCTTCTGCTTTTGCCATCTGAGAAATATTAAAATGTCAGTTTCCAGGATCTCACTCTAAGAGCATTTGGAATATGATTCTGTCTCTTTATTAAGCTTTCTGAAAGGTACTGATGTATAGCTATGTTTATGAGTTATTGTTTCTTATCATGTGTCTATATATGAATGCAAATATGGATAATTCTCCCCAAGATATAAAAAATGATCATCAAACTATAATAAGTAAAGAAGTCTCTTTCCCCATTTTAAAGCTGTGTATTGTAAATTATCTCCACCCTTGAACTAAGAGTCTTCGGTATCCTATTCTGATCTTTTTAGAAATTGTGTGCCATAGTAATGGCTTAAAATTGTTGGAGAAGACCTGCTAAAAGAAAAAAGGATTAAAAGGACTTTAGGTATTTGGAAATGGTTTTGTTCTTACTATTTTAATCCTTATGGTGGAATAAATTATGTTTTCTTACCTCTCTATTTAACCTCAGGATTTAAAATCATGTGAAAATAGCTATTACATTTAGAGTGTCTTCACTAGAATTTCAGCATCTCAGAAGCGAAGTAGACTATCAGGGTGGCAGCTATTTCTTTCTCTGAACTCAATCTGCCAAAATTGACATCCTCTTCAGGGACTGAGATAAGAAGATGTTGTTTGATTGGTTGCTGGCTAAAGAACTTTAAATGGAGAGCCTGCTGGTAGGCAAGGAAATTATACTAGACACATTAGGACAGAGATCTCAAACATAAGTGGAGGCATTCATGCCAGAAGGTACTAGGTGCTCTGGAGAAAAAATTAAATAAAAACCTTTTCTTCAAAGTAGTTAATCAAATACTCTGAATTTCCATGTAATTCTTCCAAAAATAGCATAGTTCCATTGATGCCCTCTCTGGGATTCAATTATAAAGATGGATTCACATAGCATTTCAAAGGATACACACAGGATGAAGCTGTCAAATGTCACATTATTTCAAGTTATGTTGAATCTATTTCTTAAGAAACAATACTGTAGGTAATATCTGAGATTTCTTTAACCCTCTTTCTTTTAAGAAAACTTCAGAGTTTTTAGACTGAACTCACAATGTTCAGACTAAAACTCTACATCTAATGGGAAAAAAAGCTAACAAATTTAAGCCATTGTCTTGATCATGAAAACCTTAAGTAATAGACTGGAAGTCTCAGGTTCCATTCTGTAATGAAATCAAACACTTTGAGACCACAAATCCTGTGTGGTGCTTCAGCAATGGTGTGTGACTATTCACTCCACACCAGATTTTATAATATTAATGTTTATATCACTTAATAAGAATATAATACTATATTTCCATGAAAAACTAGCATAAAATATGAATAATTATTTATATTATTTCTCATGACTACAACAACTTTTATGAGACATAAGGCTTATTTTCTAAAAGAAACTCAGAAGTAAAGGCTGCTTGTATCTATCCTTTAGAAAAAATTATTTAAGAAATCAAAACTATTTTCAATGAAGTTAAAGAGTTTCAAGGCCTAAAATTAAACATATATTAAGGTAAAAATAAGTAATTTTAAGTTGATTTTAAAATGTCCAGAATTGAACAGAAAAATATATGTATCCTAATATTTATTGTAATATTTGACTTTATAATAAGCGAAAATACTATACAAACACAAAATTATTGTCATTTAGCATTGTATGGTGTTAAGACAAAAATGGTCATTAAGACTGTTATTAGTATTTTCTGTTAGTGAATGTTAAAGCACAAAGTAGTGATTTGACATTTATTTATTGACCTAAACCTTACCTGGTGAATGAATTATTTGATGAAATTCAATAGTCCAAAAAGTTTCAGAAAAGCCAAGTTAACCATTGAAACATAAAACATAAAACAAAAAGGAAGTAACGTATACCATGAAGACCAATAATTTAGATTCAGGCAGTTCTGACTTAAAGGAGAACACTATTTGTGCTCTGAATTTTCTATCATATCTTTATATATATATATATATATATATATATATATTTACGGATACATATATATTGATATATATATTTATCACTAAATGAGAATGAAAATCTCAGTTCAGGTACAAATTAACCAGCATTTTACATGAATCTAATCAGATATTTTATAAGTTTATAGTTATATCAAATTTAATTGCCCTCATAGGACCTAATTGTGCTTCATATTACCCATAAGTGTGCACTGAATAAATAATGCACGATCTTTTAAATTTTTCCTCTATAATGTATTTGATTTGTCTATTTATCTTCATATCTACTATACTATCATGATCCCATCAAAAACTTCCTAAATAATCCCTTCTCAACACTGTTGACTTACTATGAAATAGCCAGAGTTTTGTCTGAAAATAGATATCAGATCATATCACCTCCCTTTAATTGTCTCCCTTTGTAGTAGTGAAATTGGAAATCTTTACTATGACTTAAAAAATCACTATGGATTCTACTCTGTCACCACATGCTACATGTTAGCTTCAATAATATTGATCTTTTTTAAACGTTCTTTGAAGAAATACTCTCCTCTCCAACTAAATATCCTTGATTTTTGTTTCGTTTTCTTCCTAGAATACTTCCTTAGATGAAATATGGCTGGCTCCTTTTTCTCCTCTGTTTATATTAAATATAAGCTACCCACAAAGTCTTTCCTGAGTACCATATACAAAAAGCATTTCTACCAACCCATTTTCTCCCTTTCTCCCTATCTTCTACACATTATTTTTCTCTGTCACAGTATAAGGAACATCGAATTCTAACACCAGAGATACTGATCCCCTTGGATTCTCTATACAATAACACCTTGGAACTAGAAGTATGTATGGTAATAGAAAGGCGTATCTTTCCTCCCTGAACATGCTCAGGTCAAGATATAACATTCAATATAGTCCTACCTTTGCTTATATGATTGGTTACATTTAAAAGAGTTATTTAATTCTCTGTATACTTTTTTCATTCTAATATTTCTATAATCTTGGAAACTTCATAGGAATACATATTCATGTCTGTTTACTGAAGTGTAAATGGGCATGAGTACAAAAGGTCCTAAATAAGGATTTTCTAAATAAATGAACAAATGAAATAATAATTAACAGAGTTGAGAGAGAGAAGGAAAAAATGGAAAATTTCTACATTTTCTTGGCAGATTTTCTTTCTTCTGGAGAAGTAAATGTAAAAATCCTTGAGAAATTGGGTCAAGGCAATCACAGAGCTTTACTTCATGAACACTATGTTTAAAATCCTGCAAACATTTTAAATTAAACTAACATCAATTTGAGATACTTTCAGCAAAATTTCTAAAGTGGAATTCATCTAAAAGGGAAATGGTAAATGATAATTAAATCTAGTGTGAGTACATTTTTCAGGCTCTGATTTTGATTTTGGCGATAATATCGTCAACTTTCTATGCGGACAAATTTGGCAAATGGCATTTTTGCTGAGAAACACACAGACACACAATTAGTCCCTGGCCAAGGTAACACTAGTGTCTAAAACTAGTGGCTAGTGGATTGGATTTTAATTAGCTCCATATTTTTGATGTTTTCATTTCTTCAATTATGTGGGGTATTGATGCTTTTAAATGAAGTCTGAATGTCTTGAAAAGGATATTTTGGTTGTACAGTTAAACAATCACAAGACATTTTTAACAGTTAACAAGGGGAGACCAAAACAAAACATAGGGTATTCTCTTACAACAATTTTAATCCCCACCATTTTTAACTTTCTCTTTTATATTGCTTTCTGCAAATTTTTTTTTAAACACTTATTTTTTAATTGTAGGAAGACAGAATATCTTTATTTTTTTATTTTTATGTGGTGCTGAGGATCGAACCCAGTGCCTCACGCATGCCAGGCGAGCACGGTACCACTGAGCCATAACCCCAGCCCCGCTTTCTGCAAAATTTTGACAGCACTTAATGTCTCTGATATGAATGCATTTCCCCCCAGTACAGACAATTAATCCAGGACCTTGCACAGGATCAGCAATCACTCTACCACTGAGCTACATCTTTAGCCCTTCTGTTTTATTTTGAGACAAGGTTTTGCTTAAGTCGTCCAAGTTGTCTTCAACTTCATACTCGTCCTGCCTCAGTCTCCCAAGTAGCTAGAATTACAGACATGCACCACCATTCCTAGCATGAAATGGGTATTTTACAGAGCAAACATAGTATACTATATGTCAAAAAACTATCTTACATGAGCCCAAGTTGTTTTTAGTCAGGGGCAAATGAAATTTTACATTGGAAACATCTTAGGCATGGACTACACAGAAGAAAAATATGATAAAACATAATTAAGTTCAAATTAATACCTAAGCCATTAAGAACTGAAACTATAATAGTCCTGAGTTAATGAACAATTTCCCTGTAGGTCAAATCCAGTCTATTATCTGTTTTTGTAAACCATTTCATTAAGAAATGGCCATACAAATCTTCTTGTTTCTTTTCATATTCAGTCACATGCTTTGCCTAGGGTTGCTGTTGCATTACAATAATGGTATTGAGTAGATGTGAAAAAGACTGGCCCATAAAACATAAAATATTTATCATCTAGGCCTTTAAAGAAAAGCTTGTCCACCCCTGTCATAGTTCAATGCTTTCACTTTATGGTGAATGGCAGTCAATGTGTATAACAACTAATGTTAAGAAGTTTCCATGGGCTCTAAATAGCAGTTACAGGGCTGAAAAGAAAAACAAATCCTTCAATTTGTTCCACTAAGACAGACATCAACTAAATGTTACTTAAATAACCTGAAAGAGCAAATCATCTTTCACAAGTCCTATTTGAGCCTCCCTGTATGTTTGGCAACTCTTGATCTGGACTGGTGATAAAGGATAAAGATTGGATCAGCACAAATTGACAGTATCGGATAAGAAAGTCTAGTAGGTGGAAGTTCATCAAGCTCAGAAATATTATGCCTTCAAAGACCCCTCACACTTGAAAGTAATGTTTGGAGAAAGTAATTCATCAGGTACCTACAGATATGGAAAGTTGGGATGGATGTAAGGCAACTCAGGAGTCGCACATTCATATGAGAACTAAATGACCTAAAGTAAAGGCCCTGCAGGAATTCAAACATTTAGAGAGGTGACCAAGAGGCTAACAGACACAAAGTGCAGGAGAAATTGGAAGAAGAAATAGACAGGAGCCCAAAGCAGAGAAAGCTTCTTACTCAGGTTTCCTTTATGGACAGGACAAATAGTCCTTCTAGAACTTAGCACTGCAGGCCTCCATGCTGATCAGGAATTATCCAAACAGCATTTTAGCCCTGCGCACACCATGACTTGTACCCTGGCACCTGCTCGGCCAGCATAACCTTCAAATTCTGCCTGCTTGGATTCTCACTCACATTCTTTCACCATTCTCAATTTCACTGATTTGAAACTGCTTTTGCCACTTGACTCCAGTTTCATCAGAATGGCATTGTCTTTGCTCTTGTTTGGTTTTGAGCCTTTTATCCAGTTTCCTGACTTGAATTAAGTCTCAGGCAAAGGGGCCATTATAGTTTTTGCCCTTTATTTTTCCATGTTCACCTCATATGTATTAAATTCTTAATCCCAGCAGGCCCAGTATCTTTTTAAATAACTTTATGACATAAAGTTTGCTTTGGCATCCTAAGGGAATTCACAATATTATTCAACACTTATTCATATTACCTAAAGACAAAAATAATAACCTAACAGTAATATACAAAAGAATTTTTAAATAATTTATTATATTATTCAATAATATGCAAATACTTTGACATTGCAAACTTAGAAAAGACAATGAAATGGTCATGAGCCTGGTCCTATAGAAAGAATTAGCATTTCACATATTAATTACATTCTAATATTAATTGTTACATACTGATTATAACTACTATCTATCTATCTATTTATATATTATGAATTACTAAGAAATTTTAATTGACGGTTATGTTGATTACTTGCATATCCCAAAGTGGCATTTCTACCAATTATTTCATTTTTTCCAATATAAAAATATCTGTAGGAAAATTCATCAGGCTTTACAACTCTTCTACTTATCACCTCCTATTTTTATTCATACCCTTATTATACATGCTAAATCCTACATATTCTCATAGTGTCTTTTGGTGGGAAAAAAATTCATAAAATTATGAATTAGTAAAAAATTGATAAAATTATAAGCAAAATAAAACATTACACATTTTCTCTACTTGCATTAGTATTATATTCCTGAGAAAATTCAATAACTATTAAAATTTATGAGAAACTTCTATAAGTTTAAATGTTATATAGAAATAAGTTTTTGGATTCTATTTCTGTTGCCATGGGTTTTACACTAACAAATAAATATACACAAATTCATTTGGAAGTTCCATGGGATGCAAGATGTTTTGAAAAGTGAGGCATATTTGCTTTCCTGCCTAACACTGTTTCTGTTAGACAGTGGTGGTAATTTTTTCATTGCTCCAGTAAAATGTACCCTGAGGAGATTGTGCCCCATTGGGACAGAATAAATAGGGAAGGACCGGGATTCCATGTTCAACCCTTCTGTTGCCTACTTGTACCTGTTTGTTATAGTTTCCAAGTCCTCCATTAAAAAACTCCACACTATGGAGATAAAGGTCCTGGGAAAAAGAATTCCCAGAGAAACCTAATATTCATGTTGTTATAATCTATTTCTATAGTTTAAATTTACTTGAGATTAAAGGTAGAAACAAGGCAGGGATTAATTCTGATTGGAGAAAACATGATGAAAAAGAAGAAAAGTTCAGGTCATGAGGTTTCATGAGCAGGTGAATATAGACAATTATTCCATGCACATATCACTGCTTCAACAATAGGCCTATACTAGGTGCTCGATAAATACAGTGATTTACATTGAGGATTACAGATAAAAGAGAGTGGTGGTTGACCACTTCATTGGTTTATTTGCTTAGAGTTTCTGATGAAGCCACTGATAAGGAACCAGGCCTCACAATGCCTGGTGTACTTTCCAGGGGAGGGTGGAGATCATATTCATGAATTTGCCTTCCATTTAAATTTCAGTTTGAAAACAAATGTTAGTAACTTTTTCTGTTTAATGCCTGAAGTATTTCCTGAGAGGAAATACAAAATATTGAAATGCTGACACCCCTCTAAAACAGGGCTTTTACTTATTAATATATTCCGAAGGCTGAAATAGAAGCGTAACACATGACAAAATAGAAAGAAAAAAAAAGTACATGAGTTGGACACTGAATGGATTTTTAATATTTTTATCCATAAAAATATCTGTAGGAAAATTCATCAGGCTTTACAACTCTTCTACTTATCGCCTCCTATTTTTATTCATACCCTTATTATACATGCTAAATCCTACATATTCTCATAGTGTCTTTTGGTGGGAAAAAATATTTAAAAATACACCAACTCTACTATCAACTGTAGGATTTCTGTTTTCTCCCTCAATGTGAAGTGATGTCATCATAACTTGCTTTAAGATATCAAAGCCATATCCTATGGAAACCTTCAGAATTATCAAGAATCACAAGCTTTAGTTTTCAGTGCTCCATCATTGCTCTTCCTGAAAGACCAAAAAAAAAAAAAAAAAAAAAAAACAAAAACACACACACACACAAAAACCAAAAACAAAATACAGGACACTTAGGGGAACTCGACAGGTTAACAGGCAAGGGGACATCAAAGGACAGCATCCTGGAAATCCCTGGGGCTGAAGTCTGACTATACTTCTCCTATATATGCCTCAAGCGGTGGGTGAAGACAGGGCAAAAACATAGATGTGAGCAGGGCTGATTCTCAGTCAGACCTGGGATAAATCACTTAACACACACATCCACTTCCTTGTTTTAAAATGATAAAATGCTTTTCCCCTCAGAAAAAAAAAAGTTACTAAAAGTCTTTAAATGAAAGACTTTGCGTCTTGTTTTATTAATAAAGTATTATTTTTCTTCTAAGAATAATGATTCTGAGACTCTTATCCCCCAAGCTACTATCCATCAGGAAGGAGAAAGCATTCACAATGGTTGCCTGTATTTCAAATGATTTACTGTTAATGTCAAATATATTTCTTAATGACTTCAAGCTTGAGCAGTGCTGTGAAACCACAAAACTTGATGTTTGAGATTTATTTTTCCATCCAGATAAAATTTCAAGTATGTTACAAGAAATTAAAGTACGGGGAAAGTCTTTGTTCCCATTCAGACCTTTTACGAACTTTTAAAAAATATATCACCATCTCTCCCACATGAAATAGTCTCCAGCTGTGAAACCATGTTGGAGTAAAAGAGTGCGGATGTAATCAGGTTAAGAAGCTGCCTGCTGAGATCTTCTAGGAAGGATGTAAGGTGAAGCATAGGAGAGACGTTCATACCCCAGGATTTTGGAGCCAAGTATTAGTATGACATCAGTCATGGATGAGAAGGACAGAAGCCATAATTCTTATTAAAATTTTCAGCAAAGACAAACAATAATAAAAAAGTTACAAAAGTGAGACCTGGGCATTTGTAGGCTAAATGCATAATTGGTGGAAACTGGGCATTCCCTTCGGATAACAGGGCTGACTGTGTCCATGGGAATCGAGGACAGGGCAGGAATCTCAGGCTGTGCAAGCTGCATTTGTACCTTTTGTAGTCCAAGGTTTCAACTGCTTCTGTCCCATCAAACTCACATGAATTAGCTTTTTACATTTTTCTGAGCAAATAATTAAATTAGCCATTTTCACAGAAAGGTTTCTCCAGTAGCTTTTACATTTGATAATTTTATCACTTTTATTTTTTCCCCAAGCTCACACATACATACTGTATTCTACATTTGGTCTCACTTTGAATCAATGCTAAAAAACAAATATAAGATACAAATCTAGGGGAAATGAAATGACAGTATTTATCTTTAAGATGATTTCAGGAAAAAAAAAGATGGAACTCTAATTCCTCTGCATGAATTTTACACAATGTACAAAAATCTTTTTTCCTTCTCTTCCCTTCCTTCCCTCTCTCACTCTCCCTCCCACCTTCCCTCCCTCTTCCTCTTTTCTCTCTCTCTTTTCTCCTTTTTCTTTTATTTTCTGTTCTTTTTTCTTTTTCTTTTTCTTTTTTCTTTTTTTTGGTACTGGGGATTGAACTCAGGGGCACTCGACCACTGAGCCACAACTCCAGCCCTATTTTGTGTTTTATGTAGACACGGGGTCTCACTGAGTTGCTTAGCGCTTTGCTGTTGCTGAGGCTGGCTTTGAACTCGCGATTCTCCTGTCTCAGCCTCCCAAAATTCAAGGATGTTCTTTTTTCTTTTTTGATTGTTTTTTTGCTTTGCTGTGCTTTTCTGTTCATCGTGCCAACTTCACCACTGATCTACACCTCTAGTCCAGTTTTTCTTTTTTATTTAGATGAAAATTTCTGGATGTTTTAGGTATTAAGATGTCTCAAAATTATGATTAACAAGACAAATGTTACTGGCTTTCAAAAATGTCCATATGTACTATTACTGACCTAGGTTTTATGTAACCAAAACAGACTAAACTGGAAGTTAGAAAATATGTGCTAGTAAGTATTTGACAGCAACATTCTATATATAACTGAGGGAGAAATGTATTAAACTGAAAGCACACATGGGTTCTGTCATTTGCTGTAGTAGAAAATAAGAGAGGAGCCAGGGACCATGGCACACACATGTAATTCCAGAAGTTCAGGAGGCTGAGGCAGGAAGATCTCAAGTCAAAAGCCAGTCTCAGCAAATTAGTGAGGCTCGAAAAAACTTAGCAAGACCCTCTCTCTAAATAAAAATTAAAAGAGACTGGAGATGTGGCTCAGTGGGTTAAGCGCCCCTGAGTTCAATCCCTGGACCACAAAAAAAGAAGGAAGGAAGGAAGGAAAGAATGGAGGAAGGAAGGAAGGAAGGAAAAAACAGAGGTACATTGAGCTAGTTGCTTTTCTTGACTGGATGATCTTCCATCTCTGTCACTTCTGACCTGCCTTATTACTGATTACAGTTTATTCTAGGCACATGAGCACAGTTGTGTATAATAGTGGTGACCTCTTTCTATTATAACAAAAGATATAAGAATTAGAGCTAAGTGTTCTTTAGAGTACAGAATTAGTCACAATACAAAATACAGGTATAGATAATGTCAGTAAAAATAGCAGAGTAGGAGGCTCTGGGTCTGGTGCTCCTCAGAAATACTGAAAAATATAGCAAAAAATTCAGAATCAACTTTACCCAAATTCAGGGAGTTAGTTGAAGGTTTGGAACCATCAAGCAAATACTTATCAAAGAGTAATGCAATATAAATTTGTGTGAGAACTTTGTGACACTTTTACTGGCCATAATTCCCTCTTCATCCCCAGCATAGAGGCAATTTTAAAAACTGCAACTCAGTTCCTCCTATGGCTATCTGGATTCTGAAGAAATAGACCCAGACTTGCTGGTTTGTTAGCTGTTTTGACCTGAACATTTTCCTAAAGGGCTGACACAAGAGGCTTCTTTTTTTTTTTTTTTTCACCCGTAACTAGAAATTCTAATAGACAGTAAAGGCTATGAAAACAATAAGAAACACAGGAAAATCTGATGCCACCTATGGAAAAAGTTGGGACAAAAAAATAAAACACTGAAAATCTGGAACACAATCTGGGAAGTGAGTGTTTTGGGGAACAAGAACTTTAAAAAGTTGTTTTATGTATAGCAGGTTATCTAGAATACCATATACATAACCAGAACAAGACATAAACTCATAAAAATCTGAAAATATTTTAAGTTTCAACCTCACCTGACCTATAGGTTCTGCAATAGCAAGAGGTATGGTTAAAGCACATTGCAGAAGTCTAGCTAAAACAATTAAAGAAAGCAAAGTTCTTGCTAACCAGTGAGAACCTAACCAAGGCCACTCCCACTGCTATATTGAGTTACTTCCACTATCACTGCCACCATATTTAGTGACCAAAGTGTCCATCTGGGGACACCTGCTAGGTACTAGAATTGAATTCCAAAGTGAGATACAGGTAATCTGTAGTGCCACTACAAGATTATAGGATAGAAACTGCAATACCACCGATTGGCATTGTAAGAAAGAAAGATACATAATCAACGTGAAAAAATCAGGAAAGAAAGTGCCCCAAATAAACCAAGATACTATAATAATAGAAGGCATTGACAGCACAGTTGATGAAATGTCAGAGAAAGAATTCAGAATGTACATAATTAAAATGATCTGTGAATTAAACAATGACTTAAGAAAGCAAATACAGGCAAAAATTAATCACTCCAACAAATAAATAAGAGAGCAAATAAAGGCAAACATCTATCACAGTAACAGACATAAGGGACCAAATACAGGTAGAAAAAATTACTTCAAGAAAGAGCTAAAGATTGTGAAAAGAAATCAGAAATTCTTGAGGGCTAAGGTTGTGGCTCAGTGGCAGTGTTTGCCTCACACGTGTGAGGCACTGGATTCGATCTTCTGCACCACATAAAAATAAATAAACAAAATAAAGACACTGGGTCCATGTACAACTAAAAAATATTTTAAAAAAAGAAAAAAATTTTTGAAGTGAAGGAATCAGTAAACCACCTTAAGAACTCAATAGAAAGCATCACCAGTAGACTAGATCACTTGGAAGACAGAACCTCAGATAATGAAGACAAAATATACAATCTTGAAAATAAAGTTGACCACACAGTGAAGATGGTAAGAAAACATGAACAGAACATACAAGAATTATGGGATAGCATCAAAAGACCAAATCAAAGATTTATCAGGATAGAAGAAAGCACAGAATTTCAATGACATAATATCAGAAATTTCCCCAAATATGAAAAATAAATTGGAAAATTAAATACAAGAGGCTTAAAGGACACCAAATGTACAAAATTATGGCATACCTACACCAAGGAATATTATAATGAAAATGCCCAGCCTACAGAATAAGGATAGAATCTTAGAGGCCACAAGAGAGAGGAATCAGTTTACATATATGGGGAGAAAAATTCAGATCTCAGCAGATATTTCAACCCAGACCATAAAACCCAGGAGATCATGCAACAAAATATACGAAGCTCTGAAAGAAAATGGAATCTTATATCCAGCAAAATTGAGCTTCAGATTTGATGATGAAATAAAAACCTTCCATGATAAACAAAAGTTAAAAGAATTTACAGCAAGAAAGCCTTCACTAAACAGCATTCTCGGCAAAATATTCCATGAGGAGAAAATGATAACCAACAATGAAAATATACAAAGAGAGGAACTACACTAAAAAAGTTTTTTAAAAAAGGCCAATCAAAGAAGGAAACAAGTCAAGGTAAAAACCAAAAATAAATCAAAATGACCAGGATTACAAATCATATTTCAATAATAACTGTGAATGTGAATGTGTGAATGGCCTAAACTCATCCATTAAAAGACATAAACTGGCAGACTGAATTGAAAAAAAATACACAATAATATGCTGCCTTGAAGAGACTCCTCTCACAGGAAAAGACATCCACAGACTAAAAGTGAAAGGGTGGCAAAAAACGTATCAATCACATGTACTGCGTAAACAACAAGAGTTTTCATCTTATATCAAATAAATTGGACTTCAAATCAAAGTTAGTGAAAAGGGATAAAGAAGGACATTTCATACTTCTTAAGGGAATTATATATCAACAAAACATAACAATCATAAATATCTATGCCTCAAACACTGAGCCATCTATGTATATCAAACAAGTCCTTCTCAACTACAAGAAACAACTACACCACAACACAGTAACACTTGGTGACATTAACACAGCTCTCTCACCTCCAGATAGATCTTGCAAACAAAAACTAAATAAAGAAACCACAGAACTAAATAAAACAATCAATAATTTAGATGTAACAGACATATGTAGAGTATTCCATCCATCAATGAGCAAATACACTATTTTCTCAGCAGCACATGGATCCTTCTCCAAAATATATCATATCTCATGTCACAAAGCAAGTCTTTGCAAATACAAAAAAAACATAGATACTACCCTGCATCCTATCTGGTCATAATGGAATAAAATTAGAAATCAATGATAGATTAAGAAATAGAAACTACTCCAACCTGGAAATGAAATAATATGCTATTGAATGATGCATACATAACAGAAGACATCAGGGAATAGATAAAAAAAATTCTTAGAGGCAAATGAAAAATCTGATACAACATCAAAATCTCTGGGACACCATGAAGGCAGTGTTCATTCATTAAAAGAAGAAAAAATCAACAAATAAATGACTAGATTCTACATGTCAAAGCCCTAGAAAAAGAAGAAAAAATCAACACCAAAAGAAATAGAAGACAGAAAATAATTAAAATCAGGGCTGAAATCAATGAAATTGAAACAAAAGAAACAATTCAAAACATTGACAAAACAACAAGCTGGTTCTTTTAAAAAATAAAAAAAAAAAATTGACAAACCCTTAGGCACCCTAATTGAAAAGAAGGAGAGAGAAAACCCAAATTACTAAAACTTGTGATGAAAAAGGAAATATCATGGCAGGCACTACTGAAATACAGAGGATAATTAGAAACTATTTTGAAAATGTATACTGCAGTAAAATAGAAAACCCTGAAGACACCAACAAATTGCTAGAGGCATATGACCTACCCAAACTGAACCAAGAGGGCATACACAACTTAAACAGATCAATTTCAAGCAAGGAAATAAAAGATGCCATAAAAAGCCTGCCAACCAAGAAAAGCCCAGGACCAGATGGATTCTTAGCTGAGTTCTAAAAGACCTACAAAGAAAAATTGATACCAATACTCCTCAAATGATTTCATAAAATAGAAAATGAGGGAACCCTTCCAAACTCATTCTTTGAGTATCACCTTGATACCAAAACCAGACAGAGACACATCAAAGAAAGAAAATTTCAGACCAATATCTCTGATGAACATAGGGGCAAATATTCTCAAAAAAATTTTGTCAAATCACATACAAAGACATATCAAAAAAAAATAGTGCAACATGATCAAGTGGGGTTCATTTCAGAGACGCAAGGTTGGTTCAACATATGGAAACCAATTAACATAATCCATCACATCAATAGACTTAAAGATAAGAATCATATGATTTTATCAATTGGTTCAGTGAAAGCATTTGACAAAATACAGCACCCTTTTATGTTCAAAATACTAGGAAATCTAGGGAGAGTAGGAACATACTTCAACTTTGTAAAAGCTATCTATGCTAAACCAGCCTCCTGAGCCACTGGGATTACAAGTGTGCACCACCATGCCCAGCACATTGTCCACATTTAAAATTGGATTATCTTGGGAGGGAGTTGTTTTGTCTTTGGTTTTATTCCCTTGGGTTGTACAGTTGTACAATTTCCTTATTTATTTTGATATTAACCTCAATTGAATGTATGGTATGCAAAGATTTTCTTCGATTCCATATTTTTCTTTTTTTTTTTTTTGTACTGGAGATTAAACTCAGGGGCACTTGACCACTGAGCCACATCCCCAGCCCTATTTTTTGTGTTTTATGTAGAGATAGGGTCTCCATGAGTTGCTTAGCACCTCGCCATTGCTGAGGCTGGCTTTGAACTCAGGATTCTCCTGTCTCAGCCTCCCTAAGTGCTGGGATTACAGGTATATTTTTCTTTTTCATATTATTATCTGTTTCTTTTACTTTACTGAAATTTTTTATTTTGACTTAGCATTGCTAGTTTGTTTTCAGTTTTGTCTCGTTTTGTTTTGGGGGGGTATTTTTGTTTTTTGTTTTGTTTTGTTTTGTTTCATTTCAATTATCTAAGTTTTTGATATAAAGTCCAAATAACCATTGTCCAGACCTATGTTAAGGAGCTTTTTTCTCTGCTTTCTTCTAGTCTTAAGGTATCAAGTTTTATGTTTAAGTCTTTAATGCATTTTGAATTGATTTTTGAATATGGTAAAAGATAATACTCCAGATTCATCTTTTTGATGTATATATCTAGTTTTCCCAGCATCATTTATGGAAGGTCTATCCTTTTCCCCACCGTATATTTTTGAGGCCTTTGTAAAAAGTTAGTTCTACGTATGCATAGTTATATTTCTGGTATATATATTCCGGTCCATTGGTTCATGTGTCTGTTTTTATGTGAGTACCATGCTCTTTAGATTACTATGAATTTGCAATATAATTTAAAATTGAAATGTGATGGATCTACCTGTAATTTTCTTGTTCAAGATTGCTTTAGCTATTCAAGGGATTATATGGATATGCGTGTGTGTATTTATATATATGAATGATTGTTTTTACTATTTCTATGACTTCTATATGGCACATATGTGATATCTCATATGTACCATATTTATGTATATACATTTAAATAAAATAAAGGTTTGAGCAAGTATTCACTTTAGGCAGTATTTATAACTAGAGTCTTATTCCAAATTTTCTAGAAATTTTATTTGCAGATATCTTATCTGAACCACAACCACTATGTAACCTAATACATTCCAGTGATCAATCAACCCTATGCTAATATAAAAGAATTGTGTTGGAAAACATTATTAATGAAAATGGGCAGTGTATAATCAAGATGCATGGAAATGATCACATCATGTCTCTCCTACAGTTTATGATTTCCTCAGAGAGTAAAAGATAATGGTGGGGGAATATGATGGTCATTATAGCCCTAACTTTATGTATCACTACACGTATGTTGTGATTCTATATCACTTACAACCAGAGAAATGAAATATTATCCTCTAAAAAAATAATAATAAAATTTTAAAATTTGGAAAAAAAAATGATTCCCATAGTAAACCTACATAGTGAACAACTTCCCAAACATCATTACTTATTCTCTGTCTTCTAGAAGAGGATTGGCTGGGGCCACATTTCTTCACCCTCTGAGAAAGTAGCAATCCACCTAAGACCCTTACATGGTGATGGCAGAAGCACAAGAAGGCAAATCTTCTTGAGACTCACATGAGGCTTCTCAAGTTCTAGTGTGGAAACTGCCACACCATCATGTTCATTGGCATGCCACTGGCTAAATCAAGTCATTAAACTAAGTCCAAAGTCAATGGCCAAGACAGTACATTCACCATGATAAAGTTTTAGTAAGGGTATGCATGCAGGTAGGGGTAACATATTCTATAATTCAACTTATCATAAACAGTATAATTTCTTATTTATCTTTCCCCATCAGCATCATGACTTAAATACAGAAGCTTGAGTAATAAATGTCTGTCAAATTAAACTGAATTAAAGTAGTAACTTCCATTTCTTTGTTTGTTTGCAGTATTGGGGACCAAACTTTAGTAACTCAACTTTGCAACTTACTACATATTTCTTCATCATAGAGAAGGATTTTTTTAATTGGAGAAATCTAAAAATAAGTCACCTTGATTGAAATTCAAAACCCTTGTATAAAATATTTAAGAGAAGCCAATTAGGCTGAGTAGTCTCCAATGGCAGGAATATATGAAGCCATTTTGAAAAATTTTCCTGGTGTTCTCCTTAAGTACTTTCCAACCATGACTGCACATAGAATCACCTTGGGGAGTATCAGCTGTTGCTTATGTGTATATATAATCTGAAAGTGAATGAGGTGACTTTTAAGTAAAGTCCAGGTGGAAAATTGTCCATTGTTCTATGTCCATTCTGAGGTGTCAAAACTTGTTTCTCAATCTTAGAGTAATTAGCCTAGTTCTTATTACAGTATCCTAGCACTTGAATTACAAGTGCTTACTTCCTTTCTAGTAATGAAAGTAATGACTTACTGACTTTCCACATAAATACATTCCTCATCTGTTATTTGCGTTCAGATTGTTGCTTAGTAGTGTCATTTTCTGATATTTCCCTATAAACCAAAAATATATTACTGTGTTATAATTTCCATTTTATCCTATTTGAAATTTGTTTGATTATCAAACAAAATCTGCATAGGCAAAATTCAAACATCTTACTAATATGCAATTTATTATTTTTTTATCTTTTATCTTTGAAATACAGCTTAGGCACTTTGATTTTACACAACTCAATTTGAACTCATAAGCTGTAGTGATATCATTTGAATGGTCAAATGATTTTATCAATTTTTTTTAAAAGCCCCTTTGAATTTTCTTAAATTGGAAGTTCAGCTGGGTTCCTCCCCATGATCAGTACTGAATCTTTACAAATGATTAGAGACAAAGAATTAGAGAATTAGAGAATTCCCAGTATCTTCCACATACTTGAGTATTTTCTTTTGATCTAACATTTGAAAGAGAAGAATCTGTCTTGTTTTATTTGTTCAGCATTGCTTTTCTTTCAAAGCAAAATAGATAGATTAATAGACAGACAGACACCAAGGGAGTGATTCCTGAGAAATATAAAAAGATAGTTGGTGATCTACTTTTTTGAAGTTCCCTATTTTTTCCTCCTCAATACTCCCTTATTTTCTAAACAGAGATATTTTCAGTGAATTATGAATACTAACTATAACTTTAAAACCCTTCCTTCACAATAAAGATCTTCACTAAAAGATATTCACCTCCAAAATGAGGCCAATAAGCCTGCAAAAAGTAATGACCATAATATAATTACACTATTCCTTATTAAAATGTTCCACCATTTGCTACAGATGCACAGTTCATGGTTATGGAAAGGGGCAATTTGTTTAATAATATATTCACCCAGCTACACATAATGTGATTTAATCAGTACATTATATGCAGTCTTCAAATGTAAAGTATCTCAAATGATCAAAGTGAATTATTAACAGTTTACAGTCACTGAACAGTTATGGAGGAAGGTGGGGGGTGAGATAGAAATTATCTCAATCCCATATAAATCTATTTACTTTTCAGCTGTATCTAAACACTAATACTAATATTCCGAAAATCACATGCCATATCAAACAACAGAATAACAGCTCCTCCACTTATTGTAGAGAAAATCAAAGCTATTCTTATGATTTGACATTGGTTACTGCATATTGTAAGTTCATGTAATTTGAGATTACAGCAGTCACTTCCTGTTCAGACCCCAGAGGTCTCTTCCCTCATATTCAATAGTGAATCCATTACATCTCCTTTAACCCTGCAAAACACGATCATAAACATAAAACATAAGCAACATAACATAAAACATAAGCAATTCCCTATTGTTCCCTACTGCTGCTACTCTGGTCCATGCTGCTCTAATTCCTCAACTGGATTAATGCTAAACACTCTTGATTCATCTTCCAGCTTCTGCCATTGTCTCTTAGGTAGCTTCTCAGCTTAGAAGCCAGGATGATCGTAATAAAGAAAACCAATCTCTATCATTCCTTTGCCAAAAATTCTAAAGTGGCTCCCTCATCGAACAAAGAGTAAAAGTCAAAGCCTGGAATGACCTGAAAATTTTGTTTTCTGGCTCCAGTTATTTTGCCTTCAAATTTGAATCATCAGTTAATATTTCTACAATCAGTATTCTTTATTTATTGCTTCAAAAAATCACCAAATATGCTCATAACTTACAACTATGCAAATTAATTGGATAGTTCCATTGGTCTGTGCCAAATTCTCCTGGTATTGACTAGTCTAGGTCATGAGTCTCTCCTTAGCCAGTTATTTACTGCAGATTGACTTATCTAGAAAGAACTGATGTTTTGTACCATGATTTCTCATCCTGTAGCAGGCTAGCTGGGATTTTTTTCCACGGTTGCTCATGTGTCCTGATGACAGTGAAGCATACAACACAAGTCCTCCTACGGTCTAGGCTCAGGATTGTCATGCCTTCCTCTCATTCTCATTCTATTTGTGAATGTAAGTTACAGTGAAGACCAGATTCAAGGAGGTGAGGAAAGAGACTCCATAATTGATGGAGAAGCTTCAAAGTTGCATTGCAAAGAGCATCTACCACATTACATTTCCACAGTAACATTCATGGTTATGAATCTTTAAATCCTGATAGAAATGTGAACAGTTCAGCAGATCATCTCTTTCCCTACCTTATGATCAAATGATAATTATTTTATCAATTAAATATCAATGGATATTTATTTTTATACAAGGTTTCACTTGAGACCAATATCTGATTATAGTCATATATGCTCAATTGAAAAATTCTATTTCTTTATTTTAATCATTGCAGTTTAACCTTTTCTTAAAGAGGAGTGATTAGTATAAATCTTATGTTTACTAATATGGTTGATATTTTGGATGAAATCAGCTGTATATAACTGTCAGGAACTTTGCAAAAAATACTTGGGGTGATGTATATATCAGAATCATATTAGAGAAATTGATATTTTTGCTTATTACATACCTCAGTGTTTTAATGGGGCAATGGTCATCTAAGTAAACAGATGTAATCTCTCGAGACATAAGGAGCAGTCAGATGAAATTACAAATACGTGTACACTACTTGTCTTTATATACTTTTAAGCACGTGCATTTTGGCTTTTGGTTTACCTTGCTCTATTGTCTCTTTCTCCAATTTCTAGCACTTCTTATGTTTTTCTGGTTTTGTTAATGGTAACCCAGAATTATTCAGTCTTTTATGTTTCTCACATTGGCATCAGGCCCTACATTGGCATTCAGTTCTAACTAAACTGAAAGCTTTAGTAGCAGGAAAGGTGGAATTCTCTCTTGTTGTGTAGATATTCAGTCTCCCACCTAGTGTTTCCTGTTTCTGCTCAAAATTCAAACAGAAATGATGAAACTCTATGGGGCAGATGAAGTTTTTTAAGTGCTGTGTATAATTGTAAGCAGAAAACTCACTAAAAATTAAGAGGAAAATAGATTTAATACATTTCTGAAACATCTTTACTATATTCAATGTAAATATTTTAAAATATTCATTTTTTATTGATTTACTTGGGGATATGGAAAAGGATAAAGAGAACCTTGTCCTAATGTTACCGTCTTGGAAAAAAATATTTTTTCAAACAACCCCACATAATGCTAAGGCAGCAGTTTGAGTATTAATAACTCCAGGTTTTGATTAAATACAAATAAAACCTAGTTTCAATATAAATAACTTATGCTGACAAACCATATATAAATTCTACACAAATATAGTTAGTAAGGATTCACATATGCAAAGCAATATCAAATCCAGAACCCAAGAATATTGACTTTAGTAATGAAGAGTCTTGAATATAATGGTTATCCCATATTCTGAAGAATATTTATCCTAAAGACTTGGACAACATTTCCTTTATAAGTTTGAAACCACCTAAGTAGATACCCTGTATTTAATGATAATTCCTTTTCTCTTGGAGGATTTTTATTGTTTATGTTTCTCCCCTATGATCTGTGGGATCCTTTCTTAGAAAATTTTTTTCTGTATTATTATATCAAATATAATATGTGCCAATAGGAATTTTTTTTAAAAAATACTAAAAAATAGGGACAGTCTGCCATATATTGTTTGTATTGAAGAACATGGATGGGCTCTCCCATTTTACTCATCTCAAATGAGTTAAAGGCATTTGATTAGTCATAGTAATTGCACTAATGGCAGCCCTCACAGAAATGAGGATATGGGTCAGAACATCTCCACCTTTGAAATAGTTTTCTGTGTATAATTAAAACTCCCATATATGTCTCTGAAAATTTTCAGGTAACCCAGCTTGAATGTATTGAAAAATAACTCTAAAAAGCAAATGACTGGAAAAAAAAATTATATCAGAAGGTTATATAATGCTGTACTAAGTGATGAACAAAGGGTTGACCTCTGTCTTTACAGCCCTTATATTTTACTCTTTGTTTATGAGTATTATGCTAGATGATATATTATAGATGTAAGTCAATATATGATGATATTAGATAATATATGACCCCAAGTCACATAATATTAAAATGTAGCCATTAGTTTAATACTATGGAAACATTTCTTATTACCTTTTAATTACAAAGTTCACTTTGACTCTCAATGGACTAGTAAATTTCCAGAAGTGCTGTCAGTTCAACTTGATGTCTCTGGCTACAATAACCAAAAGTCAGGGGCTGGAGATTTTCACTCCAGATCCAGTCCACCTCAATACAACTTGGGGAATCCATTCTATACCAAAGTTATAAAGTAAAAGACCATATCAGAAGTCCTAATATTGGAATTTATGAATGAGGGTATTACCAGCCCTGTCTCCCTCTGGTAGCATCTAGGTACCCACTTCTTAGGTTCCCTGGTTCCAAACATTCACTGGGCAAAATTTCCAAGAGAGTGAAAGGTTTTTGTTTGCTTGCTTGCTTGCTTTGGAAGCAGAAACTTCATGTTTATTGATCTTATTTGTTAATTGTGTTCTTCATGCATCTGAATAAGTATATTGGATCTGTACCCTCTTTGGGACTCTGTTTGTCATCACTTCCTGGCTCCTGGTGCCGAGGAATGTACAGTATTTCAGAGCTTGTACACCCAAATTTCCTCTCCTAACCTACTTTTTCTTCAACTTTCTTTTTCATGCTACAGATTCTAAGATTTAGGTACAAGAAGGATTATCAGGCTATGCTACCAAAAGGCCTCCAATTCCACCTGTGTGCTTCAACTCCACCTGCTTTACTTTCAGATACTTTAGGTTATTACAATAAAGTACTTAGTCCATCTGCATTTTGATGTCTCATGCATACTTACTACAAGATAATCATGTGGACAGTCAGTAGACATATTTTGTGCATTACCATGTCAATGTCCATAATATCATTAAGTACAAACAACAAATCAGCTGAATTAAAGAGATAATAAAGGGAGCAGCTTGATTTTTTTAACATCCAGGCAGACCACAAAGTACCAGTTCTTGTTTTTGTATTGAAGTTTTCTCAAATTTCCAAAACTCTCTTTACAGTATGACACCAAACTTGATGTTTGGGTACAATCTTCCACAATTCATCAACAATCTACTGTGAGTAAAATTGAGGTCTAGGAAAGTAAAATTTTCCTATCTCTAGCCAGGAAAGTGAAAGTTCTTGAGAAGAAGAGAGCAAGGAGCCAAGAATGAACACTGACCACCAGTAAGTCGATGCTAAACATTTAGTTCAACATAGACATAATTTACAAATCAAAAGAGAACTGGCTAATAATTTTGGGGTAGTAGATGTAGAATATATCTCTTGCTCTTCTTCCTATTTATCTACTTTCCTAGTTAAAGAGAAAAGCCATTTGATCAAGATCCTAGAGTGATAATCCAGCTCAGCACGAGAGTGTTATTCTCCACCTTAGGACCCTCAACCAGCCTAACTGTGTGGGTTTCACTGAAGTTGCCCCCTTTCAACTCCTCTTTCTTCCTGTCTGTTTTCTCTTTTCTTCTCTTCATTCTTTTCTACTTCTTCTGTTTCTTTCTCCTTCCTTTTCCTCTTCCTACCCTACCTCTTTTTCTTCATTTTCTAAATTCTTCTCCCTTTCCTTACTCTCCTGTTACTCCTACCACTTTTTTAATTTTATTTTCCTCCACATCTTCCTCTCATCATCTCTTTATTTCATTTTCATTTCTCCTGTGTCTCTCCTGCTCCCCCCATTTCTCTAGGAAAAAAAGTCACTTTGCTCTTGCTGATCTAACATTTTGCTACTATTCAAAAGGAAAGCAAAGCATCTGTCTTTCAAAGAAATAAATAACATGTGCACATAAATCATACAATGTCTTCCACTAATTTCAGTCAATAAAATTTACCTGAAGCCACTGCTAATGGGTCTTAGAATTCTAATATGTGGTGTATTATGCTTCCATATGAACCATTTTCTTGCATTTGCTTGAAATGAATCATTTCTAGAAATTCTTATCAGTTTAATAAAGCAGTAAAAATGAATGAGAATTGCACATTTAGCTGACAAAATTAAGAAAATATGTAAGAACTACAGAACTCACTTTAGATTATGTTTCTATAAATTTCTAATTTTAATAGATCATATTAAACTATAAAATATATTCACCAAAGAATCTCATCTTCTCATTAAATATAAAAGATCTTCATAATGACCTAGCATAATTGCAAAACTGTGGTAAAAAACTGTTTTTATTAATAGTCTTTTTAAAAATAGTATTTCAATTATAAAATATTTAGATAATCTTTCCAAAGATTATGTGCATCTTTAAGAGAAATAAAATCTGGATAAACAAGTTACCACAAAGGCAATAATATAATACACATAAACCAAGAATTCAGAGACTTTTAATTTCCCATATAATAACAACCAGAATTCATTCAAGTATTTTCCATTATTAGTGTAAGCCTAGATTATTTACATTGCAGTAAGGGCCACCAATAAGACTGTTGCTTTAAATTTAACTAGATCTGTATAACTTATTTTCATGAAAATTTGAATTAATGATAAGACAAAAAATTAAGATTTCTGTCAGAGCTCAAATTCACCTTATGAGTTAACAATTCCAAATGGTTCAGTAATGATAGATTAAACACATCATTATTGTTATGGTTTAGATATGAGGTGTCCCCCTGAAAGCTCACATATGAGACAATGCAAGAAGGTTCAGAGAAGATATGATTGGATTGTGAGAGTCTTAAACCAATCAGCAAATCAACCCCTGATGGGATTAACTGAGTGATAACTAGAGGCAGGTGAGATGTAGCTGGAGGAAGTTAATTGTAGGCATGACTGTGGGGTATATATTTTGTATCTGGAGCTGGGGGTCTCTCTCTCTCTGTTTCATGATTACCATGATGTGAGCTGCTTCCCTCTGCCACACGCTTTGCCATGATCTTCTGCCTCACCTGGAGTCCTGAGGAATGGAGCTGGCCTTCTCTGGACTAAGACTTCTGAAACTGTGAGCCCTTGTCATGAGTGGCATGTGCAATTAATAATTACTCGGAGGTGGAGTGTCTTCAAATGCAAGTGTATGTCCAATCACAACAATCATCAAATATAATTAATTAATGCAAAAAGTGTTGGGTGTGCTGGAGCACCCCAACTAGCATTCAACGTACACTACAATTAAACACTATAGGTAAGTCACACCATCCTAGGGCAACTTAACACTACCAGCAATTCACACAATCCTTGGGCAACTAAAAATTACAAGTAATCCACACAATCCTAGGGCAACCATGAGCCCCAAAATACCTCCAATGCCACATGACTTCTCTTAGCAGATGTTGTTTTTGTCTGGTGGTTCTCTTCAGCTGACAACTGGATGTCAGGGAATGGTAGAGTTGATCCAAGGATGGACAGCAAGGTGGCCAGTCTCACTGATGTCCTTGGAGCAAATCCCACGATGTGGCAGGACAAGCAGTTTAAATGCAGTTCCAAGTTGGTGGTATTAGCTGGTGATTGGTTACACCCAGTAAAAGTCAATGTCCATTGGTTATGTCCAGTGAGATAGTATAATTGTGACTGGGCATTTCTTTGTGCATATACATGGAACTGTGCTCCCTATCAATTGTAACCCGTCATTGCTAAGCAGGCCTATGGTTAGGTGCCCCTTACAGCCCCTTATCAATTGCAAACAGGCATGACTAAGCAAGTCAATGGCTGCTGTTCCTTATGGCCAACAATTTAATGAGTCCCCAGCATGTCCAGGCATGTCTATGGCATATGCTCCTTATAGCCTTCAAATAACCTTCTCCCCTACAGCTGTGCTAGTTAGATCCTTTAGTTGCAGGAGCAAAAAAGCTGAATAAAATAATTATCCCTATACAACTAATCAAATCAACTAATCAACTAATCAAGTCCCTATACAACTAATCAAATTCTACTGAAACTGTTAGCAGTCTTCACTGTTTTTCGTGAGGCTTCTGGGCCCTTCTGTTTTCAGGAGAGAAAAATTCACCTTTATTAACATGTAGTAATAAGAATAAGGATACAAGGGAAGAAGCATCAGTAGGCAAGCAGCCCCACGTGCTGTTCTCCTCGGCCACACTCTGTGTGGCTGGGGTGTTGCTGAGATGTAAGTAAGTTCAAGAGTCTCAATGAGAGGACGATTTGTGAATTCCAGGCTTACTTTTATTCACCATTCTTGCCAAAATAAATTGCCACTTAATTTTATCCAGCATCTGAGACAAGTGGCGTGACTCAGATGTTCCAAATGTGACTATAGCTGTGAAAACACAACATCATCTTGTGAATCACAAACAACAACATTTTCAGATAGCTACAAATGACAGCTTAGATCAGTGGGAAACAGGAGTGGGTGTTTTCCTCTCTCCTTTTCCCTGTTGCTCCACTGTCTGTGAGTCTTAGTTTTTCCTCCCTGTAAGTTTCATCTCTTTTTTGGTTGTTCAAGTCTTCACATTGACCCATCTTTTTTTCTTTAAAGTCCTTACCTTTAAAGTTAAAAGAATAAGTGTGAAAAGATCACTGCTTCCACTTGAACAACAGATGACTATAAGGATCTAGGTGTTCTGTGTTACTAATCATCCTCCCCACTTACACAAACCAAGGACAAAAAGTATAGAATCTGGCAAATATCCAGCATATCAAATAGCAATGTATTTATTTCTCTATGAATATGTTTCCTGATTGATTTTATTATCCTTCCTAATGTATCTGTGACCAATAAATAATTTTTTTTCTACTTAGAGTTTGAAGAATAAACAATCACTTTTACAGAGGTGTAAAGTGCTGCCTGAGGTAGTAAGTCTTGCTCCACTTCATGGATTTTAAGAGTGCAACTATGCAATACACAGTCATTGATTTTTAGTGTAACTGAACAAATTTTATAGCAGAATTCTTGTTACTGGTTTCAGTTTATGAGCCCATGAAAAATTTCTTGTGAACTCCTAAAACTCATATTCCAAAAATGTAGGTATTTCATCATCTCCACTCTGATATGTTTCTATTAAAATTATATTTATTTTAATTGGTTAGCAATGCAATATTAATTGTAAAATCAAACTATTTGCATTTTAGTATAAATAAAGTATATCTATGAGATATCAGGGATTTTTTTTTCGGGGGGGTACTGGAGATTGAACTCAGGGGCACTCGACCACTGAGCCACATCCCCAGCCCTATTTTGGGTTTTATGTAGAGACAGGGTCTCACTGAGTTGCTTAGCACCTTACCATTGCTGAAGCTGACTTTGAACTTGCGATTCTCCTGTCTCAGCCTCCGTAAATGCTGGGATTACAGGCTTGCGCCACTGCGCCCGGCTTATATCAGGGAATTTAAATTTGATATAGTATTAATGCTTTCTTATCCAGGTTTTCATGTTTGTTTTTTATGACTTTTTAAAAATTTTATTTATTTATTCATTCTACTTAGGTATACATGATAGCAGAATGTATTTTGTTTCATTGTACACAGATGGAGCACAACTTTTCATTTCTCTGGTCTTATCCAGTTGTTTTTTTTTGAGTGATTTTTTTATTATTAATTTATTTAAATGCATTTCAAGTCATAGTACATAGAGTTTAATTTTTCTATTTCTCTGGTTGCAAACCAGATAGAGTCACACCATTTGTGTCTTCATACATGCACCAAGGGTAGTTTTTTTAAAAAGCAATTAAGCCAGGCATGGTGGTGCATGCCTGTAATCCCAGTACTTTGGGAGTCTGGGACAGGAGAATGCGAGTTCAAAGCCAGCCTCAGCAACAGCGACATGCTGAGCAACTCAGTGAGACCCTGTCTCTAAATAAAAACACAAAATAGGGCTGGAGATGTGGATCAGTGGTTAAGTACCTCCGAGTTCAATCCCTGGTATCAAAAAAAAGCATTTTCTACTAGAGTCCCCATAATTAGACATGTTTCATCTTCTCAGATATTAGTGTTTAGTAGTAGAATACTTACTATATTTCAGATAATCTGTTAAGAAGTTTATATTTATTTCATCTAATCTCCATAGCAGTCTATGACACAGGTATTATTATTTTCACTTATGGATAAAAAAAAAAATCTGAGGCTTGATAAAGTTTAATCTTGATCAGATTCACAGAATCATAACTTGAATACTCAAAACTATTTCCCTCTTTGCTTTCATGAGTTGAAGTGTTATAGCAATTTAGATAGGTTTATTATTTTTAAATCAATCACTAGGAGATAAAATGTAATAGTTGTAATTGTCTTAGTGTGTTACAATCATCCAGGGCAATATTTTCTCCAAGAGTGTATTGTGCAGACTTGGTTAGGACTATTTGACTATCAAGAACAGCTAGGGCTGGGTCTGGGGTGGAGGTTCTCTTAATACCAAGTGGAAAGAAGACGAGGATGTTGCTAAACTTCCTGCAATGCAGAAAATGGCCCTTACACAGCAAAGAATTTTCTAACCTACAATGCCAACAGCAATACTGTTGAAAAACCCTGCTAAAGATATCTAGTCAATACTACGTTTTTCTAATTATCCATTCAATGACTCCTCCTTCACACAGTATAGAGCCACAAAGCATATTATATAAGAGAGAAACTATTTAAGAAACAGGAGTCAAAGGGTCATAAAGAGCATGTTTCAATTATTGATTTTTTTCCAAGGGGATATATTAATCAATCAGTAATCTTGTGTTGTCATGCCTTCAAAGAGATACTTGTGGGATTAAAATCATCTGATATTTCTTAAGTTACATCCCAGTATATTAATTTCATATAATGTTAATGAGTATTGTATGATCCCAGTCTAGCATTCTAGAGATTGCCTGAGATTGCCATAGTTTGAATCTTAAATTCCCCTGGCCCATATTTTGGAGGCTTTGTTCATAGGGAGGTATGGTTGAAAAGTGGTTAAACCTGTAAGTGGTGGGGCCTTGTGGGAGGTCTTAAGGTTATTGGGAGCATCTCCTTTGTAGGGTATAGTGGGACCTCAGCCCCTTCCACTTCCTTAGCTTGTTTCTCAGCCGTAAGGTTATCAGCTTTGCTCCGCTATGTGCTCCCCTGCCATAATGTTCAGCTTTGCCCTAAGCAATGTGGCAAAGCAACCTTCAACTGCAACCTCCAAAACAGTGAGCCCAAACAAACCTTGTCCCTTCATAAGTTGACTACCTCAAATATTTGTCATGGTATTGTAAAGCTGATTAACTCAAATGTCAAATAGGCACACTTGTCAAATATTTTACATGTTGGTTGAACTAAGAAAAAATATAATGCACATAGGAAACATTAAGTACCTAGGCTAGAAATGGGTTTCTAAAATTACAGTGTGCTCTCGGTATGAAGTTATTAAATAATCAAACAACATGGAATAATTTCTTTGGGGGAAGAAAAAATATGAAGACTTTAGGATTCAGTTTCTTCAGTATTTAACATCTTGGAAATTCCTAAAAGCTCACTGCATGTACTATTTCTACATAATAGAAAACATCTGGGAATTCCCTTTCAGCCTCATGTCAGTCAAACTGCCATTTTTTCCCCATCCACTGGTGCTACTCCTTGCAATTGATTTGTGATTCCTTCATCTCCTGCCACCCAAAAAACAATGTCCAGGTAGTAGTAGCATGTGACTTTCTAGCTTAATACACCAGTGGATCTTAAATTACAGGAGCAACAGAGGTATTGTGACCTTCTCTGAGATCTGAGGGCAGGGAAGGGCAGAGTCATAATCCTCCTTCAGGTACTTGCCAACCTAGCTGTCCACTCTTTATCACTTTTCCTGTTGACTAGGAGATTTTTTTTCTACTATCAGTTTATTCTCTGATGAACTCTGACTCTTGATTTTCAATATCCCTGTATATCACATACCTGTGTTATCATCTTTTCATAAACTGCAGTAAGAGAAGCTTATATCATAGCTTTGATGAAGGAAATCTTTTGTCTGGAGGTTAACACTAAAACACCTTCAGAAAGAAACCACAAAGCAAAATGTTCATATATATAATTTATCACTTACCAGTAGGAAGATCTCAAAACTACATCTATAAAACACAAGTATTATTATTATTTTAAAAATTCCAGCTCTACCTATAATCACTATCCGAAATGAACCATGTTAGTATTGTTGAAAGAGTTCTAAAAAATATACAAATAACAATTTGTGACCTGATTTCTTGGCATTTTACATCTACACAGGTGCTAAATATAGAACTAGTAGCATAAGTTATTATATAATAATAATAACATTAGAATATTTATTTTAATACATATTATTATAATATTAGTATAATAGAACATGGTATCTAACCAACTAAATCCATTAGATCCATTAAAAACATGAAATATAGTGATAATTTTAAACTAATTTTATTTTCAAGAAATACAATTTAAAATAATCTTGAGAAGGTAACTATTGGTTAGAACAATTTTAAGCCCTGTTTTTCTGACATGACTTTATATTTTAAATAAGCCAATACATACCATGAATCTGCAAAAATGCTTTTAAAAAACTTACCATGATGTTTAAACATATGTATATATTGTGGAATGGCTAAATCATATAATGCTATTAACTCAGTTTTAGAAATTCCTCTGTGAATAATAATGTTCATACCAAGTCTCCTTTTTTTTTTCATATTTCCAAATTTAAATTAGTACCTTAAGTTCTTTACTGTTCTGTTTTGCCCTCTTACTGACTTGGCTTGCAAGGCATGACGGCTCAGCTTTGCTGAGGAAGTCTATGTTCCACACACAAAAGGAAGGAGTCCTTCAAAAGAATTAACAATCAAAATGTATTTTTTATCACAATCTTTTGTTACATTGAATTTTTAAGATTTACATTTTAATTAATGAAATGTGCATTATTCAGGTTTATTCTTACTTGTGAAAATCACTGCACTCTATTCATGTGCTATTGTTTGGTTCTCTTTCAATCTTTGAGAGAAGTTTAATTGAAATTGTTTCATGAAATGTGAAAATGGAAAAAGAGGAATAAACTATTATTATATGTATGATTTTACAAATATATATCTAAGTCACTAAAATAAAGGAGGTAAAAGAAAATCTCTACACATTTTTACAATCTGCAGAATCCTGGTCAGAGGCTCTGTGACATCATTGCTCACTTCAACTTCTCCATACCAATCCTCCTTCTGTGCTTTATGCGTTAACTATACTGGATTTCTTCCCATGGCTTTGTTTTCTTAGTTGGTGGCCAGCAACATTTTTACGATTTTGTCCCTTTTCCTTTAATTCATTTTACAAATGGAAAATCATCTTACATAAATGGTTTTACATTGAACTCATAGACATGTTTTCTTGTTGGTTTGTATTTAGTTTATTTAGTCTACTAAAACTAATTTAATGACAATCAAAATTGCAAATAGTTCATTCCAGCAACAGTAAATAATCAATATTTTTTAAATTTTTTAAAATTAAATTGAAAAATGCATTTCCCATACCTCTTTTTGACTCCATTCTATTAATTGCAGTCAAGAGAACATTCAGATCATAATAACTAATAAGGTCAAAGGTTGTTGTATAAACAGTATTGAAGAGATTATTTTACTACTTATAAGAATGTAAAAAGAAAATAATACAAAATATTTCTTGGTGGTAAAATTATATGACAAAGATTCATACATTCAAACATGAGTCTGTTTTAATGAAAATATTCAGTTGTGATCCAACCCAGCATCATTTGATTGTAAACTATACACCAGGCATTAAACTAAATAATGGAACTACAGGGCCACATTTTCAATCCTGCAAAGGTTTAAATATGAGAACATAAAAGATGATAATTGTTAGGATAAATTGACTATCTACTAAAGTAACTTATATTCTTGCAGGCAGAGGATTTTGTTAATATAAAGAGGTGCATATGGCTAATTGAAAGTAGTTTCCTATAGTGAAAGCAAATTCACTTATTAACTTAAACTGCCACGAGTCAACATCACTTTAAGAAACATATGCTGGCACAATGTACTAACACATTCTATTACATACATATAAACAGACACACAGAAATGGCGTAGTTACATTTCTAATCACTATTTTTTGCCAACTGTTTATTATGGTGACACTTAACTACTTATACCTGAGTCAATATAGAATCCAGAGTTAAATATCCAGGATGATGAGCCTGGCCTTTAATATTTTATGGAATAAATTAGATTTAGAAAAATGCCACCCAGTTAACCAAAATTAACATATTTACACATGTTACAAATTATACTTTTTTGTTACTGTATGTTAAAATTCTGAATTGATCCTTGGGGTCCTAAACATAAACCAAATGAAGGACTAATCATGACTTCCACCCATACAGTATTTAACATTCAGATTTTTTCTTGAGTATAAAATTCTGCAACTATGTGCTGAGTTAATTTATGCAATCATGCATTTGTGCAAGTCTTTCACCAAGTCTTTCTTGCGTACTTGCTCTGCATATACCTCAGCATTCTGTCTGGTATCTTAAAAGGAAATTGTTGAAAGCAACTTATTTAATAAATCTTTGAACTGTGCTCTGACTCAGGACACAAATGGAGTCAGGTCAGTCAGTGATCAGCGGCTATTGTAAGAATATAGTAAACACACAGCATTTAGTTTTAGTTAAAAGGGGTGAAGATCAGAGAGAAAAGCAACATTATGATCTCTGGAGGAAAGCATAGGGATAAAATTCAGAGTGAATGGAAAAATATCAATGGAAACAAAAAATAACTTTCCCACTTCAGTGCTCAGCAGACATGATGGTTGGTTCTCAAGAATAAATGTGTGCTATGAAGTCAATGTATTTGCTACAGTTATGAAAATGGAATAATGCCCACTCAGGATTCAATGGGGAGTATTTTTGTATGATATAATATGTATAAGAACAAAACTATTTGTAAAATAGAACATGCTATAAATAGCAGTTTTACTGACCAAAACCCTCAGAGGAAAAATGTCATCCCATTTTAATTTAATTTGTCTTGATAGATTTTTTTAAGATTTTTATTTTTGAAGTAGGTGCACATGAAATCACAATATTATAGAGAGGCCTTGTGCGTGGTCCCCTGTTTTTGCCATTAGTTGCATTTTACATAACCAACATACAATATAAAAACCAGAAAATTGAAAGGGTAGGATTGTGTCACTTTCTCACAAATGTAGATTTTTTATAGCCACCACTACAATCAAGATGGATAAAGGATCAAGCCCGATGATGCATACTTGTAATCCCAGCAACTACTAAGGATGAGACAGGAGGATCACAAGTTCAAAGCCAGCCTCAGAAACTTAGTGAAGCCCTAAGCCACTTAGTGAGATCCTGCCTCAAATAAATAAATAAATAGATAAATAAATAAATAAATAAAAGGGGGTGCTGGGATATTGTTCAGTGGCTAAGAACCCCTGGGTTCAATCCTCAATACCATAAAATTTTTAAAAAAAGATGAATAAAGGATCATTCCATCATCACAAAAATCTTGATTATGTGACCCTGTAACATAAGTTTTCTATGGCTGTGACAACAAGTTGACACAAATTTTGTGGCTTAAAACCACACACATTCATTTTCTCCTGGTTCTGGAGATCAAAAGTTGAAAGCCAAGGTGTCTGTAGGGGATGAGAGAAGAATCTTCTCTTGCCCCCATCATTGTCTGGCAGGTATTGGCATTCCTTGTCTTGTGGCCACATATCTCTGCTCCATCTTCAGGGTGGCTATTCTTCTTGTTGTCTTCCCTTCATGTATATATCTTATGAAAATCCTTGTAAATTCCTTTAGGATATACTTGGACAAGTTCTTCTTTTCAAATCTAAAGAAGAAAAAAGATTGCCAGAAAATGTAATATTCACAGGTTCGAAGGATAAAGACATGCACATACTTGCTATTCTGGAGGTCACCATTCATTCACTATTCTTTTTATGACTAAATATGACCCCAGTACCTATTCTACATAAGCCCTGACAACAACTGACATTTCTTCCATCTCCAAAATTTTATTATTTCATCAGTGTTAAGTATGTATTCATACAGTATGGTATCCTTTGAGATTGGATTTTTCACTCAGTAGAATCCCCTTGAGATTCATCAAGTTGCAGCATGCATCAATACTTGTTCCTTTTTATTGATGAGTTATATTTCATAGTATGAGTAAATAATTGTTTAACCATTAATTTACTATAGAACATTATGGTGGCTTCAGATTTGGGCAATTACAAACAAGACTGTTATGAACCATCATACATTCATCTTGGTGTGAACATGTATTTTTACTTCTCTGAGAGATAAATTCACAAAAGTGTGGTTCCTGAGTCACGTAGTAAGAGTATATTTAGTATATGTGAATGTATCCTACTATTTTTGAATGACTGCAACATTTTTCTTTCCTACCAGCAATGCAAGAGTGATCCAGTTTCTGCATATTCTTTTTTTAAAATATTTTTTAGTTATACATGGACACAGTGTCTTTATTTTGTTTATTTATTTTTATGTGGTACTGAGGATCGAACCCAGTGCCTCACATGTGCGAGGCAAGCGCTCTGCCACTGAGCCACAACCTCAGCCCCCAGTTTCTGCATATTCTTGTCAGCATTTGGTATTGTCACAACTTCTATTTTGAGCTGCTCTGATAGATGTATGATAACAGCTCATCCTTTCCCTAATGGCTAGTGATGATGAATATATTATATGTGTTTAATTTCCATTGGCATATCTTCTTCAATAAAATGTCTCTTTGTGGTTTTGACTCAGTTTTAAGTTGGAGTGTTTCTGATGAATTCTGAAAGTTCTTTATGTAACACTGACATAATTCTTTATTATACAATGTGTTTTGAAAATATTCTCTCAGTCCACACCTTTCTTTTCCATCTTCTTATTGGGTTTTTCACAGAGAAAAAGGTTTTCGTTTTGGTAAGACAGAACTCATCATCTTCCTTTCATGGATCTTGCCTTTGGTGTCCTGCCAAAAATCTCTTCATTTATGACAACATGAATGAAACTGGAAGACATTATGTTAAGTGAAATAAGCCATGTATGGAAAGAGAGATACTGTGTGGTCTCAATTACATGTAGAATCAAAAAATAGTTGAGCTTGTAAAACCAGAGAGAAAGAAGATGATTGTTAGGGACTTGGTGAATGGAAGAACAGGCAAATGTTTATCGAAGTGTATAAAGTTTCAGTCAAGGTGTATAATTTCTGGAGATCTGTTGTATAGTCTACTTACTATAGTTAGTAATAACGTATTGTATACTTGAAAATTGTTAGGAAAGTAGGTCTAAAATATCCTCAACATAAAATAATAATAATCTTGTGAGGAAATGGACATGTTAACTGTCTTTATTTATTACTTTTGCAATGAATACATATTTCAGATGATTATATTGCACATAATAAAAATGTAAAATTTTGTTAATTATACTTTAATAAATCAAAAGAAAAAATAAATAAGTAAATAATAAAACAAGGAAATTAATTATTAAGAAACAATGAAAAAAAAACTAAAATATTCTCCAAGCTCTAATATGTAAAGATTACCTTTTGTATTTTTTTCTAAAATTTTTGTAGCATAATGCTTTCTATTTCATTCTATGACCAATTTTGAGTTAATTTTTGTACAATAAAAAAGTATGAGGTTTAGGCCAAATTTTCTTTTTCTTTTGCCTATAGATGCCCAATCATTCCTTCACCATTTGTTGAACAAATTATTCCTTCTCCATTGAATTGTTTTTGCACTTTAAATGAGTTGACTATACTGTCGTGGGGCTTCCCATGTGCATTCCATTCTGTTGTTTGGTCTATATGTCTATTGTTCCACCAGTATTACAGTCTTGATGATTAGCTGTATTTAAGTCTTGAAATTAGACAGCATAATTCTTCCTAAAATATTGTTCTTTTTCAGAATTATTTTCTATTTCCTAGCCCCAAATAAATTTTAGGATAATCTTGTCCACATCAATAGAAAATATTGTGGGGATGTAAATCTGACAAAGATTGACATGTTTACTTATTGAGTTCACAAACACAGTATATTTTTCGACTTATATATTTTAAAACTTCTTTGATTTCTTTCATCAGTGTTTTGTAGTTTGCAGCATGTAAATCCTGTGACTATTTTGTTAGGTTAAACTTAATTATTTCATTGTTTTTCAAAGATTTTAAACGGCATTGTATTTTTAATTTTAGCTTTTCAATGCTTATTTTTAGAATATGTAAATACAAACAATTTTGCATGTTGTTATACCTGAGATCATACTGAACACATTTATTAGTTCTAAGAATTTTTAAAAGCTTCCTTGGGATTTTTTTATGTAGTTATTACACAGATGGGAACTGTTTTGCTTTTTCTTTTCTCATCCAGCATGCTTCCAATTTATTTTCACTTTCTTATTACCCTGGATATAACTTTTCAGTACTTGCTAAACAGCCATAACTAGAGTGGACATCCTGGACTTTTTCACAACCTATGGAAGAACAAACTGTCATAAATAAAGAATAACCTGTCTTAAACTTTAGTTACCTGTAACATAAAAAAAATTTAAATAAGACCTAGAATCTCCAAAAACAGAAACAAATATTCATAATATAATTAAAAGTTACACCTCTTGGGGCTGGGATTGTAGCTGAGTGGTAGAGTGCTTGCCTTGCATGTGTGAGGCACTGGGTTTGATCCTCAGCACCATATAAAAATAAATAAATAAAGATATTGTGTCCATCTGCAACTAAAAAAATAAAAATAAATAAATAAATAAAGTTACACCTCTTACCAAAAGTCAAGAAAATTACAATGTGAATGAGAAAAAACAACCAACATATGCCAAAACCAAGATGAGCCAGATAAAAGAATTACTAGACAGGGTGCTAAAGCAACCATCATTGAACTGCTTTAACAAGCAATAACAAATTCTGTTTTAAAAAAACATACCAGAAAATAAACAGAGCATATTAAAAATAACCATGTGGAAAGTGTAGAACAGAAAAATACAATAATAGAACAAAACTTGCTGTATGGTCTCAGTAGCAGCGAAGAGATAATGTAAGATATAATCAGTAATCTTGAAGCAGATCAATTCAATTGCTCTCTGTCTGAACAACAAAAAGTAGACTAAAAAAATAAAATAAAATGGAGCGTCAGAAACCTGTGTGATAATAGCAAAATATCAAGCATTCGCATCACTTAAATCAAAAGAGATAAGAAAAAGTTTGACATCAAAAGAAACAACGAATAAAGACATCTAAAATTTGACAAAATATATAAACACAAAGATTTAAGAAGCTGTACAAGCATCCGATAGAATAAACCCAAAGAAATCCATGCCAAGTTTCAGCATAATTAAATTTTTAAAAACCAAAAGCAAAGAAAAATCTTAAAAATAGCCAAAAGAAATTGTATTTTGCCTTTTACCAGTAATGCAAATAAGAGCAATGGTTGGGTTTTTTGCATTGTTTGTATTGCTGTTGTTTATTTTTGTGTTAGTCTTTAATTAGAGAGGCCAGAGGAAGTAAGCTAGTATTTTTCAAATTTGAATATCAAAGAATCAGCAACCTGCATTCTACATCTGATGAAACTATCCATCAGAAATGTAAGGGAAATAAAACATTCTCAGAGAAAAGAAAACCAAGAGGCTTTTTCACTACTAGACCTAGTTTTTGAGACTGACTAAAAGAAGTTCTCCAAGCAGAAAGAAAATAATAAAAAAGAATCTTTGTTCATAAGGAAGAAAGTATAAAAGTCTCAATAAAATCTTATGTGATGATTGCAATAAAAATCATAAAACTCTAATAATAAAGACAGCTATCTTTAAAAGTAGGAATGGTTAAGAGACCTAATTGGAAGTGAATACCCCACACATCACCTGAAGAGGTACAATGTTAAAGCAAGCTACTATGGGTAATCTTGATTAGCAACTTGAGAGATGTCTAGGAAATTAGTAAGGCACACCAGGGTGGGTATTTCCAGAGAGGATTGGCATGTGGATCAGTGAACTGATGGCAGGTAGTGGGAAGACCTACCCCAAATGTGGGTAGCACAATCCAGTAGGCTGGGGACCTACATGGAACAAAAAGTCATAGAAGAAGGAAGTCTACTGCTGTGTGCAAGCTCCATTCTTGAGCAGGCAGGTTCTTAGTGGCTGCCATCCACCGTTGACATCAGACTCTAATTTCTTCAACTTGGAATGTGAACTTACAACAGCTACTACCCAAGGGACCAGGCTTTCAGTTTAGGACTGGAGCTGCAGCTTTGATTTTTCTTATTCTAAGGGTTCCAACTTTTTGGACTGAGCAGCTACTAGTTTACCAAGCCCTCAAGCTTGCAGATAGCCATTGTGAAACTACCCAGCCTCTGATTGGGTGAGCTAATAGTCAGTCTCTCTTTCCTTCTCTCTCTCTCTTTCTGTCTAATTTATAGTAGCAGAACTAATTTATATCAGCAGACTGTGAAAAATAATGTATGTATGTTACAATACTCAGAACTATCACTGAGAAAAATATAGAGTGATACACTAAGAAACTCCAAATGAATCAAGAAGGAAGCCTAGAAAATATTGATATACCTCAGAGGCAGATAATAAAAATTAAAAAGAGAATGAGAACTAGAGAAAAAAACAGAAAACAAAAAACAAGATGGAAGACTTGAGTTCTAAGGTGTCAATAATTGTCTTAAATATGCATTGTCTGAATACAACTGTCAAAAGACAGATTGGCACAGTACAAAATAAACATGACCCAAATACATGCTACTTACAAACACTTTGGAGAATTTACTCTATTAAAAAAAATTCCACACAAAAAACTATGCATGAAGTTTGTCACAACTTTATTCATAAGGGCCCCAAACTGGAAACAACCAAACTGGCCTACAGAAGGTTAATGATTAAAAATAAACTGGTTTACCAACCATATGAAAGAACACTATTCAGGAATAAAAAGGAGTACACTATTACTGATAACAACTTGGATTGATCTGAAAGACATTATGCAAATGATGAAAATTAATATCAAAAAGCCAAATGTTGAATGATCCGACGTATACAATACCCATGAGGTGGGAAAATCACAGAAATGGGGAATAGGTTAGCGGTTTCTAGGAGTTAGGAAGAGCACTGGAGAAGGGAATAAGTGTGCCTGTAGAAGTCAATAAGAAGGATCTTTGCAGTGACAAAACTGTATGATTTTTAAATTAATTTCAATATCCTTGTGACATTGTACTACTGTTTTGCAAAATGCCACAATTAAAGAAACTGAATTTAAAGAGAACATGAGATCTCTGCTCTTTCTTATAACTGCATTTGAATTTACATCTCAAAATAAAAATGTTCACTTTAAAAACTAAATTGGAGGGGCTGGGATTGTAGCTCAGCGGTAGAGCGCTTGCCTCGCATGCGTGAGGCCCTGGGTTCGATCCTCAGCACCACATACAAAGCAATAAAATAAAGACATTGTATCCATCTACAACTTAAAAACAAGTATACATCTTAAAAAAAAAAAAAAAAAAAACTGAATTGGAGATTAGACTTCCCTCATCCCTACTGCAGAAAAGATTATGTAAAATTGATGTTAATTTGTCAGCTAATATTCATTTTAATTCTACAGTGACATCATATAGGCCTAGAGATTATAAATTATAAATTACTCTGAAAAAAATTGCCAAACTAGGGTCTCCAAACAGAAAAGAAATGGTAAAAATTCTATAAATCTTTGCTTCACACACCTTGCAACAATGTTTTTTTTGATGTTTCTCCAGCCCCCTGCCTGGGATAAAAGAGGCAAAAAGAAACAGCAGGAAATTCACTGTGATCTCTTCTCTCGGGTTTCAATAACCTATCATGTCTATTTCATCCTCTCCACCTTTGACAGTATTATTGTTTGTTTCACACATAATTTCAAGTTTTTTTATGGTGTTTATGGATTACATCTACTTGATTTTTCCAGAAGTGAAAGTTCCATTACTTATTTTTTTTCAAAAACAAGCAGTACAATTTTTATTGGGCATCTACCATAGACTAATACTTTAATTATATTACTTTTATATTAACCTTTTAGAGGCAATATTTACATTAATATAATGTAGTGAGCATACACAATGTAGAGATAAATGTTTTGAAAAATGTACATAGCTTTCTTTCTACAAATACGCAAAGGAAATAGATCATTTTCCTTACCCACAATTGTTTCCTTAAGCACTTGTTTTTTTGTTTTTGTTTTTGTTTATGTTTTTGATTTTCTTTGGGGGCGGGAGATACCAGGGATTGAACTCAGGGCACTCAAACACTGAGCCACATCTCTAGTCCTATTTGGTATTTTATTTAGAGACAGGGTCTCACTGAGTTGCTTAGTGCCTCGCTTTTGCTGAGACTGGCATTGAACTCTCCATCCTCCTGCCTCAGCCTCCCAAGCAGCTGGGATTACAGGCGTGAGCCACCATGCTCAGCTCTTTAAGCACTTTATAAGTAAATAGTTTACCTTACCACAAGATGTGGGAAATCACTGATCTTCTTTATATAATTATCAATTTAATTTATCTTTTCTGATGAATGCAATCATAAAGTACAAACCTTTTATATCTGGATTGTTTTGGTAAACATATTTTTAAAAATATTCCACCATATTTTTTAACAGAATTCCTTTAAGTGCAAAAAACACAGTCTGTGTATCCTATTCAGCTGTTGATGTCCATCTGGGATGTTTCCAGTTTTAATTTTATTATGGACAAAGAAGTATAGACATGTTTTTGTTTCACTTGAAGAAATACCTAGGCATGTTGTACAGCATCATATGGTAAATGTTTTCAAAATTGCCTAATTTTTCCCCAAAGTGAATTTAGTATTTTACTTCAATACTAAATATTTTACTTCATACTTAAATACCAGAAATGTATGTGAGTTCCTAAAAATAAACTTAATCTTAGTCAAAAACAAATTTTCTCCATTCTCTTCTGCTTAGGAATTTTAGCCTATTTAGTCGCTCTAGCCGTTAACATCTTTAGATTTTTTAATTTTTAAATTTTTTCATCTGGATTCTATCTAGCTCATAGCTATCCCATTAACTTATGAGAATCTCTTTTAAAGCTCATTAGCAGAATTAATCTCAGTTCTCATTTTCCTTGATATTTCTACAAGATAGATTTTTTTTTATATGATGGCCTCTTCTCAAATGTCTTCAATAACGAGACTCATGAATCAACATTTGCTTGTGATGTAATGTAAGAGACAATTTTATGTTCCATGTTGAACTCACATAATCGTATCAAATTTTATACTCTATCATATTTCAGTGGTACCATACTAGAATGCAGATAATTTGAGGAAATGTAACTAAGATGAATTAGAAAAAAAAATTTAGGCAGATTTTGATTTGATGTAATTGTGTTAGGATGTGTTTTAGCTCAGATTGCCATAACAAAATGTCATAGACCTGTTTCCTAAATGACAGACACCTTCTTAACATTAGAAGAAGGTCAGGAAGTCCAAGATCATGGTGCCAGTTACTCAGTTCCTGATAAAGTCTTTGCTGGCTTTCAAGCAGCAATCTTCTTGATGTGTCTTCACAAGGTACAGAAAGAAAATTTCCCTGTCTCTTCTTTTAAGGTCACTAATCCCATTGAGAGGGCCTTTCCCCTCAGGACTTTATCTAAACCTAAGTACTTACCAAAGTCCTCACCTCCAAATTCTATTCTTTAGGACTGAATGCTCCAATATACGAATTTTAAGAAGACAAAAACATTTAGTCCATAATGAATATTTTAGTATTTCCTCTTATTCCTCTTTGCTGTGTTCAGATATGCATTTCTGAGACTTTTACCAAACCAAAGGATTTAAAAGAAGGAGTCATTTGAATATTATTTATGGAAACTTTTTTAACATAATACATTCAAGAGTTACCCCATTATATTCAGTTATCTGTATCAAGACATGAAGATGCCAAAAAGTAGGATCGTTTTCCTTTAATGTCATGACATTCTCTTTCTCTAACAGAAATCTCAAGTTTCCTTTAGTTTCACCCAGAACAAAAGCCAGAATTGAATGTCTGGAATCTTGACCAGAGGCTCAAAGTGGAGTGAGATACTGTGCACTGGGGAGAGGAAGCATTAAGCAAACAAAGGTTCATGTGGGAATAACACAGAAATGGCATAACTCTAGGAAAATGCTCCCTGCCGTGAAAAAAGATTCAAGGTTCCAACAAGTGCAACAAGCTGAACCAAGTCAAAACTTCTCTCCTAAACCCCCAATGAAGGCAAGAATTGCACAAACTTCGGATCACAGCGTGAATCTAAATCTGAGAACTGTTTTCCATCCTTACGGACTGTCTCTTGTGTGCTAGTTTGGCTAACAGTCACATTTTCATTTTTTGATGTAAGACTATATTAACAATTTTAGCCTCCAGATATCATGAGCATCATTAAGTGGGTTCATGAGAAACACAACTTTAACTTTTACAGATCTTGGTAAGGTAGTAAATTATTTGACACTTGAGGTATTTGCTTTTAGGCAATGGAAATTGGCATTGGTATGCACTAGTGGATATATAGATATATATATATATAATAGTATTGTATACAGTTTTTATATATAGTTTTATATAGTTTATATATATATAGTATTTTATATAGTTTATTGTTTTATATATATGTGTGTGTGTATATACATATATATACATATATATATATATATAGTTTGACTTTTTTAACTGTGTCCAATCCATAGAAAGAAACTTCAGACTATGTTTGAAGAGGGAAAGTTTAATATAGATAAATGTTAACACTAACAGCAGAATAAGTATAAAAGTTTAAAGAAAACTCAAAAGAATACCCCAGGGCAGAAGAGATATAACTAAGAAAGGGACGCCATAGATAAGGGGCCTTTGTACAGGCAGGGAATCAAACCTCATTGGAGTAGGCGTGGTCACGGCCACTTGATGGAGAACTTGTCTGCGGTCACCAGGCAAGGAGAAAACAGTTTCTAGAATGTAGGTAGACCAAGGCTGGTAACAGGGTGCAAAAGGAGTGGATACATTGGGAGCACACATGCCAGTGGTGCTCATGCCTGGCTGTGACGTGTTCACATGGGGAGGTAGCAGTCAAGGGGCAGACACAGAGCGAATCAACATGTCAGAACCTGGCTAACTTTCCGGACTGGTGGCACAGGCCTGTAATCCCAGCAGCTCAGGAGGCTGAGGCAGGAGGATCACAAGTTCAAAGCCAGCCTCAGCAATTTAGGGAGGCTCTAAGCCACTTGGCAAGAACTTGTCTCAAAATAAATTTTTTTGAAAAGGTGTAGGGGGAGGCGGGCTCAGTGGCACAAGCCTGTAATCCCAGGATTTAGGGAGGCTGAGACAGGAGAATCGCGAGTTCATAGCCAGAGTCAGCAATGGCGAGGCGCTAAGCAACTCAGTGAGACCCTGTCTCTACATAAAACACAAAATAGGGCTGGGGATGTGGCTCAGTGGTCAAGAGCCTCTGAGTTCAATCCCCAGTACCAAAAAAAAAAGGTGTAGGGAGGAGTACTGGGATGTGGCTCTGTGGTTAGTGCCACTGCATTTAATCCCTGGTACCAAAAAATAAAATAAAGAACCACAGTGGCCTGGAGAGCACAATGTTTACTTTGTGATGGGTGAAGTAAGGTTATCAGAAGGGTGAGGTCAGGTTCAAGCTCTCAGAGAGACTGGCCACTCTTGTTTTACAGGGCACCATTTTTTTTTTTTTTAAATAATTTTTTAGTTGTCCACGAACCTTTGTTTTATTTATTTATTTATATGTGATGTTGAGAATCGAACCCAGAGACTCACACATATTAGGCAAGCACTCCACCACTAAGCCACAACCCCAGCCCTCAGAGTACCATTCTTAAGCAAGGGGAAAATGCCTGAAGAGCTCAACTCATCATTACAAAGCAAGTAAGGAAAGGTGGAATTTAGACCTGAGAGGAGATACATTGATAATTGGCACAAAATTGAAGAACAATTTGCCTTTTATTAGGTATATGATTTTTTGCCTATGTGAGGGATGCTGAAAAGAATAGGATGAAAAATACATTAGAAAGAAATAAATTGCACAGTAATGTGTATTTTTTCTTAAGTCACATTTCATCAGATGTTGGACAATATGTCAATAAATGGCGGTACTATGATAGCAAAACCAGAAAAAGATATTACAAGAAAACCACATATCAATAAAAGTCATGAAAACATTCAAAATTCTAAAAAATAAAATAGCAAATCATAGTTGAAGATAAATAGAAATAATCATATATTATGGTCAAATAGGGTCTATCTCAGGAAAGTTGATTTAACTACAATAAAAATAAGCATTATGATTCATAATATTGAACTGAAAAGAAAAATGATATGATCTTTTAATAAACACTTAAAAAACAACTGATACAATTTACTATTGTCACCTTATAAAACCTCTCAAAAAACTAAAAGAGAAGAAAATTTCCTGACCGTGATAAATGCTATCTAAAAAATAAACTCCATCTCATATGGCATTTGATGAGAAAAGACTGAATTCTAGGATGGAGAACAAAAAAGCAAGTCTGCTCTCATCACTTTTATTCAGTACTGAATTAGAGTTTCTAGTCAGTGCAAACAGGTAAAGAAAAAAATCAAAAGGATTATAGAGTGAAATGGGAAGAAAATGTCTATTTTGGGCAGATAGGATGATTTTTTTCCATAAGAAATTCATTTGAATCTCCCCAGACAGATACTAGAATTCAAAAGTGAATATAGGTAGGTAGTAGAATACAAGAAAAATATTGAAAAATCAATTATACTTCTATATAGTGGAAACAATTGGGAATTAAAAAGTACAAATGATTTATTTTAAAAGATAATAACATTCTGACTGGAGTGAGATGAAATCTTAGTGTAGTTTTGATTTGCATTTCTTTAATTGCTAAAGATGTTAAACATGTTTTCATATATTTGTTGATCAATTGTATTTCTCCTTCTATGAAGTATCTGTTCAGTTCCTTAACCCATTTATTGATTGGATTGTTTTGGTTTTTTTTTTTTTGGTGTTAAATTTTTTAAGTTCTTTATATATCCTAGAGATCAATGCTTTATCTGAGGTGCATGTGGTAAAGATCTTCTCCCAATCTATAGGCTCTCTCCTCACATTATTGATTCCTTTGCTGAGAAGAAGCTTTTTAGTTTGAATCCATCCCATTTATTATTGATTTTACTTCTTGTGCTTTAGGGCTCTTTTTAAGGAAGTCAGATCCTAGGCCGACACGGTGAAGATTTGGGCCTCGTTTTTCCTCTAGTAGATGCACGGTCTCTGTTCTAGTGCCTAAATCTTTGATCCTCTTTTGAGCTGATATTTGTGCAGGGTGAGAGATAGAGGTTTAATTTCATTTCGCTACATATGGATTTCCAGTTTTGTCGGCACCATTTGTTAAATAGGCTATCTTTTCTCCAGTGAATGCTTTTGGCACCTTTTTCTAGTATAAGATAACTGTTATTTGTCTGGGTTTGTCTCTGTGTCTTCTATTCTGTACCATTGGTCAACATGTCTGTTTTGGTGCCAATATCATGCCATTTTTGTTACTATAGTTTAAGGTCTGGTATTGTGATGTTTCCTGCTTCACTTTTCTTGCCAAAGGTTGCTTTGGTTATTCTGGGTCTATTATTTTTCCAAATAAATTTCATGAGTGCTTTTGCTATTTCTATGAAGAATGTAATTGTGATTTTAATGAGAATTTCATTAAATCTGTATAATGCTTTTAGTAATATGGCCATTTTGACTATATGAATTCTGCCTATCCAAGACCATGGGAGATCTTTACATCTTCTAAGGTCTTCTTCAATTTCTTTCTTTATTGTTCTATAGATTTCATTGTAGAGCTCTTTCACCTCTTTTGTTAAATTGATTCTCAGGTTTTTTTTTTTTTTTTTTTGAGGCTACTGTGAATGGGGTAGTTTTCCTAATTTCTCTCAGTGGATTCATCACTGATGTATAGGAACACATTGATTTACAGGTGTTGATGTTATATACTGCTACTTTGTTGAATTCATTTATTAGTTCTAGAAATTTTCTGGTGGAATTTTTTGGATCTTCTAGATATAGAATCATGTCATCAGCAAATAGTGATAGTTTGAGTTCTTCTTTACCTATTTGTATCCATTTAATTTCTTTCTTCTCTCTAATTGCAGTCAGAATGGCAATCATCAAAATACAGTCAACAATAAATGTTGTCAAGGACATGGGCAAAAAGGTACCCTCATACATTGCTGCTGGCACTGCAAATTGGTGCATCCACTCTGTAAAGCAGTATGAAGATTCCTCAGAAAATTCGGAATGGAACCACCATTTAACCCAGTTCTCCCACTCCTCAGTTTTACACCCAAAGGATTTACAATCAGCATACTACAGTGATGTAGTCATGTCAAAGTTTATAGCAGCTCAATTCACAATAGCTAAACTATGGAACCAACCTAGGTGCCCTTCAATAGATAAACGGATAAAGAAAATACGGTATATATACACAATGGAATATTACTCAGCTTTAAAGAAGAATGAAATTATGGCATTTGCTTGTAAGTGGGTAGAGCTGGAGAATATCATGCTAAGTGAAATAAGCCAATCCCCCCAAACCAAATGCCAAATGTTTTCTCTAATATGTGGATGCTAATTCAAAATAAGGGCTGGGAGCACCAGGGAAGAATAGAGTTACTTTAGATTATGTAGAGGGGAGTGAAAGGAAGGAAAGGGAGGTGATCTGGGGATAGGAAGAATAGTAGATTCCAATGTGATTCTACAACATGTACAATGAGAAAATGAGAAATTATACCCCATCTATGTACGATATATCAAAGTGCATACATTCCATTGTCATGTATAACTAATTAAAAAATTAAAAATTTAAACAAATACCTATTAAAAAACATAATAAAGACACATGCTATATCCTTAAAACTTGTATAAATGTTCATTTAAACTTTATTTGTTATAGCAAAAAGTGGAAATAATCATATATCTATTAAAGTGAATTAATAAACTATTAAATAATGCTATGTCCAAACAATGAAACAATATTCATCAAAGAAAATTTAGTTTTACTAGAATGAATATGAAAACAATTACTGTGAGTTAAAGGAGGCAGATAAACAGAGCACATAGTGTACAGTTTACAAATATTCTAAAAAATAGAAACTAATATTTAGTCTCCAAAACTAGATGAGTGGTTGCTTGGGGCTTGCAGAGACCTGAGGAAGCCTGAGAAAATAAAGGACCATACAAAACTTCTGGGAGGAGAGATTTGTTCATTATCTTTATTGAGGCCATAGTTTCACAAATGTAAACATTTATCAAAGTTTTATATATGTAAATGTATATCCTAATGTATATCAATTACATCTCACTAAAACTATTGAAAATAAAAAGACTAACGGAAGCTTCCAAAAACATTCCTATTTCTAATCATTCTTCAGGTTAATACATTAATACCCACTTTTCAGAACCTTGCTTAGATTTCCAAGGTAATTGAAATCCTATCATCACATGTTTTATAGCAATCTGTGTCTACCTGGAGTGGCTAAAGCCTCCAACCTGAGTTTTCCAGTGCCGCTCTTACTCTCCGTACAATATGTTTTCTTAGAGCACTCAGAGTGTGCCAATTATACCACTCTTCTATTTCAAAACTCTCAGTGACTTTCCTTGCTAATAACTTTGAATTAAATCAAATTCTTTACTCTCATCTAAAATAATCTGCATGACAAGCTCCTACCTACCTTTCTAAATTCCTCTTTCATATTTTTATAGTGTTTATTAGTATACAACTTTGCTTCTTCAAATTTTTCACTCTTGTAAAGTTTATGTTGTCTTCAGTGAATAGCTCCCAGAAGCACTGGGAATGCATAAATTACATTACATAGAAATTCTCTACTTGCATGGTAATTATTGGTATGTCTGTTTCTCTTGTAGCTTCTAAATGCCTAAAAATACTCCTTTTGTCTTTGTATCTATAGTCTCAGCAGTATATCTACTAAAATATTACTGATGAATGCTTAAAAGAATAAATGTATCATCATTAATGTTTAATCTGTCATTTGTTATTATTAAAACTATTCAGCATCTTGAGAATTATATTATTGCAAAAATAATGCCAGGAATGCCCAGATGCAAATCCAAGCTCTTATCTCCTTTTGATAACTTTGTAATTCTTAAAAATTTCCTCAAATTTAAGTCCTTCCTACTGAATTAATAATTTTATTTCCTAATAGCTGTCATAACCTCCTTTTCATCATAATTCTGTATCTATATTATCTTCATTTTATGACTTTAGTGGTGTTTTTCAAAATGTCTTTAGAATTGCATATTTTATCTCTACCACCTGTAGTAACATCTCATCTCCTTCTAGAAATACAGAGTAATATGCTTGTTTTATTTTTTATTAAGACATCTGTAAAAAATGAAATAAAATAAAGCCCATTTATTATTCCCACTTTTTGGCTAGCATACACTCAGTTCTACTTTGTTCTTTCTTTCCAAGTTATAGCAGCCTTTTCTGGCGTCATTACACTTTTCTGCACTGTCTCTCTTGCCAGCAAGTGGTCTATGATTCTTAATGGCATTTTTAATTTGCATTAGGGAGAATTATTTTCCTGTGATATGATATGCATGTAAATTCCACACTACTGGAAAAACTGTATCCTTTCTTCTTGAATGTGACGCTATTACTACCAAAATCCAAGAGCAGGAAAAATAGCAAATTTCTCAACTGGACATATTCCATGTGTGGATTTTGTTACTTTGAGAGTTTATTTCAATTATAACTCTAACTCAGACCCAGATCATCCTGAAAGCTATATTCTCCCAATGGCTTCTTGTGTTTAATTTGTAATTATTGTCTGCCACACTCATTGGTCTGTGATTGTAGTTTCTCAAATGTCTTCTTTTTGATTTCTCTGCCTACCAGTGCAAATGTTTACCAGTATGCTAGGGTTGATGACTCACAATTTATTTAATTTTATGTATTTCTAGAAAATATTTACAGAAGTCCTAATCATAGAACTTTTTTTTTGGTACTCAGGATTGAACTCAGGGGCACTCTACCACTGAGCTACATCCCCAGCCCTATTTTGTGTTTTATGTAGAGACAGGGTCTCACTGAGTTGCTTATTGCCTCGCCATTGCTGAGGCTGGCTTTGAACTCACGATTCTCCTGTCTCAGCCTCCCAATGTGCTGGGGTTACAGGCTTGAGCCACTGCACCCAGCTAGGACATTTTTTAAAAAAATGGTTTGAGTCACATATTCATCATTTTGATCTTAAATTTATTAGTATTTCCCATATTTTGATCTATTTTCTGAAATGCTTTAAATAAACTTTCAGACATCATGATAAATACCTTTAAATATATTTTTTGATTTTGAAAAATATTAAAATTTAAATTTTCCCCTATAAACATGATTTCATTATCTCAGAAATTAAAATTAACATCAGTTTTTACCATAATTTAACAGCTGCTCAAAAGAAATCACAAAATAGAAAAGTAATGTAACAGTGCTAAGAGTAGAAATTTAAAAATAATGAGCTGGGCGCGGTGGCTCACGCTTGTAATCCCAGGACTTAGGGAAGCTGAGACAGGAAAATCGCAAGTTCAAAGCCAGCCTCAGCAACAGCGAGGCACTAAGCAACTCAATGACACCCTGTCTACAAAAAACACAAAATAGGGCTGGGGATGTGGCTCAGTGGTCGAGTGTCCCTGAGTTCAGTCTCCAGTACCAAAAAAAAGAAAAAAGAAAAAAAAAAGAAATTTAAGAATAATGTACCCCACTTTTTCTTTCTATTCCACACAAATGGTACATCTGATTCCAACCACCTCTTATTCATCATGGATATCAAATTTCTTTTAGGGACTTTGAGAAACTAATTAGAACCACAAAGGAGCAGGTCAAACAAGCTTAAATAGTAGCAATGTTCTGGGCTATAGAGTTAAGGAATCCAGTTTGTGTCCTAATCAATTACCAGCTCTGATACTTCAGAAAATCATTAAAATTTCCTAGGTTATAGATTATAAGCAAAATTAACCAACACATTTTGGCACCATTATGAAACACAGATAACCTGGATGGCAGCAGATCTCAAATGGATCAGCAAGTGTTCCTTTATTCCGCAGCAGAGTCAATCAATCAGGCACTGGAGAGGCTCATTTTCTAGGTAGAAAAAATGGCTGATGGTTACAGGAGGGGTTCAAGTTTTATAGTTTACAGTGAGGTTGTTTAATCATTGGAAGCTGCGGAAGTGTTGGCTTGGGCAGTCAGAAAAGATATTGTAAAAAGCCTGGAACTCATCATCACTGGAAAAAGCTCAGAACTTGGTGTCCACTGCTTATCTTCTTACTCTGGTACCCATTGTTACCCAGAGCTTCACTATTTGATTTTCTCCTTATGGGACTCATTAGCAATGGAAAAGTGAAAATCCAGGGTTCAGCAATTTGGTATCCACCTCCTCCCTTCAGGACCCACTGTGGTTGGGAAGGGGTGAATGTTTGCTTTTGGTAGAGATACTGGGGATGAACCTGGGAAGGAATGAGAGTTTGATTTTCCCCTCCAGGCCTATTGTTACTAGGAAAGGATTTATTGGGAGAGGTTTAATGTTTGGCTAATTCCCTCCTTCCTTCCAGCCGCACCAACTTTTCATTTTCCCCAGGGGCTGTCTTGAAGGAATATTATTTTCTATAACCCTTCATAGATTATTTATTATTAAAATATGTACAATAGTTTCTCTCTTGAGAACCACACAGAACCACCTTTGAGTAGCAAATGAAACAAAGTTTATGAAACTATTCTGTGAATTGTAAAGTCTTTAATAATTAAAACTTTCATAATTGATCTTTGGTTCAATAAAATTTGGGAATCCTTGTACAAAGCAAACGAACCTTAAGACACAGACAGTTAAGCTCTTGAATATTAACATTTTTTGTCACTAAATTTTTCTGTTACAGGTGCGGATTATGAAATCAACATGATCAGCACATTTGAGAGGGTACAGGTGGCACAGGTCTAGCAGAAGCAAAAGAACAGTTGCAGAAATAAAAGGTGAAATAGACTTACTGGTTTGGGGAAGTTAGACACAGTGCTGACCACCTGCAGTGTGATTGCAAAAAGACTTGGAAGTATGAGAATATGGCATAGATACCCAATGTTTGGTAGGAGAGATGTGAATCGTAAAGCATGGTAGTCTGGAGGGAAGGCTGCTATGACTCTGGAAGTGTTAAGAAACTACATGTTTTTCTGCTCTGGAGAATGAGTAATGGGAAAACAAAAGATGGAATGACATTAGTACATGCAATCTTCTACTCACCTTCAGTAGCTATCTGTTGTTACCAAATGTCTATGGCTAGTGAATTTGAATCTTCATGACCATATGTTGCATGTTTTGTTTTACATCGTATTACATTTTACCTATTAAAGTATACTACAAATTCTAGAATAGATGTGATTTCACAGAGAACAAAAGAGCAGGATACATTTTAAGCATTATTTTAGTATTTGTAGACACTTTAATATTTTTATGTAACTTAACATGATAAAATATATCTCTAACCCCAAGCCCTGCAACTCCAGATTCATATATGCAACTGCATATATAAACTCACATCACTGTGAGTTTAAATAGGGTCTCAAAATTAACATGCCACAAATAAAACTTTTAAAATACATTCACCTCTAAAAATGCCTACATACTCCACATTTTTCCACATCTCAGTACAGGTCAATTCCATGCCTCTACTTATTCAGACCAAAGTCTTGAAATTTTCCTTGAATTTACTTGTATACCTCAAATTCAATCTGCCAACAAATTTTGCTTGTCCTATTCTCAAAATAATCAGTCACAGAGCCTATTTCTCAACTACTCCAGTTCTTCTCAGGTAGTAATTACCATCAACTCACACTGTTGCAATAGTCTTCTAAGATTTCTCACTAATTTCCATACCCCCCTACCTTTCGTACATTTGTAATACAAAAAACAAATTAATCTTGTGATAACAAACTCCTGATCATGACAATTCAAACTTTAGAAACCCCAGGGATTTCTGATTTCACTCAAAAAAATCCAAAGTATTTGAAATAGTTGATGAATTCTTCATAATCTTTTTCATGTCACAATATCTCTTTCCTCTTACCTCCTGTTACTCTACCCATTTCTGTTCTGTTCATCAAGCATACCAAGCACACTCCTGCATCAGAATACTTGATCTTGCAGTTCCTTCTGCTTGGACTCTTTATTCCAGCTATCCAAGACTTACCTCCTCACCTTCATACTCTCCTTCCAAATGCCACTCACCTGTGAAGCCTTCTTTAATTACCTTACTCACATGATTAACTTCACTTTCCCATACTCCTTGTTTTTATTATATAATTTTATTTATCTCACAATACTTCTCATGACCTGATGTTACTAATTTTTCTTTTTCTTTTCTTTTTTTTTGGGGGGTGGGGTGGGGTCTATGATCTATTAATACCAGCAGAATTAAAGCTCATGAAGGATGTTTAGTCTATGGTGTATTTCCAGCCACTAGAACAATATCTAGCATATTGCAAGCACACAATACGTTCACTTGAATGACATAATTCAATATAATTTCTTTCAGTGTGCATTTTACTAATGAAACAATCCACCAGAAATAGCAGATATCCTATTCAAGGAGATACAGCATAGTGACAGCCCCAGGGAAGAGAAGAAAGGAAACTAGATCACAAAGATTTCTAGGTGATTAGGCCTAGGCATCCCCAGAAATAAGAACGTTCAAACTTGGTTCAGTCAATGAAGGTCAGTGGTTAAATATCTATTCTTATCACTTCTATTGAGTTTCTTATGAGCTATGCTAAATTAACATTGAGTGGTACAGTGGCAGTAAAAATGTTATTTGAATTTGGTAGTAGATAGCTTCTTATCAAATCATATAATAGTTGTTAAATTCTAAATCAGATGATGCTTACAAAGCTGATCTCCAATTAAAGGGTTTTTTAAGTTTAACATTGTTTAACCTTGATTTAATCTTGTATAGAAGGGCAGATTTGCACACATAATTTATCTTAAAGCAGGAGATCACACAATTTATTCTACAAAAACAGAAAAATAAATAAATTACCCAATATCTTTTGATGACTGCTAGGAAAACAGTGTTATAATGACTTGTTTGATGAAATTCTCAGATGATATAGAAGTTCCAAATAGCAACAGGGTTCTTCTCCTACTAGAATTTATGGAGAAAAGACATAGGGACAACTACAGAACCCAGAGTTAATCAGATAAATACACAAATAATTGTTGGCCATAGTTAATTCATCAGTGACCCTTGATGTGAAATATTGATTTAGAAAACACAGGGAAAAAATGGCTATAAATATAAGGTAGCTGAAAATCACTTACTTAATAAAAACAATAATCCAATAATTTGGCAGATATAAAAGTAAATGATCATTGAAATCACTGGTTCAAGATGGACATATGAACATGTGTAGTTTCCTATTTCATAAATTTAAATTTAATATGATGAATTTTTTCAAAAGGCTGTGAATCTATAAAAGAAAGTAAATGGCAATAGAGACATCAGGAAACATCATTTTGCTACATGTTTTGAAGTTAAGGTGAATTACAAACAGGTGTAAGATGAAAATGAAAGCTACCACCTAAATATGCTAATTGAGTGGTAATGGAGGAAGAAGAAAACCAAAATCTCTGGACTTGTGTTTTAGTAAGTTTTTGTGTTGTTGTGACCAAAAGACCTAACAAGAACAACTTAAAGGAAAAAATGTTTATTTTTTGGCTCCTAGTTTCAGAGGTTCAGTCCATGTTCAACCAACTCCACAGTTCTGGGCCCAAGGTGGAGGGAGAACATCATGGTAAGAGAGTGTGATGAAGGAAATTAGGTTCAAAACATGACAGCCAGCAAGCAGAGATACCAGGGACACAATATAAACCTCAAGGGCATGTCCCTAGTGACCTATTTCCTTCAGCTATACCCTACTTGCCTATATTTACCACCCAGTTAATCCATCAGTGGATTAATCCTCTGATTCGGTTACAGCTCTTATGATCTAATCATTTCACCTATGAATATTCTCACATTGTCTCACACATGAGCTTTTAGGGAACACCACATATCCAACCCATGATAACTTGGAATCTACTTGTATGGTAAAAGGAAGGAGGAAAAAAATAAATTGAAAACAGCATAATTATTAACAGAGCAAGAAATCAGATGTTAAAAAATAAAATTTATGTGCATCACACCATTTGTGAATTTTCATTAGGTAAAGTTCTTAGCTGAGGTAATACAATGTTCCTTAGGCTGATTTAAGTAAAAAAAAAATCGTATGAATATCTGTGTGTAGCTCATAGAATTTCAGGAGAAGTTGAAAAATCAAAAAATTAGTAATAATAATGATGATAATGGCACAACGTAATTCTAGGCATCCAGAACCACCTCTCAAATGGTCTTTGAAAATAAGTCTAAGGTGTAGCAGTTCTACTGCGCGTAGGGTCTGTGGCTGAATTAATACTGGTGCTAAAGATAGGTGATGATGACTTTCCATGAATGAATTCTCCACTCTAACTCCTTTTGTCTTTAGCTCCGGAGTCAAAGCTTCAGGAATGTGAAGGTGAAGCTAATAGATGAATTCAGCTCATGTATGCATTCCTTGGTTTCCAACAACATAGAAAAATAGGACCTGTTTTCAATGACGACCTAGCAGTCTCTTCCACCAGTACTTCTTTAGTGAGTTCTGATACTGGATAAACAGTGGAACATAAAACTTAAACATGTGGAAGCAACTAGTAATTGTTAAAAGAAGGGAAGAGCTAAAAGGGAGTGTGTATATGTAGACATGAACATGTTGTATATACACATGCACATATGTGTGTGCAAAAGAAGGAGTGTATGCACATTAACTATAATACAGATAAAATTTCTATAGCTATAATATATATAAATTTATTTAATTTAATCTCTATGTATAAAAAGTTAAAAATAGATGACTTGTTTGCTTTGTTAAAAATGGAAAGGATCAGAAATGGCTGACTCTTTTATTATAAGTTTTTTCTTATTTTTTAAATCACACCTATATATTTGATAGATACATTTTAAAATAATGCATCTGATCAATAAATGATGAATATTCATAAAATTGACAAAATTGGACAGAAAGCTGCCAAGTTCCAAGACTTTAATTCTGAATTTTCATGATTCTGTGGTATTCTGATTCCAACTCAGGTATAGAGTCTTCTGCAGTTTTTAGCAACCCCATGTTCTTTTTTGAGGCCTCTATATACACAAATTTTAGAAATATGTGCCCTGCAAAAAGGGAAGGAAGATTATTTCATACCTAACAATTTTCTTTCCTCATATGATAACAGAAGGAGCTCTATGGGTCATCTTCCGAGTAAAACTGGTTTTAAAATCAAAATAAAATAATTTCTTTAATATTTTTAAAAACCAAGTGCAATTTAAAATATCTGAAAATACTTCTAAGGGGATACAGAAAATAAAAGAACATTTATTTTTTCAATTCTACAAAATTTTGGTAAGAACTAATAGAGTTTGTGTTATTTAAGCCAAGATTCACTCCAGCCCATCTTTTGTTTCAGAGGAGTAGAGACTATCCTTCAGACTGATACAGCCCAGAATACCAGGATCCCTTTCCTTTAGTTCTCAAAGGGCTATCATTCCAAGAGTAGATTCCAGAATTTCTCATCCTCCATTCTGCTAATTATTGGTGAGGCTAAGTTCTGAGCAAGTGCAGTTGATAGGTGATTCCTTCTTCTGCCCAGCAACCACTTATGGGACAGAAGTTCTACCTTGGGGGCTGCCACAGAAAATATACATGCTCCTTGATTTATGATGGTTCGGTTTAGGATTTTTCAACTTTATGATGTTGTAAAATCCATATGTGCTTAGTTGAAACTCAATTTTGATCTTTTCAAAATTGAGGAGTGGAGTACTCTCCTCCTCACCATGCTAGGTAACAGCAGCCAGCTTCAGGTCCCAGTCAGTCCAGTGACTTTGAAGGGAAGCAATGGTACTAAACAGTGTACTGTGTTTCTGAGCTATGATATTTGGTAGGTTAGGCATAGTAAATGTATTTCCAACAACGATAGCTTCAACTTACAGTAGTTTTATCAGAAACTAAACTCATTGTAAATTGAAGAACATCTATATTCAAATGATAATAAATAATGATAGAGATGTGGAGAATGGAAACTTTTTAAACTACTGGTGAGAATGTAAAGGGGTGCAACCATTTTGAAAACAGTCTGTCAATTCCTCAAATTGTTAAACCAAGTTACCACATGACCCAGAAATTCTACTTCTAAGTAAACACCCACAAAAAGGGGAATTGTATGTTCACACAATAATCACAACAGCATTATTCATAAGAGTTCAAAAGTATAAACAAACCAAGTAAGAATTAGCTGAAAAGAAGACAAATAAATTGTGGTATGCTAATATAGCTAAATATTTTTAGGTGATAAAAAAATGAATGAAACGCTGATATATGCCACAACATGGGTGAAATTTAAATGCATTATGCTAAGTAAAAAGATGTCAGCCATGAAAGATTACATATATGATTTTTATATGAAGTTCTAGATTAGTCAAATCTATGGACCAGAGAATAGGTTAGTGGTTGCTAAGAGCTTGGGTGATTGAAGGAATAGCTGGAATGATATCTAAAGGCTATGAGGTTTCTTTTGGAGGTAATAAAATATTCTAAAACTGACAGTGATAGTTACCCAGATCTGTGAGTATACTATAAACCATGGAATTGCACATTGAGAATGAGTTAATGGTGTGGTAGAGAGTTAGATCTTGATAAAGTTGCTATAAATATTAGAATTTAAATAAAAGGAAAACACATAGTGCTTTTATCATGAACCAAAAAAAAAAAAAAAAAAAAAAAAAACTGCATGGAAAAAGGGAGATCAACCAGGAGTACTGGTATTTGAAAAACAAAGATAAACAGATATAAAAGCATAGATAAGGAAAAAGGAATCTGAAGAGGTAATTTAATATTTCATCAGTGTTTTGACTGAAATGTACCTCTGGTAAAAGCTATAGATAATTATTGGGCTTACAGTAAAGAAATTCCAAAATGCTGTCTACCGTTGCACAGTGGTCTGGCTAAGAGATGTGACTTGCTAGAAAGACAAGAACAGAGAAACCTGCAGAGTTCCAGATTAGAATCAAACTCTGGCAAGGACAATTAATAAAGCAGTTTTTTACTATTCATTAAATGAATTGATTTTCAGGTTCACAATAAACAATAGCCAGGGGGTGTGGGGATGTGATGATAAAGAATTGCTTTTATAAGATATTGAAATGGTTACAAAGTCCTAACAAAAAGGATGGTATCAGCTCATAAATTTATAGATTAGTAGAACTGAAGAAAAAGTTCCAAACAAACCCAGTTTTAAAGGGATAAGTGTTTTAGAAGATCTTTCAAATTAATGGGGAAAGTATAGACTAGATACAAGGGGCATTCAAACAATTGGGTAGTTATTCAGAAAAAAAAGTAAGGTTGGATAAATTTCTTATGATTTCAACTATATAAAGTTCAGTTTGGAAGAAAAGTTTTAATACAATTAAACAAATATATAACAAAAATATGACATCATAAAACAAATTTTACTGCTGTAAGGTTGGAAAAATCTTTCTAATTTGACTTAACATCCAAAGAAAAAGTTGATATATTAAAGTTCATAAACTCCACATATATACTGAATAATAGAAGTAACCATCATGAAATAAGTTATAATCTGTAGGAATATGCTTGTAACCTATGTGCATGTCTATTCCTGTAATACATATTACATAATACACACATGAATGCTTCATACACAATGATAAGTAAATTTAATGCAAGGAGTCCTAAAATAAGTATAGAAAAAAATCAGCATTGAAAAAGGTACAATCACAAATATAGGTAGATTATCTGAAAGAAGGCCATTTTTAAGACATTTGCTGGGTTGGGTTTAGAATTAGGACATAAGCTGAATATGAAGAAAGAAAATGGGAATCCTTCAACCCTTTCTATGAAGAAGCTCATTCTTTCTGAGGCAAAGACTCTGACCTTGCTTCATCCCCTAAGAGGAGCAAAAGTCTTGCCCTGTTTGAGCCCTTCTTGAGCACAAAGAGTTCTGAGACTATGGATTGGATGAGGAATGTTATAATTTAAAGAATATCCTATTTCTGTTTGGGCATATGGATTGAATTAGGGATATTATAATGATTCTATTTATGTTTTATTACTTATAAACAGAGATACACTCATCTTGTTTTTTGTATTTGTACAACTTTATCCTTGTATGTTTGACTGTATTTAATACTATCCATAGTTTTATTTTCTCCAATAACACAGCTTAAAATGTTTGCCAAGGAAATTGTACTAATCTAAAACTTTTTGGACTTCATTCTTACTTCCCTTAACAGCTTTGTTTCAAATATCTAACAAACCACAAAGAAGTTAAAAACAACACATAAATGTAATTTAAAAAGAAAATATCACTTATTTAAAAAGCAATGGATAACATTTTGAAAGACATGTATTTTCAACCATTATACCTCAACATGAATTTTTATATTTCTGATACTGGGGCTGAGGTCTAATAGTATTTTAAATGATTTTATGCTCTGTGTTTATGTTATTTTTCTGCTTGCTTTCACAGATTTAACACTTATTTATGATCAAATAGAGAGGTCTGTGAAAAGTTGCCAGAGATGGCAAAAGGAGACTATAGGAGACACCATTTTACACCACTAATGACAGCAGTATATGGGAGTCAGTATGCATACTTCTCTGAAAGCAGTAAACCTTCAGAAGTGGATGTACTGGATTCATACTAATGGTTCTTCCTTTGCTGGCTCCCAGCATGAAAGACACTGATCAGTTTGATTTTTCTGAGTGAAGCAGTTAAGTGTCTAAATACATGCAGCTAGACTACCCAGTTCCAAAACTACTAGTAATTTAACCTTGAGCATGTCACTTAACCTCACCATACCTTAGTTTCATCATTTTCTAAGTGGTGCTAACAAGTTTCTTATGACATTTAATTATGTTCACAGAAGTAAAATCCCTAGAATAGTCCCTGCAAATAATGTTAAATTAATATTAATCATTTATATGGAGAAGAATAATGAGGTACTTAGCATCAGAAGAGCAAGTCTGAAAATATAGATTAGACTGAACAGATAACAAAGTCTCCATTAGTATACTCTAGAACCTAAATTTAGATTAGATAATTGTCATCTCTAAAGGTATTAGGCTATTTAAAAGAGCATGATCTTTGGAATTACACTGGCCTGACTTTTTCATAATTTTAAATTTTATCAATGATGTGTCTTTCAGCATGCAATATTCAACAAATTAACAAATATCACCTTAGTGGTTATTATACTCCTAGTACAGTAGCAGATGCTGAGGATACACAAGTGAACAAAGAAAAAAAATCCCTCCCCTCCTGGAGTTCTCATTCTAGATCAGACTTTTGTGAGGAACCTGAGAGTATAATGAAAATTTTGGCTAAGAATTTGTAATCACAAACTCATAGCCCTGGTCAATCCATAGACCACTACCTTCATACATCTCTGTAAGGAGACTGACTAGCTTTCCTACCTTTGCACAATTGTGGAACTGCTAGCCTATCACAATGACATTCAGAAAAATATTAAAGGATAGCAAAAGGCAAATCAGAACCTGAGAAGGAATATACTAATATAATCACCATGGAAAAAAGAGAAAGATGCACTCAAGAGGAGTTACCTAGTGGAAATAATTTATATTGCCTATTCCACAAAACATGAGGGGAGCTAATATACACAGGATGAACAAAACAAAGTCTCTGCCTTCAGGGAGCTTAGAGACTAGTCAAAGTGGTCAAATATAAGCAGGTGCATTATGACTTAACATATTCACTCTGGCAAGTTTAGGCACATAATCAAATATCACAGGAGCACACAGAAGAGAATTTATCTTTTTAAGTACAGAAGAAGATGTATATAACATAGAAATTTAAAACGGAAGTCTAAGGATTTTTAGCAAATATAAGCGAGGGGCCTTTCCCATGGTAACAAAACGTGCCAAGCATTACACAGGAAATGGCTGGGACAATTTTAAATATTGAGAATTGTCAGAAACCTGTACCTACACCTTTACTAACAACACAGTTATGATTGACCCCACACAATTCTACCTGTTCACAGCCTCATCAAAGGTGAATTAGATTGATTTGATTGAAGCATAAGAGTGTGAGGTAGAGAACAAAGAGCTGTCTGGAGACTTAAGTTAGATGAAGAGTTTGAACATGCCCGTCTTAAGGGCATGGACCTTCTCTCTTATATAATAAGGTATCATAGAAAGCACATGTCAGAGAACTAAAGACACTAGAATTCATTATAAATGCTAGTAGCAACCTGTGTAATAAAGAGTAAGCTGACGACTGAAGGTAATGTAACTATTGCAGACACTGGTGGAATTCTTTAAATGAGAAAGATGGACTCTCATTTAAGGCAATATTACAAATTGGAAAGAAATGCTGAATTTAGTATAAACTGGAAGAAAAAGATAGTAAGTCCTATTATACTTATTAAAACAAACTCATCAAGACCTAAGTTTTGTTTGTTTAAAGTGTTTTGACTTTTTACCACTCTTTTCCTCTAATAATGTCACAGGAGAAGAGATGTCTCCAAAGAAGGGTGAGAAATTTCTGGAAGAAAGGTGAATTCATCTCAGGACTAGTGGGGTTCTTGACATATGCAATGGAAAAGAATTTCAGCATGCTCCAGTAAGGCAAAGAAAGGGGTTTATTTAGGAAAATAGATACAAATTTAGGAGAGAATGAGAGCAATCTTAAGAGACTCCATTTGAGGTAAAGCAAGGAATTTGCATTCAAGGAAGCATTCTGGCCATATTGAGAATGAGAAGTGCATTTAAAGGTTATAGCTCTTCATTTAAAGGAAACTTGATGAGGGGCAGATATGGGAAGGTATGTAGGAATAGTACCAGTCCAGTGATCTCAGCAGTTTCTGGTGATCTGGTCACTCTCAAAATCCTTAGGCTGACATGATCTTCATTATCTGATGAACAAATACTGCTGGAAAGTCTCCTAACTTATAGTTACTCAAGATATCATCTCTCATTCCTTAATCTGTTTATGGGGGGTGAGCTATTTAACAGTGTATAGATAGATTTACAGATTTTCCAGGAATTTAGGGATAATAGGCCTGGATCTTAGGAGGTAAAAGGACTCCTTTTACACTTCCTTTCTAACTATTTCTTTTTTCTTCTATTCTACCTCAACAGTAATGCTTAAATACCTGTCTCTGAAACAATTAAGTAGTGAAAAAGTAACAAATTTAGTCAAAAATAAAATATTGCTTATTTAAAACACAATGAATGCTTGTTGAAATCCATGTGTTTTCAGTGTATTAGCTATTATACTTCCACATGCATTTCTAATTTCTGGAGATGAGGTAAGTAAAATAAATACAATCCCTGCTGATACAGCTTACATTTTAGGAATCTGAAAAGTGAGAAAACACTTAGCACATGATAGATACACAGTAAATATTATTGAGTGAATGAACAGATGTTTAAATTAAAGACCAGAAGAATATTGAAATCATTAACTGAGATCACATGTACAATGGGTGCATGTATTATCATTGGAAAAGAAACAAAATGATATAAAGTTCAAAAAGTTCAATGCTTCTCATTTAGATTACCCTTTAGCTATAAAACCAAGGAGGAGTGTTGTCTGTGTGTGAGAGAGAGAGGCAGACAGAGACAGGCACATGTTAACGTAAGGAAAAATATCAAAATGTTAGTGCCAAATAAATGACATAAAAGTGTATTTTAATTACTCAGCCATAAAGAAGAATGACTTTATGTCTTTTGCCAGCAAATGGATGGAACTGGAGACTATCATGTTAAGTAAAATAAGCCAGTCCCAAAAACGAAAGGCCAAATGTTCTCTCTGATGTGTGGATGCTAACACATCACAAAGGCCGAGGGGGGAATAGAAGTTCAAAGGATTAGACAAAGGGAAATGAAGGGAAGGGAGGGGGAATAGAAATAGGAAAGACAGTAGAATGAATCTGATATAATTTCCCTATGTACACATATGAATATGTCACAATGAATCTCAACATCATGTACATCCACAAGACTGGGATCCTAATTAGAATATGATATATTCTATGCTTGTATAAATATATCAAAATAGATTCTTCAAAATGGGAGGAGAGTCATTGTATAATAAGAAAACTTCCACAGAGGAAACGACACTTAAATGATATGTGAAGATACTTGTGGGAAGAGTCTGCACCAGATAAGGGAAGAGTGAGATTAAAATACATGAATGTGGAAAATAGCCAAACACACTACTGGGTTAAGAGAAGAAAACTGGTTGGGGGAGGGGGAGATGGTAAGAGAGAATAGGATGAGATACAGTTGAAAATAAACATAGAAGGCAAACTGTGAAGGAGGATGAATGAAAACTTGTATTAATAATAAACTCTGCTGAAATCTTTTGATTTCATACTTAGTGACTAAGATGGTGCCCAGATTTATGTTATGTCTCAATTGCTGCCCTGTTCCATTGCTTGGCAACCACCATGGCACTAATAATTGAAATGTAAGAGTCTCTCATTATCCTAGTCCAAGGTAAAATACTGGAGTATAGAAAGCCCAATATATTTGAATTTCAAATAAACAACGGAAAAATTTTTAGAGTATGCCCCATGAAATATTTGGGACATGTTTATACTAAAAAATCAATAACTTATCTGAAACTCAGGTTTAACTAGTGTCCTCTGTTTTTATTTGCTAAATCTATTAACTCCTCCTAGAACTACTAATAAATATATGTATATATATATATATGTATAAAGCTACTTACAGCATATATATATATATGCTGTAAGTAGTTTTATCTGTTAGTTCAAAAGATAAAAGATAACAAATGAGAGTCAAGTATCTGTAACATTTCTTTTTAAACTTATCTAATGTTAGATATTGCCTCTATATGAGAAGAGCAAATTTTTTTTTCCACAAGAATTATCACTTTGTAACAATTTATGCAGGGTTTTGTTAAGTTGCAAAGGCAAGAGGAAAAAGATTAAAAGAGTAAGAAAATATCTATTCATTCCAAATAATTTTTAAAATGACAAGTACCCTGATTTGATCATTACACATTATACACATGTACCAAAATACCACATTTTACCCAATAAAGGCATATAATTATAATATGACAACTAAAAATAATACAAAATGACAAGTACAATAAACAACTGCCAATTCTTGCTCAGTGTGGGCTAAATGCATGAAGGAGTTAAGTCTCCAAGTCCCTTCAGACTTCTGCCCTAGGACTTCTATTTACTTTAACGGAAATCACTTTTCCAAGGCACCATGCAGAGATTTGAAACACAAGGTTAAAGGTCATCCTGCAACTCCAAGAATAATAAATTTGCAATTTGTACTTTCCTGACCTCTAGAAATATTTTTAGGTGTTTGAGGCCAAAGAAAACAAAGCAGCACTTTGAAAGGGCTGGGAAGCTATCAATTGATCAATTTAAGTGGGATTATCTGATAATTGGGTAAATACATTATTATTGATGTGCAGAAAGAGGAAGATGTGCCAAGAAAACACTAATGCCTGGGCCTAGATTTATCTGCTAATCCTTGAAGGAGGCAGTTTACTGAGGACATGAGTAATTGCTCTGCTAACAGATTTATTCTTCGTTTAAGCCCCATTTGGGGCTTAAATCCTCCCCTTTCTTTCCAGCAGCTCCAAATGTGACCTGAAACCCGCTTCCCACAGTGTTAGACTTTGCAACCCCTCCTGGTCATCAACAGACTCCAGTTTCTTTGATTTAAGAAGCAATCTCTGTAGCTGCAGAAGAGTGTTCTCCACAGATGTGCTGTTTGAATGAACTTTCAGGAAGTTTGCATTTGATTAGGCTACCTGGAGAGACTTTCCTCTTTTCTACAGCCTTATTTTTAACCAGATTATTTTTAAGTAGGGCCCTAAGGACAATATGGATTAGAAGGAAGATCTCTGGACTGGAAACCAGGAAATGAAGGTTATAGTCTCAACTTTTTCCCTAATTATTTCCGTTACCTCAATTAATCTTATTACATTGTCTTGCTGTTTTCCTTCCTAAATTCTCATTTTGAGTCCAGAGAGGTGGAGCTGGGATAGCTGCCAGCCAAACAATTGAGGAAAAGATGAAGTAATTGCTCTACTGCATTTTACATTGAGCATGCAGATCCAACCACCAGGATTTCTTTCCTTCCTGATATAGCCACATGTTGTCTCCACAAAGTGAATCATGACGTTCTTATTTCCACTGAGAATAGCAGGGCAATTGCAGAAAGCAAGAAAATTTTTATTTATACAAAAATTCAACACAGATTTTCCTGTGACTATTAAACTATTCTGAAATCACATTATATCTGGTTCACTAGTTTTAAAATGTCTTTTTAGTAACATCTCCAAACCCAAATATGTAAGTATGTGTGTATGTATATAATCTTCCCCTGTAATCCCTCATGCTAATAGTAACCTCTGATTACAGAATAAAAGACTCAACTCTGTAGCTGACTTTTCTAGAAACATTCATTTTTAAATCTGGTAGTACGCAAATGAAAACCTCTCTTCTCTCTCTTTACCTACCTATCTGAGCTGAGTATGATTCAATAAATTTTAACTATTTATGGTTATATTAGTACTATGCTATTGAGAGGTTTTTTTTCAGTACATTTCTTATTTATTAGTAAAGGAATCCAAAGTCTACTGTTCACTTAGAGAAAAGTCAACAATAATCAATTTGTAAAAGAAAATAGAGTAATCACCCAGTTCACATATAAATTATATAGTGTATTATTTATGATATAAGCTGAGCTTAAGAAATATGAGATAAGGAATTCTTTGGGTCAAATAAAGTAGAAATTTCTCCAATAACTAGATAGATAGGAAGCATGAACCAAAGGCATGCTTGTGGGAAGGTTCTAGATATGTGCAGGGAGCAGGCAAGGTCAAGTCCATCACTGAAAGGCAATCTCTGCTACTGAAGCAAGAACAAAGGTAAGGCAGTTAGTGGAGACAGATGATCCGGTCTGGTGGCCTGGCAGGAAGAGGGCAGTTGAGACAAGTAAGATGGAAGGTGATTCAAAGGAATTGGATTGTCAATATCTTCAGGACACATCCCTCTGAATCCTGGCCAAAGTCACCTGCCTCTGGGGTACTGAAATGCTAATACCTCCAGAGCACTTCCTCCTGCTGCAACCTGTTGCCAAGATGACTGCTTCCAAGGAATTGTTCCTCCCAACAAGAGGTTTTTAATGAATTTCTCCTGGACTGCTTCCTTCCTGCCTGGACTCCTGAGTGGCTTCATTCCAGCCATTGGCCCACCTTTTGCTCACAGGTCACTTTTGGTCAAGGGCACTATGCAAGATGGGGGCGGGGACATGAGAACAAAGAAATTTTAGAATGTGTAAAAGGGGCAGGACACCTCCACTTCCTCAGATACCAGCTTCAGATACCAGCTATGGCCCCCTTCTTCCTTTTGGGAGATGTATGTTTGAGCCTCTAAATAAAACTTGCTTTCTACTCTTGCCTCAAGTGTTCAATCTTCACATTGAACACAGAACTCGGCCCTGAGTGATTTTCATCACCAGCAGTATCGCTATATGAGGTTATCCAAAGGCTGATATTCTATTTGTCTTTCTGTTCTGCATTCTCTAGAGTATTTCTCTTACCTGTATAGTCAATGCTGGTTTTCATTCTGATCCTACTTTTCTCTAGATGGGAAAAGCAGAGTAAGCAACTTCCTAATTTAAAAAAAAAAAAGACTCAGAAGATCCATATATTATTTCTGCTCACATCTCTTTTCAAACACTTTAGTCACATGGTCACTCCACTGCAAGGGAGACCGGGAGATGCAATCTCTGTCTGGATTGCTGTGTACCACACTAATGTCAAAAGCTCTATTCAGAAAAACAAAGTGGATAATGGATATGGAGGCTTTTGACAGTCTCTACTACAGAGGTATGCCATGGTTTCTTATTTCTTCTGAAATATTCTTTATCAATAGCAAAACATTTCATTATCATTCCATAGGATATATTCACTTGTTGCCAAATCTTGATAATGTTAAGCAGCTGTACCTTCAGTTATTGAAAGAGCCAACTAAGTACAATACTTAACTTGTATTGTACAAGTTCTTCTCTCACCAATATAAAAGATCCAAACTATGAAAGAAGTTTGCATTTGGATCTTTTCTCAAGTCCTATCTATATCATCAATTCTATCATTTCTCTTGAGCACATTTCTAAATTCAGATATACATACTTCATATTTGTGAATTGAGGTTGATACATCCCCCCCCTAACTAGACTGATATTAGCTGGACATATCTTAAAGATTATGATATGGGACTCTAGAACAACACAGAACTTAGCTCCAGTCTCTCTCTCTTATCATCCATATCCCAGTCTATTCATCTTCTCAATTCCTTTTCTATTCCTTCTGAATAATCTGTCATTGTTCTCTAACTAAAATTATGGAGGGAACCATTTGAAATAATATAAACTATTAATATTCAATAGAGTTATTTCCTGACAGCCATCTCATGGTAAGAGTACAAGGACTGACTGGCCCTAGGACAGGTGGAACTTTCAGAAAAATCCAGTCTTGATGCTGCATAAATACCAGCCAATATCAATACTTAAACAGGTGGCTATCAGTGGGACAGTAGTGTCCAAAAGGGGAAGTTGAATATGCTAACTAGTGGGACAAAAAAGCAAGTACCATATTTCATCCAAGCAACCAGTGATTTTAAAATACATTTATATTTTATGTAGTATCAAAAAGGAAAACATATTGATATTTAAGATACCACTTTTGACAGTGAATACAGTGTGGAAAAGTAGTGCATGATTTAATTGATGAGAGTAGTAAAACAATTGATAATAACAGGCATAATTAAGTAACTTGTTAAGCACTTACCAAGTGGCAGAGGTTGTTCTCTGTGAGTTTTTTATATAAAATAATTTGATTACTGCAACTGTCTTAGGAAGAACACATGATGTTTAAATAAAAATGTAGAATTTTCACTTACTACAAATCTGATAATTTACAATAAATGTTATAAATTTTTTTAATGGTAAAGAAGCACACTATTTCATGTAGCAGAATTTCATTTTTGAGGTTCCATCTTAGATTGTCCTCCTCTATTCAACTGAACAAAGATTCTCGCCAATACTTTCTCAGTGATCCTATTTAATTTTTTTCCCTTAGAAGTGAAGTCTTTTGAGTAAAGTAGCAAAAATCTGCCATCATGCCTCTCCTTGAACCCTCTCTGTGATAATCCTCCCTGAGCTTTTCAACCATTTCTCAAACCACATAGCAGCCAGATTGATTGTGACGCCTTCTAGCCTCCTCTTGTCAGTCTATTAAACCTCCAGCTAGTATCTAAGGCTAGGTTTATAAGCCTCAATAAAGGGTTGGCTGACTACATGAGAAAGTAGTCATATCTTAGGGATTCTTTTAGGGCTCTGCTACTTGACTGAATTCACAAGGACACAAGCAGTATTCCTCATGACAGCTGGGAATTAACCTTTCAGTAGCGCAATTGCTTGAGTTGTGGAGGCTACAACAGTATCAACGCTACATTAACCATCCTAGTAAATAGATTTCTAACCCACAAGAACGAAAGTATAAAAACTGGGAAGTAGCTATTACCTCTGGCTGTCCATCTGCTTGACAACTAAAGACAAAAAGCTACAAGATGAAAATAGGGAATTTTTAGATAAGAGGACTTTTGAATTAATTAGGACAATCATGTATATGTAGATCCAAAGTGCTGGAAGGCTTGGAAATGTTTTTCTGAAATCACTCTTATCTAAGGTATTTAATGATAAGGTAAAAATGATTATGTTACAGAGCATCTGCAAATGAGAAATTTAAAATATCTGGAATTAGAATCTTTGTATTCATTTCTCTTATTAAATACCACACAAATTATTACATATCTTTCTCAGTCTCCACCTCCTCTTCCTGTGGTCCACAAAATAACTCTGCTTTGTGCCTTGCAATTCCATAGCTAGTTAATGACTCATTAAGGTTTTATCATTTCAGTGACACATTATTGAACCTGGTCTCCTCAGGAGGTTGGTCTAGTGATTACAGGAGTAACTATCAAATGGTTAATCACTCACTTTATTATCTTCCTATTAATAATAAATACCAGGAGATAGGTGCCTATAATTATATTGTTAGTTTTAAAGAGACATAAGAGTTTAAAGTCTGCAATATTGGAATACTAAGTGAATTTAAACAGTCTTACATTGCTATTTAGGACAATGTCTGTATAGAAGTAAAAGACAATATAAGTCCCTGTATTGCAAACCAGGAAAACTCATTGATAAATTTGGTGACACTTAATTGAATGAGAAACTGCGTTTGTGGAAAAAGAACCCACCTAAATAGTAGTATTTAGGTGGCATTATTCTGTCTCCCAAGTAATTCATGATCTCCAGCTTTTGCGAAGTTATTTCTAAAGAACTCATTTATGTCAGACATATAGAAGCTCCAAAAAAGATTATACTACACATACTAATTTGATGACTTAGTTATTCCAGTCTACTAACTATTAAATATGGATTTTAATAAGACATAATTTGGAATAAATATTTATGGTTCTTTCTACAAACTAAGGTGGTCTCAATATCTAATTTTCTTCTAAAAAAAAGTGCATCACTAATAATTTGTTTTAAGAAGGAAGGATTTCTGTATTTGAAGACCACCCTGCCTATTGGTCAGATATCCTTTCATAACAGTAGCAGGCATTTTCTTGAGTTCTGTTGTGTAATGGGCACTAGTTTCTGGCATAAAAAGTCCCATTTTTTTTAATTTTTGTTTTTTGTATTTGTTGATGAACAGAATGCCTTTATTTGTTTATTTTTATGTAGTGCTAAGGATTGAACCCAGTGCTTCACACATAAGTAAATGCTCTGTAACTGAACTACAGCTTCTGCCCCAGAAAGTTCTATCTTTATATATTCATAAAAGAGGACATTCACCTAGGTTACGTGCCCTCAAATATGAAAGGTGTTGGAAGGGTAGGAATTCCAGCTGTTGCTCCACTTTTTGCTGGCACTCATGGGAGATAACAGAGATGCCATTGAATATTGTTATTGTACAAATAATACTGAATACTGATTTTAATTCAAATGACATGAATGTCAGGTAATTCAAACCATGTTAGTAATACATTGCATGTAACACATCAAGAATTACTATCATATCTAAACACAGCTGACCAAACCCAAATCTTCCCAAGTCCTGTGAAGTACAATTGATTTCCTCTTAGTCTTTCTATACCATTTCCTCCTTCTATGACTGATCTATATCTTTTTTCCATCCTAAAACTTCCTTTGTCTTGTGCCCAGATCTAATATCTATTCATCCATTCTTCAAATCTCAACTCAAATCTTTTATTTGCCTTATTATCAATGATTTTTTTGTGTATACAATTTTGAGTATGTCATATCTACCATGTATATAGCATGCTCCAAATTCACATTTGATTTGCATCAACAAACACCATTTAAAATTTAATAGTCTTTCTTCTATTTTTCTATTAAAAAAGCCAACCTCACTCTTTAATTTCCATGATGGTAAAGATATACACATGTCCTATGTTTCTTTTTTTAATAATACAAAGTATAACTTAACAATATATAGTGATTAAATGGATGTTGATAGAGGAATTTATCCTGATGATTATCCATGCTGATATGACTAAATGGTAAAGTAAAGGTAGGAATCCAGCATTACCTGGGAACTTGTTGGAAATGTAGAATTTTGGAAATTATCCCTGATGTACTGAATCCATTGTAATTTTAAAAGACCCTCAGGTGATTCTCATACATGTTAAATTTCTGGAGCACTGATAAAACTAAAGCATAAAACATTTCAATTATATAGTATCAAATTTATCCGAATTTGATAGTGCTATTATTCAAAAATAACTTTTTCCAGAAAATTAAATTCCAACTGGAAAGGATTATTTCTTATTGTCATCCTTATTTTTAACATTAACAGTGTGTATCAACATTAGTACATCCACTATATAAGATATACAGCACAAGATTATTTTACTGATGAAGAGACTTAAGTTTGAAAATGGTTACACAAAGCCAGTGACTAACATCTTGACAGTCAGTGTTTTCTATTTGTTTTATTTAATACACTCAGCAAGATCATAAGGCAAATATTAGCAATAACTCAATTTGACTGATGGAAAATCTAAAACTTAAAAATTATAATGTTTTCTCTGAATAATAAAGAAAATATATCAGAGATTGACACCTGTTTGTTCTCAGCACCATACTCTGAATCACACTATTCTATAATCACAACTATTTTCTGCATTGATTTCCAAAGATGTAAAATAGAGAAGAAACATGGCAAATGAAAAAATGTTAAATAAGGATAATTTGGAGAAAAAAGCAAGGAAGAAGTAATAGATGTTGATACCAAGAGTTATTCAGGATTCATTTTATGGGCCAAATGTTATAGTTTCGTTTTCTTCCCCCTCCCCCAAGATGGTAGTGAATCATTTTAAATAGGAATGTGATATAAATAGTTTTGTGCTTTGAACATCTTACTTTGGCAGCATAACAGAGAACATATTGGAGAGAAAAATAAAATGTATGCAGAAAAACTATTATTTTATTGCCAAACTTTAGGCAAAGGTTAATGACTACGTGGGCTAGGGATTTAGCACTGAAAAGTTAGAGATAAACATGAATTTAAAGACCATTTAGGCATAAAGCAATGGAAAATGGGAATACATTTTATATACTGAGTAAAGGCAAAAAGGAGCCTCAAAGAGCACTTTTAGTTTTCTAGTTTGCTATTTGAATGAATGAAAGTATACTTCACTGACTTAAGAAACCTTACCTCTGAGTTGAACATACTGAGTTTGAGATGTATTTGAGCAATTAAAGTTACAACATACTTGAAAATATAGATTAAGGACTCAGAGTAGGGTCAGAATGAAAGCCAGCATTGACTATACAGGTAAAAGAAATACTCTAGAGAATGCAGAACAGTAAGACAAAAACTAAGACTGAGGGTTAAGTAATGCCAATATTCATAATCTTGCAACAGAGATGGTAAAGTAGCAGAGTGGGAACAAAGTTAGGAGAATAAGTTAACTGAGAGGTAATTTCCATTGCCTTAGAGGAATACTACTTATTTTCAGATCTGATTGTTCAGTTTATTATGTCCAAGTTCTTTAGAAAGCTAAATTATCAGTTTTCTCTACTTTTTATACCATATGTTCATTAAGATCTGTAAGGAGCATATGCCATAGACGTGTCTGTATATGCTGGGACTCACTAAGTTCCTGGCCATAAAACAGCAGCCATTGATTGACATATTTAGTCATGCCTACTTGCAATCAATAAGGGGCTGTAAGGTGCACTAGCCATAGGCATGCTTAGCAATGACTAGTTACAATTGATAGGGAGCACAGCTCCATGCACGTGCGCAAAGAAATACCTAGTTGCAATTACATCATCTCACTGGATATAACCAATGGACATTGACCTTCATTGGGTGTAACCAATCACCAGCTCAGACCACCAACTTGGAACTGTATTTTAACTGCTTGTCCTGCCACATTGAGGGTTTTTGCTCCAAGGACATCAGTGAGACTGGCCGCCTTGTTGTCCGTCCCTCAATCAACTCCACCATTTCCTGATGTTCAGCTGTTGGATGAAGAGGACCACCAGACAGAGAGAACATCTGCTCTTCTGCTAAGAGAAGTCGTGTCGCACCAGAGGTATTTTGGGGCTCGTGATTGCCCTAGGATTGTGTGAATTGCTTGTAGTGTTTAGTTGCCCTAGGAGAGCGTGGCTTGCTGATAGTGTTTAATTAGTGCTCATTGAATGCTATCTGGGGTGCTCCAGCACACCCAACAATTTTTGCATTAATTGTTTATATTTGATGATTTGTGTGATTGAATATACGCTTGCATTTAATGACAATCAGCCTCCAAGTAATTATTAATTGCGCCACTCGCGACAAGCTCCCTTTTATAATATGTTTTTGTTTCTTTATATTCTTTCATAATAGATGTTTACCAGATAAAAAGTATTAATCTATGTAGATAGATAAATAGATGTAAAATTTTACTCTTTTATCTCCTTCCTACTAAAAAACACAAAAAGACATTTGGTCTTACTACCTGAATCTGTATTCAAGGATGCAACTGTATTGTTTGGTAGAGATAGGCTTTTTTTCAAGACCTCCCTTAAGAACTTTGATAAAAAAACAGGAAGTTCATATTTAGGAATAAATTTGGAATAGTTTTTTAGCGTGTTGAATCAATGCACTGTACTGGAAAGAATATAAGAAGAGAGGGAAGATTTGGGTTTCGGTACTGGCGCCATTCACCAGGTTTACTAGTTTCATAAAATCAGACTAAAATTTTTACAAATATTGCTTTCTAATTGTTTTATTTGTAGGCTGACTTCTTTTTCTTTATAATTCAAAATCTTACCTTCATTTTGTTGTCCCCTCTTCCTAACAAACAGATGGCAAACTTCCATCAGGCAAAGTCCTTGAAAAATGTTGGGGCTGAGTACTTGCCAACCCCCCATGGGACACATACAGTGAGCAAGAAGCAAACCTTTGTTATATTAAGTCACTGAGATTGAGGTTAAATTTGTTATTTATTATTACATATAAGTAGTATATAAGTAGTTGTTACCTATTGTATTATGCATCACACACAATGTCTGGTAAAATATGAATAAAACTATAAAAAATACATTGTATATATCATTAATTCTGTATTTACAAATGTCCATGACTCATCTCCTTATCACTCAGTGTTATCCAGAGCTCATCCTTTCTGCGTGCCTGCCTGTGTGGTACATTGCTTTGAGGGAGATATCAGTTGACTACAGAAAAACAAAAACAACATCAATCTTTTTTCCACTGGATGCTTTGTGAACTATGAAGTAAAGCTTTATTATATTTGCCTTTATCTTATTACTGGTCACTTAAATTTATTTAACTTGTACCTGATTATTAAAAAAGAAAAATAGTTTAATTGTGAAGTTTATAACAGCCTATTAATTCAAATGTATCATCAATTTATATTCCTTCAACATATGATTTTTATTTGTTGAAATTGTTCATGCTGAAGAAAATACTAAAGAAAAACTGAAATTTTTACCATGATATATTATAACCATTAATATTTATAACTGTAGGTTTGACAATATTTTCCAAATCATCTTTTAAATAATAGTAAATAAACTATAGTCTAATGGATTATTTTTATCAATAAAGTTTACTCTCTGTAAGCATTTTAAAACATTATCAAAAGGCAGTTTTTTCCTTAATGGTATACCCAGTATAAGAGAAGTAAGTATTAATTAAAATCATGTTTTGAGGGCTGGGATTGTTGCTCAACACCACATATAAAAAATAAAATAAAGGTAATTGACAACTAAAAAATAGTAAAAAAAAAATCACATTTTGAAAGAATTATGCACTATAGACAAGAAGTATTATTATCGTTATAATTAAAGAGTTTAAATGTTAAAGACTATTTAAACATTTGGGATCAAAGAAATCTGTAATGGCTAATTAAGAAATTTCCTTTATTTTTTGCGAAAGTATTTGCAGCAAAAAGACAGTTACAATTATGGAGAATGATAGAAAATAGTCTTTGCTTTTTAGGAGAATATAGTCAAGTACAGTATAGTTTACAAAGCAGGATTGCTCAAATGTAAAATCTTAGAAAATGTTTCACAAACATCATATTTAGGTTGTTTCTTTTGGAATAGAATTAATGCTTTTATTAACTTCTTAATAAGTATTTAATTAAATTATCTGCACCCTCCCCCTAAGTACTCTTAATTGTCCTTCAATTAACAATAATTCTGGAAAATATTGCAGGTGGACTTGGTTGCTTGCAATCTTATCCTAAGAACACTCCCCATGGTAAAGGAAAAAAATGTTCCTTCATTTAGCTCTCATTGCTGTAATTAGCATGTACTATCAGATCACAAGAGGAATGTGAGAATGTATGTTCCAGTTTGCCCAGAGAAGTCTTCATGTATACTTACCTCCATAATATGCCTTATGTTATATCATCTATGCCAGATGTTTATTTTATTTTATTTTTTTGGTACTGGGGATTGAACTCAGGGACACTCGACCACTGAGCCACATCCCCAGCCCTATTTTGTGTTTTATGTAGAGGCAGGGTCTCACTGAGTTGCTTAGCACCTCGCCATTGCTGAGGCTGGCTTTGAACTCATGATTCTCCTGTCTCAGCCTCCCAAAGTGCTGGGATTACAAGCGTGAGCCACCACGCTCGGCTCAGATGTTTATTTTTTAATAAATTATTACTATTTTTATATAGATATAACCAAATATGACTTTGGTAGATCTCCACTTTATTTTTCCAATTTCTTTTCTGGTCTTTTGTAGTACTATGTTAGGCATTCATGGAAACTCTTATGCATGTTAAATCTGAAAGTCCTCTAGAATATTTTGAAATGCAATATAACTAAGTACTTTCCTTCAAATGCAGTGTGCAAGAGTGCTTGCTGATAAAACTAAGTCATTTGGAAATGAGTGGCTAGAGACTCTCAGACTCAGAGAATGGTGAGAGAAGGATCTAATGTTCTTGCTGCCATCCTCTTGGGTCTGGGCTAATTTAGCCAAAGGTATTGCTCTGACCTAAAAGATGCCTAAAGCAACCAGTTGGGTTAGCAGAGTCAAGGACAAATGAGGAAAAACAAAGGTTAATTTTGTGTGAAATATACACAAGAAAAAGGTCTGAATGTTCTTACTATAGGGTGTATTGAATAGCCCAAACACACTTGCCACCAAGGTTTTGTCAATTATTGTAAGCTGACTATATACCTAAATCTCTATTTTTCTTGTTAGTTTATTTTAAAATCATCTTATTAAGTTATCTTTTGCAGGATTGAAGTTAGATTGTTTAACAAAATTTAAATACTGAATTTCCCTTTTTAGTCAAGTTGTTATTATTTGACATTCATAACATTTTTCAACATTTATTACACATGTGAGAACTCTTATTTTGGTAAAATAGCTTATTGTAGACTAATATCTCTCATCTTTATTCCAACATTATTGTGCTCATAGTAAAATGATATAGTGCCTGATTATTGATTGGTTTCATTAACAGAATTTTTTTAAAAATTACATGGTAATAATTTTATCTTAGTGCCATTTAATGCTTCAAAAAGGATCAGTTATTTTCAATAACTGATCATCTGTTTATCACATATGTGCATTCAGATTTTGACTTTTTGGAAGTCTGACCTGTCTAAAGTGAAATAACCAATATTATTTTTAATGAGAATTTAGTTAAGAAGATCAATATTGGAAAGAAAATTATTAAATAATTTTGGTGAAGGTATAAATATGTTTTAATTAAATGCATTATTATGATGAAAGTAATTATTATCCAACTAAGAAACTCATTAAACAGAAATTACAAAATACTCAGGTATTGTTGGAATAATCATACACCTCAAACTTGCATTCAAAGTTTAAATATTCTTGCAATTGAAATAGAAGCCATAGTTGTCAAAGTTAAAATACTTTTGCACATACACATAAGTAGTGTAACTAAAATACAATGAAGTCATTACTACACTCAGGTCTAAAGATATATTTCAATATGACTATACATATTTTCTTTCTTTGTTCCTAGTCAGAGCTCAGAAATATTTAAAACCCTTCTGGAAAATACAGTTTAAAATTGTTTAAATTTTAAAATCCCTTTTTTTTTTTTCATAAAGTAGTGAAAAAAAATTTAGAGCACCTTTGGGTTCAAAACAGAAAGTACAAAGATTTCCCATTCAACCCATCACCACACATGCACTATATTGCTCACAATCGACATCCTTCACCATACTGGTGTATTTGCTATTATCAATGACTCCATATGGACACATCTTATCCCCTAGAGCAGTTTATATTAGAGTTCATTCTTTATGTCACATATTTTATAGTTTTTTTTTTTAATTTTTTTTTAGTTGTTGATGGACACAATGTCTTTATCTTATTGCTTTGTATGTGGTGCCGAGGATCGAACCCACGGCCTCACACATGCGAGGCAAGTGCTCTACCGCTGAGCTACAATCCCAGCCCCTATATTTTATAGTTTTAACAATCATATACTCATGTGTGTCTACCACTGTGGCATCATACAAAGTTCCTCCTTCACTAAAAATTATCTGTCCTCTACCTATTCTTTCCCCCTTCCCCTTAAACCCTGGCAGCCACAGTTCCTTTCATTGTCTTCATAGTTTGATGTTCTCTATGATGTTGCATAGTTCAAATCTCAGCGTGTACAGTCTTTCATATAAGTCATATACACTAAGCTTCCTCCATGCCTTCTGTTGGCTTGATAGTTCATTTATTTCTAGTGCTGAGTAATATTCCATTGTCTTACCATGTTACAGCTTATTTATTTATCGACTGAAGAATATCTTGATTGCTTTCAAGTTTAGGCAATTGTGAATAAAGCCATTTTAAGCCATTATAAATATCATGTACAAATTTTGGGGTAAATATGAGTTTTTCAACCTTTGTGGGTAAAGGTCAAAAGGCATGCTGGGTGCGGTGGCTCACACCTGTAATCTCAGCACTTTGGGAGGCTGAGACAGGAGAATTACAAGTTCAAAGCCACCCTCAGCAACGGTAAGGCACTTAGCAACTCGGTGAGACCCTGTCTCTACATAAAACACAAAATAGGGCTGAGGATGTAGCTCAGTGGTCAAGTACGCCTGAGTTCAATCCCTGGTACCAAAAAAAAAAAAGAGGCATGACTGCTGGAAGCTATGCTAAGGTTGTGTTTGGTTGTATAAGAAAGTGCCAAACTGTCTTTCAAAGTGAATGTACAACTTCACGAGTGTGAATAAGATTCCTGCTCCTCCACATCTTCGCTAGCATTTGTTGGAGTCAGTGCTCTGGAATGGGGCCAATCTAATAACTATGTAGTGGCATTTCATTGTGGTTTGAATTTACCTTTTGTGGGAAGCCACCTGTGAAATGTGTGCAGACCTTTTCAGCAGTGAAGCCATTGAGGGGGAAGGTCTGGTATTTGGGAACTTAAAGCAGCAATCTCACTGTCAAGATAGACCAATACACATGAACTCTCACTCAGCTCTGCCCAAAAAAGGTCCAGCGCAGCACTGGAGATGGATGTAACCTGTTAGGAACTGAGCATCCTACCTACCCCTACGTCTATACTGTTTATGTGAAGAACTTTCTAGTGAATCTCTTTGATCTGTTCCAGTATTAATAAAGCAAGTGTGGGCTCCTTTTATTTGTTAAAAGCTACACCCATCTGGCCTGGTCAGCTTGGTCTGTTGCTGCTCCTGCTCTGAAACTGTTTTTCTGTGTCCTGTGGTTATTTCGTATTACTACTTTCCTAGCTTTTATTTCTCAGCCAGCCCATCCCTCTGGAGGGGAACCCATTCCCTAATATTAGGGAGCAATTCTCTAATGTTATATGATGTTGAACATCTTCTCATATGCATATTTGACATCTATATATCTTCAGTGAAGTATCTGTTCAGGGCTTCTATACATTCTTTCATGGTACTAGAGACTGAACTCAGGCTTTGCACATACCAGCCAAGTGCTCTACCACTGACCTACATCCTCAGCTGTTCTTCTGCACATTTGTAAGTTGTTTTGCTCATTTTCTTATTGTTGAGTTATAAGAGCACTTTGAATATATTGGTTAATACCCTTTTATCATATGCATCTTTTGCAAATATTTTCTCCAAATCTATGTCTTCTCTCCTCAGTCTCCTGACATTGTTTTTACAGAGCAGAAATTTTTAATTTTAATGAAATTAAGCTTATCAACTGTTGTATGCAGAAAATATGACTTTTGTGTTTTATCTAAATGTCATAGCATACCCCCAGTCATCTAGGGTTTGTCCTATGTTATCTTTCTGGATTTTTTAAGTTTGTGTTTTATACTTAAATCTATAAACTATCTTGAGCTATACACAATCTAGTGAAGGATATAAGACCTGTGTCTACATATACCTTTTAATTTTTTGCATGTGGATGTCTATTTGTTCCATCACCATTTATTTAAAAGACCACCTTTGCTCCATTCTATTTTCCTTTATGAAAGATCACTTAACTATATTTAATGTGGGTTAATTTCTGTGTATTTATTTCATTCCATTAACCCATATGCTTATTTAGTACCAATACCATATTATCTTAATTACTGTTTCAAAATTGAGTAATTAGTTCTCCAAATTTGTTCTTGTCATTCTGTATTGGGTTAGCTATTCTGTGGGTTTTGCTTTTTAAAAACAACTTCTAAATTCAATTGTCTCATGTTGGAAGTGAGTTGGAAATATTAAAGTATTCAATACATCCAATTATGAAAAACATGAACATGCAGTATAAAAGATTTAATTTTGAATTTCTATAACTTAACTTTTGAATTTCAACTTTTGGAAAATATTTTGGTGGGACTTCTTATTTTCTATGGGTAAATTTGAATTCTGTATGATAAAAGGATGAAACAACAAAAACACTCTGTAAATCTAAATGTCATGAAGCTTCCACAAGTAACAAATAAACAATAGAATGGTACTCTGAAGGACACAAAAGAAGAGCCTGTGAAAATACTTGAGCTAAAATATCTATTCATTTCAACATGAAATAAATTTAATTTAAAATATACTTGATTTAGGAAAATTTGCTCTGTGCTACCATATTCCTTAACATATATGTAGAGGAAGTATTTTCCTACTTGCAAATATCATGGTCTACAGAGAAGCAGCTAAATGTTTAAAAATATACTTATGTAACATAGAAGAAGATTGTAGATGATTTAGAAATCTCTAAATACAATAGGTTGATTTATTTTTCAGTTTCTCTATCATTCTCAGTCTTCAAGAGAGTTTGAAAAATAAATATTCTCTCTTGGTTCCACTATTTTATGTTCTTGCTCTCAGGAGAATGAATCAATTGCCTTTGGATTTCGAGTAATAGTCAGAGAGTTGTCATTTTTCTCCCATTACTTATTTTTACTGAGAAAGAAAAAATATATATATCATGAGCAAAATGGCAGATCCTGATTAGGGGAAGGCCTGTCTAGGGAAATATGTTGGTATAGGCTGTCTACTTTTGTTCTGGTCAAATATTAATCATTATCAGGGACTTATCTACACCCCTCCAGCCCTAAGGAAAGAGTCCCAGGACTTTGACAGAGTCTCACTGAGGCACATCTGCTGGAGGGACATTGTGTTGCAGACTCTCAGCTCAGTGCTTACTTAGCTCTGCTAAAGATAGATTCTATGACCACTCATGTATAACCATCTTTGGATTTACTGTGACTCCTATGCATGATTTTTCTCTTGGGTTCTGCACTCCATGGGATCAATATGGTGTCTCTCATATTCTTAACTACTCTAAGCCATTAATGAAGAGTGCAATAGCTTTCAAATAAGAGAAAAACATTCAACCTTTGGCTTTGGGGATTGGCTTATTCACTTAGCATGATAGTCTGCGGAAACTAACCCACAATAATGGGGGAAGGAAAAGAATAAAAATTTAGATTAGACAAAATGGAATGAAGAGAATGGAGTGGGGACAATAACAGGAAAGATAGTGTAGTGAATTGGAAATAACTTTACTAAATGTACATTTATGAATATGCCATAGCAAATCCCATCATCATGTACATCCACAAGAATAGGGTCCTAATTAGAATAAAACACAATCCATGCTTGCATAGTTATATCAAAATGGACTTTACTGTCAGGTATAACTAAAAAGAACCAATAAGAAAAAAGAGTACAATACCCTCTGTGCTACCCTATACCCATCTTCTTCTAAACCTTCCTCCCTTCTCAGGGTACTCAGCAATCTCCCACTGAATCTTGAAACCAAGAATTTCCTGTGCATAATGTCCTGCTCCTTTCTGTTCAAGTTGCTTTCATTAGTCTTCTCATAAGAAAGGACACGATAATTTATCTCACAGGCAGATTTCACTAATAATAGTTTCATTATTTCACTAATAATGCTTCTTACATGGATTTGGCAGAGGAAATCTGTTTTCATAATGTAATGTAATAATCCAAATGAATGAATGAATCCCTTATGTGTGAACTTCAGCATTATTTCAATAACAAATATTATTTAAGATTTATTTATATTCAAGATTTTGTGTAATGCAACAGGAAACACATACATAAAGATGATTCTTAATTTGAATAATCCCATTCTAACAGAGAGATATATATATTTTTTAGAAACTTATCTGTATATATATATAAGATTATGCATAAATATTTTATATAAAATTATTTTAAAACCCAGAATATTCTATTTGGCATATTGACAAAACTGGTTCATGCTGTCGTTTTAAAGAACTTGAGAGTTCTGCATGCCAAATGCAGAAAAGTATGAAGGTAATAAACAGAAAATATGTTCATGGAGTACCAATCTAGCAGACTCTCTCAGTGTCAAGGAATATGCTGGGGCAAAGGACAGATAGCAGAATTATAGAGTTCTTAAATCTTGTAATCTATCATAGATCTGTTTAGATAAGGGACAGTGGTCATCATTTGCATAAATTAGGACAAGACTGAGACTGTGAAAATGAGTAAATAATAATAACTCTTATGCAGTGTGAAATTAAATACAGTATGCTAGTCATTATGCCTACCATGTACCAGTGACAGCATTATCATCACAAAAGAAAGAACAATGTAAAAGGCAGACAGCATATAAAACCAGCCACCTCCATCCAAGATCGTCCTATCTTTGACCTGGTAAGTTCTCATCTAACTCATCTTTATAAGAATAATAACTTTGAATTAGGAAATATTTGAAAGATGGGGCACAATAATTTTGGTAATTAATGGAATAAATTCAAAGAGAATTGTGGTAATTGTATTTGGTATTTAAATGTAGATCATCTTTCAATTACTTTGCTTTTTCACTAATTGCCCTGTGAGATGTATAAAGTGTTTTAAATCTCAAGAGTTCCAATGACTCACATGAAAAGAAATTTTGGATTTGATTTGGATTTAAAAGTTTTCTGAAATATGTATCTGGGCAGAGTAATAAATCAAATTTCTATTTATTAAAACTGGTCAGGGAATAAGATTTTCTGGTTGAATGAATATGCAGGTTAGTATATCATTAGAATATATACAAACCCTGAGCTAATTGCATGTTCAACACTTTATACTGAAACAAAAGTGAAAAAAAATAGAATATTTTTTGAAAGTTTATAGACAACTTGAAAATTTTTATTGCATCTTATAATTTCATATAAATGCCACTCATTCCTTATCTCACTTAAACCTTTTCTTAATTGAACTAACATAGCCTCAATTGATTTCTTATCTGTAACATTAGTCTCTGTGCTTGTTCAGAAAGTTTCTATGTTGGCACCAATGTAACAAAGCTAATCCTCTCTTCTATGCTGGGATTTCTCAGGACTTTGCAGAAAATAAAATTTCATGAAGACATATCAGGAAGAATAACTTTCAGTGTACATTTTTAGTACATAATCATGAATGTACTCTCAATGTTCCTTATTTTAATTTTAATAATTATTTTATTATTGATGTATGTGAAAGTTTTATTCTTCATTCTTCTCAACAGTTACTTTGATTGTTTACCATTTTCCTCAAATCCTCTTTAGTCTCCTGTCATCATGTCTCCCAAATGGTCAAAAGGCCCTGCTTCATTTTTCATAGAGGAAGAAAAGATTGGGTGACATGAGTACAAATACATATATCCTCCTAGACCTACTTGCACATTGACCTGCATCTGCCTCAGTTCTTGTCCTTGTCTCCGCTCTCTCAGAGGGAAGGCTAGCCATTCTTCTATTTATTCATGGAAGTCATTTTCAGGAAGCATAATTCTTCATGCTTGTCTATAGGCTCCACCAAGCAAGTCAACAGCTTACAAATTCAAAACCAAAATATCTCAGGCATATTAAAGAATTCAGACTCCAGTTCTTTTTATTGATCTGGGCTTCCAACTTCTTTTTTCCTATCCCCACATCATATTTTTTAAAAATATAATGCTCTAAGTCATTCTGTGTGCCTAAAGCTTTATAGTGACTTATGTAATAAGGCAATGCTTACTGTGGATGAATAAGTTACTATTGCATCTCAACTTATAAATTGATATAAACTTTGGAGCTATGCACATGTATAGTCAAATATACTAAGATCTGTATGTATTTATAAGAAGATAAATCTCTACCTTGAAAGAGTGTTGAATATGTAAAGTGCATGTTTTTAAACAAAAAAAAGAAAGAAAAATGCAGGAAGACAATAAAATTAGTTCCCTTACCTATGTTATATTTCTATTTTCACTGTCTTTTTTCATTAACAAATTAGGAAGTCCCCTAATTTACAGATTTTATAAACTTCTGTTAAAAGTGAATATTATTAAAGAAGCCCTCCTGCTTTCCTAATCAATTTAAACTGTATTGAAGTGTTTGAAGTTGATTCGAAACTGTGAGGAGAGTTCAAAATAAATACTCTCTTTTTTGTTTGAAAAAAAAAAAAAAAAAGAAGCCCTCCTTTCTGAATAATGCCAGTAAATTTTGGCCATTCAGAACATATTTTATATAAATGAAATAGTTGTTTAATCTCAAATAATTCTCACATACAGAAGTATACAACAAGAAGTTCATGAATAATATTTTTTCTATTCACATATCAAACAGCAGCAACTACTCTTCTTTTAAAAATACTCATGTAAATATAACTTTCAAAAATGGCAAAATGAAAACATATCTTTGGATTTTTGGAGAGAAATGTTTATGATGTTCAAAACATTCTTTACTCCAGTAAAATGGAGAAGTTTAATTTTCTGTTGTGGTGATTGTAAAGTTCTGGCAAGCTTTCTTTTATTGGAGTATGGCTCATGATTTGTGAAAATATTGAGTACAGCAAATGACATATTGCAGTGACACATAACTGTTAAAATCGTAACAAAATATTAATTATGTTATCATTATACAAAATTTATATAGAGTTCTTATTTTCATAGCTTATCTTACCTATTCATGGGAGAAATATATTAGATATTTTGAGCTAGGAATTTTATTTCTTTTTGTAATTAATACATACCAAATACTTCATTCTAAATTATGAGGGCTCTATTTGAATTTACATGAAACAGCTTCTGGCCTTTTCATTTTATTCTAAAGATCAGACATGCTTTAAGATCTCTATTACTTATGCCCTGGGGTACCTTCAAGAAAGACTGATTTTTGTGACCTCTATTTTCTTTATATTTTGTAAATAATGAGGTAAAGATCTTCAGGGTTCTTAAAGGGAAATGTTGTTCTAAAGCCTCGGGAGTTTAAAGTCTTAAAACTCCTCATATAAATAAATATGTGGGAAATAGTTTTATGAAAGCTGATTCCTAAATTAATGACATTTTGATTATTTGTTTTATAATAGTTTCAAGGGCAGTCGCCCAAATACTACTTAAAGATGGAGGAACTCTATTTCAGCTTTCATGGCTGCTGGCTGCTGATGTATCAGTTATGAATGCCTAGCTAGGAGAACTGTTCATAACAAATAATTCATTGATGGATCAGTAGAAAGGCCCCAGTTCTTTCCCTGATAGAAGACAGTTCTATTAAGGTCATTTCACTTCCAGAGCTTCCCATAGAATTGAGTTCCACATAACAAATGCATGGAGTTCAACTTGTCCCTCTGCCAAGACCTGCTTTCTTCATTCTCTTAATCCAGAATCCCTAACAACTCCAATAATCTTACTGTATGCAAATCTCAGAGGTGCAGAGTCCATTTTCTGGGAAACCCAACCTGTGACACTTAATGTCCAAAGTGGTCATAGAGAGAAGATCCTAAATTGACATTTAGGACCTACATGCAATTAGGAAAAGTAATTGTTAAAAATTTCAAGAATAGTGAAATTGAATGTGACAATGATTAAAGGAAATGCCCTAGTTGGTATAATATCTCAGGCCAGTACTTAAAAGTTAATTATAAGGACTATAAAATCATATGCTTCTTGCTAAAATATTTGATACACTAGAAAAAGTCAATGAAAAACTGACAGTGACAAGTCAATAATTTAAAACTCTTAATCTTTCTTCACATGGGGATTTCCTTGGCAACAAATAAAGATAGTCTTAGCTTCCATCAGCCAAAGAGCAATAAAGCTTCGGATCAGGCCAGTGTCTTCTTTATAGCAGGAGGAGAGTTCCAGAAGTTGAGTTCTGAAAATGGAAAATCAGATACACATAAGTTTGCAAACCCCACTGAGAAGTAGTAAGACTCTGAAATATTGTGTGAGAATATCTGGGTTGGTGCACTAAAATCTCTTAAATCCCCAGTCTCTCAAACGCTTTGAGACTATCAAAGTTGCTCACTTTCTTGGGTGCTTAAAGCTGATTAATCCCACTGAGGTTCTGATATGTGCTTAAGAACTATCTGAGAAGAATATCAAACAAATGAGCAAAGTTAGGATTTGTAGCATTTGGTGATTTGCATAGTCCAAATAAATACTCACACCAGGGTTGATTTCAAGCTGCAAACAGTTTAACAATTGGCTCAAAAAACTCCTGTCCTGATTAGTAGGTGTCTTTTATAAACTTGTAGAAGCATGCTCCAGTATATCACTTATACTGTGATATACTGTGATTCTGTGTCTTATCCAGAATCTTCTCTCCTTGCTACCAGAAAAAAACACTAGGCCATAAGTTAAGTCATAATGTATAGTTGAGGAAGTACCTGGATAAGAAAGACAAAGGAACTTATTGTGCAGGAGTTATATGATCCTGGCAATATGTACTCTCAAGAACAAACACTGACTAGATTGGACAAATCAACTGTGCACTGACTAAGAAATAAGATTATAGGATGTTGGAGTAAGGGAGATGGACCAGAATATGAATTTGTATAAAAGAGAGTTTACTGGTATGGGAATACCAGTAATGCATGATTTAACATTCTGGTAAAGACCTTGAAGAATGGCTAAAATATCATGGGCATGGTTATAGAGAGTTGGAGAAAGCAAACACCTACACAAAGTGAAATGGAAATTCCCAAACTTCCATGGTGAATGAACAAAAAGCTCAGAGAGATATACACATCATTATATACACAACAAATGATAACAGTCCATGGAAGGATCCAGAATACTCTCTATTTACCCAAATAATAGGCATGCACTGATAAGCACAGCATGAGTACTCTTGAGAAACTGATCAGTGATTATTCTCTGGAGTTCAGAGCTAATGATAAGAAATGTTGTTACAGGTTTGGGCTCCCTAAAAGCAATGGGGATCATAGGGTTTCCAAATAATAGAATATAGGTGGTGACATTTAACAGTGGCAAGGCTAGTGAAGTTATCAAGAGAGTGGTAGCCTGGTGTCAGACCCACAGAAAACTGTGGACATGCTTTATAGGAAGCATGGCAAGTATGATGGAGGCCATAATAAGATATGTAATTTGGGGCTGGAGGCTGGGTTGGTGTTGACATATACTAAAAAGATTCAAAGGTCTGTCATATCAAGTATTATTTTAGGAATCCAGTGGACTAAGACACTACAGAACATTCTCTTAAAAGTAACCCAAAATGTTTCATAAAGTTCTTCATTTTCTGGGGTAATCATATTCTACCCTTTGGAAACTTTCCCATACCAATTTATGGATGGTTTAAAATACTGCCTAATTTGAGTTTGTCTAAGCACCGAAACTGTCTCTGAAGCACATGCAGATTGTGATGCAGGACATTATGCCTTGTGGGTTATATAACTTGACTTCTTATATAGTATTAAATATACTTGTTATGAGGAAAAGTATATTGCATAATATATGACAAGCCTCAACAGAAGAATCATAATGTAAACTTGTAGAGTCTGGAGCAAGATGACTCAGTCTATAACAGATAATTATATACCACTAAGAAAATAGTTTGTGACATTGACAGGCCTTCAAAGAGATGACATATCTGACCACTGGACACCAGGAGGTAGCCAGACTTCCCATCATGGCCTGGATTCTGTCAGACTCACCAAAACATAATTTTAATTAAACCCAGCATAATTCATCATAAGATGGAAGTGATACATCTGAGATCACATTTGAACCTATCAAGAGAATAGAAATAAGCCATATGACTGTTTGGCTTGAATTCCCATGGCAATAACCATAATCGTGCTTGTGACTCTCCTGCACTGCACTCATATGGTCATTTTGGGGAGGGATTCGTTTATGTTAGGCATAAGGAAAGACAGAGGAAAAGAAGCTAAATGTGGACTAGAAAGGGTCAATATAGGAGTGGACGCTGGCAAGAAGAATGGGCCATACTTCAGCCCTACTCAGGGATATCTTCGAAAGACCATGGCTAAGGAACATCTTCCTAGTAGCTCAGAGTGATGGTCAGAGTGATGAATATTTAATTTGTATGGAAGAAGAAGTATTCTGATGGGAGACTATAGAAATATTTACAGACATTGCTCAAGGACTCATCTATTTGCCAAAGGCCTTGGAGAAAACTTGGAACATTGAGGACAAAGTGTTTGGGGAAAGAAGAACATGGATACTTTTGTGGAGATTGGCATGATATGTGAGAGCATTTACCATGGAAAGACATTTTATATGCTACTAAACTAAGTGTCTGAGTCAACTTACATCAGGCAGCCTTTGACATCTGCCACTTCAGTACCAGCACACTAGGCAATAATATCTGGTGCTATCAAGAATGAAGGATACATGAGGGCTTGAAGGATGTTATGTGCTTCCATTCACCAAGATTGCTCTAGCTACTCTAGTGCTGAAATCCCAAAATGTCAGAAAAAAGGACCAGTGCTCAGCCCTTTAAATAGCATCAGCCCTTTAGAAAACCAATCAGTTCTGTTGTGGTAAATTGATTCAACTGTACCATTTTACCCAATATATTGTGTCAGCGATTTATCTTGACATGGGAATTTGAGCCAAACAGTCCTGTGGCTTATTTCTATTCTCTTGATGGGTTTTGTCTGCCTTTCCTGCCTTCTAGACCTCAGTCAGCACCATTCACAGATAACATAAAACATGTTTATCCACAATCACATAATACCACATACCTTCTATCAAACCAAGGGATCTATGTTATAGAAGAAGATACATGACAAGGGTATTCACTGGTTCTATCTATAGTACTATACCTTCCAAACATTTCCAGCATGTAGAACAATAGTATGATTTTGTGTAGGTACTACTGTGGTACAATCTTATAAATGGTGCAAAAAAAGATGAACATCCATCTTCCAGATCATTCTATGAGTCTCAAAAGAGAAACTATTATAATGCTGTGTCTCCAATGTGTCTCACTTACCTTCATTCTCATTGACCCATTGGTAGAGTTTTACATCAAGGAAGCTGTAGCTTTGTTTTTAAGGCCTTTCAATTCCTTGGATTAGGTTCCTCCAATTATTAAGTAATCTCCGTTACTTAAAATCTAATAAATTTAAATTTTAATAACATCTGCAAAATGAATTTACAGTAAAAATATGAATAGTGCTTTAACTCAGTAACTGAGGACTGTAGACTAGTCAAATTGATACATTTGCTCAAATTGATACATTTGCCAGGCACAGTGGCCCACACCTGTAATCCCAGCACTTTGGGAGGCTGAGACAGGAGAATCACAAGTTCAAAGCTAGCCTCAAAAAGGGCAAAGTGCTAAGCAACTCAGTGAGACCTTGTCTCTACATAAAACACAAAATAGGGCAGGGATATGGCTCAGTGGTAGAGGGTCTCTGAGTTCAATCTCTGGTACCAACTAAAAATAATTGATACATTTAAAAAAAATTACAGACATCTATATTCTACCAGGACCAAGAAAGATCCAAAGCTGGGTCTAAGCACTTCTCTCAGCTAAAAAAAAAAAAAAAAAAAAAAAGACGCTTTGGTTGGGGGTTGTAACACTCATGATATAACTGGTCCTTTGGGGCTCCTTATTAGCAAGAAAATTCTCTGAAGAATAGCACAGTAAGAGAGTAAGGAAGCCAAGTAAGAATAGATAGACGTTTTGAACTCTATAGTGGCAACAGTGTCCTTAAGCAACACCATGGAGAGTCTGTTTCCAAGAGGATTTAATTTATGGCATGTGTATAATTTATAGCACAATTTTTATTTAAAATAAACATTTTACTCTCCTCCCACATTAAATTCCCAAAGAATTCAGAGGTGGAAAAAATTCACTATCAATTTAAATCTAAACAGAAATAAGAATGATCGATTTTCCAACTAACAATTTCAGAAAGAACAAGAATTTTAGGTTAGCAACAAAATCCATAAATGTTCACTTAGTCCTTAACTGTGTAATTGCCAGGAACTGAAATTTTCTATCCTAGTCAAGATTCTTTGGCACAGTGGCCACAAACTCGTCTCAACTATTGTCTCTCTTTGTGAATACAGACACTACCTGAATCACTCTATTATTTGGTTGTATGGTGATATTTCTGCATGTATTCAATATTCCCTCTCTGTCATAAAAAAACTGCCCTTTTGCTGTTACCATGACATTTGTTTCAGAATAGTTTTTGCTGCTCATAAAAACTACCTCCTAGCTTACCATGCACAATGCTTGCTCTAGGACAAGCTGACTCTCCCTACAAGAAATCATGATATAGGAATGAGCCATCTGTCATCATTGCCTGGGCTCTGCACTGCTTCTGTGGATAACAGGTACTGGTGTCAAAGTGAGGACCAGAACTCTTATTTACAAAGGTATTTCCTATCCTTCAAAGAAAAGTTATGACCTGGGAAACTCATCTACCATAGCTCAGGAGAAGTTGCCTTTCAGTGAGCCTTAATTTTCAACTACATAGAGGGACAGACCCAATTATCAAAATAAACAAGCAAACAAATAAAAAACACTGTCTCATGGAGAAGTTGAAATATTTCCTCAAGTCCCACATTTTCAGTGTCAAAAGATGTAAAAACTACATTATATAATGTGCACAGCTAGGGTTCTTACATTTTAATTCTCTGCTGCAAAGTATCTGGTGACATTTAAATTCAAAATAAACACATATTTATTCAAAGGACCTATATACTTCAGGACAATTCTTTTTTTAAAATTAATTATTTTATTAGTTCTAATCAGTTATACATTACAGCAGGAAGCTTTTTGATTCACTTTACACAAATGGAGCAATTTTTCACTTCTCTTGGTGTACATGAAGTAGAGTCACACCATCCATACAATCATACATGTACCTAGGGTAATGATGTCCATCTCATTCCACCATCTTACCTACCCCGTTGCCCCCTCCCACCCCACCGCCTTTGCCCCATCCAAAGTACCTCCACTCATCTCATGCCCCTCCTCCCATTATGGATTAGCATCCACTTATCAGAGAAAACATTCGGCCCCTGGTTTGGGGGGATTGGCCCTGCCGACCTATGCAGGAGAACAGGCCCATGTCCAGAGAATTCCTTAAATATATTTACTACATAGAAATGAAAGATTAAACCAAGTCCTGGCATGTTACTTATTAGCGCTATAATCTCTTACAAGTTTTTTTTTTTTCTCAGTTTTCTATCTTTGAGATGATGGTAATAATTCTGTGGTCTTTATATCAAATTATGTGCATAATAAAATTTTGTAAAGTTTTCTACAAATAGTTGGTACTGTCATTGCCATATTTATTTAATGGCAATGAGTTGAGGCACACAGTTTCTTAAGTACTAGACAGAGTATAGATTCAAACTGAACTAGAGAGCATATGGAGAATGCTGACTGTGGAAGTTTATTGGGAAGAAAAACAAGTCACTTTTTGAACAAAACTTTGAGTTTCATTAGATTAACAAACCTGCTCAGGAATAAAACCACAGAGGTTTTTATATTTGCTTACTTTTCTTTTTTTTTTTAACATTCTAATTTTTTATATTGCCCCTGATAATATAATTGATATTTACAAGACATACTTGTGTGCTTTAAAAATTCTAAAATTGCTTAGAAAATCAAGTGACAAAATATTTCAGGATTTAATCAGCATAACTCATTTTCAACTTGTGCCCCACAGACAATAATGTGTTGTGAGACTTTGTCTTCTTTAGTTGCTAATAGTAAAACAATAGAGAATTTTTTCCCGTTTTCCAAAATTTCATTGTAATAATGACCTTTCTTCAAAATCCCACTCTTCTCCTCCCCATCTCTTTCCTCATCACAACTTGCAGAGAATTTTTTAAATTAATTAATGTATTTAAATGCATTTCAAGTCATAGTACATATATAGAGCTCAATTTTTCCATCTCTCTGATTGCAAACCAGATAAAGTCACACCATATGTGTCTTCATACATGCACCTAGGGTAGTGATGACCATCTCATTCAACCATTTTTACTACACCCGTTCCCCCTTCCCTCCCCCCACTTCCTCCCTGCCCCATCCAGAGTTCCTCCATTTCTCCTATGTTCCCCTTTCCCACACCCCTTATGTATCAGCATTCACTAATCAGAGAGAACATTCGGCATTTGGTTTTTTAGGATTGGCTTACTTCACTTAGCATAATGTTATTCAATTCCATCCATTTACCTGAAAATGCCATAATTTTATTCTCTTTTATTGCTGAATAATATTCCATTGTGTATATGTACCACAGTTTCTTTATCCATTCATCTATTGAAGGGCATCTGGGCTGCTTCCATAGTTTAGCAATTGTGAATTGTGCTGCTATAAACATTGAAGTGGCTGCATCACTGTAGTGTGCTGTTTTTAAATCTTTAGGGTATAGGCTGAGGAGTGGAATA
>CM053399.1:68601556-68620031 GCA_028644305.1 Xerus rutilus | reverse complement strand
CATTATGACCAAAATACCTGGCAATGACAATTTAGAAGAAGAAAGATATATTTTAGCTCATAGTTTCAGAGGGTTCAGATCATGTAGGCTGGCTCCATTGCTTTGGGCCTGATACGTGATAGAAGGGTGTGGTAGAGCAAAGCTGTTCACCTCACTATAGCTTGGAATTAAAGGGAGAGGGAGAGGAAGAAGCCAGGGACAATATATAGTCCCCAAAGTCTTGTCCCCAAGGATCCTTTCCTTTTTACTAGGTCTTACTTTCTACACTTTCCACTACCTCCAATCATTTCCCATGGGCTCCACCTCTGAACATTTCACATTTGGGAACAAATCCTTCAACACATGAGTCTTGGGGTGAGGGGAATCCTTCTTATTCAAACCATAATGCCATTATTTCTCTAAATCAAATAAATCATGAAAAAGAACGGAGTGGAAATTTCAATTTAAAACCTATTATTAGGAAACGTTCAGTCCATTTGAACAGATGTATGTCATGGTGTGTTTCTCTTATTTAACTCTCAAGTCTTATGCATCTTTAAAGTGACCATTATTTTCCAACTACATTTGTGACATTTTGAGTTAGCTATTTCATAATTGTGCCATCAGGCCAACTAAGTGTTTTCCCATAAATGTACATGAAAAAGCAGTGATTTACTCTCATTAAGTAAGGCTAAAGAATATCATGCAAGGGGTATTCCTCTGTTTATTTTTGAATAGCATTTAGCTGATATTCTAGGAACCAATAGAAACTTCTATAAAATACCCATAGAATTTGTCAAAGAAACCCAATACTATTAAAGTTACTTTAACCAAGAAGAGTTCTCAAGGGGAAAAAAGGAAAATTATAGGCTAATAATTAATATTACATTTGGAAGTTGCAGGAAACTATAAAGTATAGTTTATAGAGCATAAGGCAAAGTTTCTACCATGACAAGTGCCATCTACGATTATATAACAACATGATACCAAGTTGTAAACTCCTTAAGAACGGAGACCAAATGCTGCTCAAAGTGCTCATGTTGCGCTGGGTCACCATTGTTCTCAAAACAGTGATCAGAAAGCCATGCCTAGTTATTACCAGTGGCACATCTTACTCCTGGTTATTTCCTGGGTGAAGAATAATGGCCCCCAAACTATTGTTTCTCCATTTCTAAACAAATCCCCTGACTCAGGAAATTTTACCCATGTTCTTTCTTTAGCCTTACTTCAAGGAAGTAACTCTTCCTTTGTCATCCTTGAACTATAGCTCACACACCAAAAAGTATCCTTCTACATGTATTTCCAAACTAATGTGCAGACCCTCCCCACTCTATCGACACAGATAGCAATTCTATTCAACTTGTGCCATTGTATTTTGTGATTCATGCATAGCACCCTGCATGATTAAAGTGTTTGTTGTTGTTGTTAATGTTGTGGTTTTAATGTTGCCTTGACCTGATGTTGATACCCTAATTAGCTTAGTACTCATCTTAGCCAGCTGATTAAACCTATACCCCAAACACTTCTGTCTCACTCCAGGCCACAATATACCAAACAATCTTTTACAGGACCAGCACTGGACAACCATGGACAGCCCTTATTATGCCCAAGAGCCAGAGAAATTATTCATTAGTCAATCCAAAGGAGCTTTAAAAACTTAACTAACACCACTCCATATCCCATAGGTAAGCTGCCCCTATATTTCCAGCTTCCTGTTATCCTGTCTCATGATACAGACTTCTGTGTGGTCCTGCTAGGAATCCTTCTCTCTTTGGCACTCTGATAAACTGTTCTATCTTTCATCTATCTCTAGGTCATTATCAAAGAATACTTAAATCTTATGAAACACCCTACCATCATCATCATAATCTCTAATTCAAAGACAACCCTTTCCTTGCCCCAAATCTGCAAATATCATCACCTAGTCCTCTACTTCCCAAAATATTATAATGGTAAGATAAATGTGTTTATATTATTTACACCACTTTTTTCCAATATGAAATTGATATTTGCAATATATCACTGTAATATATCTTATTGATTCTTCTATTCACCATTGTGTGAAAATATATAATTCTATGCACAACTAAAGCCCACTTTCTAGATATTAACTGCGGTCCCTTCTGCAAGATTTAACACTGTTTTTATTTCTCTTTTCCTAAAATTTTACTGCTATGTCTTCATTCTCTTTTTCTTCAACTTGTGTTCCTCAATATTTTCTGTTGTCTCTCTTCACTTCTGATCTGGTGGATAAATGAGATTTTATTCATAAATTACCTATGAGATATCAATGTCATTCAACAAATAGTTGCTAAACATTTACTCTGTAGCAGACATTTTACTAAGTAACCATTGAAAAAGAAAATCATAGTGCTTATAGCCTGAAGAGAAAATCAGGAATCTACTATCACACCTTTTGCATTGGAGGTATCATTCTTAACTCTTCCATTGCTTCCTCATAATTCCTAAATATTCTCATTTTACCTCCCCAAAGTTTTAACTTCATATATTCACTCAGTGTTTTAGTCATCTTTTTACTGCTGTGACTAAAGGATCTGACCAGAACAATTGTAAGCAGGAAAAGTTTACTTGAGGGCTCATGGTTTCTGAGGTCTTAGTTCTTAGAAGATCGCTCCATTCCTCAGGACTTGAGGTAAGGCTTAACATCATGGTGGGAGAATGGGGCAGAGGGAAGCAGCTCACATCAGGAAGCAGAGAGAGAAACTCCACTCTCCAGATACAAATATATACCCAAAACCATGCTCCAATTCCCACTTTTTCCAGCCACACCCTACTACTTCAGGTAATCCCACTGATTGGACTGAGGCTATAACCCAATCATTTCTCCTCCAAACTTTCTTGCTTTGTCTCACATGTCACATAAAGTGTCAGGGGACACTTCATATCCAAATAATAACACTCAGTTACTCATTTCTCTTCTCAAGAAAGTTTTTATAAACATCATTTTTCCACACTCACTAATACAACATCACTAATGTTTTAAACTTCTTTGAATTACCTGTTCTACTTATATCTCCTGTGATTTCTCTCTTCCCTGTCATTGTTGTCTCAAATCATTTTACCTCCATTTTCAATATCTGCATGTCCAAATTCTATAAAATCTTAAAGATTTATTATAAAATCCCCTTCCTTTCAACCTTTCATATTTGTCCAAATGGTGCATCCACATTGAAAATGTCTTTGTCTGAAAACCAGGATCATGATCTAAGTATTACATAGCACATAACTTATTTTATTTTTAATTAATTTAATACCATTTTATGGTGTATGTATATATGTGTGTGTGTGTGTACATGTCTATGTTGTATATCTAATTCTAAGGGCAAGAATTGTCTAATTCTTCATTTCCTTGTTTCCTCTCTGTGGGAGATATACTCAGTGACAGTTCAAAATTGTATTTTAAATTTATTTGGAATATAGCACATTTTGTTTAATAAAAAGCTGAATTGACTTTATTTTTTAAATTTATTTCAAATCAAGTTGAATTAAAAATTCAATGCTTAAAATTATATTTCACATAAAAAATTGTCATAAGAACTATTTTGGTCAATTATTTATGTTTTGCTTATTTTCTCAGCTCTTATATTGTTAGTTGAATCATAAGTGAATTAACTAAGAGTGGGTTATTCAGCTATGAATGGATGAGCAGGGAAAGTACAATGGGGGTGACTGAAAACCACAAGGGGCCCTTATCTGACAGACAAGCCCCTGGTCCAAAATGTCAAACCCTCCACCAGCAATTTTAATTACATTCCTTAAGGAAAACTATTGTGTCAAGATCCTGTCACATCCTATCAGGTGGCACAGAACCTCCCTGGTCACCAAAGTTAAGCCATAAACACCCCAACCCCTCCTTGTGACCAGGACATTCCTGACTTTTACCAACTAAATAAAACAAAAACAAAAAGCCAAGGTTGCTATTCAAAGGACAATAAATGGATTAAAGAGGTATGAGAAATTGAAGTAAGGAAAACATGACCAAGGAATCCTTAAAACCCTAGATTTGAGGCCGGTAATGGTGGTGCATGGCTGTAATCCCAGTAGTTCAGGAGGCGGAGGCAGGAGGATAGCAAGTTCAAAGCCAGCTTCAGCAACAGCGAGGTGCTAAGCAGCTCACTGAGACCCTGTGTCTAAATAAAATACAAAATAGAGCTGTGGATGTGGCTCAGTGGTTGAGTGTCCCCGAGTTCAATGCCTGGTACCCAAAAGACCCCCAAAATAAACAAACAAAAACACCCCCTGGATTTGGTGAGAGGCATTGTCCTTCTTCCCTCCGAGCAAACCCTCTCTATACCTTTTGAAAGTATCCCCTTTTCTCTTTTCCTGCCCTGTAATAAACTCTTGCCTGCTACTCTGACACCTCTGAAATCTTTTTGGCGTGATCACAATAATTGGTGGGAAAGGACTGCCATGACTGCCTCAGCTTTGCAGTGGGCCCTCTCCCTGTAACAACATTTTAAAAGTTCATTTAACTAAACTATTTTACTTTGTTTCTACAACTTCTAACCTCTTCTGTGAAGTTTTCAATACTTTTTTCAAAGAGGAAATTTCCACTTGAAAATATAAAATTCAAGTTTAAAATTATGGTGTATCTATCCTGTTCAATGTTACGCATTTACAATGCACAGCATGACAGGTGCTTAGGATATTATAACCAATTAAGTGGGTTTACAGACAACATCATGTGTTCTAGCATAGCTATACAAAGAAAATTCAAACAACATTGAGAAGAAAACACTGAAATGATAATAAATATTTGCAATGGTGAATTTATGTACAATTTCTTGTAATGATATCTTCTTATTTTAGAATATTTTATGAGGAGATAATACTTTTATGGTTAGCAAAATAAATGCTGCAGTAATTGTGATGCATTCTTACATTGAAAAATAGGTCAATTTACATTTCAAAACATTAATCTTTTTCATAAACAACAGCATAGCTAATGAGTTCCAGAGTTAAAATAATAGTTTAACTACATTTGCCTTAGATAAGGCCAGTATATAAATGACTTGAAGAATTTAAATTTATAGATATTCTCCTAATTCTCAAACTTGGATTCTACGCAGGCTCTGTTAATAAACAAATTCCTCAAACGCATCACAGAGATTACAAGTGAGACTTCTATTTATAGTGTAGAGAAGCCCAGGTCATCAGAATATTGTCATGATGTAGTATAAATACCCCAGTCTCAGGCACAATAAATTTTAATTTTAAAATGGTACTTATTTTGAAAAGCAGCAATAACTTATTCTTGATCTATGTAAATGAATTTTGAATTGCCTCTTACTGTACCCTAATGAGTACATTTAAATCCCAAATGCTTCAAAAATATATATCCATAGAACAAAAACATTATTAATTATGTTGGAAACATGCATAAAAGTAGTATGCAGCATTATTAAACTCAAATTAAAATAAAATTCTAAGACATATGAATGCACTCTGCCTGAGTTCAACCACTATACACAAATTGACTTAACAAATGCACTCAACTTAAGGAATGGCATCAGAGATAATAAAATGAACTTATTGTTTATAATTAAACATATATATATGTGTATGTATGCACACATTTGCATATATACATATACATATGTATATACTTTTGATACATTATTATAGCTTTATATTGATGGCTGCTATATGTTGGATATAATTCACTGTCCCCCAAAAGGTCTATATATAAGGACTTAGCACACAGAGTGTTGATAGTTGGAGGGGATGGACCTTTAGGAGGTGGATTTTGTGTGGGTTTTGTGCTCACTGGGAGCATGACCCTGAAGAAAATTATGGGAACCCATGCATCCTCTCTCTCTCTCTCTGTCTCTCTCTCTCTCTTTGCAAAAGGGGATCATCATGCTCTTATGTGCACTCCCACCATGAGGTGCCAGCATTCACTACGCTCACCAGAACTGAGCCAGTGCTGACGCCATGACTTTGAACCTCACAAACTGTGAATTAAATAAAAATCTTCTCTTTGTAAGTTAATTTTTGATTCAATAACAAGAACCTAATAGAATGACCCTCTTCTCTTCTTATTAATGACTTCTGATGATATCTTCTCCACATTATATCTAAAAAAAAGGTCAGGAATATAAAAAAGCCTAAGATTACTTAATAAATAATTCTCATTCAATCCAGTATCTCTAGCTCAACCCTTAATTCTTGTTCATTATACCATATCAGTGTACTCATCAGGGTTCTCCAGAGAAGAAAACACACACACTTTTCACATTTTTAAAATTTATGTGTGAGTGTGTGGTGCTGAGGATTGAACCTAGGGCCATGTGTGTGCAGGACAAGCACTCTACCAACCAAGCTATATCCCCAGCCATATATTTTTAGAAGTTTATTGGTTCTTTTTAGTTATATATAACATTAAGATTCATTTTGACCTAATTACAAAAGCATAAAATATAATTTGCTTTAATTCAGTTCCTAGTACTTCCTTTTTCCCTACATACATGTATGAATATACTATGGCAAATGTCAACATTATGTATATCCACAAGATACATGTTTTAACGCAATGTGTCAATATGTTGACTATATACGTGTGTGCATACTTTATCTTAAGTCTAAGACAATACAACAACACTGCTGTCTATAAACGTCTGTGAATTTACTGTACACATACACACACATGTGCAAGGGGGAGTTTTATTATAAAGCCTTGACTCTCATGACTTTAGAGGGTGAGAAATCACAAGACCCACAGTGTGCTGGCTGGAGACTCAGGGAGCTGAAAATATAAGATCTAGTTAAAGTTCAACAGCTTGATTATCAAGAGTGTTGACAGTACAGTCTAAGGACAAGAGAGGAATGAAATCTCAGCTCCAAGAGCTAAGCTATTAATTTCTCTTTCACGTGGACTTTTTGTTCTAAATAGGTTGTTCACTGACTGGATGAGGGCCACACACACTAGGTAGGGTGATCAGTTTTACTCAGTCTGCCAACTTAAATGTTAATTTAAACCAAAAACACCCTCACAGACACACCCAGAAAAAATTTTGCCCCCAAATCTGGGCACCTGCGACTGAAACAAAGTGACACATAAAACTAACCATCACAATCAGAATCTACATGACTTCTAAATTTTTGGCTCTGACAACTTTGCTCCTATTATGTTGGAAATCATTGTCTTTGACTATTATTTGATCACGTTTCATGAAATTATTTGCCTTGACCAAAAGTTACCAATTAGAACCAGAATTTTACTTCCCTGTCTTGTTATTACAAGGTTACCAAATTCATAAGGCTTCCAAATAAACTCTGGCTCTTCCTACTCCTGGTTACTAAGAGTAACCACTTCCATGTATACTGCTGGGGCATGATTCTGGGAGGAGTGACCCAGAGGTTTCTGTGCAACAATAAGATTATTTCAGAAACAATCTGACATCTTAAATAGCATTATATGTTATGGTCGTAACCCCAGGTTCTCCATTTTCACTCTATATAGACTGTAATTTAGTAAGATGGGGACTGGAAAAAAAAATCCAAAGAATAATTAGGATGCCTGAAAATGTTATAGGGAATATAGAACACTTAATTTTAGAGGGAATACAGGAAATTCATTCTGTGTTTAAACAGACAGAAACCTTCACAAAGTTCAGTTAAGAGAGACAGATCACTGAATTATGAACCCAAATTATGGGATCAACAGTTTCTCATATATAAAATGTTGGTCAATGGTTCAGAGTACTATTATATTAGTAGTCACCCCAATATTGTGAATAAGAATTAAACAACTCCACTAACACTTGACTGATATGATAAACCAGCATTTAAATACTAAAGTAAATTTTGAAATACAATTCATGTGATGATTCATGAAGATGCTAACAATTTTATATTTACATTCAAAGTTATATAAAGATGATTATTTTTATAAGTATAATTAATCATTGATATTTAGTTCTGTTTTTTGGCAATATGAACAGCTATAACATAAAAATAATGTCATTAGTTAAATAGAAATCTTGTTGAGTGTTTACTTTTATATTATTTCCTTCCTAAATTAATCATGAAACCTGACTTGCTTTAATTGATATATCATCAATGTTTGAGAGTAATCATTTAATGGATATATTTTTCTTTAGTTCTGAAATATTGGTAAACATTTCTAAAATAATTTTGAAAAGTAAAAGCAGTACATCTTATGATAATCATAACATTTAGTAGTTGAAAGGATAGTGTCTGTACCACAAGGAAACTAAAAATTAAAAAGAGAAAACATAAATTAGCTCTGGATGTTGGTCAATTGACATCAAACAAATCACCTGATTTTTTAGAATAATTGAATTGCTTCACACTTTGTCCCCTACAGTTGTAGCTGATGGAACCATCACACACCTGCTCCCACTGTGGCAAATGAAGATTTCAGAAGAGGGTAAAACAGTGAGTGAAGCATTAGAATTTTGGAAATAAGCAGGGCTTTATACTTTGCACAGTTCTTTTTTTTAAAATATGTTTTTAGTTGTAGATGGACACAATGCTTTTATTTATGTATGTGGTGCTGAGGATTGGACTCAGTGTTTCACGCATGTGAGGCAAAGGCTCTAACCCTAACCCTGCACAGTTCTTTTATTTTTTTCAACCTTACAATAACCTTTCCAAGCAATCAAGAAATTAGTACACAAATAAAGTCGCAGGGTTTTCTGGATAGAACTCTCAGATACAATTTAGTAAATTAAGATTATGTGTTGGTTAGTCCATAAAAAATTTATTGGACACTTTGATACCAAACTTTTTTTTCTTTTCTGGATTCTCATTTATCAAAAATGGGGCAAGGGTTCTTAAAGTAGTTATGTGGACACTTGGATATAACTAAGAACATGCAAGGGGTTTGTAAAGTCAAAAATATTTTTATAATAATACTAATATTTTTTACTGTATTATCATTTCTACTCCAGACATTAAAACGACAATGCAGAAACTCGCTGGCACTTTAGCACAAAGTGGTGCTCTTCAACCATATTGTGGTCACTGTTTCCATCACATGCTTTTGATAAAGCAATGAAAATTAATCAGGTTTTAAATTTCTACTCTTCAGCACATGATAATTTTTAACACCTCGTGTGATGAAATGATAAATGCTCTTAAAATGCTTTTGTTGCACACCAAAATGTGAGGTTTTTAGGAAAAGCAGCCAGGCATCTGTATGTTATGTGAGCTGAACTAGCTGCTGATTCAAGGAACATGTTTACTTGAAAGAACAAGTAACATACCATTCATGGTTATTCAAACCTAAGCTTTGGACAGATATTGTCTTGCAAATGAACAAAGTAATACTCAGACAATTCAAAAAAAACAGGCATCATTTGTTTCCAATGATAAGATTAAAGTTTTCCAGCAAGAATTAGTATGTTAGAAAAACTGTCTCTCTCACTGTGAGCTTGACACTTTCTCAGTAAGACTTTTCTGATGGAATAAATGATAGTAGTAGTTTTAAAATATTATATAATAAACAATATTCAAAAGCTGTTCATCACTACATAAAGCAATTTGACAAACACATGTTATGAAACTGTTTAACATGCGACCAAAACCAATTATTTAATGTAAAACATGTGAAATGTATATTCATATGATCTCAATTTACATGTTGTAATTATCCTTTAAAAACATCCACTAGTTGAGTTTTGGTGTAGTATCAAAGCAGAATATCAAAAATTATTTCAAAGCTTATTAAAATAGCATCACATTTCCAACTAAAATTTGAGTGAGACCAAATATTAGTCATATATGTCAACTAAAAGAACATTATAATAAATTTAGTGGAGAAGCAGATATGAGGTTCCAATAGCCATTATAGGCCAACAAAAATGAGAAACAATTCCCTTTCTCTCATTACATTGTATTGGAATATATTTGTCATTAAAATATGTTATTTATGTTTATAAGTTGAACAGGTTAATAAGCCTATGCTAATGGCCTTATCAAGGACTAACAATCTACAGCTGACAAACTGAATCCATTCCCAAAGACCATGTGGAGTCATAGACTATTTTTGTAAATAAACTTTCTTTGTAATACAGTCACACTTCCTGGTTTATGTCTTAGTGATGGCAGCTTTTGTCTTACAACAGCAGAGTTGAGTACTGACTAGAGAAACTATCGCCCACAAAGCCTGAAGAGTTTGCTATCTGGACACTCACAGAAACGGTACATGGAGTTCATTATTGTTATTTTTAACTACATAGTTTTGGACTTTTTCTTTTACATTTTCAAGAGGGCAAATATAAGGATATACGCCATATGCTCTCATATATTCTTTGGAGTATACATTAATTTTTAAGACATGAAAATGCAAAGATGGAGAGCCACTGTCCTAAGCAACCAAAATAAATTTTATCTTCCTGGGACTGTAACAGATACTCAACAGCCCTTAGTTTTCTTTTCAGAACTATTTATAAGTCCTTAGGCTAACTGCCCCTGGGTAGAAAGTCGCTACTCCTCTGTAGATAGCCCAACACACTCTCCCTTCAGCTCCCATAGGTCCTTTCCTCCACTCATTCCTTTGGTTCTTAGGGTGGTGACAGCTCACTGTTATTTGTTCAGAGTTCCTTCACTATCCCTTGTGGTTTGTTTAAACTCTGCCACCTCTGCTTTATTAAACTCTTTAATAATCTTATCTTCAATTTTCCTGATTTAAATGTGATATATTATTTCCTTGACCCTCCAACAAGTATACATAGTATACACTGTATGTGCATATTTATAAATATGTAATATATCAATTTATGATACAAATATCTACACTTAAATATATAAATACATGAACTTAATGTGTACACATGTGTTATATATACAAAGATGTGTATAATAACTACAAAATACTGTCTCTTCATTCTCATTTTATGGATATAGAAACTGAGATATATGGAGGTTAAATAACTATTTTCAGGACAGTGAGTTAGTGTACGTTAAATGTGAAGACAGTATCATGGGCAGTCTCACTGAAGAGCCCAGATAATCTACTGCTAAATAACTATAATTCTGTTATATCAAAATCTTATTTATACATCAGCTATATTATTACTCTTAGAAGTAAACAATTAATTTGGATTTATTTATAACCAGAGTATTAGTATCAGCAACATACATTAACAACTCATGCTCATATTTTTCAGTATACTGAATGTTTGATGTGATGACTTTACATTTTCCATGTATCATCCACCAGTAGTATAATATAGCAAGAATAAAAAAGGAGCTACTAACATCAATCACTTCAACATGAACTATGGATATACATAACAGAATATCTATCTTTAAGGCTTGATATGGCACTTATGGTTTATTACTAAGCCTGAATGTGAAAACTTTCCTGCTCCCACATTATTTCAGTTAATATTTACATCAAAGTATATTTCATATCATTGGGATTTTGTTTTTATAAATATATCTAGTAAAACTCCACAGGGTTCAGGGAAAGATGAACACCTTATTGATTTTGTAAAATGCAGGGGATAGTGTCCTTTAGTACATGGGTAAACAAAAACTCTTGAGCTGATTAAATGTGTCACCATAAACCAAAAGAGTCATTTATCATTTCAAATGGTGAATTTTGTGCCATTCTGGTAATACATGTGCTTCTGGCAGCTGGGATATAAGGAGTGTATTCCAGGGGAAAGCTCTGTGCTTTCTCCTGTAGCATCATGAGTTCCCTATTTTTCTTTTACATTTTTAGTCACAGTCATTTTAATGTATAAATTCAAGAGAACACCTGAATTCCTACAAAAATGTTATATTCATGTAATAATTTTTCACATCCTCAATTTAACTCAGAACAATTTTAAACATACAGCTTGAAGGTTGCCTTTTCCTCTCCTGTGATTTCAAGGGCCCTAAAATAGCTCTTTACTCATTCCTCCCACATTTCTCACCTGCCAGTTTTCTGAATATTTTATCCTCTAACCATGAGGCAAAGTCTTTCCTCCCACATCCTGAACTAAAACTAAAAATTCAAACTCCCCAAGAGAGGAAACACTATAAATTAAATTCATACTCATGTGTCAATGACTGATATAAAAATATTTTCCAAGGAAAAGGTTTTGACTTGAGGAGAATGCCCCATGGGAATATCCCCCAAAAGGTGCAGAATAGGAGACCACAGAGTAAATAAAAGGTTCTGTATTATGGCATGGTATAATGTTTCCACAACTTGCCTGGTGATAAATAGATGTAGGAAAAAATTTTGCTAAACTCTCAGATTCTTGGTCTCACCCTAGAAATATTGAATCAGAATTTCCAAGCAAGAGTCCTGAGAACTTTAAATTGTATCCAATACTGTTAATCAGGCAATTTTGGAATCATTAATGTAGTGATAATAGGAAATACAATTATATTAGTACATAGCAATCTGGTCGCTATCATATTGCTTAACTTCATTTCCTAAATTTTTTTCTTGGTTTTTATTCGTTCTTTTTAGATTTACAGGACAGTAGAGTGTATGTTGACATATTCTGCATACATGGAGTATAACTTATTCTAATTAGTATCCCATTCTTGTGATTAAACATGATGTGGTAGTATAGCGAAGGGAGGGGGATGGGAATAAGAAAGACAGTAGAGTGAATCGGACATAACTTTCCTATGTTCATGTGCCTAAATTTGTTATTAAACATATTGTTCATACCCTGTTGTGGTGGCACACACCTTTAATACCAGCAACTCCAGAGGCTGAGGCAGAAAGATCACAAGTTTGAGTCAAACCTGGGCAACTTAGCAAGAGCCTGTGTCAAAACAAAAAGTAGCTCAGTGATAAAGTGGCCCTGGGTTCAATTCCCACTACCAGGAAGATAGATAGATAGATAGATAGATAGATAGATAGATAGATAGATAGATATAGATAGATAGATAGATAGATAGAGTTAATATCCACATAGTTGCTATGACAATTAAGTAAAGCATTATAAAAATACATGGAAATTAGAAAGCACTTGGTAACAATTAATCCCTTTCTTTTGTTTGGTCATAGTTTTATTTACAAATGCTGCATGATTGCCAGTGATGGGTGTGCTTCTTCAATTTCTATAGAAGGCCAAGCACTAACAGGAATTTCTCTCAGCCCCTAATACCAAAGGTGCTCTCCCTGAACTTGCTCTTTGAGAAGAATAAGGTCCCTAAGTGTCGTTGTCTAGTTGGCCCTATCACAGTTCCACTAGCTTCAAATGATCAGTTTAATTTTTCTCATTATATTTTAGAATATGAAGCAGTACAAATTAACAGCATGTATAATACAGGTTAAAATTAATTGGCCTTTTTAGGGCATATCAAACCTATTACCACCTTTTGTACTTTATTTTGGAGAAAGAGCACAAAAGAAAAATCTAAATAGGTAAAAAGTTCTGCCTCGTGCCACTTAAGTAAAGTCCAGACTTTGCATAAATAAACAGTTTAGCTGTAGGTTGAGAAGCAGATGTAGTCCTCATCTTCATGATAAGGTAAACCAATGTCCTTGATTCATGCTTACACTAGAAGGCACTGGTAAACTTCAGGAGTAGACTAAACAGTGATTGGTACTAGTCTATCAAAGTGATCCTTTTTCCTGAGCAATACAAAAAATACATCTTCACTTTTTATCTTTAATACATATTCTATACCATTTAGCTGTGTGATATATTTAACTATGTGTGATTCTATTCTTTAGCAGATTTTTAAATTCTTGAAATAAAAGTTGTTGAATCTTTCTTTATATTACTTTTATAGCACTTTATTATAGTAGATGCCCCATAAACTCTGTTGAATTGGCATAAAGTAGTGTGCATAAAATTATTGTTTCACTTATTTTTATGAACTATGCAATTTCTAAATTTTATTTCACAAATTCAATTTAATTCAATAAATCCTATTATATTGTCAAAATTTTTTTTTTTGCTTCCCAACTATAAACAGAGGGTGTCCCTCTTCTCTATTATCTGTCAATAATATGACTTTACAAATTAAAAGCACATTGTGCCAGATATGCCCCTTGTAGTGTACCGGCAAAGCCGATATTAAATGTTCAATCTTCTGACACGTATTCCTGTTTGATGTTTATTTTATGACAATATAAAGCATTTTAGATAGAAAACTGTCTTGACAGATGCTTCCTCCTTGGATGGAAAATGGAGAAAATAAAATAAACAAGTATGGGTGTCTACCTCATTTCATATGCCATAAGAAATATTTCATATACATTTTGTTGGTTGCATATCACCTCAATGCTTAAGTAAAAAGTATTATTCTCATCTAGTGTCAGAGAAAATGGAAGCCAGAGGGGCAACTTGAATTTAATCACTGCCTACTTGCTTTCTTGCTATTCCCTCCTATTCCTCTGGCCTTCTGACACTCAGACTGAAGAGTGTGTAATACGTTGAACGGGCACCTGAATGTTATCTATTTTCAAATATTTTAAGTCCATTGTGTGCTCAATTTGCTTTAGGCAACATAACATTGTTAAGAAACATGCTCACATCAGCTGTAAATGAAAAGATATTATGTAAATTGCTTAGGGTTCATTTTTTTTCCCATTTCAACTTAGTGTATTTATCTTTGAGGACAGCGTTTCTGCTTTGTGATTTCATCGGCTCTTTGAAATTGATTCTACTTGTGATCCAAATGTGAATTGCTTTGACTAATAACATATATGGCCAATAGTAGAGTCAATTTTGGATTTGAAATGGATTTCAAATAGCAGAAATATGTATTTCTACTGTTGAAGGAATAGATACCATTGCATACTTAGCTGCTAGCATTAAAGTTCAAGATACACTCTGAACTTGTATAGTACTGGATATAAAGCAAGGAGAGAGTACAAACATTCAACAGTTAAAATGGGGTAAATTTGAAATACTTTCAGGTAAAAAAAGTTGAATTGAAATGGATTACACAATCAGATGAAATACTATTAGCCATATATATGTGGTGGTGGTAAGTAGGAATGGTGTTGGTGGCTTTCCAGATTTAGTATGTTTTCAGTTCTCTTGTGGGGATGGCACTGGAATCTGAGTGCTCAAGAGAAGGAGCTTTATGAAGGCTGAAATGGAATCCTCGTAGAAACCAATGTTCCTTTTATGCCATACAACAAACCTGCATCAGAGTCATTGTGCCAAAAACCTATGTAAGTCTTTTGTCTTTGTTTATGCATTATGGTTTTCTGCTTCATTAATCAGAGGAATCTATGGCTGTAATTCACTAACCAGCTACATTTCCTCTTTAGAATCCTTTATGTATGTATGTGTGTGTGTGTGTGTGTGTGTGTGTGTGTGTGTGTGACCAATACCTGTTAGACTCAATTTCGTTTTTGAAGTCATCATCTTTAGGGTTCAGTTTTCAAAATATTTTTTGAAGGGTGGGCAGCAAACTTCTGACCTAAACATAGACTTGAAAAAATCTGCCATATTCTTAACACCATACTACTTCCCCTGGAGCATCTGTGAGCTTAAAATGGGAATACAATATATTGGAACCTTCTTTATTTATCACTTAATATGAAGGTGACTTTGCTGCTTATTTGTAAATATGGCATTGTGAGTTCAGAGTTATTTTACCCAACTGGATCTTCTGTTTTGAGGAATATGTGTTTTGAAAAATGGCATTGTGTCTCACAAAGCAAAATCGTTTTTGTAGATTTATTTTTGAATTTCATACTCAGAAAAAATATAAAGTGTCTTACATTCAGCATCTTTGTACCTAAATTTATATAGAAACATATTTTCTCCAAAATATGCCCTGGTACTCATTGCTATTAAGTTTAGATAAAAAAAAATCGATGACAAATGAAACAGAAGAAAATGAACTAAGAGATTAATTTTGATTTAAGCACATGAGCAGATGTGACAGGGAGGAGTCTAGACTGGAATCAGTTCCAGATGGGGTCCCTATGACAATAAAATCCTTGGAAGAATTAGTAGCAAGTGAAATCCCAGCACCTGGAAATGGAGCATTTTAATTACTCTAAAAATAAAACACATTTGATAGCTCTAAGCTCTTGACTAGCATGTGATGTTGTTATTATTTATAATATAATTTGAATAATAATGAACAATTAGGAAATTCAAACTTGGCCAGAGGGCAAAAGAACACAAAAATTTTGGAGTTACATTCAAGTAGAATTAGTTCTAAAAATAACCAAAGAAATACAGACATCACTTGTCTTCACTATAAGCCAAAAGTTAGTGGTAGAGTCAGTTTTAGAGGTTACTATGAGTCCAATGGTGAGGATGACATTTTCTGGATTTATTTTAGGTCACTTATACACATTTATGATCCATTTTGATCCTTGAATAATCTTTAGTATTTAGTTTACTTGTTACAAAGAAATTGTAAATGTTTCAGGATGAAGTAATATAACAAGCATTCCAATTTTTCATCATTAGTCTTACTTACGTTCCCCTTGTATATCATAGAGCCTTATCTAAGCATTCTCATTGTTTCATGCATCATGGACCTCAGCCTGATTAATTTGCCTCAAAACATAAATTTTAATATTTATTATTTTTGCCTTGAATAAAATTGCATAAGTAAAATAGATGTTTGTCTTTTTATGGTGTTAATAATTTCTATTTTTACTTTATAATACTATTTGTCCTAGCATAACAAACATTCATTAATTGTAGAATGGATGAGGGAATCCTTTTAAATTTTGACTCCAAATACATCACAAATTTTTTCTCCATTTTCCATATATGCGGATTTTTCTGCTACTTCTACAGACACACACAATCTATTGGCCCCCATGGCAATCCTGACTTTTCTATGAAGAAGTAATTCATTTTGGGTGAAGGTATTGTCTTCATGTGCTACCAGCTGCAATGAATATGTGTTCTCTGAAAAGAATGGACATTCTGAGGCATTAGAATAGCAAAAACTTCATTTGATGCAGGAAATAAAATACTGGAGCCTGTGACATGGGAGTAAGAATAGGTATTGTTTTCTGTGTTGAGAACTGGGACCACTGAGGTTTTCCTTGCTGAAGAAATCCCCTAGTTGGTCTGGGAAGTCTGAGATAGGTGTCTCTGGAGGAAGCACTGGGCTTTTTTAAATATAAAGAGTATCTGTAAAGTAGGAACACAAAAACTACTCTGAAAGAAGAGGACAAAATATTAGGCAGGTTGATAGATTTTCTCTCACAATTTGAACAGAGGTTGATCATGGCAGATTTTGTTCAGTATCTTGACTCTTGAATGTCACCTAACCATCAAACTGTAACCTAAAGTTTTTCCACATTTACAAATAAAAATCCTTATAGATTCCAATTCTTTAAAATGTTTGTCAATATTTTTTCCATACCTATAGTTAACAGTAGTCTCAGGTATCTCTGACCGGGATTATGTTGAAAGAGTTCTCAATGGTCTTTCTGCTTCCAAGTTAATAAATGTGATCTATTTGCTACAACATTGGTTCCTTTAATTAATATTTGCCCTCAAGACAAGCTCTCAAGTTGATCCACAGTACTATGGGAAGAAAACATTAAATAATCTCTAACATTGTATAATTGTATGAGAAAAATGCATTAGTTATCTTCATTTTGTATTTAAATTGATGTTGTTCCTCTTATTGGTTTCTAAGGCTGTCACATGTCACATTCATGAATCAAGTACACTACAGAGAGGATGAATGTTCCAAAGCACAGAGGGTCACAGGGAAGCACAGTGCTATCACTCTGATTTCTCTGTCATTGCGTTGGACTGAAACAGTATACATTTCCTTAAATGATTATAAGAACTATGTTACCTAATCATATCTTAATTTAAAAATTACACAAAATGTACACATGACTTAAAGTACCTTTCCTACAGTGGATATTGAAGTAGAGAAAGCAACCCTAGTGATAAAGCAGTCTGGGTGCCTTTCTTATAGCATGTGTGCCATTTCACCAGCTACATTACAACACATCATAAAACAACAATAATTTAATCATCTCTGAAAGAAGTGGTTCCAAAAACATCTTTTCAAGAAAACTATTTTAAACATAAATTATTGCTCATTTTCATTCATAAGGAACCTCACCACATTGTAAAATATGCCTTGGAATACTGCCTACCAAGTGAAAGAAAACAAAAGGACCAGAAACGCATTAAAAGCTATTTATTTGAACTTTAATTCTCTGTGAATACGCACTTTAAGTGTTTTTTTTTTCTTTTTTATTTTTTTTTATTTAATAATTTACTTAATAATTATAATAATAAACAGATTTTACATTATTATGCAGAAGGACCACAACAGATGAGGTTAAATCTTTCTATATCTTATACTGCAATTGCAATAACATAATCTTTTTCTTGATTTTTTTTTTTTTTTATTATTTTATTTTTTTCCCAAAAGTTGCATTTTAATACATGTTGGCAAACATAACAGAAAAAAACAAATTATCAGAAGCTGTACACACTATTCACTGAAAACATTTGTTGAGGCAAATAGAAAAAAATTGTTTCAATCATAATTTTTCTAACTTTGCACAAAATTATAAGCAGATTACATTCTT
>CM053399.1:68514100-68601056 GCA_028644305.1 Xerus rutilus | reverse complement strand
GAGCGAAATTCCTGCGTGGGATGTTGAGCTGGAGAATGATGCCAGGAAGCTGGCTGGAAAACGGCGCCTCCACCACTTCCAGCCTTGGTCCCTAAGAGCCTAGCGCAGAGTGGACTGTCTACGCCGCCATCTTGGAACCGCCACTTTAAGTGTTTTATTAAATGTAACTTTAGAAAGCTGGGTGTATGTATGCATAAAAGCACACACATTTACACACACACACACATGCATGCTATTTATTGAAATAAAAATGTGAAATATATTTAGATACCACAGCTAGAGTCAAAATGATACTTCTAAAACACCCTAATGGTTATATCATACCTTTGCTTAAAACTTTTATATGTTAATCCAGTTTTTTAGATGAAATTCAAATGTATTTCTGTGGCACTCAAATAATTTTTGTTTAAATATTTTTTAAGTTGTTGATGGATCTTCATTTTATTCACTTATTATTTATATGTGGTGCTGAGGATCGAACCCAGTGCCCCACGCATGCTAGGCAAGCGCTCTACCACTGAGCTATAGCCCCAGCCCCTCAAATAATTTTATGGGACGTTTGCTGCTTACCTCTCCACCTGCATGTTTCACTTTTTGCACTAAATACTGTCTATTTTCTTATCCCTATACATTTCCCCTAAATGCCAAGCTCAGACTCTAGAAGTGACCATGCCTGACTCTAGAGAAACATGTATTTGTTTAGTTAAAAAGTTAGTGGAAGCAAATGGGATACAGAATAATTTGCTTGTTGTGAGATTTTAGCATATGTTGTTCAATATTAGCAAGAATATTAAGTAACAGGAAGTTAAATGAGTTTCCATTGAACTTTCATTTATTTTCACATGCTCTACTCTCTTGATTCAGTGGTGCTACTTACTTCGGTTGTTTTCAAGTCTAACATGCACATCACTGTTTCTAGGAAACCTCCCCAACTTCAGCAGTGCATCTGCTGGGTGCCCCACCCAGGCCTTCTGCTTATCCCCATCATGTCTTTCAAGGAAGCTGTGAACTTCTTTTAGACAGTTTTCATGTCTTAGTCACTCTGGAACTTAGCACAGTACCTTGAAAACAGGTTAATTTTTATGAGATTAGTGATTGACTATAAATTTAGCATATTATTTCTCCTAAACTTTCCTAGGTACAATATTAGTATACCACAGTGATTTTCACCCTTATGTACATTCTAATGCACTAATTGAAAAAAAATTATAAATAAATGGAAGAAAGATCAGTAGAGCAAAGAAAAGGGAATGAGGGAGGGAAAGTACAAGTACTAGGGACTGAATTAGAGCAAATTATATTCCATGCTTCTATAATTATGTCAAAATGAGCCCCAATATTATGCATAATTTTAATGCACTAATAAAAATGTAAAAAGGAAATAACAGTTTTAGTTTCAAAGTTAAACAGGGGCAAAATTAAGAATCCAAGAATATTGAATTTTCATGTTATTCCCCTTCTCCTTCAAATATCTGTTCCCCACTTCTGAGTATCTGCTTGCTGTCTTGAAATTTCTTTCCCCACCAGTTATTCGTGCAAATCTAACTTCCATTCAGGGTTTACCTCTGACTTTAACAAAAGGAGTACCTCTTTCAGCTATTATTTAATTTTTTAAAATTATATAGCATTTTCCTATTTGTATAGTATTTCATGTGCATAAAATGTCAAGAAAAATGTATATCCATGACTGTGTGTGTACAACTGATGACTCTGGTAGGAAAACGCTCAAAGTAATTATTTTGAGTAATTACAGTGTAGACATTTTGAGAATAAGTTGTGTCTGAAGTAGGGCAATGAGACTAAAGAAACAGTTTACATTTTAAGGCACTTTACACAAGTTTTGACATCAAATGCCTCACTGGATACTAATTACAACTCTTCTCAGTAAGCTAGAAAGATCCTTCTCTTCCTCTTCACTTATTTAAACATCTACCTATACTTGTGTGCACATACACACAAACATGCACACACACACGCATGCATATACAATTCATACTTGAGAGAAATGAGGTTAGAATGTAAGCCACTTGACTATTTCTCAAACAATAAGTCAACACCATAGTCTTCCTGATTCCTAGTCCAGGATTCATTTTAATGAATCATGCTAGAAAGTCATGGCCCTTTTTCTTATGATTTAACCAGATCATGTAACCACTGTGTCTTCTCATCCGATCTCCTGCATCAGTGCAAGGAAACTAGAGCCATGCACAGATCAGCTGATGTGAATCACTGCTCAATAATTGCAGAGAAAATGCTGTGCTGATTAGTGGGAGGCATCAATTTTTCCACATTACTCCATTTGGGCTTAGATGTTATACCACATTGAAAGTGAAAGCCTTGATCTACAGAAGAAAAACTGCTCAACTTCTAATTTGTGACAGGCCAAACAAGAACAAGCTGTGACATACTCATCTATTAGACACTCTTCTTACATCTTAATCAGGCCAGGAAACTGCACAGAAGTTGTGAAGATGTCAGTATTATAGTTATGCATTTGTAATTCCAGAGAATTGAAGCAAAACAGAGTGGCAAAGCCTACAGCTTAGCATATTCCACAGAAGGAAAATATCTGCAGTTCTTTTTCATCAACTGAATCATATTAAAACTCAATTATATTCACCATATTAAACCAGAGAATTTGTAAGATATAAATATGCCAGCTCAGGCACTGCCCTATTCTTTTGCATATATCTGACTAATTTTCCAAATAACTTTATGGATCTTCATTTCACAAGTAGGAAAACTGAGGCATAGACAGGTTGGCACAGGTAGAAATTAGTGATATTTCCAACCCAAATCTTTCTGACCTCCAAGTCCATCCTAAGAATATTCATATTTTACATTTTATATAAAATAGGATTATGGTCATGATTGCAATGGAGAAAGTCATTTAGCCTGATTGAAAATTATAGTTAATGGATTTGTTCATTTTCACATAAAGATAATTGTAAGGGGTATTCTGAAGATATTAATTATTCTAAAGTGTGGGTAGACCCTATGATCTAAACTGTAAACCATACAGGATTAGTCATCTTGTTTTGGTCCTAAGAGTGGTAACTTCTCTATAGTGACACCCATCTGAGGCCATTCTCCCTACCAATGGTCTTCAGGGATTCCAGCTATTTGTCTGAGAAATTCATCCTTTGAGTTTCACTCAGCTGGAGGACGTAGAGAAGTAGAAGTGGTACATAACTCCAAAAGACCCTCTCCAACTTTCCAGGGTAAAATACATATTTCTCCCCCTGCTAATTCTTTCCACCTCCATTGACCTGAACTCTGGTTTATTCTCTGATGGTGCTGTTCTTACTCTAGTTCAAGATTTTTGTGTTTAGACTTCTATCTAGATGCTGGACCATTACAGTTTTGATCATAACAAATAGATCTCATGTAATCTGTAAACTTTCTTTTCTTGGTACTCTCTACTTTTCCTCATGCATTCTTCTTGATGAAACAAATTAATGGAAAAAGCAGAGAAAAGAAAAAAAAGTATTTTGAGAGTATAATAGTACAAAAATAATTCAGCAAAGGTTGTTCAATGTAAGCAAGAAATGAATTTTTTCTTGCTTGTTACTTTTACTTGTTTTTTTCTTGTAGATAGTGTACCCTGAAGGTGTTAACAGAACTGAAATGCCCCTTAGAAAGATGCCTCTGTTTGTAAAATGATCATAGAGAAGCAGGGAGCCCTTAAATCTCATGCTGCTCCTCCAGGCTGGAAGAAGAATTCAGACTAGAGAGAATGGAGAAATTAAAAGAGAGAAACAACTATGACATATAGGAAAAGAAAGGGAGCCAAGAAAAAAGGACTCATAGATTTTCTTCTGAGATTATTCAATAGGAATAGCAAAAATGTGTCTTGCCCCATTTCTTAGACTTTATCTATAATAATAAAATTGTATAATTATTATTTTCAAGATAGAGATCTATGTGCAATAAATATAATCTGGATATTGTAAAACAAAATCATTATGCATGCACCATATTACTCTTTCCATAATTTAGAAATAATAAAACTGTCTTAGAGAAATAAAAACAAAACAATAGCCAGTAAGTGGTAGAACAAGACTCTCCATGTCAATTCTTATTTCTGAATCACTCTATGCAACCACTTGAATCATTCGACAACACCATATTCTGTATAGAACAGGTATCTTTTCTGTAATATATTACCACTATCCATCATTTTCCCCCCATCGGGTCGTCTAGAAATGATTGGTATGTATCCGTATGCTGGAGGATGTTTGTGCGAAAAAGAGGGGCATGGAAAGAGAGATGGGACATATACCTGTCTTAATAGATAAGTCTTTGGAGTTGTTGAGAAAGGGAGTCATATCCAGTAGCCTGGGCCAAGGTTGAGGGAAATGCAACCCATTGCAAATTAGTCAGTGGCTATTGTAAAACTGATAGAAACTAGAAAGCTATGATAGCCTTGACAAAAGCATTTGGTCTCGCTCTTTTTTACCTAGCCTCCTAGAGATGAGGAGGAGCCAGGAGTTGAAGCTTCATCTCTGTATCAGACAAATGACCCACTTATATTTTCTTTGATACATGACGAAATTTGCTATATGCTTCCTGGAGGCAGTGGTAACACAATCATCACTTCATCTCCTATTTGGTGGTGTTCTCCTACTACAAACTAAGAAGACAATATCTGTTTTCAAATTGATACATTACTGCTGATTCTATCTCTTCTCTCAAAGGCCTGAAGTCAATAACTAATACAGATAAAAATAAAGTTGTGTTTTATTCTGTATTTTCTATCCTTTTTTAATTCAATAATCATAATTGTTTTAAAGCAGGGTCCCTAGCAAAGACTGATCAATTGCCCTTTTTTCTTAATCTTCACCATTTCAATTCACTTTTCCAAAGAATTCCAAAGTTCGTCTGTGCTGACCACAATTTTATCAAGGGCATATTAAGACAGAAAATTTAAATTAAAAAAACGTTGGCCACTCTGCCTATTCCTAGATTAGGAAGGTATGACTGTTTTCCCATTGGACGATTGATCTTTTGGTTCTGGCTGGTTTTTCCCTGATTTTGGTGATATATTCCTTTTTTAAAAAATTAAAATGCCAGGTATTATTTCTGTTATTAATTTCAATGTTTAAATTTCATGTGATTTTTTTTCAGTTTTAGAAGTGCTTCACCTTCTCCTAATTGTTCTAAGCCTCTGTCTTTTTCTTTAATTAGACATTTGGTTTTAAAATAAGATATATGTTTAATGTTTAAAAACCTAGTTTACAGACATGTACCACTTTGAACTTACAATTCAATACATCATTATCTAATATGCAATATATTTTATATGATTATTTTTTCTATCTGGCAATTAGCTCACTGAGAGAATTTTTTTTTTGGTACCAGGGATTGAACTCATGGGCACTCGACCACTGAGCCACATCTCCAGCCCTATTTTGTGTTTTATGTAGAGACAGAGTCTCACTGAGTTGCTTAGCTCCTCACCGTTGCTGAAGCTGACTTTGAACTCACGATTCTCCTGTCTCAGCCTCCCAAAGTGCTGGGATTATAGGTGTGAGCCACCGCTCCCAGCTGAAGTAATTTTTTTTCTGAGTTACCTATTACTTATTCCCACCCAGAGTAAAGAATAGTAATGAATACAGAATAAAGTAGTCACTCAATCATTAATGGTTTTTTAGTATTGATGATATTTATTGAGTCCTAACATGTTGTTAATTAACAAGGCACAAACAATACATTACATAATTTGTATTTCTAAAGAAATTATATAAGCATATAGAAATGATTACTTATAAACAATATATATTGATCTCTTTAACACCCTACTTACAAGAAATTGACACAATTATAAAGATAACAAAATGCTATTTTTCTTTAATAATGCCAATTAGGCTTTCAATCAGAAATCAATAAAAGCATCATCATTAATATTACTGAATTGGGCTTCCTGAGTTATATGATCACATTTGTACGCTAGAGAAATTGGGAAGTGTACATCATTGCTGTCACAGTAGTGTTTGAAACCAAGCATATTAATGTCTTCCTCAAATGCAATTCTGTGAGCAATAAAGAGCATTACCCAACTGCTCAAGTTCTGCCTCCCCTAGAAGTGTCCCCACATGACTCGAGCCCCTAGTGACCATTCTATCCCTTAATTTCAGCCAACTTTGTGTGGATTATATAGATTACTCCTTGATTTCACATTGTCTTGTGAATACAGTTAGCTTTGTGACAGTTTATTTCCTGAAATAGACTATGTGCCGTTCTTGCAGAAAGAATGACACTTGAGTTCAGCTTTCATTGCAAGAAAGAATTCCTGTCAAACCAACTGTGAAACAGCACACTCCTCTTGTTAAGTTACAATTTCTGCTGCAGGTAACATTCAGCTATAAGTATTCCCACAAAGGCACTGAAACATGTATCCCCAGGGGACATACAGAGATGGGAGCAATGGTCCTCTGACTCCCCTTCCCTTTGTCATCTTGCTTATAAAACAAAAAGACTGGAAACTCAGTGGTCCTGGTTGAGGTAATAAGCAGCTAACCTAGGGGGAAATGCTTTGTGTGGTTCCTCTCCTACCTCTGAAGTAGGGAAAGTCTCCTCAAAGCAAGTGAAAGAACTCTTACATGAACCTATTAGAGAGGCTGTGATTCTCTTAAAGAATAGTCAGCTGACACAATTCCCTTTAGGGTGCTCCTTCACTCCAGCCTGCACAGTGCTCCTTATTATGTCTCCAGAGCAGAAGCTGACAGTTTCCTAAATGACTCAGTACATGTCTTCTGGAGTTTGAGAGGCAAACCTGAGCATACAAGCTGGTACCTGCTTCCTTCCTAAGGTATTTGGAAGCACGCAGTTGTTAAGAAATGCTGCAATTTGTCCTGACAGTGACACATGGATTTTACTGTTAATGATTACTATTATTCAGTGGCTAGGTTTACATCTTGATACTACCTGCATAGGAGGATAGCTTATAGGAACATTAGGAGTGAAATGGGTTTGGGTCACCTATGACAAGAGGTCAGTAAAGGGTGCAACATGTCATAAGAAAGTGTGCATCACTCAGGAAAATAACTGTAAAATGCAAAGGTCTATGTGGGGGATCCCAAAACATGTACTCTCTAAAGAGTCAAGACTTAAAGTCTGATCAGGACTAGTCACTGTTAGCTAAGAGAGAACTTCAGCTGTACCAATATACTTAGACATCTTACTACTTCATTTAATGCACCCTCCCCAGACTTCAATGCTGGAACAACCCTAGAATAGTCAGAAAAGGAAAAATGTGAAATGTAGAAAGAAGAGGGAAAGAATAGACAACTTTTACTTTCCTTAATGTAGATTTGCAAACAGTAGGTCAGATCTAATCTCAAGGGAATGGATATGTTTAGAATTGGATGTACAATTGATTTGAGATGACGTGAATCCTAAAAATATTTTCTATATTCTGAATGAGGAAATTTGGATTGTTGTTATAACTAAAAGTGATCTGAAAGCAATGGGAACTGCCTGAAATGTAGTTAATTTGTATGGGAGGCTATCCAACAGAATATACATGGAATTAATGGTGATCAAAAATCAAGAGGTCTTCTATTTCTGCCTCATTGAGTTTTGCCCTTCCAAAAAAAATAGCTCCATGTCTAAGTGAATAAATTGACACTATTTTCTCATCATAAAAATACTTTCCCATATGTACCCAAGAACATGCTTTTTTTCTTTTCATGCTTTCTGCTCCATTGGAGTGACTATCTACAATTTCATCACCTCCTACTTATTTAGATTCATCTCAAATACTACTCTGTCTCAACAGAATGCTTGATTTTTGCTATTCCCCATCTCCAATCTATTAGTTATACATTCATCCCTTCCTTTACAAACTCTTATCAAGCACTTACTAATATCAATGATACAACAAGAAAATAAACAAGTAAATGCTTGTCATTAATAAGCTCACTGCTTAATGGAGAGACAATCATATAAACAAATCATTTCCATTCAGTGTGAAGGTGAATGCACACAAAATAAACTGGCAACCCTAAGCAGTTATTCTTCTTTACTGGGAACTGGAGGAGCATGGTCTCCTGGACACAAAGAGTCAACATATAAAACAGCTACACAGAGAAGAAATGGAGGAAGTGGGTTCTGAAAGATGTCTTTTGCTAATTAGATACTCCTTTGCTCTAACTTAAGATACTCTCTTATCAAAAAAAGAAGTGTTTTCCTCTCAAAATTTGAAAAAAGACTATGAAAACAGAATACAGTCATATGGAAAGTTCTTAATAAGTAAACTCCATGTAATACAAATTTTCAGAAGAAAAGAATCAATGAAGAAAAGGAAGTTAGTTGATACCATGGCAGAGAAAATAAAAGTTGAAACTAAACTATGTTAACAGTAGAACACTGGAGATAAGTTCTATAATCTACTTTTGCAAAAGACCTTATACTATTCTTGAGTGCAGAATCTCATTATATCTCTATACAACCTGGCATTTCCTTTTCTTTTTGTTTTTTTAACTGGAGATTGAGCCCAGAGGTCCAGAGGCACTTTGCCACTAAGCTACATCCCTACCACTTTTTCTTATTTTTTGAGACAGGGTCCCACTAAGTTTCTGAGGGCCTCACTAAGTTGCTGAGACTGGCCTTAAACTTGCTATCATCCTGCCTCAGCCTCCCAACCTATTGTTATTACAGGTGTGGACTACTATGCCCAGGTCCTTTCCTTTTCTTGACCTTATTTGAGATATCTCTTAAGATCTTCAAAATCAGTCTCCTCTTCTTTAGCTACATTGGGTTGACTTCTGTTGCTTGTGAATAGAGTCTGATAACAGAAATGTACATACTTTAATTTACTGACATTTTGATATGACAAATGCTATTAACAGAGATAATAAACTATATGTTAGTGGAGGAGGAGGTAGTTAACTTACTTTAAGTATCTTGAAGATCAGTACTGTTTTCTTCATTTTTACTTTAGTACCCTATATGTATTTAAAAGGTTATTTTGCAAATTATTTCTCTGTTGGTATTTCTAAGAGTTCAAGTAAAATGAATTATTAATGAGCACTTTTTTGTGACCAGGTACTATGAAGAAATGAGGACATAATAACAAATAAGACATAATCGTGCTTTTTTTCTAAGGAAATTACATCCCATCAGGGAAGAAAAACACTAAATAAATCATTTTCAATGGACGGGAAATACACAGATAGTAGCAAAATTCAAAATTTAACTTATGGGGAAAATGAATGCTTGGTGTAAAAAGATAAAAGCTTATAAAAAGTATGACTTGCTTGTTTGTTAAATGCTGATTTCTGTCACATACAAATCTTAGACACATTTTTGAAGAAGTGTTTAATTCCACAAAGAGTAGTCATGAATCCTAAACTAAGGAACTGCAAAGTCTTATGAACAACCTACTGGATGAGGAACAGACGAACTTTGTTTCCTAAGACACATATCAACACATTCTTTCCAATCTCACCCATAAGGAAGATATTCAGCAGATACCTGTTCCCTCCTGGGACTATCTTCATAATCCTATTGTATGGGAGTCATACCAAACATGCTCATCAATTTCCTCATGGCCAGGAGATCATATATATAGCCATATCAATATTCAGAGTGACCATAAAGAAGGTAGAAACTCTGGCCTCCATTGAGGTCTTCTTATGGAGTGTAATATAGGTACTTACACTGCCTGTTGTTACTTCTCAAGAATTCAGAATAGCATAGCTACTTTATATAGGCTCTGTGAATATATCTTTTAATTACAGTGCTTGACTAAGTGATTTTTAAGTCCCACTCCAGCATTAAATAAATCTACCAATCTTAGTTATTATTTCTCAAATGAGATTTATGGGAAGCCCTAGAGGCTGCTGGCTATTTTTAAAGAAAATGCTCATTCTTTTTCAAGGCCCCAAAATTAGCTGGTAATAACCTTTCTTGATTTTCTGCTTTTTATAACAGTAGATATTTCTGTATAAATTTATGAATTTAAAGCTACCAGAGTGACTCAAAATTTTATTCATAAGTCAGAACACAAAGGAATATCCAAGGATAAAATCCTTTCTGAAATTAGCTGCAAAACAAGGTCACCTTTGTTTTTAACTCCATTGCAAAACTTTTAATTTAATGTATCAGAGAAAGTTCACCCCAGAGAAAAATAGCTCTCTGCAGGTTAAGGAGCTAGAGTTCCTTTAACAAATATATATATATTTGAAAATATTGAGAAGAAAGTTACTGTGTTTTGTCTTTTTGTAAAATGTAATTCTAGGCTATGTTTACCACAAAACTAATTAGCTAGGTAGAAAGACTCCAGATGTCCAAATGTAATAGTTTAGAAAGACAAAAGGAAAACAATGTATGTAGAGCATTAATGCAAGTTTAAATGTTTTAAAAGCTCTCTTTAACCCTAAAATTTTATTGTTTCTCATGGTTTTTTTTATATTGAGGAAAAGAGTTACTTCTTATGAAAGTCAATGAAGTTCAATTTAATGCTTATTACAGTCAAAATCAGATGATAAATGACCATAGATGTATTTATAATTATTTTCTCATATTAAGCCACTACTAGAAATGTCAAGCATTAGAGTTCTTTTCCAATTATGAAGTATTTCAGAACTTAAATAATTCCCTCACTCTGTCTTTCTGTTTTTGCCTTCCTGAATTCATGACTAGTCCACACATTTGTGTGATGTAAATTATTCCGAATCAGTAATGTACATTTAAATGCTTTGATATATTGTTTGAGTTTCTCATTACAGAAAAAAGTTAAACTTTTTAAAATCTGCAATGTTTCTGATAAAAACTAAAGCATTTTAGAATATAGATAAACCAAGGAATGAATTCTTTGAGACAGAAAATCATCTGTCTTTGGATGAATCACAGAAACTGTTTCTTCCTCAGAAGAAAAAGTTGTACATTGTTAGGTAGAAGACATTTATGGAGTTTCCTTTTCTGAATGTCTTTTAATAAAGGAGAGCTAATCTTTCCAGGGTCAAATAGCTCAGAGTTCCTAACTTCCATAACATAATTATTTCTACTGAATTGCAATTTCTTTAACATTCTTTTAACATTCTCTAACATTCTTTTATGGAAGAGAAAGGTAAATGTGCATAAATGTAAATAAATATTGCCTGTATACAAGCATAATAGTGATTTTTTTAGATTAAAATTAATAAGAGACCCAAATACTAGATAGTGTTTGCTAATACAGAGATCAGAGTGAGAATTCTCTTATTTCCTTTAATAATTTTTAGAAGAACAAAAAGTTACAATAACTCTTGAATATTTAAGTTTAGAAAATAAAACAACCAAAATATCAACAAATAAATAAAAAAGAATGTAAAAGACTATCACCAAAGAGAAAGGAATAAAATAACACTCTCTCCCTAACAAAAAGAACAATGAAAAAAATGGAAGTAAATATTATCATCCAAAAGAAAGAAAAATAAAACCAAATGAAAGTGAGAATATGGTTAAATAGAAGAGGCAATCATATATGGTGCAATATTAAAGCTTATCAATATTAAAAATGAAAATTAAACTATTCTAGTAAAAAGACAACCATCAAACTCTCACATGTTAAGGTCCCCAAGAAGAGACATTGATATGGAATTTATCATGGGCAATTTATTATGGCCAATTCTCAGGGACAAGAGCTCAAACGGGGAAAGAAGATTGGCACAGGAAAAAAAAAGAAAGAAATATAGAAAAAAATAATTTTTTTTTCAGTTCCAATGACAGCTTTGTCTACCCCACAGGGAACTCAGAAGCTAGAAGGTTCCTCTTGAGTTTTCTTAAGTTAGGTGGGGTGTCAGATCTGTTCCATCAGTCATCCAATAGAATTCATCCCTGAAAGATGCATAACCTTAGGTTCTCTGCAAATAGAGGATGACAATGAGTGATTAATTTTAAATTTTATTAATTGTCCAATTACGAATTTTTTAAACCTAGGAACTAGATAAGTAGAGAAGAAAAACAAAACAAACAACAAAATTCAAGGTAGCAGAAAGAAGGAAATAAGTGTAAAGGCAGAAATCAATATGTTTTTTAAGCTGGGGAGAAATCAATAATATTTAAAACAAAAACAATAGAGAAATCATAACAGGAAATCAATGAAGAAAAGAGCTGGTTCTTTAAGACAATCAATAAAATTGACCAACTTCCACCAAGACTGATGAAGAAGAAATGAGAGAAGACACAAATTACTGATATCACAAGTGAAATGGGATATCACTATAGATATTGCAGAGTTCAGAAGAATAACTACTAAAACTTCTCTACACTTACACATTTGATCAACTAAGACTTTGTGACTAATGAACGATGAACACATAAATCAAGGGAAGAATATAGAGTATTCTGAGGAAGAGCTACATGAATACACCCAACTGATTTTTCAAGAAGCTGCAAAAACCATTCAACGGGAAAGATAATCTGTCCAACCAAGTGTGGAAAAATCAGAGTATCCTTGGGGAGAGGAAACCTCAACCTAAATTTCACACTTTTTACAAAAATTAACTCTAAATGAAGCACAAACTGAAAAGTAAAATGTAAAGTGATAACATTTCTTGAAATAAATGGAAGAAAATTTTTAGGATTTGTATTAGTCAAGTTTAAATTCAACTCCAAAAGCATGATTCATAAAAGGAAAAGAAACTGATAAACTGCACTTCATCAAAATCAAAAAACAAAAAAGGGCTGTTACAAGGATCCTGTTTACTACTCAGCAATAAAAAAGAAAAAAGGGACAAGATAAAGGACTTGGAGAAAATACTTGCGAATCACATCTGTCCATGAATTAGGTTATAAAATATAAATGGAACTCTCAAATATCAACAGTTAAAGTTCATTTAGAAAATGGACAAAGGTATGAACAGACATTTCATAAAAGAAGACATACACATGATAAATAAATTAATGAAAACATGTTCATCACCTTGAGTCACAAGGGAAGTGGAAATTAAAAATGCACTGAGAAATCACTTCATATACTACAAAATAGCTGAATTGCAAATAGTGACAATGCCAAATATTGGCAAAATTGTGGGGAAATCAGATCATTCAAATTTTGCTTTAGTGACTAACTCTGGAGAACAGTTTGGCAATCTCAAACCTGCATCTACCATACATCATAGTCATTGCCCTCCTGGGAATTTATTCCAGAGAAATTAAAATTTATGTTCCTATAAAAACATTAATGTTTATGGCGGCTTTATTTGAATAGTCACAAATAAAAACTAGTTATTCTTCAGCAAGTGAATGGTTAAAAATCATTATACATTATGTATTATGGAATGCTACTAAGCAATAAAAAAGAAACAAACTATAGAACAAATTGAACAATTATCCAATTAACTATGCTAAGTAAAAAAGCCAACCCCAAAGGTTATTAGCTGTATTATTCTACATAGATAAGATTCATAGAATGACAAAACTGTAGAAATGAATTCATGATTATTGTTTCCCAAAAGTTAACATAGAGAGTTGAGAAGGAAGAGGGAGTTGAGTATGATGGACATGAGTATGAAGGCAAAACACCACCCACCTTCCCCAAACCCAACAAAGGATATCCATATGCCAATCTCCTGGACTTGGGGATATATTATATTATTTGGTTAAGAGCTAATTAAAATTGGAGATTAAATAAAGATTGCTAATCAACTTACCTTAAAAGAGCAAATTATCTGGGTGGGTCAGATATAATTACAAGAGTCTTTTAAATGTGACAAAGCCATTAGAGTCATAGTGACAGGATGTAGGAAGATCAGTGGAGCATTTCTGGCTCTGAAGATGGAAGAGGGTCAAGAGCTGAGGACTGTAGAAGCTGAAAAATTGAAGAAAATGGATTCTTTCTTATAAACTCCAGAAAAAAATAAATGGTCCTGTTGACACCTTGATTTTAGTACAGTTGGACCCATCTCAAACTTTGGAGCTTTAGAACTCTAAGAGTAGGCTTGTGTTGGTTTCAGCCACTGAGTTGTGGTAATTTCTTTTTTAACAGCAGCAATAGGCTAGTGTTACAGAGGAATCCTTGTCTTGATAGTAATCTAGAAGTTCTAGAAGATGAACAATTCTCAGATAATGTGAGTATACTACACATACAATTTCTATGTTTTACAACTACATGTGAATCTATAGTTATTTCACAATAAAAGGTAATGAAATATACATCATTCATTTGTATCTGTATATACAAATATTTATTTACATAGATGTTTTACTTCCCATAACAATTTGTAAATCTAGTTTTAGAACTTTATTAATATTCTAATTAAGAGTTGAAGGACCTCATTTTTTCATTTAAAATCATCTCTTTTGAATCATATGTGTTTTAAAGATAAATCACAGTATTATGATGACCATAATCTTGATATAATAATACTTGTCAGATAACGACTCCAATTTTATGATGAGTTACTGCCTTGTTTAACAGGAAAAGACAAACACTATATGATTTGCAGGGACTGTATTTTATAGAAGAGTACCATAATTTACTATGTGGTGCGGGCCCTGGAATCTGATGGCCTGTGTTCAAGGCTAATCTCAACCTTCACTACCTGTCTAGTCTAACTTTGTACAAGTCACTTAAACCTTATGAACCTCAGTTTTTTTTTATCTTTAAATTGGGGATAATGACAGGATGCCTCACAGTCTCTGCTTATTACAGTGTCAAAAGTGACAGCGGTATTTTTTTGAAAACATACTATATCTGTATATCAGAAAAAATTTAAGAATGAAGTTTTCAAAATTTTTATATGAAAGTCAATGAAAATCCTTATGTACCAATCCATGCTTCCTCCAATTTCTAATTCATGTGGTTCTGTGCAGAAATCATTTTTTAAGTGGCCCCAAAAGATCCTTTCCTAATTTGTCTTTTCTATTACATGAGAGGGTCAAGTAATTTAGTGCATTTAAAAAATGGCATTTGACTTACTGAAAAATGACTTGGTTGGCATAGGTTTGTACAAATACTCAGAAGATAATATAATTTTCTCTATTTTTCTGACATTTTGAAATGTTTCATATTTATTAAGAAGTATTTTTTTCTAGTAGTGTAAAGCTTCTTAAGAGATCACTTCAAACCAATTTTCTACTAGAAATAAGGCAAATTTCAACTTATCTTCAGGGAGACCAAGGGCACCTGAGATTCACATAACATTCTAAATATTCAATATAATTGTATGAAATGAAAGATATTCATCTAAATTTAATTCTAATTTGCACAGCTGTAAAATAGTTTTTAAGCTTTTTCAAAGGTATAAGTAGAAATTATTAAAGTTTCCTCTGAGAAAGGAAGAAACCACAATGAGCAGCAATTTGATTTCTGTCTCTTCAGCATTTGCCTTGCCTCTTGAGGTTATGGTGCAGAAGGATCCATGAGAGAGAATTGTACTGAAATTTAATTATTTCACGCTTATATTCCCAGTGATTATACAAAAAAAATAAATAAATAAAGTTCAGTGAGTTGAAGAAAACCAGGTAAAGAGTAAAAGTTTCTCACCCTGTTGGCATTATCTACTTAAGTCTATGACATTATCAATATGCCAAGTTATGAAAGGGTCCATGGATAGCTTTGAGGCTCTGGCCCTCCTGGATCCTAGATATCTCAATATTTGCAGTGGACCCCATGCTCATCAGAACTCATATTTTGCCCTTGTTGGCAGAAAGAGATTTGGATTAGTGTTTCAAACTATCAGCTTCTGTGAATAAGAAAACAGGTCAGAAGAACAGGAAGATGGAGAACAATCACAGATGTTTCTGAGACAGAGTGAGATGTAGCAAAGATAACAGGAAATTGAACATTTTAAACTTACATAACTTTATAATTGGCCATTAATATAGAAGAATAAACTTTATCTATGTTGAGATAGAAAACAAGTAGATCACTGTGGGTGGTCCACATCCCAACTGTCTGTGGTCACGAGAGTGACACATTAAAAAAAATGGATGCATTAATAATTTCATGCATTTGCTTTTAGTGTACTTTGCAGAAATTCTCCTGGTGAATAGTTAGAGCTGTACAAATGAAATATTACTTTTCTTGGTCTTTGTTATGATCAAGCAGAAAGGTTTATTTTTTATCAAAGATATTACTAGTTCTAGGACTAAGCTATAAAAAAAGTTCTACCCCAACACAATCACCCTCCTTCATTCATTCAGAAAATATTGAAGGAATTCCCATTATGTGCCAGGAACTATTGAAAGCACTGGGAGTTGTACAGTAGCCCAACTATTTTCCCCATAGACTTACATTCTGATAGGCTAGATATGTAAAGAAATATATAATGTGTCAGTTGCTATGTTGATATACACTATGAATAATAACAATAATAGTTATAATGGTGAACATGTAACACTGTATGACAGATATGGTTAATGTTCTTTAAGTATATTATTCTTTTTATTTCATCCATGAGAAAGGTACTATTGGTATTTTCATGTTATAGCTGATGGAAATGAGGTAAAGAGATATTAAGGGTTTGTGTCAAATTGATAACTCCTACATGGCAGAACTACATTCTGTGATGAATAAAGCAGATTAAGGGAAATTAAGAAAGACAGTCTATGCAGTTTTATTTAATGTTATTGCCTAAAGGGGGGGCACCACGTGGGTCCGCTTGACAAGTTGGGGGTCCAGAGAGATGGAAAAGAAGGGGTGTCCGGGGAAGATGAAATGGAGTCTCTCAGGACGGTGACGGTCTGCGGGGCCACTCTCCCCAGAACCTGGGGTGTAGGCAAAGATCTGCTCTGCCCCAGTGAGACGCAGAAACACCTTTTATTCCAAAAAGTGCAGAAACTTAAATACACTCTTGGACTACTCAGGTCCAAAGGTTACAAATAAAGGGGTGCTCTCTGTCAAGAGCACAGTCTATTAGCATAGAATGGAGAAAGATGGAAGGGAGGGGTTGAAGGTATGGAGAGTGCTCCTACATGATGTGATCTGTGAAGTTTCCCCTAGTAACAAGATATTTAATCAGAACTATGAAGGAAGTACAAGAACCAGTCATGCAGAGATGTCTGGCACATTGGTCTAAGGAAGAAAGTGGCAAGAGATGAAGTCAAAGAGGAAATGGGCAGAAACCACAAAGGTCAGACCTTGCAGGCCTTAGCAACACACCTTGGACAACAGGAAAGCCAATAGAGCACTGGGAGAAAACTGCTGTTATTCACCTTGGATCTTAAAGGGACTCTCTTGGGTGAGGATGTGAACAACTGACAGATCCAGAAGAAGGGAGACTAGTGAAAAATGATAGTAGTTTGAATGGAGTGATTGCAATGAAGATGGCTGAGTGAAAAGTTGTCTGGTTCTGGATGAATTTTAAAGACCACATGAATAGGATATTGGTAGAAATGGACTTAATAAGTGAGAGAAAGAGAGCAGTTCAGTGAACACTAAAAGTTTTGGCCAGAACAATTCAAAAGCAAGAGTGGAAGTGCCAAAGTAAGATCAGTAGAGGAAAGGCATCAGGGAGTTGAAGGAGGAGAGGGAGGAGAAAAGTGCTGGGGAACAATGTTGGTCAAATGATACTGTTATATTTTGTGCACATACGAATATGTAACAACAAATCTCATCATTACATACAACTGTAATGCACCAATTAAAAAGGTGGAAAGAAAAAAAGTGGAGGTGCCATTTATTGAAATGTGAAATAATAGATGAGGAAACAAGTGCAGGTGTCAGAAACACTGAGATTAATGGTGACTGAGGGTGTTTAAGTAGGCTGTTGAATGTTCAAGTCCTCAGACAGAATGAGGCTGAAGTTATACATTTGCGACCTATCAGCATATAGATTCTATTTAAATTCATGGCACTGGACTATGTCATATGGGAAGTAAATGTATATAGAGAGTTAAAAGTCTTTTGCCATCTGATGTTGTGTTTAAATAGAAGGAATTGCACCTGCAGATAATTTTGAGGACCAGTCTGGAAGCAGAATTCCCAAGTTGGAACATAACAAGGGAAAACAAAAAAACCTTTCTTCTTCTAATTTTACAGGAATTTCCAAGCTACCACAGCACCTTAACTGAACATAGGATGATGGTAGTGGTGTCAACAGAGAGAGGATTTTACACTACTAAAATAGACATAGTGGTGCTACCACACAAACCATATAGTAGTTAGTCAGACCTGAGTGAACAGGCTAAGTTTCTATTCAAATATTGACTCAAAGTTTGTTATAAGCAAGAAAATCTCTGGTTTTTAAGATTCTGGGGGTGGGGAGAAAAAATCCAAAAATAAACACTACTTTCTCATGAATTGGCAGGTGAATGTCTGGATCCATCTTAATTTAATGTAAATTCAATAATAATTTAAGACTATGAAACCTATAGTAATGTTTACAGTTACAACAAATTGTGAAAGACTGATTTCTACAGTTCAGACATCTTATTTATACTAATTCACATTCTGCTATGGTTTGGATGTGGTTCATCAGGCAAGGTTCATGTATTGGAAACTTGGCCTCCAGGGTGGAGATATTTAGAGGTAGCAGGCCTTTAAGAGGTGGGTCCTGATGGGAAGCCATTATTTCTTGGGAAGCAACACCCTTAGAAGAGATTGAGGTAGTTTTCATGGAACCCTGAGTTAGTTCTCACAAGAAGGTTGTTATTTTAAAATGCAAGCCTACCTCCTCCCTTTGCTGTGATTCTCTGTTTTGCCATGTGATCAGTTTCTCTTATTCATGGTCCTGCCATGTTGCCATCCACCATGAGATGACACAGTCAGGGGTTTCTCTCTAGAGTCTGTGCAATGTTCTTCAGCCTCCAAAACTGAGATAAATGAACCTCTTTCATTACGAGTTATTGAACTTCAGGTATTTCATTATGGTAATAGAAAACAGGCTAATATGCATTTCTTGCTTGACTTATTTTGAATGTAATTTTTCTATATATTGAACATAACTTTTCTCTATGTTGTCTGTAGACAGACAATATATTTCTAATATTTCTTAAATTGGTATGTGCAATGCATTGAAGTAATTCTCCTCTTTAAATTTGTCCTTGATCTTCCATTCACTTAACTCATTTTTCAATAGAGATCCAATATTGAAATGACTTTATCTATCTGTCTATCTATATGTTTGTAGAGATACACACAAATATACATGTATGTACATATATATATTCATTGTCTGGATAATGGCATAGCACAGTTGAATATTTTGTTACTGATAGTATTTGACTGAGAACAAGTAGGAGAAGGTCCAATTACAGACCTGTGTTGTAGCAATGAGGATTCTTAAAGCTTTTCCTTCACATTATTGTTCTTATCACTTGCAGAGCATGTGGGAAAGCTGAAAGTCTTTGTGTGGAATTCAGTGTGATGACTCTCTATTAGGTAGTCCATTTGCATACAGCCGAAATCTGTGTTCCATCAAATCTCTTCACCCCAGCAGATGAGTTGGTGAGTACCATTCTAAAGCCTTCTCTTCCTTCATAGCCCAGGCAGTGTCACTTATGAAGATGTTATCTAGAAGTCATAAAAGAGTGTAATAAAAAGAAAATAAAAGCTTTTAAAAAGAGAAATAATTCAAAATAAAAGGAATAAAACAATCTTGAGATAGTACTAGCTAGCATTGAAGAAAACTGATTTTCTAATAGGCTGCTGCTAATTGTGTGGAAATGTACAGATCGGGAAACCTCAATGAATTAACATAATAATGTGCAGAATGAGGTATTATGTGGTAAGAAATGAAATTATTTAAGCCTAATATAAATGCTGAATAAGTTGATGTAGAACATAGCAAAATACCATAAGTAAATTACTTTTTAATGATATTAGTTAAATATTTTTAACCAGTATATCATTTACTTCCTTTAAAACAGTTAAAAATTTGAATGGTTAGAAATACCTTTGGTCATTTAGATTACTAACTATTCAATTAGTTAAAAATGATATACATCTTAATTTTATGTATTGTAACATATCTTCTTGGATCAAGGGCTTATTCTTGATAATTTTTACCTCAGATAAACATCTGTCAGATGCATAGCCCTGTCTCTAAGATGTCTACTATGATAGTGTTATTCCCTTGTATAAATTGCTTCACTTGTTAAGTTTAATAAATTAATCAAAATCAAATGAGCAATGAAAAGAATATTCCAAATATTGTTTGTAGGAGCACTCCTCATACCTTTAACCCCTCCCTTCCCTCTTTTCCCATTCTATGGTGATAAAACACATGCCCGGCAGAGCGTGCCTCACTGGTTGTAACCTCAGGGCCATGATTGGTCTGAGGACCCTATATAAGCTTCTGTACATCCTAGGTTAAACGGGTTCTGTGTCTTGCTCTGGCACAGCAGTCTTACCCACCCAGAGTCTGGGTGGAGTGACTCCGCAGACCGTCACCCCAAACCTCGTCCCATGAGACCCCACTTCGTCTTCCCTGAAGACCCCTTTTCGTCTCTCAGGACCCCAACTCATCAAGGAGATCCACGAGGCACAACTTCAAACAATTGTCGATCAAAATATTTTTACCTCAAAATATGAATGCCTAAAGAAAATAGAAATTCTTCCTCAAAAACATGTATTTACTTGAGTGTATAATTTTAACTTCCTAAATTATATTATGTAACTTAATAAGTTACATAAAATTTTATGATTCATTTAGAAAATGTACTAAATTTTATAACTTAATTTAAAATTTTGTCAAGCTGTTAGTATTCAAAGTAAGCCTAATAGTGTGGCAAAAGAAAGAATGTAAGAGAAGAAGGATGGATGAACAGAAGGAAGGAAGGAAGGAAGGAGAGAGGGAGGAAGAAGAAAAACATCATGTGTGGGAGCAAAAGAGGAAGGGATTAAGAAGGAAGAAGGAAGGAAGAGGAGGAAGAGATATTTTAGTCTGCCTCTGTTACTTATAAAAGCAGACATAAATATGGAAACCATTAACCAATTTTATATATAAATGGCACCTGGAAAACTAGGTAAAATTGTGACAGCAAGAAAAAGTATTCTAGATGAGGATTCATTTAGATTTCCCTATACTCCCTCTGGTGGACAAATTTTTTTATTTAATTTTTTTTTTTTGTTATGATATAACACCAGGACACTAGGATACATCTTTTCTTTTTTTTGGTACTGGAGATTGAACTCAGGGGCACTTGACCACTGAGCCATATCCCCAGCCCTATTTTGTGTTTTATGTAGAGACAGGGTCTCACTGAGTTGCTTAGCTCCTCGCCATTGCTGAGGCTGGCTTTGAACTCGCAATTCTCCTGTCTCAGCCTCCCTAAGTGCTGGGATTACAGGCTTGAGCCACCACGCCCGGCTACTAGGATACATCTTGACATAATCACAAAAGCATGGAACCAAACTCATATTCTGGCCCCAGCATCACCCACCCTTGCCTCCTTCACTCCCCTCCCTCCACTCCATCAATCTTTGTACAATCCATTTATAGTCTTCTTTGTTGCTGTTGTTAATTAGCATCCTATGGATACACCAGATCCTGGGACCCACCCTGCCACATCCATGCATCCATATACAAAAGTTTGGTCAGATTCAAATCATTACATGAACATTCCCTCTTTGCTTGTGATATTCACTGGAACCTGTGCTTTATCATTCTCTCAACTGCGATACCCTTTCACTACCTTCTGCCTCAATTCCTTTTAATCTCCTTGGAGAACAAACATTTTTTACTGTCCCTCTTATGTTATAACCAGAAAGGTAGAGAGGGCATGGAAGTTCTGCATGGGAAGGCCTACTTTTTTTTGAATCCTAGAACCTAAGCCGAGGGGACAGCCCACTTGCTCACTTCAGCAGTCACACATTCTCGTTTGAAATTGAGTATATCTTTCCTAGCCACAAATCAATAGAATATATTGCAACTCAAAAGTATTGTGGGTTAATTGCTCTTATGTAGTCCAATTGGCTATCTAACCAGAATTTCTAAAATGGATTTCATGTATGAAATATTCTGGGATTTAAATCTACTATTTTCTAATGAATTCTTAAAATATTACACATTGGCTCACTGGGCTATGCTGTACTGGCATTGTACTGCCATAATCGTCTATGATAAAGAGCATGTTCATTTGTGGGTATCTCATGAGAAGTAGAAAGTATACAGGTGGAAGATAATTATTTTTTCTATATATTAATTTGCTTATCAAATTATTCATGAGTTACTTGATACAGAGCAACTATCTGATGGGTGGAGAAAGGGATAGCAGAAACTTGGAGAATCGGGGATAAAAGATAGAAAAAACAGCAATAAATTTTCAGAATCCAAAGCGTTTTGGGGGGAAGGTGCTATGATATGTAGTGAAGTTGTACCAGAACACATGGGACCAAAACAGAATTTAAAAGAAAGTAAAGAATCATAGTGGAGAACACTATTGCTTGCTTAAAAAGTTTTTCCTAGAACTGATCTTGTTGGTTTTGCTAATTTCTGTCTAGTCCATGAAGACAAACACAACGCAGGCACATTCTTTCTATGATTCTACTGGGCCAAAGAAATATTCTTTTATTACCAAAGCATGTTCTGTCTTCAGTTAATTTTTAAAATGTCTACAGATAAATATCCCAAATTAATTGTTTGACTCAGACTAATAATTTTCTGAGTTGACTCAGGATTATGTACTCAGAAGTACATGTGCATTTTTAAAAATAAACATCTAAATTAGATGTTCAATACTGTCTTTTACTTCTTTGCACAAGATGATAAATCTAATGATACTATTTGAGCAATTAAGTTCTATTAGACAATTTAATAGATTTAATAATTTCTCAGTAAATGTGCTCAGGCTTTATCATTTTAGTCATTTCAAATTAGATCGGACAAGTCACTAGGGAATAAACTGTGAAAAGCTGCCTCCTGGATATAGACTAAATAGCAAACTACAGCAGGACTTTCCTCAGTATAATTTTGTTACAAGTGACAGCTGTGTTCTGACTGCAAAAATAAGAAAGCCACCCACAGAGTTCTCCCCCAAAATAACCTGTTTCCAGGAGATCTGAATCTTCACTAAGAGGCTTTTTTTGTTTGCTTTTATTTTCTTGTTTTTTAAAATAAGTCCTTAAATCAGTGCATTGTGATATACTAATACTTGGTGACATTATAGAATACACATTTAAATAAACTGCAGAATGGAGGGAATCAATTTCTCAGGATTTTCAATAGCATGAAGCACCTTGTTAGTGTTTGTCATCTAAATCCTCTGGCAATTTTCCACTTAGGTGGCTAAAGGAAGAAAGGTGCATTATAATTCATACATGTATGCAGTGAATGGAGTAGAGGTGGGGAGTATCCCCTCTGTCCCCTCTGCCAGCTTTACTGAAGTTTTGTAATCAATGTTGTAGGTTACATCTCTGCCAGTCAGAACTTTCTGTAGTGATTTTCCTCTAAAAATATTTGTTTCCAATTCTTTCATTTGAAAGTAATATATGATTGTTTCTAATGGACACAGTTATTACCAAGGGAAGCAGAACTAATCTAACTGGCATTAAGTCTCTAAACATACAATAGTTTTTAAAAGTTAACATATTATAGCATCTCTATGCAGTTTGCAAACTAACGTGTCAAATGACAACTGTTCCACTACTTTGCTGAACAAATTGAGCAGCTGGCATAAATCAATAATACTTCATATACAGTTTTGGTAAGTTAAACCTGTCTTCCTCTGATAGGAAGACATTTTGGAGTTAGGGTTAGAGTTAGATCTACAGAGTACTATATGGACTGACTGAACCATATAGTACTAAAACATGAACCATCTTTTTCATGTGATGTGTTGTGAAGGTGGAGTTGCTGGTACTTTGATACTCTCGATAATTTGCATTTTACTTCAAATCCTCGGTGTCTATTGGTTTGTCCCTTATCTATCTTCCATTACTCTAGCTCCCTTATCTCCATCTCAACCTAGCTAGACTGTAGTGATTATTCACATGATGATGGTACCAGATACTTATTCTCTATGGACTGGGGATGTGATTAGCACTTACATCATGTGTTTGTTCAGATGAACTATAACGGAGCATGTTAGGTATTTAGCACAGAGTGAATTAGAGAACTTGAAAAGGCATTGACTTTATCTGAAACTTGTGGCCTGCATCAATAGGATTCCTCCTCGTTGGTATTTCATGATTCCAATTATTGGCTGAGTCATCAAGTGTAAAGAGAGATGATAGCTTAATCCAAATCCTTCAGTAAACTGAAAAAAAAAAAAAAAAAGGTCTGTTCAACCTAATTATTTAATTTGAATTTGAACAGAGCAGAGTATCTAGTGATCCTCTCCGTCAACCCAGGGATCTTGACAATGTACCCCAGGACCAGAGTGGCTCTTCAAGCCTAAAAGATTTGTGGTACCAACTTCAATTGGTTGGCTTCTTTCCATACTGGTTATTAGGTATCATTGAATTACATTCTTGCTTAGGAGTCAGTTTTTAGAACCTTAAGATGACTCCACGTCTTATCAGATACCTGTATGTTAAAGTGCTTATTGACTCCATTTGTCTCAGAAGTATTCTAAAAACTGTAAATTGAAACAGAGTTGGGTGCATTAAAGCACATCTGTAATCACAACAGCTCTGGAGGTTGAAGCAGGAGAATCAAAAGTTCAAAGCCAGCCTTTGGAATTTAGCAAGGCCCTAAGCAACTTGGTGAGACCCTGTCTCAAAATAAGAAGAGCTGGAGGTTGGTTCAGTGGTTAAGCAGTGCCCCTGGTTTCAATCCTTATTATTAAAAATATATATATAATTAGAAAAAAAATAGATTCAATATGACTTAAAAACTTAAAAATTTTTCAAAGTGAGATAATAAATGATAAGACATTTTAAATAATATACTGAAGGTAAATGTTACTAAAACAACAGAATCAGAATCAGAAAACAGCATCTTTCAGAGTATAAAAAGTCTAAAGATCATGTAGTTCATTAGTCCTCTGTTTTGAAAACTCCTTTTTATAATATCCTTTGCTTAAATACATCTAGCTGCAATAACTCAAAAGGAAGAGCACTCCATAAAAACATAATTACCTAATTAAGAAAATAATGCATGCTTATTATACAAACTTTAGAAAACAGAGAAACATATGGCAGGATCATATATTAAGATGTTAATTAATATTTTGTTCTTAAAATATTTTTCCAGCTCTTAATCCAACAGACCAACTAGAACTGTTCTTTTTTTTTTCCTTACTAAGAAAAGACTTCTGTTACTAAGGTGAAAGCAAAAGTTATTTGCAGACAACTTCATTTCCTGGATTTAGGTTTTGGAAAGTCTGAGCTCCTGAGGCAAGAAGTTGCTCTTGGGAAACAAAATGGATGAGAGCTTTAGAAAAGAAAGAAGGGGCTGCAATGGACTTTTGACTGTGAAATATAATAAAATGAATACAGGATTTTGAGTTTAAAGGAATCAGGACACATGACTCAATTATTTGTGGTATCTTAAAAAAAGATGGCAGGTCTGGGGTATTTCAGGGTGTAGATGAGAGGCAACATGTTTTAAAAATATTCTGAAACCAAAGATAAAAATAGAACTCTCCAATTTCAACAGATCACAGAGGTGTATACAATGAATGTCCTGCCAGATCAATAAGGACCCATGACTGAAAGTGTTCCTCAAACGTTTATGGCAATGTCATAATCCCACATTTACATAAAATTCCACAGAATCTTTCACACATATATTGTTTTATGAGTAAGAATCGAGCATAGAAATATATTTATTTATTTAATAAAAATAAATAAAATAATATGATCTTTCTTGAATACTTGCATTTGTGCAAGAAAATTCATATTCTCTCTATGTGTAGAGGGAAAAAAAACTAAATCTTAAGGTTAAGGTGTCTACTTCCAGAACTAAAATAAAGGATAATAATTGAAAGTGATGAAAAGCTGTGTTTTAGGGTGAGTATAATTTTTCTAAAAAAGTATAAAATTCCTTTCATAAGTATGTTACTCTTGCGTTTGTGTAGTTGGGGGGAAATATGGCAGGATACTTTTAGCGATCATTCTGTGGGTTTTACTAAAATGGTATAACTAAGAACTTCTTTCCTTTATATACATTCATTATTGTCTACTAGTAAGTTAGTTTATATTTCAAAGTATAGTCTCAGAACCCTAAGACTGCAATGTAAGCACATTTCCATAAATTTATAGGCATAAAAGCAGTCTCTCAAATAAGATTTTACTCTAACATTTAAGTTATTTTTGTGGAATTATTATTATTTAATAATTTACAGTGAAGTTTAGATCAACTTGGTTAAAGAATAAACTATCATTCATGCTTTCTTCTTTTTTGGAAAACATAATAGTTCTAAACTTCTGGGGGGAAAAAAGCCCAACTTGTCCAATTGTTAATCCAATTTTGTAGCTATTTTAAAAATTCAAGTACTTAGCTCAGACATATCATTCATATATAACATATATATATTCACATATATAAATGTATATGAATATATACATATAATACATCAAATATTATACAGTATATAATTGTATATATTGGGAGACTGAAGATGTTTCAAGCTGAATAAACAAGAGTTTTCCCAATATACACATCTATCTATATCAGTGTTGTAAACTAAGTCTGTACTCTGACTCATTCCACAAAAATGAAAGTGGAACTTCTAATGATTTCAGTGTAAAATATAAATTTTCCTATGCATTATTAACTTGCAATGAAAACTTTTGTCTTTTAAAGTAAGTTGATTTTGTTTTGTAATATGCAAACACTCAATTTAAAAATAAAAACAAGTCTGTGAACAAAATCACAACTCCCTCTAGTGTTCAGAGTTACTCTGTTGCAAAATAGAAACATCTTTGGAATGCTTTATTTCCTTCTGAGAACTAGCTTAGTTTCCCATTTGCCTCTGCATCTTGAACAGTGTGGAAGGTTTGGCAATTACTCATTGATTAGGAGGCTACCAGGCAGGCACTTTTATGACATTGAGCCAAGATCACCAAAATGACAATCTTGGCACTTAGAAATAACTATTCTTTTCTTTGTGCATTGATGCAAATAGAAATGGGCATATTGGTGCTATTCCAAAGAGCAAGCGTTAATTCTATGCAGCTGGCAGGAATTACCTTCCTTATTGAGATTTGAGTTCCCTGGTAGCATATGTTATTCATCAAACACAACTGATTTCACATGTTACAAATGTATAATGAGCATACAATCTTAAAATATCCCCACCACCAGTGACTCCTGAGTTTCATAAACAAAACCATCACCCTCTTTTGTCTCTTTTTCTGCTTTGTGGAGTCTATCTTCAAGGTAGTACTACTTTTTTTGTTTGTTTCTGTTTTAAAAGCTCCAATTGAGATTTGTCTGTTTTTCAAAGCTACATTGGTGTTGTGATTTTCAGAGCTTACTGTGAGGGGAGACAGAGAAACTAATAAAACTCACCCACAGGAAATATATGCAGATGTATTCACCTTGAGCAAAATGCTGCTGTTTCCCTAGGAGTTAAGGGTGAATTCCTTGAGAAGTGGCAAAAGGGATTTTTGAAGGTAAAGTGATGTTTTTTGACTGCCCCTTGCCTCAGGTTTGACTAATTTTCCTTGGTTCATTATAAGAGACATTTCTCTGATTATGGACCCATGGTTGATAACTTTGTTTTTCTTTAAGGAGATGCTAATTTTCACAAGTTTGGGTTCTTAACACCAGCATGATAATGGTACAAGATATCAACCTGATGGATTTACAATGATGTTTTCTTTTTGAAGAATGTGGTTTAACAGGTGTTATGTATTGATCAAAGTCTAAAAGCATTTTAAAAGTGTTTTGTCAAACAATTGTTCTAAGTTACTTTTAGTACAAGCACATAGATGTATGTTATTACTTATTTAGGAACAAATGTTCTGGTGGGCATTCTATAGAACATGAAAGCAAATAAAAAGTATTCACCTCATAGAAAAAGGGTCAAGAGGTTTTTGGAGTGGATGTGGTATAAAAAGTCATTTTGAATACATAAAACTGGCAAATAATTTCTATTCAGTGAGCAGAAGTCTCTTGCCAGGAGAGTTAGCTGGATGATAGACAATAATAGATATGCTTGGTGACTGTATAAGTACTTCCAGTAAGTTTGGACTGTGTCCTGAGGTGTCCTGAGTAATTTGCCTTCTTGACCCTTTCCTTGCTTGAGAAGTATAATTTAGATTGATGTCATCCTATGGCAACTTATATTCTCCTACCATGCTAAGTTTCTCCTGGCAAAGGAGGGTCATACTAGTTAAGTATTCTTTAAAGAGAAGATGGGCTAAAGAGACATGAGTTGAAGGTTGAAGGAAATCATTAAAGAGGAAAGAGGAAATATTCCTTATTTCATTGTCAGCGTAATGAGAGAGTTTGTTGTAAGGATTAAATAAGATGGCCCAAATAGTTTTGCACAATGACTGGCATGTAACAAATGTATAACAACTATTAAATAGGATGTAGAACGTTGATATGTAATGCCTTTTCTCCTTTGCTCTTCTTTGGAACCAGTATACAAAAAATAATAAGGGGAAAATGTTAGCTTTATGTTTGATAGGCTAAAAAGAAAATGTAGCTTTGTCCTGAAGACAAAAGAGATTAATAACATTACCCTCAAACCACCTACAAGTGTATAACTTGGAAGCACATTCAAAGAAAGTTTGACTTATCTCCTTACTTGTAAATCTCTCATACTGATCCAAGGACGATAGGAAAGGAATAAACAGAATTAATTCCCAATAATTGCCAGTTTAATAACTCTGATTAGTGAATTTTATTCATCAAATAACTGCAAATATAACTCCACTCAAAATTGCTCCACATTGGACTAGGGATTTAGCTCAGTGGTAGTGTCTGATAAGCATGTGTGAGGCCTTGGGTTCAGTCCCTATCTCTCTCTCTCTCTCTCTCTCACACACACACACACACACACACACACACACGATCTCTCCATATGTAAATACCAGTCTAAGGGGAAATAAGGTCCACTCCCCAGCATTAAATATTGTTATTTCTACTAATACAAGTTTATTGTGTGACCCTTATTTTCTTGTTGAACTAAAGATTTAGAAATAAAGCAAAATATATAAATTCAAGGAATTCAGAGAGAACTATCCCTGGATGCAAGGAGGATCTAACATTCCTGTTTTATACATTATTTCATTACGGTCTTTTTCATTACATGTGCAAACTGTTTTCTGCCTCCACTTTCCCAAATTACTTCCCAGCTGCCTGCTGCCAAGATTCATGATCCAGCAGGATTGATTCACACCAAAGTGAGTTCCCAGAGCAGAACAAAGTAAAACAGTGAACCTTGCCAAACACTTTGGAGAACTTCAAGTCAGCATGTTAAAAATTACCCATGTGATTTGAGCATTACACAGTGGACTTGAGTATGGAAACATCACACAGTACCACATAAATATGTACAATTTTAATATATCAATAAAAATATAAATAAGTAAAAGTGAGTGGGCATGTGCATTCATTCAGGAACAATAAATCCTTACCATTGACCACTTTTTATGTGAAGGTATTAAAGTCTACCACAATAACAGAAGGACAGGAGAACCTTGTAGGTAGGAGTGTAAAAAGCAATACTGGCCTTTTGATCATGAGTATACTAAAGGAGTTTCTCTCTAAGAACTATGAGAGTATGGATTTAAAAGAACATTTTAAAGGTAATTGGGGTTAAATGAGTAAAATAAACATGTAGTAGAGGATGCACCAATGGCAACAGGAAGATAAGTATAGTAAGAAAGCAACATGCTGACTCCAGGGTTTAGGGTAGAAAGGAAGTAGTAGGGCAGGGGATACCAACATGGGTAGAACACTAAGACTGAAAGGAAATGTGTGAAGAGTGGCCAAGGGGATAGGAACCTGACTTGCCTTTTAGTTCATTTATTTAATTTTCATTGTAGTAAAATACATTATGACTTAAAATGAATCATTTAACCATTTTACTATGTCCAAGTAAGTGCCATTTAGTATATTCCTAATGCTGTGTGAACATTTCGACTATCTACTTCTGAAACAGTTTCATTACCCAGAAGAAAACCCTCAATAAGGCATTCTCCATTCCCTCCAACTCTGAGCACTTGGTAACCACAAATCTGTTTCCTGTTTCCATGTACTTACTTATTCTGAATAGTTCCTAAAAATGGGCATTGTGTGAGCTGGGCATGGTGGCTCAAGCTTGTAATCCCAGCACTTAGGGAGGCTGAGACAGGAGAATCGAGATTTCAAAGCCAGCCTCAGCAATGGTGAGGTGCTAAGCAACTCAGTGAGACCCTGTTTCTACATAAAACACAAAATAGGGATGGGGATGTGGCTCAGTGGTTGAGTGCCCCTGAGTTCAATCCCCAGTACTAAAAAAAAAAGTGCATTGTGTGTTAAATTGTATCCCCCAAAAAGACATGTTAAATTTACTGTGATTTGGATGTGTTTTGTCACTCAAGGGTTCATGTAGGAAGCTTTGTCCTCAGGATAGGAGTATTGGGAGATGATACAGAACCTTGAAAAGATGAAGCTTAATAAAAAGTTATTGAGGAAGTTGCCCTTCAAAGGGATCAAGATGGTTCTCATGGAGCCAGGCATGGTGGCGCATGCCTGTAATCCCAGTGGCTCACAAGGCTGAGACAGGAGAATCGTGAGTTCAAAGCCAGCCTCAGCAATGGCGAAACGCCAAGCTATTCAATGAGACCCTGTCTCTGAATAAAATACAAAATAGGGCTGGGGATGTGGATCAGTGGTTGAGTACCTCTGAGTTCATTCCTGGTACCAAAAAAAAAAAAAAGATAGTTCTCATGGGACCCCTGAACTTTCAAAAAGCAGGTTGTTAAAGGAAGGAGTCAAACCCCTAATTTCCCATGGTTTCTTGTTTGGGGACATGATACCCATATGTACTCCCATAATGATGCCATGTGCTAGCTAATAGGCCCCCAAAGAGGCCAAATGCATAAGGCCGACTGATCTTGAACTTTTAGCATCCAAAACTGGGATTGAAATAAGCCTCTTCACTTTATAAGTTAGTCTGTATTTCCTCAGGTATTTCCTTATAGTAGAACATATCCATCCTATGTGAGTAAGAAACTATCTTCAGTTTCCTTAGTTGTTCACTGTACATTGAACTCCATCTTAGCTATCATCGTACTGTATTACTATTGGTTATTTCTTCTTATCTTTCCTCTTTAGCCTCTGAGTGGAAGGACTGTATCTTATTCATATTTTAATGTTTTATTGGTGTATTATAATTAAAGTGGAGTTCATTGTGACTTATTATATATGCAAAAAAAATTGGAACAATTTCTTTCCCCAGTACTTCCCCTAAGCCCATTTCTCTACTCTACTGGTCTCATTTCTATTTTTTTTTTAAATTGGTACATTATAATTATATCAAAAAGTGAGATTCATTGTGAAATATTCATGCATACACATGGCATAGTGATTGATTTAATCCTCATCTGAAGTATCTCACTTTTTCCTCCCCTCAGCCCTTCTCATCTATCCTTTATCTATACTCCACTGGCTTTCCTTATATTTTTGTGAAATCCCTTTTTTGTTCCTTTTTTCTCTCATTTCTAAATGAGTGAATATATTCTTTTTTTTTTTCTGAATCTGATTTGTCTCAGTATCATTGTTAGGTTAGCGAGGCAAACACAGAACACACAAACATGGCCAACACCACCAGGGGCCACAGGGAAAGAAGCAGCAAGCAACCCACATGTGCAAAGGAACAGCCAACCAGACACTGATACATAAGCAGTAATGGCGCCTCCTACCAATCAACAGATTTTTCTTGTCTCATCCCGGAAGGACTCTAACCTCAGCAGGATCCCCTGACCAACTCCAGGGAACACAGGGCTCCAGATACCTCCTCCTCCTACCTCAAGCCCCCCACTTCCTGCCATAAGCCTTCCCCTTCCTGATCGGGTTCTTTTAATTTTCTGTACCACGTGACATGTGTGCAATTCTCCCAACCAGCTCTGTTTGAGAGGGAGTTCGCCTGGAAGGGTACATCCCAATAAAGCCTTACTTTCATCTGGCTTTACAATCATGTTCTCTAGTTCTGTCCATGTATCAGTAAATGTTTTTGTATTCCTTTGTATGTTTGGCATACATTGAGTTATCAATAAGTGTTTACTGGTTAAGAAGATAAACAAATGAATAATCTGAGTCTATTGGGAAGAATATTATTCTTCTATTTTCTTTACAATATCCTTACTTTGCAGCAGCACAAAACCTTAGACCATGATAGTCTAAGATATACCATGTCAACTTCTAAATTCAAAGGGCTGAGCCATGTTCACAGGACAGAATATTTATTAATTAGATTCAACTCTGAGTTTTGGTTGGCATATTTGCATCTCTGTTTCAGTTTGTTTATTTTTATATTAAGATCAATTGTGTTTAGTCACAAAATACACATCTGCTTTTAGAAATTCTTATTTTTCCCCCAAATCACTACATTTTTAAGAGATATTGAATGAGACATCAATAAAACATGTAGCTTCTTTTGAAAAGCCAGTGATTATGTAGCCATTCAATAACAAATTTGTAAAAATGTAAAAATAAAGGGCTGCTATGGCCATGGGGCTATGACAAGCTCAGTGTGATGCATTCAAAATGCCTTGAACACCTACTGCATGCAAAGCTTTGTGATGGACCTGTGTGAAAGGACAAATATGGCATAACCTTAGTGCTCAGATTTCTTAACAAAACACATATTTGCAGAACCAAGCATGACTCAAGATACAGTAAGAAGAATGTAATACATTTTTGGCTAGCACAGAGATATAAACAATGTATCCTATAGCCCTAGAAGGAAGTATTAATTTTTAGGAAAGAAAAAGCTTCAGAAAACAAAGCTTCAAGGGTTAAGACCTTTTTAATCTAAACTTATTTCAAACATAAGTGTCCAAAAGTAATGTTTGTTAGGAACTCCCTATTATCCTGGTTCTCTGCTAAGAATCCTATATACGTTCACTCATGTATTTAAAGATGGCAGTCATGCTTGGAGATGAGACTATAACCATGATTTTACAGATGAAAAAGAAGAGATTCAGATAAGCTAGTAAATATGTCTAAGCTTGCATAGTTTTATGAGACAAAGCAATTTAAATCTAAGTAAAATTAAAAGTGAACTTCAAATTCTAGAATCATTTCTGTGTTATCCCATAGTGTTTTTGGATTAACCCCATTAGTAGAATTACCACACATTCTATTTCTGTAGGATACTTAACACCTGCCTGATTGAGAGAGAAAGTAATGATTGCCAGACCTCATAACCCCCAGTGAGTGACAGCAAAACCTCCTGATATCTCCCAACCATGGCAGGCTGCCAACTATTATTTGACAAGTCTTTCATTTTAAGTATATGGTCTTCTTACACATGCTATCTTGACCTTGCTTCACCTCTCATCCTGAACTTGTGAATCAGTTTTGGCAAAAGTCCAACAAACTATGTATGTGTGCATATGTGTGTGTGTATGGGTTTTTTCTTTGATTAAAAATGCAATAATTTAACATTAACTTCACATTTTGAAAAATAACTGTGATTTTAGCTTAGGCTCCAAGACCAATTTCATATTCAGAATCTGACCTGGTGTCAGAAGAGCAAAATATAGCCTTCAAAACCTGTCTCTCTCAGTAGGAGACTTTTATCTGGGGAAAAGAAGAAATAGCTAGGAATATGTGTTATAAATACTGACTTCCCAGTGGAAGATGTTTTATCACACACTTCCAGGTCCCTTAAAAGAAATGATGGACAGGATTCTTCTTTTTCAGTGGATAAGCATTCTAAAACATAAACATAAAAATGCATTCTTAAGTACAGAGGAAGATTGGAAGTTGCAGCAATTCTATAGCAACTACAAAGACTTTTAGTAATTCATAGTTCAACATTATGAATTATTGAAACATTTTCTCTGGGGAAATAAAGAAAAAATCTATATCCTTTGAAGAAGTTTTTAACACTCACCAATAGCTGCAGTATAACCTCTCACAAAACGACGTGGCCTGTGGAATATTGCCAAATCTCTTGTCTGTGATCAATTCAGATGTCGCTAATCAACCTCGGCACACTTTCTGGGATGCCCATCACCAAAGAGGAAGCAAGCAAGGGAGGAAGAGAGAAAGAATATTTGAATGTAATATGCAATTGTCTTATCATGATCTCTGTATGTTCTTTTCTCCTAAAGGGCAGGGACATTGAAACTTATTTTTAATGTAGGATTTTTCTTAAATAGTCTTGTTTCTTAGGTGATTGTCCAGGATACCTTTACTTATTTATTTTTTTAAATTATTTTTTAGTTGTTGATGGATCTTTATTTTATTCATTTATTTATATGTGGTGCTGAGGATTGAACACAGTGCCTCATGCATATGAGGCAAGTGCTTTCCCAGGATACCTTTATAATATAGATATAATTTATAATATAGATTCTACCCTATTCAAAATATATTCTGCTCATAACATATATTTAAAGAACATTATAATATATAAAAGATTATCTATGGATATATCAGAGCTAATGTAAGTAACTAAAAAGACTTCAAAAAGCAGTAAGAGTAAAATACATCTTTGAGTAATAAAGCAAACATTCAATGAAATAAAATCTGTCCCATTATCAACCCAGAAGCACACATGAAAACATAATTAATATTCTGGGGAATATTTTCACACATTAAGAGAACCTTCACTATTCAGCTAAACTTCTAAACTTTTCCCACTTTTTAGAAACAGTGTAACATAGAGGAGATTTATATTGTTTTTCCTTACATATTTCCTTCCATTGATGGAATTAATCTGTAAAATATTTTGTAAAGCAGCATTCTTGTATTATAAAGCAATTTAATAGTGATCACTGAACATTTCAGAAGTGGGAAAAAAATAGATTCAGAAATAATTAACAGACCAAGGAAACTTAAGTGAAGAAACTTCAACATGTGTTAATATTTTGTTCAAATAGCCCTTAGTAGCTATTAAGTTCACAGTGCTTAGCATATATCACTCTTTTCCAAAAATATATCTCCTTTGCAATGGTTTTGGGAATAGAAGTTTATGTCATCATTGCATATTTTAAGAATTTTTTAGAAATGGTCTTTTTGAAAAGTATGCTAGCAATGAAAACTCATATGCTAATATTTAAGTATATCATCAAAATTTTTCCAGTATTACTGGAAGATGTCAAAAAATCTGATTGCCAAATAGACTAACTGTAAAATACTGAATGTGAGAGTAAAATGCACAATTGAGCTATTCTCCATATAGAAAGAGAAATTTAAAGAAATAGTAAAATGGTGCTATTAATAGTATATTAGATTAGATTATCCTGTGACCCAAAGTAGCCTGTGTTTATTTTTGTGGATTATTTTGTAAATTTTTATGGATTGTGTATGTGTATGACATTTTCTTTACCTAATCATTTGTTGATAGACACTTAGGTAGTTTCCATTTTTGGATATGGTGAATAATGCTGTAATAAACATAGGAGCTCAGATAATCTTTCAACATATATATTTTAATTGCTCTGGGTATATATGCAGAAGTGAGATTGCTGGATCATATGGTTGTTCTATTTTTAATTGTTTGAGCAAACTGTTTTTGAAAAACACTGTTTTTCATAATGGATGCACTAATTTTGTTGTTGTTGTTGTTGGTACTAAGAATGAACAGTGTTTTATCATTAAGCTACATCTGTGCCCACTTTATTTTTAGTTCGTGACAGGGTCTAACTAAGTCATATAGGCTGGCCTTCTGCTTGGTATCTAACTGCCTAAGCCTCTTGAGCCATGGAGATTTCAGGGGTGAGCCATGGAGGCTCATTAATGCCTAAACTGATTTACAGTTTTACAAACAAGTGTATAAGGGTTCCTTTTTCTCCATCAACACTTGTCTTTCATCTTTGTAATGAAAATCATTCTAATAGATGTGGAGCAATATCTCATTGTGATTATTATTTGCCTACCCTAATGTTTACTGATTTTTAAAAATTTATTCTTTTTAGTTATATACAACACTTTTAACCTGTTAGGTATTTGTATGTCTTCTTTTGAGAAATGTCTATTGGGATACTTTCCTCATTTTTTCATTGAATTGTTTTTCTTGCTGTTGACTTGTTGAGTTCCTTATGTGTTATGAATATTAACCCCTTATCAGGTATAAATTTGCAAATATATTCTTCTACTATATTTGATATCTGTTCACTCTGTTGATTTTTTTTCCTTTGTTGTAAAGCAGATACTTAATCTGACAAAATCATATTTTTTGATTTTTACTTTTGTTGTCTGTACTTTCAGGGTCATATCCCAAAATAATTTCCCAGACCAATAGCATGAAGATTGTGTTCTACATTTGTTTTAGTCATTTATGAGAAATTTTTATGAGCATCATATCAGAAATACATGTGAATATATTCTAAATCAAGATGCTACAGGTAAATGATTCGAATTATTTACCAAAGTGCATTCAATTTAAAAATTTTTTACATGCTATTCAGTAATAGGAGAATTTTTAGCAGACAATTTTATTGAACATACACAAATTCAATTATGCATATTCATACAAACCATAAGGCTATAAATATTTAATTATTGAAAAACTAGGAAATTTTATTAGATATTCTGAATTTTTCTAGTTGTACTTTGATCACGAAAGACAATATTTGCAAATGTATGTTTTATAACTTTTTAGTTATTGAACAAAATATTCTGTTTTGTTAATTTCTTGGTTATGATAATCCAACAATACTCTCCAAATTTAAGTTATTTTGTCCTTACTATGCTATTCTTTAAAGAGAAGACAGGCTATGGTATGTTTCATGTTATATGAGACATAATACTTTAGAATTTGTGAATAACAGATTGAGAATTGTCTTTGTACTCTATTTGAAGAAGGAATTGACAAATTAGTAATGTGAACATTATAAGGACCTATTATGTGAAGAAAATTGATATAGATTATTAAACAGTTTTTATTCTTTTAATCTTGTCCTCAAGGTCCTCTACTTGGTAGCATATCATTAACATAGGTCTGCTTATTATATGTACTTATAAGCAATATCATTACACACATTTACTAAAAATAGTGATACAGATTTTACATTGAATTTATTCATGCTATGAGTGACTTGAAAGAGAATCTCCAAGATGAAACATCTTTTTTTTAACTCAAACTATTACACTTGAGAGAAAATTATTATTTGGAAAAATAAGGAGAGAATGAGAGAGAGAGAGAAAGAGAGAGAGAGAGAAATTTAAGCCATTTTAATCTTATTAACCATACCTCCTTGAAAGAAAAATTAAAAGAAATCTTTAGAAGAGAGGAAAATTATATAGGTCAGAACAGAAATATGGTCCTAAATAAAGAAAGAGAGATAAGAAAAATATTCTTAATTTAAATAAAAAGGAACTGTTAAAGTAATAAGAGCAGCAATGTATAAGGCAATTATAGCATATTGATAAATGGAATGTTACAGGGGACCTGACAGAGGACGGAGGATCTTCATTTATAAAGTAGCTGCATACCTTCAGTGCTGTGATATTAGATCTGCAGACGTGGCTCAGTGCTAGAGTTTTGTCCTAGTATGTATGAGTCCCTGGCTTTGATCACCAGTAACACACACACAGAGTTTAAAGTGATATATGAAAGTAGACTTAAGTTAATAAAAACTCAATGGCAATGACTAAAAAAAATTTAAAGAAAGCATAGTTAGTATGAGATCAAAGGAAGTAAAATTAAATCATATGTAATTCTCAATTAAAATCAAGTATGCAGAAAAAGAGATGAAGAAACAGAAAAAACATGGTAGATATTAATATCACCAAAAATAATTTTAAATATAAGTGTCCTAAAACACCCATTAAGTGACAAATACTGACAACATGAATTAAATATGGACAGATCTATGTGTTGTCTACAAAACTTCACTTTACATATAAGTCACGGGTAGGTTAAGAATAAAGACATAGAAAAAATGTCCAATATTAACACAAAGCTCAAGAAAACTGGAAAGGCATTATTAATTTCATACAAAGGAGTTTTCAAAACACAAAATAAATTACCAGGAAAAAAAGAAGGGCTTTACATAAGTATAAAGCTGTTGATTTACTAAGAAGGGAAAACAATCCAAAATATGCATGTGCCATATAATAGTAGATGAAAATATTTTAGCCAACAGTGATCAGCACTGCAAGAAGAAATAGAAAATCCACTTGGAGGTTTGATCTCAGTTACATATTAATTTTGTGATGGTGCCTTCCTTTATCTTCTACTAGATCATTTATTTTAGAATGACAAGTATGTATCAGATATCTCAAATAAATTATTTAGTTGGCTCAACACGTTTGCATGCCAAGATTATAGAAGAAAGAGGAGGAGATATAGGATGTGGGGAGGGGAAAAAAAGACATCTGTAATTTCTCAAATCATTATCATCAACACCCAAGTTTACAGAAAATGCAATAGCTAATACACAATTCTCCCTTATCAAGTGTGTTTTTTAATTAGCATTTTCATAAGCACAAATTACAAAGAGCAGGTGGGTCCACTTTGTCCAAAGAGCTTCCATTTCTGGCTGCTGGTGTGTGTGCCAATTGTATGACTCTCCAGAATCCCATCCTTTATTAACGAAACTATTTAATGCTCTTCCCAAGACACTGAAACTTTAGCAAGAGAAACTACAATATACTTGACTAAGTTAAAAGTACCTATTTTACCACACTCAGGAATTACTCGATCACAATTCCCCTAGTCTTTTCCTTGAGGAGCAAACTTCAAAAGCTTTTAAGAATTTCAGGAACATGTCTTAATCATGCTTAATAGTAGCCTGCTTCTAGGTTTGCCTGTACTCAAGAAATAGACAGCCTCGGCAGCTGCTACTGTGCTCTGTGACGACGAGGAACCACATCACAGTAGGCTGTCTCAAGTGTTCTCCCTTAATTATGAGTATTAGTTGTACTTGCCCCACGCCATTGAGAATTCCCTTCTATGCATAGGACTAAACCCCCTTCTTTCTTGACTTAAAGAATAGACAGATGTGTGCTCTTGGGCGTGGTACAACTCCCCAGTGAATATTTCCCTTGACTTTTGCCAGCACCCCATAAATACATATAATGAGTAAGAGGGTTTGCATGCAGAGAGTGCATTGCATCTGCAAAATCTTTGTTCAACACTTTTACTTCCATTCCCATAGTCAAGTGTAAAATTGATTCAGGAGTTTCTTCTCTAGTATTGTTTTTATTCGTAAGTACTTTTATTTCACTAGTATCCAAAGACCTAGCAACAGAAAATGAACAATGCTTTTAAATTTTTTTCTTGATAATTATATTTTACAAAACACAGCATTCAATAACCTATGAAATTTGTTATTAATTTTTCTTAAAAGACTAGATCTATCAATGCAGGTTTGTAAAATATTGTGTCCATGCCAGGAAGTATTAGACACCAAATCCCATGTTGAGAACATACTCCAAGGCTTAGGATCGACAACCTTATAGGTAGATACTGCTTCTCATACAGATGTGACTTACAAAGTTGAGAAAGGATCTTCTTCAAATAATCTTTATTACCATAGCCATGCAGAAATATATTTTGTTAGAGTAAAATTTTGTAAGAAAAAATACTTATCTAGTTTTTTTTTCCACTTGGAATAAAAAAATCTTCATTCTAGGGGCTGGGGTTATGGCGCAGTGGTAGCGTGCTCGCCTAGCACGCGGGAGGCGCACTGGGTTCGATCCTCAGCACCACATAAAAATAAAATAAAGCTATTGTGTTCACCTACAACTAAAAAATAAATATTTAAAAAAAATCTTCATTCTTGTCAATAGTGTCTACAGAGAATACAAACTAACAATAATTTCTGAAGGATATTTTTAGCAGCCAGGAAAATAAAATTATTAGTGAAAACATACCAGAACTTCACTTTGGAATATAAGATGCGTTCCGTGTAATATCATTAGTATAAAATATAGTGTTAGTGGACAGTTGTGACATTATCATCTATTGGAAACAGACATTTGACTCTAGGTTCATGTTCGAATTATGGGCTGGTATATTATTAGTTTATCTCAGTCCCTAACCACAGTCAATTTAAGGATGTGCAATTGACCAACGCTGGAACAGTAGGAATCCTTTCCCAAGATTTTTAAAACTGAAACTGAAAATAAAAATCTTTCATCTTGGTGGTGCAAGCTTCAGAGGTGAAACTTGGCAACATTTAGAAGCTGTGATTCCTGCCTTGGAGAGCAGTGAATTTATGAGGAAAGACTATGATGCTAATGAATTAATAAAACAGAAATGAGAGCAAGTGAAGAGAATGGAGAAGAAGGAAGGGAGAGAATATGAATGCCCTTTTTGTAGGCATTTTAGCAGCTATTTGCAGTCATTCTGAGGACCCATCACATTCCTGTTTTCCCCTTAATTGGGTATCTTAATCTTGTTTAAATAATCCTCCTTCTATTTCTTTCTTTCCTTATGTATTTCCTTATTTAATTTTTGGCACTGGGCACTAAACCCAGGGCACTTAGCAATGGAGCCACATACCCAGCTCTTTTTAATTTTTTTTTATTTTATTTTTGAAATAGGGCTGAACTTAGTGGTGGAGGCTGGCTTTGAACCTGTGATCCTCTAGCCTCAGCCTTCCCAGTCACTGCGATTGCAGGCATGGGCCATTGTACCAGGCTCTTTCCTATACATTTCTATTCTTTTATTCTTGTTTATTTTCTTCTTAACATCTTTTACCTTTTAACATTCTTTGAAACATTTTGTTAGTTAGTGTTTACCTAGTTCCCAGAACAGCATTTGACATAATGATCATTCAATACATGTTTCTTAAACCACTTCCCACTCACTCCTCACTGCCCTCTCCAGTCTCTGGTAACCATTATTCTATTATTCTATTCTCTACTACTGAGATTGACTTTTGTGTATTCCACATATGAGTGAGATCACATGATATTTGTCTTTCTCAATAGGGCTTATTTCACTTAATATAATGTTTTCCAGTTACATCTATGACATGACAAATGACAGAATTTCATTTTTTATGGTTAAATAGTATGTAGTATTCCACTGTATATATGGTTCTCTCTCTCTCTGTATTGCTCTCTCTCTATATGTATGTATATATATATATATGCATATATACAATTGTATATATTCTATGGTATATATGAGAATGGAAGTGTTTTCTTTATCTATTCATCCACTGATAGACATAAGTCTATTCTATGTCTTGGCTATTGTAAGTAGTGCTGCAATAAACACAAGAGAGTTGATTTTGCTTTTTTGTTTCATTTTCTTTTTCTTTCTTTTTTTTTCTTTTTTTTTTTTTTTTAACTAGGGATTGAACCCAGGGGCACTTAACCACTGAGCCACATCCCCAGCCCTTTTTATATTTTATTAGAGATAGAGTTTCACTGAGTTGCTTAGGGCCTCTCTAAGTCATTGAGGCTGAGTTTGAACTCGTGATCTTCCTTCCTCAGCCTCCTGAGTTGCTGTGATTACTGGCGTGTGCTATCACACCGGCAATTTTTTTTCATTATTTTGGATACACTGATTTTCTTTTCTTTGGGTATACACCAGTAATGGTATTGCTGAATCATACTGTAGGTCATGAGCAAAAAAGTTATAAATAGATAGAATAAATAAGTTCTAGTATTCTCTTGCACAATAGGGTGACTATAGTCAATAATGATGTATTACATATTTCAAAGTAGCTAGAAAAACAAATTGGAATGTTTTACTACAAACAGTAAGTATTTGAGGAAATATATATGCTAATTGTCCTCATTTGATCATTATACAAGTTATATATGTATCAAAACATTGCATTAAGCTAGGCACGGGTGGCGCAAGCCTGTAATCCCAGCACTTAGGGAGGCTGAGACAGGAGAATCGAGAGTTCCAAGCCAGCCTCAGCAACGGCGAGGTGCTAACAACTCAGTGAGACCCTGTCTCTACATAAAACACAAAATAGGGCTGGGGATGTGGCTCACTGGTCGAGTGTCTCTGAGTTCAATCTCCAGTACCAAAACAAAACAAAACAAAACATTGCATTGTAACTTTATAACCCATAAATTCATGGAATTACTGTTTCACTTAAAAATAAAATAAAACAAAAAATATAAAAGCACTCATTTAGTGAAAATAAACATTTGTTCAATAAATGAAGGAAAAAAATGATTTACTTGAGATATCCCAGTATTTTTCTAATGCCTTAATAAGCTAGTTTGTATTGGTTTTATTTTCATGCAATAATTTTTATTAATACATAAAAACTTTGATTAATACATTTAAAATTTTTTCCACTCTAAAAACTAATAACATTAAACTATAATTACTGAGGTAAAAATTAGAAATTCTCAATGCATGAATTCAATGGAACTGAAGATATCATTCAGAAGTGGCTAGATTAGGCTGCAGAAAAGCAGCACCCTTATAATACTAGGGGTTAATGAAATAAAATCATATGTGTCAAGCAAGATATGCATTAAAGGAAAGGCATCAGGAAGACTGTTCATCATAACACATAGCCAAGTCTCAACACATGCCTCCAAAATTAGTGACATGGTAGGAATAGGATATTGCAATTTATGCACTGGCCTGTAAAATTTCTACTCAGAAAGGATACCTGACATTTGGACTCATATTTCATTAACAAAGCAAGATACATTACCTATGCCTAATTTTAAAGGAAGGATGGAAATACAACCTACTGTGGTTCTCAGAATAGAATAATTTGTGAACAGCAAAAATGAACACCTCTTTGAAATTCCATGGAAGGATTTCCAGCAATCTGCATCTTCTTATGTATGTGGAATGTCACTTTCCATAGCAGAGTTCAGCAAACTGTGAACAAATGACAAAATTCAGCCTATTGCCTGATTTATAAATAACATGTTATTGGAACAGAATCACAACTAATTTGTTTATGCATTGTCTATACTTGCTTTCATGTTACAATGAGCATTGAATAATTGCCAAAGACCATATGACCTGCAAATCTTAAAGAAAAGAAAGCAAAGTTGACCTCATATGGTAGTTTTTGCTCCTTTAAAATTATATTTTGATTGTTATATTATAAATGTATTTGCCAATTTCTTGGTAGAATTTTCCCATTTATTATATTTCCAGTCAAATAATGTAAAATTTTTATCATAAAAGAGGTCTTTGTTTCCTAAAAACGAGGGGGAAAAATCAGTAACCACTTGAAAAAATTATTCTCTAGGACTTGAAGTCCTAGAAAATAATTTTTGTTCTTTTGTGATATGGATTCAACTTTTTCCACAGTCCTAGTTATCTATAAATGATCCATAGAAGGTCTCATCCAAAATGGAGCGGTTAATTCTGAGAATTAATATCTCCTGAACATACCACTCATGGCAGTGTTTTGAGTATGGTACCCTCAATATTTTCATGAGGCTCTGCCTTTACTGTAGCAGACAAGGGCGGGCACATGACTCAAGACCAGTGGGAATCCTCTGGTGGGGGTTAACATGAGCACTGGGCAAGGGTCTCTCTCCTAAGACAGTAAAATTTAGGGACTGGGCAAGACTGAACCTGGAGTGGAAGATTTTTTCTGTCAGAGCCTAAGAGAAAAAAACTCAAATGCAGAAGAAAACAAAGTAGAAAAGGAAAGGGATAGAGAGAGGACAGTCCTAAATACCTTGTTTCCACACCTGACTTAGCACAACTGAGCTGGGATACCTTTTACTGTATAATGAGTAATTGATAAATTTTTTTCTCCAAACTTTTTCCTGTCTTTTGAAAACAAAATATTTCTGGGAGAAGTAAAATTTAATGCCTGAGGAAAAGGAATTTGTTTCAAACTGATTGAAAGTTTGAACACTGAAAAAGAAAAAAGTATATTCAAAGGAACCTGAAAAGAATCATGTATAGAAAACAGTGAAACTTGGAAGATTAATTTCATAATGTTTCCTCACTCTTAGGAAATAATGCTCAACCAACAATGGGGGCTCTGATGAATATGATAAACCATACACAGAGGGAAAATTTAAAGTGACAGAAATGAGTCTTGCTTCAAATGTCTCTAATAGAAGCATCTCAGCATTGTATTTTAGTTTGAAGTCAAATCTCTTTTTTTCCACCAAAACACTGATATGGCCCAAACTTTTTGATCTTTTTTATTTCCTGATAATTTCTTTTTTAGAGTCAATCTCTAGACTTTTTTTTTTTTTTCAGGTAGAAGACCTCAGTTTTATATCCCTTTCTCTCTAGTATCTAATATATAGCAAGCCACCTATCAAATTTTTCAATATAGTTTTTGTTTTATTATTATTGAATGTCTTAAATAAACGAGTCTTAACAAAAATTTTTGACAAAATTTTAGAACTTAGTAATCATTCAGATTCGGCATGATGGTGAAAAGAAAGATGTTTGGAGAAAACTTGCAAGGCTTATTGAGATTATAGAGTTTAGAATCTGATAGATCTTACTATTTTACCACTTCTACTCACTAGAGAGCAAACTGAGACAAATTTAATTTCCTTGAATCTCAGTTTCTTATGTAACTCATGGTAATAATATATGTGTGTATATTTTATTTATTATGACACTCTTAGGTTTTGAAATCTGCTTAATATAGGTGTTGTATAAAACATATTAATCAAATTAATATAGGTGTTTACTACAGAAACTTTAAAGTTCAAATCAAATCCACATGAGGCACCTAAAGTGTCTTCTATGTGGAAGATATTTAATGAGTTTATTTTCTCTATAATTTTCCCCTCAAATGGCATTACAAATTAACTGCCAAACCCATTTCACAGAAATGTCTCCATTGTCTTTGGTAGCCCTACTACCTCTCTCAGAAATTAAACTGCACCTAAACAAACTACTGCTGACACATGAAGAACTTCTCATGAAAGCAGAAAAGTCAGTATCAGGGAACGAGGAAGCAAATTGGGTAGAGGATGTTCTGGATGTGTCCTTCAGCCTTCAGGTCTCCAACCAGCCTAGTATTGGCAGAGCCTTCTAAGACACCAGATAACAAAAGAGAGGTATGGTTTGCAGAAACCCAGCCCATGATCACAAAGCAGAGAACAGAGACTAGAGTTGAAGCTGAGAAACAATAGATAGTGGAAAGACGCCACTATTTCATGGATGATAGTGCTCACAGCAGAAGCTTCATTGACAAATATCTGGAATGTTCAGAATGCATATATACAATATTTCAACATTTTATTCAAACACCAGAAACCATAAAATAAAATTAATAAATTTATCAAAAAGTAGTAATCTACATGAATAAAACTAAGAAAATCAAAGTACAAATGATTAACACTGTATAATTCAAATAATAAGCAAAGAATTAACTTTTTTTTTTTGGTACCAGGGATTGAACTCAGGGTACTCGAACACTGAGCCACATCCCCAGCCCTATTTTGTGTTTTATGTAGAGACAGGGTCTCACTGAGTTGCTCAGCACCTCCCTGGCTGGCTTTGAACTTGCGATTCTCCTGTCTCAGCCTCCCACAGTGCTGAGATTACAGGCGTGCTCCACTGTACCCGGTAGAATTAACTTTCTTAATACATAAGTAGCTTCTAAAAAATGTCTATAGAGAAAATATCAATATCTAATATAAAAATGAAAACAATATGTAAAAAGATGGTCCATATTTATCTATTTATTCTTTTTGTTACTAGTTAATTTTAACAGGTATATGCTAAAATAAATAGGCAGTATTTTTGGCATTTAGGATACAACAGTGTTAGTCATCATTTCATTGCTGTGATCTGAATACCTGACAAGAACAACGTAGAAGAAGAAAAGTTTATTTTGGCTCATGGTTTCAGAGAATTCAGTCTATGATAACCCAGCTCCATTGCTTTAGGCCTGAGATGAGACGGAACTTCAGGGCAAAAGTGCTTGATGCCGGACAGCTGCTGACCTCATGAAAGCCAGAAAGGAGAGAGAGAGAAAGTGGGAGGCAGACACAGATATATTCTCCAACGCCACATCTCTTGTAACTTACTTCCTCTAGCCATTCCCCAGCTGCCTACAGTTACCCTCTTAACCATTCAACTATGTTACCATACCAACTCAGTTACCATTCAACTATGATGACATCAGAGCCCTAATCATTGCCTAGAAGTCCCAACTCTGAACTTTGCTGCATTGAGAATCATGCTTTCAAAACATAGACTCTTGAGTGTATGTTCCAGATTCAAACCATAACAATCAGTAAACAAAACAGAAAAAAGAAAAATCCTTGCCTTAGGAAACTATCATTATAGTTGGAGGAAAGGAGGAAACAGACTATATATAAAAAAAAAAATATATATATATATATATATATATATATATATATATAGAGAGAGAGAGAGAGAGAGAGAGAGAGAATGTTAGATGGTGATAAATTTTAAAGAAAAAAATAAATGAGCAATGTAGACATTGAGTTTTGGGGGATAAATTGCAATTTAAAATAGAATTAATAAGAGAAAAACAACTGATTTGAGAGTTTGGGAATATAAAAGAATATTAAAGAAAAATATATCTGCCTACTTGGGAATAAAAAGAGGAAGAAAAAGAAAAAAAACCCTAGAGAACCAAACATAATGCAAATTTACACTAAATAAAATGCGATTTTTTTTCACAGAATTATGAAATTGGATTATGCTAATAGGCTTAAATTTATATTTTCATTTTCCTATGCAAATACAGGAATTTTAATATGTAATGTTAATTTTGAATACTGAATAAAAAAAAGACATCTGATGTCAGTCATCAAAAGTAATTTGAGTGATACTTCTAACCATTAGGGTTTTTTAAAATATGTATTTAAAGACTTCCAAGTTTTCTTTCACTGTTTAAGACCACTTAAAAATCATTTATTTGTTTACTAATTGGATGCTTTTATGCTGGTCTTTATAGCAGCCTAAAACAAAATTCTTTAATATTTTAAGAAACTATTGCCTGGCTAAAAGAAAACAAAAATTGACATAAAATGTTTGTCCATGATCTATGATAGCTTTTTAAGAAAATTATTTGTTTTACAGTTTTTGTTTATCAAAATTCAAATACTTGGATAAATAGATAACTATGCCTTAAAATTTGCATTATCCTCATCAGACTTCCTTCTTTCTTTTGGAGAAAAATAAATTATAACATTGCAACACTCTGAACATAATGATAGGAAGTCAGTATCTAACCCACTATATACTAGCATGTGGTTTTTGGCAGAGTACTTACTTATCTAAGAGGCCTAACATTTCTTCACTTATAAAATAGTAAGAGTAATAAATATTTTGTAAGTTACTGTATTACATAAGTGATGCATGGGAAGTGATTTGCACAGTGTCTATCACATAGTAATAACTACCTTATAAATATCACCTTTTTAATTTATCGTTATCACTATTTTTTATTGGTGTCTCTATTATGAACACTTTGTTGGTAGTTTAGAGTAAAACATGTCATGGCATATTCAAATACCTATGGCTTAAAATAAAACAAAAAGAATAAGTGATTTATAAAGTATAGTAATGCAGATTTTGCATGAACATGGAATTACACATCCCAATGCTTTTGTTTCTGCTAGATAAGTAGTAATCATGTGCCCTCTCCTAGGGTAGAATTACTGCCAACTAAATTATAGTTGGCAGGGAGCTGCAGCTGTATTCATCAGCACGAGAGGGAAGATGCCAAATGTCAATGAAACAAATCGACCTACTGTGGCCAACAATCCCAATACTTTCTACTTTCCTTTAAATCTTAATCCTGTCTACTTCTCTCTTCTCTTATTAATAATTCTTTCTCTTATATGCATATACATTGCTTATGTATAAAAAATTTCTTTATTGATATCAGTCTTCTAGATTAAAACTTTGTTCTGTAAAACGGTGCCATTGTGAGGAGGTAAAAGTACGTTTTAACTATTATTTAAATAAAGTAGTATCTGGTTACAGGAGCCTATTCTAGGTCATTTTAATTTCAAAATTACTACAACAAGCATTCATTTTATAAATTGAATTTAAGGGAGACATCACTAACAGAAATAGAAAAAAATATATAATTACATCATATAGACAATGCACAATCAAAGAACTTTGAACAATTTTGAACGATTTTTTATTGTACAAAAATTTATTTTCCTCTTAAATATGCCTTCTCAGACTGCCTTGCAAATGTCTGGCACATAAAAGAGTTCCAATAAAAATGTGTTAATTAGGTGACTTCACTGATGATAGGAGCTTTTTTTAATTTCCATATGTTTGTGGAATTACTTTCAGATAAATATTCCATCATTATAGACATTAGACTCATCACTGTAGGAAAAAATCTATGTCCTTAATAAAAGTCTAATCCAGAATATCTAAATTAGAAACAGAGGTGAGTTGAACAAATTGTTCCAACTTTTCCCTTTGCATCTCCAACCCGCGTTCAGGTTTTCTTCACTTTGGAATCATCACCACAGGCCTCAAGGCATTGATGTTCCCCAACCCCCTTTATGCTCTGAACCTAGAATGTGAAAAAGCACAACTTTACCACAATTGAAACTGGCTGTGATTTCTTTTTTAACTCAGCAAAACACTAAGAAATAGCAAAGAATAAACCCAAAACATGTTAGTGGTAGAACTGTGCTAGTAGACTGAATGTATTTAAAATTTAAAGTTACTATTTATCTTGAATTTGAAAGACCATGCCAAGTCTAAGTATGTCCTTTCATAGGCAAGAACATCTTATAACTCAGTTTCTAAAACACCCACCTAGAAATCACATCTTCTTATGACACAGATCAGAAATTCTGATGCTCTTCTCTAAAAATCCACCCTACCAGTTCCAGAATCCAGTCCTAGCTGCACTCCTTTCCTCATGTGATTCCTTCAAGGAAGATACTTGCTCTAGGTATTTCCTTGTGCACTTACAGAAAAATTATGGTGGCACCTTTGAGAACAATCCAGTAGTAACGGAATAACTATAGAATTCATTCAAAGAAACATACATACATTAGTAGAATGGCCTTTTTTTCCTCCACTAATCTAATAAAATACCATTTTTAAAGCAATCTCAGCGTCACACCATAGATCTCTGGTTTTCAAACTGCATGTTTTGGCTTTTAATGAGTCATGAAATGAAATAAGCACATAAAAATCAGCATTTTAAAAAACACAATAGAAAGCATTTAATATTTTCTAATATAATATGCTTTAATATTATTTTGTGAAAATTTTTTGTTCCTATATACTATATATGTTTATGTAGTGTAATCTCAGTGTAAAATATTGAGAGTTCTGAAAGCCCTTGTGCAATTTTAAGGTAATACTTTGGGAACCCTCTTTTTCTTATCTTGGATCATAATCATAAATACTTGGTTACTACTGTCATGGAATATTGTTACCAATAAATGTAGACTGCAAATATACATCACCCATTACAATTAACACATTACAATCTTAATATAAGGATTCCTACTTTCTGAATGTAAATTCCTATTTCTCCAAATGACTCAATTTTTATCCAGTGGATTCTTAAGCCCTACTCATGCTAACTACCCATTATTCATTCTTACTTAATTTAAATTATCTGTTACTATAATCATATTCCTGCAAGAATTTTCACTAAATTGGCATATTTACTTGCTGCTGTATGTCACACAAAACTCCAATTTTACATAATCTCAACAATTCTCGTAGTCTTTACCAGTTCTCAAATAGCTTAGAGTGTCTAAATTAAATGTGTAACCAAATAGGACTGTCTGTGCCACGGCTGCATGGGGGACTGGGCATTTCCAACCCATCTGGAAGGAGGAGGATGCTGTCATGTACCACCTGCAATGTGACCCCTGGAGGGTCCAAGACATTGCCACCACAGCCAATGTCTGTGCAGAAAGACAAGCTGAGGTGAGAAGTGAGAAAAAGTTGTGAGTTTTGGTTTCAAGATGGCAGAATAGAGAAGGTCGCTTCCCTGGCTGCTCCATGGTGTGGCAGATAGGCAGATTCTCAGGAAGGTAGATGAACCAAAAAAAGAGGTGGGGGGGGGGTACTTTACTGGAATTTAAAACTGGATATTCAAAGCATATCAAAGACTCAGGAGGTTGGATAAAATAAAATAAGGAAGAAATCCCCAGCACCACAGCTAGTGCCACAGCTAGAGCCACCAGCCAGAGTACTCCCTCTGTGAAAAAAGAGGAATAATAAGGAAATTAAATGAACCTGCATTTTTAGGAGACTGAGGCATGTTTGGGTATGGAGAGTTCAGAGGTCAAAGTCACTACTGGACTAAACTGAAAATGGTGCTGCAAAACATCCTGATACAGGAAAGAAGTACCATCTCTCTCAGTAGTGTGTGGAGGACATAGGAAGGAACCATTTTGCAGCCTCCAGGCTAGGACTGGCAGCTGAGAGAGCCAATTCCTGGAAAATCTGAGTTTGGCCTGAAATACAGGCCCGGCAAACTCACACAGCATGACAGAGTGTGCCTAGGTGACCAGAAGAAAATCAAATACATAGAGATTTACACAAGGGACAACTTGTCATGGAAACTCACATAGGTCTTTTTATGCCCCTTGAATCCTGCTGCTTTTAGGACCAGCTAGGAGAGATGCACTTCAATGGGAATTTGAAAGGGTGAGGGTGGGAGAGATTGAATTTGGAGACTGAACCCAAGACCAGGAAACATGGGGTCCATAAATAAAAAAGTAGACTAAGAATTGGCTTCTCCACCACAAGTGAAAACCAGGGGAAATTCCTGGGGTACAGTCTTCCAAAATGGACCAATAATTTCTGAGCCTTGGGAGTGCATTGATTTAAAAAAATCCAGACCAATTGGCATTCAGCAAAGACTCTGCAGCCCATCTAAGCCTGGACCCCCACTCCAGGAATTATGCCTATGGGATTATCTCTTTCACTGCAGCAATCAGGAGGGTGGAGCATCATGCTCTAGATGACACCACCTAACACTACTGAGACGAGAAACTGAGAATCTTTTGAACTCCAATGGGAACAATTCCTTAACTTTTCACTGAGTTTTTTTTTCTCTCTCTCTCTTTCTTTCTTCCTTTCTTTCCTCTGTTTAATGGTGACCTTAATTTATTTATACTCATATTTGCTTTTTTTCTCATTTCTAACACTTTGAAGCCAGTTATTTTTCATGGTTCAGTGTTTTGAGGACTAGGATGTTGGATTAGTATAATTCAGTTTTGTTTTGAATTCTTTTATTTTTTAAAAATTGTTTCTTTACATATATATTTTTCTCTAACTTGTTTCCTTGATTCTCTTTCTCTCTTTTCTTCTACTAACAGCCAATCTCTATTGTTTTTTCTTTCACTCTTCCTTTTTTATTTCATTTTTTCTTTTCCTTCCTCATCATCATCACATCCTATATCACTTCTGTTCTCCCCTGTTCATCATTGTAAACCCTTTTGTAAACTTACTCTTTTTACTGTAGGCAAGAACTGGTCATATCATTTATGTTTATTGTGATGATTAACACTGTAGACATCATTTTAGGAACTATTTGGTTTAATGTAATTGTTTGCATTAGTTTTTATTATTTTTCTCCCCCTAAACAGTGAGGTACTAGAAACATTCAGGGACACTATAAGTCTACTGCCTCAAATCCATACCTTTAGATGGGTAGACACATAAACAACATGAAAAAGCAAGGGAACAAATTGCCCCAAACAAACAAACCAAGATGCTCCAGTAACAGAATCCATCAACACAACAGTGAGAGAAATGTCAAAGAAGGACTTTAGAATGTACTTAGCTAAACTGATCTGAAAAATAAAGGATGGTATAATAAATGAAATCAGAGAAAAAATACAGGAAATAAAAGATCACTTCAATAAACAGGCAGAGATTCTTAAAAAAAAAAAAAAAAAGCCAAAATCCTATAAATGAAGAAAACAATAAAAATTAAAAATTCAATATAAAGCATCACTCATTGCATCCAATCTTCACTTCTCCCCAAGAAGTGCAAACCAGACAACTCTGCAGAAGCAGCAAAGTTTATTGAGGAAATAGGCACACAGGCCAATCAATTGGGGTCAGCTTTCCTTTCCTTCAGAGATTGACCCCAAAATGAGGGTTTCAGAGGTTATTATAGGGTGAGCTAGCTACATGACTCAGGAAAACAGGATTTGGCAAATATCCAGTCTATAGTTATTTACAGTTCAACCATGACAGTGCCTCTTATGTCCCCTTTCAGTTCCTGGAATTTTAGGTAACTGGCCAGGGCATCTGGCAGCCTATGATTTGGCCCATCCATGAGAAGCAAGCATAGCAAAGCATTAATCATAGAAACACAAAAAAACAAGTTAGCAGATACATGCAAGCCTGAGCCAGAGTGACTCCATTTTGAGTTTGGATTTTACACACCAACAGACTAGACCACTTGGAAGACAGAAACTTAGGCAATGAAGACAAAATATATAATCCTTAAAATAGAGTTGACCATGGAGAAAAGATGTTAAAAAACCATGGACAGAACTTCCAAGAAATATGGGATAACATAAAAAGACCAAATTTAACATTAATTGGGGGGCTGGGATTGTAGCTCAGTGATAGAGCGCTTGCCTCGCATGCGTGAGGCCCTGGGTTCCATCCTCAGCACCACATATAAAGCAATAAAAGAAAGACATTGTGTCCATCTACAACTAAAAAAAGTTAAAAAAAAAAAAAAGCAAGATTAATTGGAACAGATGAAGATGTGGAGATTCAAACCAAAGGAATGCACAATCTTTTCAATAAAATAATATCAGAAAATTTCCCAAACCTAAAGAATAAAATGGAAAATCAAATACAAGAGGCTTACAGGACCCCAAATGTACAAAATTACAACAGATCCACACCAAAGCACATTATAACAAAAATGTTTAACATACAGAACAAGAATAGAATTTTAAAGGCTATGAGAGAAAATATCAAATTATGTATAGGAGAAAACCAATTCAGAGTTCAGATGATTATTCAATCTAGACCCTCAAAGTTAGGTGGTCCTGGAATAATACATATCAATCTCTAAAAGAAAATGGATGCCAACCAAGAACCTACATCCAGCAAAATTAAGCTTCAGATTTGAAGATGAAATAAAAACTTTCCACAATAAAAGTTAAAAGAATTTACAACTAGAAAGCCTGCACTACAGAACATTCTAAACAAAGTATTTCATGAAGATGAAATGAAGAAAAAAATGTAAAAACCAGCAAAGGGAGCAACTACACTAAAGGAATAGTCAATCAAAGGAGAAACTAAATCAAATCAAAAACTAGAAATAAATCCAAATGACCTGGAATACAAATCATATCTCAATAATAACCTTGAGTATTAATGGTCTAAAATCATCAATCAAAAAACACAGAATGGCAGATTGGATAAAAAAACAAGACCTAACAATATATATGCTTTCTCCATATTGTTGATACAAAAATGAAAGACTCACCTCATAGGCAAAGACATCCACAGACTGAAGGTGAAAGGATGAGAAAAACATATCACTCACGTGGATAGCATAAACAAGCAGGGGTTTCTATCCTCATATCAGATAAATTGGACTTTAAGCCAAAGTTAATCAGAGGAGACAAAGAAGGACATTTCATACTTCTTAAGGAAATTATACATCAACAAGAAATAACAAGCAAAAATATTTATGCCCTCAAACAATAGAACATTTACATACATAAAACAAACCTTCTAAACTTCAAGAATCAAATAAACCACAACACAATAATACTGGGTGACTTTAACACACCCCAGTCACCACTAGATACATCCTCCAAACAAAACGAAGAAGCGATAGAACTAACAAAATGCAATTAATAAATTAGACTTACCAGACATATATAGAATATTTTATCCCTCAATGACTGAATATACTTTTTTTCTCAGCAGCACATGAATCCTTCTCTAAAATAGACCATATCTTAGGCTACAAAGCAACTCTTAGCAAATATAAAAAATAGAGAAACTACCCTGCATTTTGTCAGATCATAATAGAATAAAATTAGAAATCAATAATAAAATAAAAAATAGAAGCTATTCTACACCTGGACAGTAAATAATATGCTACTGAATGACAAAGGAGATCAGGGATAAAATTTAAAAAAATACTTAAAGGTAAATGAGAATAGCAATACAATATATCAAAATCAAAATCTCTGGGAAACTATGAAGACACTTCTAAAAGGAAAGTTCATTGCATTGAGCTTATTCACTAAAAGAATAGAAAGTCAATGAACAAATAGCCTAACATTACCTCACAAAGCCCTAGAAAAAGAACACATCAATACCAAAAGGAGAAGACAGAAAATAATTAAAATCACAGCTGAAATCAATGAAATTGAAACAAAGGAAACAAAACAATCCAAAAAATCAACAAAGCAAAAAGTTGGCTGTTTGAAAAAATAAAGAAAATTGATAAACCCTTAATCAACCTAATAAAGGGAGAGAGAAAACTAAAATTATTAAAATTTATGATTTAAAAGTAAATAACACAATTAACACTAATGAAATATAGATGATAATCAGAAACTATTTTGAAAATTTATACATTAATAAAATAGAAAATCTTGAAGATGACAACAAATTTCTAGAGACATATGACCTACTCAAATTGAATCAGGAAGACAGAAAATATAAACATATTGATTTCAAGCAATGAAATTAAAGATGCCATCAGAAGCCTACCAAGAAAGAAAAGCCCAGGATCAGACAGAAGAAGACAAGTTCTACCAGACTTTCAAAGAAGAACTAAAGCCAATCTTCTTCAAATTATTTTATGCAATAAAAAAGGAGGGAATCCTTCCAAACTCATTCTATGAGACTATTATCACCCTGATACCAAAACCAGAAAAGGACACACAAAGAAAAAAAATTTTAGAACAATGTCTCTAATGAACACAGGTGCTAAAAATTCTTAATAAAGTGCAGGCAAACTGCACACAAAAGCATATTAAAAAGATAGAACACCAAGATCAAGTGGGGTTAAACCCAGGTATGCAAGGTTGGTTCAACATTCAGAAATCAGTAAACATAATTCATCACATCAGTAGATTTAAAGAAAAGGATCACATGATTATTTCAGTCGATACAGAAAAACTTTGGACAAAATACAGCATCTATACATGTTCAAAACACAAGAAAAGCTGGGCATAGTAGGAACATACCTCAACACTGTAAAAGTTATATATGCTAAACCCAAAGCCAACATCATTCTAAATGGAAAAAAAATTGAATATATTCCCTCTAAAAACTGGAACAAGATAGAGATGCCCTCTTTCTCCGCTTTTATTCAATACACTCCTTGAAACTCTAGCCAGAGCAGATGAAAAAAATCAAAGGAATACAAATAAGAAATAAATAACTCAGAGTATCCCTATTTACTGAGGACATGATTCTATATTTAGAAGAACCACACAATTCCACTAGAAAATTTCAAGTCATAAATGAATTCCTCAAAGTAGCAGGATATAAAATTAAGACTCCTATATCATTTGCATTTCTATATATCAGTGATGAATCAACTGAAAGAGAAATTAGGAAAAATATCTCATTCATAATACCCTCAAAGAAAATAAAATACTTGGAAATTAATCTAACAAAAGAAGTGTGAGACTGCTACAATGAAAACTACAGAACTTTAAAGAAAGAAATCGAAGATCTTCAATAATGGAAAGATCTCCTACGTTCTTGGATAGGCAGAACTCATACTGTCAAAACGGCCATGCTACCAAAAGTGCTATAGAGGTTTAATGCAATTACTATTAAGGTTCCAATGAAGTTCTTCATAGAAATAGAAAAAGCAGTCATGAAATTATTTGTAAAAATAAGAGGCTCAGAATAGCCAAAACAGTCATCAGGGGAAAAAAGTAAAGCAGGAGGAATCAGAATATCAGATCCTTAAATTATACTATAGAGTTCTAATAATAAAAACAGCATGATATTGGCACCAAAACAGATACGAAGACCAATGGTACAGAATAGAAGACACAGTGACAAACTCACATAAAAACAGTTATCTCATACTAGACAAAGGTGCAATAAACACACACTGGAGAAAAGAGAGCCTCTTCAACAAATGGTGCTGGGAAAACTGGAAATCCATATGTAACAAAATGAAATTAGAACTCCATCTTTCACCATGCAAAAAATTCCACTCAAAGTAGATCTTAAAGACACAGGCACTAGATTAAAAACCCTGTGCCTACTAGAAGAAAAAGTAGGCCCAGATTTCCATCATGTTGACAGGAACTGAATTCTTCAAGAAGACTACCAAATTGCAAGAAGTAAAATCAAGAATTAATAAATGAGGTGGTATCAAAGCAAAAACACTTTTTCATAGCAAAGGAAACAATCAAGAACATGAAAAGAGAGCCTACAGAATGGGAGAAAATCTGCCACCTGCACCTCAGATAGAACATTAATCTCCAGGACATATAAAGAGGCCAAAAAATTGAACATCAACAAAACAAGTAACCCAACCAATAAATGGACAAAGGAATTGAATAGATACTTCATGAAATAATAAATATGATTGGTCAACAAACATGAAAAAACATTCAACCTCACCAGCAATTAGAGAAATGCAAATTGAAACTACACTTAGATTCCATCTCACTCTAGTGAGAATGGCAATTATCAAGAATGCAAGTAACTATAAAAGTTGGTGAGGATATGAGGGAATTGTACATTCATACCTTGTTGGTGGGACTGCAAATTGGTGCAACCACTCTGGAAAGCAGTATGGATATTCCTCAGAAAATTCAGAATGGAATCACCATTTGACCCAGTTATCCCACTCCTTGGCCTCTATTCACAGTAGCTGTGGAACCAACCTAGATGTCCTTCAACAGAAGAATGGATAAAGAAAATGTGGTACATTTACATAATGGAATATTACTCAGCCATAAAGAAGAATGAAATTATGTCATTTGCATGTAATTGGAGACTATTATGCTAAGTGAAATAAGCCAATCCCAAAAAACCAAAGGCTGAATATTTTTTCTAATATGTAGATGCTGGCTCACAATAGGCAGTGGAGGGGGGAGGGGATATTCATTTGATTGGAGAGGAAGTAGTGGGGGAAAAAGAAGAGGGATAGGAATGGGAAAGACAGTACAATCAATTGGCCTAATTTTTCTATGTTCATATATGAATACATGACCAGTCTAACTCCACATCATGGGAAGTTATACTCCATGTATGTATGATATGTCAAAATACATTCTACTATCATGTATAACTAAAAAGAACAAATAAAAAATTAAATTAAATCTGTAACCATAATGAATGACTAGCTTCACTTGAAATGTATGGTTCCAAACACCTAGCATATATTCCTCTGTAAATCACTGTTCAATACACTCTTTACACTTGGATGTGAATTTCACTCTCTTCTCTAGCCTCTCACAATGCTTCCTTACACCACGCTTTGTATTTCCTTGAGAAAATAAAATCTTCATATTTATAAAGTAAATGCAACAGAAATATAGTTTCAAAGTGCTCTAACCATATGTGTAAGTGTATGTGCTTTTGTGCCCATGTAAACCTTTCATCCTCCATGGGTTGATTTGTCCTCTTTCCTGAGGTCAACCCTCTACTGAAGAACTGTATCTCAGCACCTCCAGGCTGCACAAAGATTTTTGTGATTTATCCTCCCTCCTACCAAATACATTTATTTAATCAATGCAGGGTAATTTCTTCCAGTTTATAAATATGATTCAATTTATTAAAATTATTCTTATGATTTCATGCTATGGTTTTTTTCTTTCTTTTCAAATATTAGGTCATCAATAATCTCTATGATATTCATCAACAATCCTATCCTAATTCAAATTTTCTGCAATGGTCGACACAATTTATTGTTTGAAATTTCTTCTTTGGTATTTGAAATATCACATTCTTGATTTTCCTTTTACTTAATTCCTCCTTTTCCAAAATCACTGCCCAAAATCTCCTCTTATCAGCCCCTAAAAGTTTAAGTATTCCAGAAATCAATCCTTAAACCTTGTCTCAATCACTCTGGTGATTTAATCCATTTTATGACTTTAAATAACATCATTTATCTAATGATAACTAGAAATTTACTTGCAAAACTAACTTCACAGAGTGTGGTGGTACTCACATATTATCCCAGCTACACAGGTGACTAAGGCAGGAGGAACATAAATTTTAGGTTAGCCTCATCAACTTAACAAAACTCTGTCTCAGAATGAAAAAGAACTGGGAATACTGTTTATGGGTAAAGCGTCCCTGTTTTCAATCCCCTATACTACAAAATATGTACTTTTCCATTGCCTGAAGACTCCACCAAACAATTCCACTTGAAATTCCATTAAGCATTGAAGCTTAAAATGTATAAAACTGAAGTTTATATGCCTTATTCAAAAACTGTCTCATCCCTGATGTTTCTTATTTCAGTAAAAGTAACTATTACCAACATGCCCAGGATATGTTCTACATGTTCACATATGTGGATGACATATATGACCATGCAAAGTGTATGAGTTCCCCAGTGCAGATAGTCCAAGCTATGGTGGAAGAAGGCATCATTACCTTCTTGTTTTGGTTCTCATGATGATAAAAGTATTCTAAGCAACACAATGTATGTGTGTGTGTATGTGTGTGTTTGTGTATGTGGTGTTGCTTTTGCTGTTTAATGGCCCAGAAACATAATGCTGAAGTGATGTCTAGTGTTCCTAAGTGCAAGAAAACTGTGATGTGCCTTATGGAAAAAACGCATGTGTTAGAGAAGCATCATTCAGGCATGAGTTTTGGTGCTGTTGGCTATTAGTTCAATGTTAATATATGTTAAAGAAGGGATTTTAAATATAAACATACATAAAACAAGGTTGTGTATCAGTTAGTGAAAATGTTATGGCCAGAGGGTTGCAGGGCCTAACCAGTTATTTTTATTATTATTTACATTTTTGTTTTATAAGGCTTCATATTGCTCCTTACTCTAGTAATCCTCTCACCATTTGCATGACTTGGCCTCTTGTGTCCTTCAGTTCTCAGATCAAATGTTACATCCTCAGAGATGTCTGCCTGACTATTCTACCTAAAATAATACTACCTTGCAATCTCTAGTCATTTAATCTAGTTTTTTGTATCAGATACTATTGCCATCTCTTTGTTTGAGAGCAAGATCTTTACTTTTTCTTTTTTTGCCACTGTACTCTTGGCATTCAGATTATCATTTGATCTATATGGAGTGATTAAAAATATTTAATCAGTAAATGAACAAGTCAATATTTTCCAATTGAATAACAATCCATTAGTAAGAAATCCTTGGGTCTTTGTATATATCTGGCAAAGAATTTGAAATTTTATATATTTCATTGCATTTAATTTACCTATCAATTCTATGAAATAAGCACTGCTATCATTTCTATAAGTAAAGAAAAACAGTTATGACATTTAAAAACATAGTTTTAATAAAAAGGTATAGCAAGCATTCAAACCAAAGTCTGTATAATTTCAAAGCATATTTTTGCTATATCATTCCAATAAATAAATTAACATTAGCCAGGTGCAGCCTCTCAGAAATAAATACATCAAGTTATGTTATTACAAATACTAACACCAAGCTTTCTGAAAAAGTGGAATAAGTGGGTCCAACGTTACCCCTTAGATTTTTGTCTGTTTATTTACCACCATTGAAGTATTCTCTTCAAAGCAGGTCTCTTTGGGAGCTGTAAATCTCTGTTTGTTATGTCCTTTATGTAAGCTCACAAAAGAAACCAGCATTTACCTGATCCAAAATAATGAAAGTGCAGAAAAATCAATAATGGGAAAAAGAACAGCTACCTTCCGATTATGTTTTCCATGAACAACAGCAACGAAAAGGAAAAAGACCTAGCTCACTAAGATGCCACTATTTTGTACAAGCCTGATATGATTAGCATTTGCTTCCTGTGGAGTATTGGTCTATTTCAGCACTGGCTTGCAGTAGAATGGAGTCAAGGTTAACATCTGCCTGTCTTAGCTCTTCTAAGATCTATGGGAGAAAGACACAAAAATATGGAGCCCTGGGTTCCAGTCCTAGCTCTACCTCTCTGAACTTTTAAAGGAATGACATACAAAATCTACTTAGCTATGGTGTATTGTGATGATCGAATTAAATAAAGGGGCTGAAGTTGTAATTCAGTGGTAGAGAGCTTGCTTAGCATGTACAGGGTCTTAGGTTTAATAGCTAGCACCACCCACACATAAAAGTTTAATTGCTTGTGTAAAGTCTTAAGAACTAAAACCTAATATTTAATTAGTAACTATTATGTGCTTTGACATGTATTATATCCTTTAACTTTACAGAAACCCTTCCACTCCCCAAATCATGTGTAACCTCATTCTATTTGCAAGAAACAATAAAATGTTGAAAATCTTATCACACACCTTGAATTCTCATCCAGACTCTGAAACTTCTAATATCTTTTGTTTATTATAGATAATCTGTCTGATTATGGATAAGTCTTTATGATACACAATTGTGAAAATTTTACAGATATTGTTGGTTTTGTTTTAATTCTAAAGACTATGTTTTGGTTTTCTTCATTGATTTTTTCCTCTGTATAGAGCTAAGACAGAATTAGTTGAGTAATTTATCGAAATAATTTATCAAAGAAAATGCCTCTGAAGAATAAGCAAAAGTAGAGAAGAATTAGGCAGGAGTAACTCTTCAGAAAGCAAGCCAAAATTGATGCCTGTGAAAGGAGAGAAAGAGAAAAAGGGAGAATTGGGTAAGAGCCTCAAGATTATGTATACTGGAGAAAGTCTCAGCCAGGCCAGTGGGAACTGTCAGAGTCAAGAGTACTTTTTCAAGGCTCCTGTTTCAGGCAGGTAAAATAAACCGGCACTAATCCCCTGACCAATTTCAGTTGTTGAATAAGAGCACTATGGGTAGAGGGATGTGGTGGGAAGAACTTTGGTGTGAATATTGTAGCAGGCCAAGGGTGCAGAGGCTGCAAGTTGCCAGGTAACTAAGCTCCTTGAAGCAAACTTTCCTAAAGAAAATATAAATAGCACACCTCCAAGACCATCACAGATCTCAATGAACACACTATAAAAATAATAGTGTCACCCAATATAGAATATTTTTTTCTGCGTATTATTTTTCACATTCCACAGGACTTTGTTCATAGGTATGATTTCAAATATCATGAAGTTTGGCAAAATACCCCAATCACTCAAAGTTTAAGCTTGTTCTTGATTCAGTTTTAGTATCTGACTAGCATACAAAAATACAAATAACATATAAAAGACCAAGGATACAAGAAAGCATAGCTTTATTTTCACTATTCCCTACTCCTAAACATGATAGATCAAGTTCAAAAGATTTAGCATTTGCTTGTTCATTTATTGGTTAAAGGAGGCAGAACTGTGAACCTGCTGCATCATCATTAAGTTTGAATCACATTGACACACATGTAAGGAAATTCTTATTCCTCTACATCCAAGTAGTCCTGTCTCCAATTACTTACTTCATGAGCAGGCTTAGAGAATGCTTGGGTGTATCCTAAGGAGATGACTCTCATGCTCTTTCCCCCTGGCCTCTCTTATGAGCATAGTTTGAAAAATATCTATTTGCATGATATATTTCCATTCTTATTTTTCACGTAAAACTGAACTCATAATCTTCCACAGGTTTTTTTTTTCTTCCTGTATAACCAGTCTCAGTGGCATCATTATCCATGCAGTCGAGATAAGAGATATACATTGTTTTCAGGTTTTCTAAAATAGATTAACTCTAGCAGCATATCGGAAGAACACTAAGAATACAGTACATCAGGAGGCATTTGATTCATTTTTGCTTATATTCTTGTGATCTGTATATAGAACTACATTTCACATGAAAATAGTAAATATCCAATATTACTTTGTTATTTTCTTTGGTACTGAGTACTGAACCCAGGGCTGCTTTATCACTGAGCCACATCCCCAGTCCTTTCTAGTTTTTACTTTGAGTGGGGTCTCCTTAAGTTCCTACATGTCTTCCTAAGTTGCTTAGGCTAGCCTTGAACTTTAAATTCTCCTGTCTCAATCTCCTGAGTCACTGAGATTACAGACATTTGCCACTGTGCTTGGATTTCAATAAATTAAACAACACTTTTTAGGATAGTAAATTTTCCTTCTTTGCCCCTAGAGTTCAGCACAACATGCAACATGTCTTGTTGCATACTGTCACTTTTAAATGGAGGCACCACCTAGCACATGTATAGGTAAGATGACAGAATCTAGACCTATAAAATACCCCAACAACCCTCCCTCAAAAAATGATATTCATATGGGTAACTATAATTTTTTTTATGGATCAATGTTATTATCAACATTTTGTCACCATCCTACCTGAATACTTTCTGTGTCTGGTGCTGAGTTATGTGATTGACACCAGTTATCTTACTTATCCTATGTGATGGAACTATAAGCATACCTATTTTACAAATTTGAAAATAAAAAGTGTATTGATTGGAAAACTCAGATTCAGAGAGGTTAGGTAACTTGTACACATGTCAATTTAAGTAATAAGCCACAGAGCCAGATTTGAAATAGGATCTGCTATTGTCCTAAGGCTATACTCTTAGTCTATTACTATACCTTAAATGAAATGCAAAGACTTGTATAAGATGATTTATTGTCTTTTTCATACTGTAGGAGTTCCATATTAATAAAGATTCTAGAAAAATAAGTTTACATAATTCATTTGAAACTAATATTTTGGCCCAAGTAAACTTAATCTCTATTATAATATGTACTTTCTAAAATATACTTTTAGCTCATTGGAAAGCTTCCCTACACAGAGTTAGATGGAAGTTTGAATATTATCCCATCAAAGTCTCTGCTCAGTGAAGTAAATATCTATAGGAAACTGTTCATTATCAGAGTATTTATTCTTATGAGCATGGCTCAGTACTGCTAGGTCAAAAATACATAATTCAAAACACCTGAGTAAATTGTACCTTTTAAATTTGGGTTGGAAATAATGATAAATATGGATATTAGTAATACCAAAGAGAGCCTGACAGCTCTATTTGTAATAAAAATCTACCTTCAATTAAAAAATACATATACACATTATTCAATGTATTTGTTGGCATTTTCTCAACAATAAGATCTAATTTTAAAATGCAACATTATTCATTCTGAAGTATTCTTTCATTCTGCCTAATTACATCTGAATATTTAAGACATAGTATATAATAGAATTAAATGTCTAATGGTTTCAGAGGGAGGGCTTTGAAAATGGTCAGAGCATCATCCTATGCAGAGCAGCACCATACCTGCATCTACTGAGGTAGATGCTGAGAGGAGCTACAGTCACAGACTGATCCTTATAATGCTATGGACAGGACATTTTCTCCTTCTAAGTCTGCCTGTCATTGTTAAGAAATACAATGAAAGATGTCATTGTCAATAATAAACAAGAGATATAAGTAAAATACCACATAATAGGGCTAATAAAGGTAAGCAAGAACATTTGCATGGTAAGAAATTGTTCAAGGCAAAACACTTCGGGAGAAATTTTTATAGTATATGAAGAGAAAAATTTCACAATGTAAGAGAAGAAAGTATTATAGAGAATAAGAAGTCAGAAGAACAATTGAAGAAAATGCAAACACTATGTACACCTTTATTCTCTTTTTCCATGCTTTTTGTAAAGAGAAAAATGATAGATTACCTTTGAGAAAAGAAGCTAAGTGTACTTGTCATCCTCCTGAGTCAGTGGGATTATAGATTATAGCTCCGACAGATAGCTCATTTTAAATTCCTGAACCCCCTGTTAGTAGTGTTCAAATACTATATGTTCATTTGTAAAACTGGAATAATATATTCTGTTTTAATTGGGATATGAAAGACTTAGAAGAAGAAAAGTTAAGTTTAGCTCTTGGTTTCAAAGGTCCAGTTCATGGTCAACTGACTCCATAGCTCTCAGCCTGAGATGAGGCCGAAACATCATGGCAGAAGGTAGTGGTAGAGGATAGCTGCTCAGTTAATGACAGCGAGGACGTAAGAGAGCTTGAGTACAAGAATTCAGGGATAATATAATCCCCAAGAACATGCTCCCAGTGACCCATGACCTCCAGCCATGCCTTACCTGACTAGAGTTACCACCCATTAATTAATTCAGATTATTAATCCATTGACTGGATTAATCTACCAATTAGGTTACAGTTCTTAAATCTAATCATTTAACCTCTGAACATTCTTTCATTGTTTCATTTCAAGTTCATACATGAACTTTCATGGGACATCTCACATCCAAACCATAATATTCTGCTCCTAGATCCCCAAAGCACATGCCTATCTCATAATAAAAAAATGCATTTAATCAATTTCCATCAGTTTTTAAAGTTCCCAAAATCCAAATCCAAAGTCTCTAAGACTCAAGACAAACTGTTAGCTATGACCACCTTGTAAAAATCAAAAGGAAATTACTCATATCCAACATAAAATGACACGAGTAAGCATTTCCATTTCAAAAGAAAATAATGGGGCATAGGAAGAAGGGTTGGGACCAAAAGAAGAGCAAAATCTTCTGGGAAAGCAAGTCTTATGCCTATAAACCCAGCATTTGGGGCATAAGGCATAGTGATGTTCTTTACAAATAATTTACGTAGCCCTGCCCCATGGTCTTCCAGGTTGTGACCAACATGGCCTCTCTTTTGTGATTTCTGTTAGATTTCTGCACATCCTAAGCATACTTTTCACATTATTACCATCTCTTTGTCTCAGGAGTTTCCACTTCAGTGTAAGTTTCCTTCTTATATCTTCATGCAAAACTTTCTCAGGGACTTCCTGCAGGGATTTTACCCTTGATATATTTTATCTGGTTTCCCAGATATTCTTCTGAAATCTTAGTGGAAGCCTCCAGAACTGCTAACTCCAGCATTGTGCATTTCTGCAGAATCAATGTCATGTGTATTATGTCAAGGTCTATCTGGGACCATGATTGCAGTGGCCTCTGAATGCTTAGTTTTCTGAGCATAGTGAAGCAAATTTCTAGCAGTCCTGCACAAGCAAGATATTCTCATGATTCCTTCTTAAGGGAAATTTTACTTTTATACCCTTGCACCTGTGATGGATGTGGTCTTGTCAATTCTGGAGATTCGTTCAAGCCCTCTTTCCTATTGTCTATGTGTAAAATATTTAGCATATCTTTTGTGGCTATAATCTCTTCAACAACCACTTATTGTCCTCCTCCTCTTTATCTTTCTCTTGCTTCTCCTCCTCCTCATCCTTTTCCTTCTTTTTAATTCAACCTTCACATAAAATCTCAATACATGGACAAAATGTGGACAATTTCTTTGTCAGAATGCAGCAGGAATGGCCTCTAGTCCAATTTCCAATAGAGTCATACTCTGAAATTTCATGAGTCCAGTATCTCACTGTCTGCAGTCATCAGCATTCTGGTTTTCTAAGCTCCCACCAGAATCACACACTAAGCCCTGAACATCACATTCTGAGGCTTCTCCTTCCTGCATCTCCAAACTTTTCCAAACTCCTCTCACAAACCAGTACCAAATTATTCCAAACCACATGTTCAGGTTAGTCACAGTGAAGGCCCCATTCCCAGTACCAATTTCTATTCTAGTCACCATTTTCTAGCTGTGACAAAAAAAAATCTGCCAAGAACAATTAAACGCAAAGTCTATTGTGGTTCATGTTTTCTGAAGGAAAGAGAAGTGGAGTGCAAGAATACGGGGATAATATAATCCCCAACAACATGCTCCCAATGACCTACTTTCTCCAGTCATGCCCTACCTGGGTCCATTAGCACCCATTTACCCACTAAAATTATTAATCCATCTAATGAAATAATCCACTGCTTAGGTTACAATTTCAATAATCTAATAATTTTAACTCTGAACATTCCTGCATTGTTTTACACATGAGATTTCAGGAGATACCTTATTTCCAAAGCATAACAATTCCCTTTAGTGCTGTTGTATTAGATAACATGTATGAATACAGAATATAACTTCCATGTAACAATTAATGAAAATTAAATAAAAATAAATCTTTTGTAAAATTTAGGTATGCTTAATGAAAACACGTTAATATAATGACCATAATGATAAATAGGACTGAAGGATTTGTACTTATAACCTGATTTTTTGTTTTTATTATTTAAAAATTTGCTCTCAGTAAAGTTCTTTTCCATATAAAGTCCTGTGAGTTGAAACCTGTATATAGATTCATGTAACCATCACCATTAAAATGATAACAAACAATTCCAACATATCCAAGAATTTCTTCATGCTAGACTCCCCTCGAACCCTAACCCCTGGAAACCACTAAAAGTTTCGTTGTCATTAAAGTTTTGCTATTCTCAGTGTCATGTGAAGTGAATGACAGAGTATGGAACCTTTTTTTATCTGGTTTCTCTTACTTAGCATAAAGCCCTTGCTATTGATCCAAGTTCTTACACAATTACACACACACACACACACACACACACATTGTATATGTTACATATGTATGTGCATATGTAAATTGTTCTTTTTTATTTCAGAATAGTAATCCATTAAATGGATATACCCCATTTTATTCAGTCATTGAAGGACACTTAGGATGTTTCCACTTTGGGGAGGTTACAAATAATCTTTCTATAAGCCTTTGTTGTATGGAAGGTTTTCTCAATGTCAGCACTGTTGACAATTTAGACTGGATAATGTTTTGCTATAGGGAGCTGTCATTTGCATCCTAGATTATGTAGTACATCCTTGTCCTTTGACTACTATATACCAGTAGTATCTTCTTTCTAGCTGAGAAAACTAAGTGTACAGACATTGCCAAATTTACCTAAGAGTGGGATAAAAATTGCCCCTAGTTCATAAGTTCTTTGTGTGTGAATGTATCTTGTGAGTCTTCTAGGATAAATACTTAGATATAGAATTATTGAGATATGTGGTAATTTTATTTTTAACTTTGTAATTGACTTTCAAAATGCTTTTTATATTACAAAATTGTTATTCTCTCAGAAAACTGACATAGAAGATATTCTTTCTCATAGTCTTTGTTGTGCTTTTGTAGTAGCCATTTGAATATTTTAATGATATTTCAATACGATAGCAATTTCAAATGATGTAACAATTTGTAATGTTGAACATCTCATTTTCAAGAAAAAATATTTTAAGTGCTTCTTGAAAGAGTTGGATGTTTTACTGTTTTTTCTTCTTTTTTTCATACTGATTTTATCTTCATGTACTTACATATTGTGGGTTCAAGTCTTTTGTTGATTTTGTGAACTGTAAATATTTTCTACTTCCATTTTGCTTTTCTGTGTGATGTCCTTCAGAGAGCAAAAGTTTTTAGTTTTGAGGAAGTCTAATCCATTTTATTTTTCTTTTATAAATTATGTTCTTGATTTTGATTTATGAACTATGTGCTTTATCTATGGTCATAAAGGACTTCTCTAATATTTTCTTTATTTCATAGTTAATTCTATGGACCACTTTACGTTGGATATAAAGTGTTATTACAGATTAATTTTTTATGAATGTCCAATTGTTATAGCACTATTTGTTGAAAATGTTGCTCTCTACTGAATTTCTTTTGAATTAGATCAAAAATCAATTGATCATATCTGAAGGTGTATATCCTTTTCAATTGGTCTGTACATTTTTTTCCAATACCACACTGTTTTTATTACTGTAGCTTTATAATGGGTCTTCATGTCAGATAATGCAAATTCTCTCAATTCATTCTGCTCAAAATTGTTTTGACTGTTCAGGTTCTTAGAGTTTTCCAATATGCATTTTGGAATCAGCTTGTCTGTTTCCCAGCAATCCTACTGAGGTTTTGTTTGGGATTACATTAAATTTATAGATCAATTGAGGATAATCAATATCTCATTGTATCTTTCAATTTACTAATACAATATGGCTATTCTCCATCTGATTTATATCAGAGTTTGCTGCTTTCAGCATATACATCTTGCACATGTTTTGTCATATTAGTATCTAGTACCTAAATATTTTGGGGAATACACAAGTTATTGCAAAATTTACTTGTTTATTTTCTTTCTAAATTTTGGTTTTTAATCATTCATTGTCAGCATCAATTAATTGCTTTTTGGCCTTCTATTGTTCAACCTTAGTGAATTTGTTAATCCTAGAAGCTATTTATTATAAACATTGGAGGTTTCACAAGAAAATCATGGTATTTGCCAAGAAGGATAGTTTGCTTCTCTGTTAACAACTAAAATTATTTTTTACAAGGTTTTGTACTGCACTTTCTAGAACTTCTAGTACATTTGTTCTGCATAAGTTTTCAGTAGGCATGATTAAGAGTAGACATCCTTTCCCACAACCTGCATGGCAATTAATTCAGCTTTCCAAGCCAAGCAGTGAGGTGATGGAGAAAAGACAAACAGACACACAAATAGATAAAAAGCTGGGTCTCAGTGGTTGACTACAACCCTGTTAGGGAGGTAGTGACACACAACAAGCTCAGCATGTTTATTATATAGGTATAAACATCAAAAGGATTTTTTTGTGAGAAAGTTTCTTCAAAATAGAACCAAAATTGAGGGTGTAAACAGCCCAATTAGAGCTATCAACTTACATTGATAATTTTCTACCCCCAGGCAGCTGATATTTGAACCACAAGGCAAGAGCTGAATGGCTCTGTGGCTGGCACAGAAAATCCTATTGAACAGGGCATCACCATAGCATGGGTATTCTCAAATCAACGCTTTTGTGCCCAGAGTTCCCAAGAGAGGCATTGCCTCTTTCATAGGACAGTACAAGACTCATAATTCAGTTGCGGCTCTGACAATCCTTACCCAGACCATAGAAGGAAAAGTGCTCAGTTACTTACTGAATAACAGTATCTAAAACATTTTTGATATCCTTAACTGGATTGAGGAAATCCTAAAACAGAATTCTATAATTTTAAAAATAATAAGTGGATTTTGAATTTTGCTAAATATTTTAGAAAATATGTTGATATGATCATGTGATTTCTTGTTTAGTCTGTTAATATATAAATCAATGACTGATTGTTAAATATTGATTTCTTTGCATAAAACTACTTGTCATGGTATATAACATTATTTATACATTTAGTATTCAACTTCATTGTCTGTGTTGAAGTTTTTCACACTGACTTTCATAAAGGATATTGGCCTGTAGCTTTCATTTCTTGCATTATCTTTGTCCAGTTTTGGTATGGGAATAATTATTTTCTCATAAAATGAGTAGCAAAGTACTTTTTTTCTTCTGTTATCTACAAGAAAAGCTGTAGAATTGATATTAATTATTTCTTAAATGACAAAATTCTCCAGTGAACTGTTTATTTATTTTGAACTTTTGAATAAGTTTAGTACAAAGTTTTTTTCTTTAAAATATGTAGGAGCCAGGCACCATGGCACACACCTGTAATCTCAGCTATTCTTGGAGCTGAGGCAAGAGGGTCAAAACTTTGAGAGTAGATTGGACAACCCAGCAGGACCCTGCCTCAAAATAAAGTAAAAAGAGCTGATGATGTATACTAGTGGTAGGGCTTGGGCCTAGCATACCCAAGTTCAATCCTCAGTACTGCAAGCAAATAAAATAAAATTGTAGAAGTACTCAGGTTACCTATTTATTTTTATCAGATATTAGTAGTTTCTATCTTTCAAGGAATTGGTACATTTTCTCTAGGTAGCTGAATAAATGTACATAGTTTTGCAAGCTATTTTCATCATTCTACATTTAATGTGTAATATCAGTATTCATATTATGCTTCTTCTTGGTAATGTATGTCTTCTCTCTTTTCTTACTGGAAAATCGGTCAAGAGGTTTATTAGTTTTATTGACCTTCCAGAAAAACACTTTTTGGCTTAATAAATTTTTATCTTGTTTTTTATGTTCTTAATTTAAGTGATTTTTACTCTTATCATTCTTATTTCCTTCTTTTTGTTTGCTTTGATATTACCTTTCTCTTTTAGTGTCTTAAGTGTCTTTTTTTGCTAATAATCTGAAAGTTTAATTTTTCTTAGAATGATATCTAATACCAAATAAAAGCACCATAACAGCAAGAATGCAAAATGGTACAGCTATTTTGGAAGATAGTTTAGCAGTTTCTTGCAAAGATACACATAATCTTAGCATATAATCCAGCAATCACACTCCTAGGTATTTACTCAAATGAGTAAAAAACTTATATCCACACAAAAACCTGCATATGAATGCTATAGAATAATTAGTAGTGATGTCTTAAATTATTGATTTAAGCTCCTTTTTCTTATATAACATAAACATTTTAATCCTATAAATTTTCATGTAGAGAACATTCTAACTACACCCCACAAACTTTGATATCCAAATTCTTCAATTTCTAATTCTGATGTAGCAATCTTCTATTTATATTTTCAAATTATTTTCTAGGTTTCTCTTGAAACATCTTCTTGGACTCAAAGATTATTTTGTTCTTCATTAGTTTTCAAACACATAAGATAAATAGATACCCTGTTCCTGATGTTTAATGTTATTATGTTCAAAAATACAATTTGAATAATTCCAATTATTTTATATTATCCACATGAAGTGACAAATGCCTGTAATCCAAGTTACTTAGAAGGCTGAGCTCCTTTGGGTTCAATTGCCAATACAATCAGTACAAGAACAAACAAAAACAAACCAATTATTTTATATTTATTCATGTATTTTTCATGACTGAGAATATGGTCTATGCTGATGAATGTTTCTTATGCTTTTCAAAATAACATATATATTCTGTTTTGCTGAGTAGAATATTATATAGATATCAATTAGGTCATTCTGGCTAATTTTCATTCTGCTTCTGTTATAAATTAATGATAGATGAGTATTGAAGTCTCCAAGAATAATTTTTTATTATTAGATAATAGATTATATTATAGATAAATCTCTTGATATCTTATCTTCAGTCTACTAGCTTTTGATTCATGTATTTTGGAACTCTAGATTTAGGCTCACATTTATTTAAAATTATTGTATCTTCTTATTGAATTGACTTCTTTATTATTTTGTAATATTCTTTGTTCTTGACAGTTTTTCTCATTCTGAAATTAGCTTAGTTTGATATTAGTAAAGACATTTGGACTTTTAAAAAATTGCTGTATATGGCATTTCTTTAGCATCATTTTAGTTATTTATCTTCAAATGTATTGTTTTAAAGATGGCATACAAAATATATATTTTTAAAAATCAGCAGTCTTTTACCCCCTTGTCTTTGAATGTGACATCTCCTCATGCTGAAATTTCCTTCAAAAATCTTATAATTTTAGATTATAGTAATCTTTCATAATCATTGAAAGGAAAAAAATATATTTTGTTCAAACAGATATTTAAATTTATTTTGCTTTTCCTTCTTTGCCTATGTTTCCTTGTGTTATCCTTTCATCTAATTTATTCTGGTTTTATTCCTGAAAAATATTTTTGTAAGATGAGATATTGAGATAGCACTGTTTTCTATTTGTATAATTTGTTGTTTAGCTGTCTTTAAGACTTCACATAGTTTCTGGCGGAAAATATGAAGTAATTTGAAGCTTTGTCTTTTTATATGATGTGTCATTTTTATTATGTATCCATTCTGTATGTATATTTCTTATATTTGGTACCTAGCAGTCTGATTCTGGGTGTAGAATTTATTTGGAGGGTTCATTGAGCTTATTGGACTTTTTTTAACTTGTGTGTTTTTTGTTTTTGTTTTTGTTTTTACTAATTTTACTAATTGGGAGAGTTTTAGATCATTTAATCTTTAAACATTTTTTTACATAAATTTCTCTGTTTCTCAGACTCCAATTAGACTAAGGTTCCCTTCAAACTTTTGATAATGTCTAATAGTTGCCTGAGGCTCTTTGTTATTCAGGTCAGATAATTTCTTTTGACCTGCCTTTAAGTTTAGTAGTTACTTCTCTTATTATCTCTCTTCTGCCATTGAATCTCTACAGGGAATTTTCTTATTGTTTTGGTACTTCTCAGTAATAAATTTTCCATTCGTTCCTTTTATTGTTTCAATTGCTTTTAAGAGAAATTCTGTTTTCATTCATTGTCCTTTTAGACCAGTACTTCGGAGACTGATGCAGGAACTCAAGGCCAACCTGGGCAACATAGAGAGACCTTGTTTAAAAAAGCAATCATATCCTGAAACTCTGTTAAAGTCATTTGTTTAGTGGCAACTTTTAATGTCTCCACATTGAAAGTTGTTTGGTTTTCCTGGTTTTTAGTATGTTGAATAATTTTGGATTGCATACTGAGCATTTTGAATATTTCATTTTGAGGTTTTTTTTTTTTCATGAAAAGCAAACACCAAAATTTTACAGATTATATTATTTACATTTTTTTTTTTAAGCAGGTAAATCCTGTTGGACTAAGATCACAATTTCCAATTTGGCCTTTGTGAGGAACTTATTCTATATGGTTTTAGTTTATAAAGCCTTTGTAGTATCATTTTGACTTTTGTTCCTTATGCCCCTCCCAGGTGCCATTCTGAGACATATATAGTGGCCTTCACTGTTGCTCAAATTTCAAAACATTTACTGGGCCATTGTTGATTCATCAGAATCTTGTGCAGATTTATGGTGAGCTTAGAACTCATACAATGATTTAAAGAATCTCTTCTCAAGCTCCTTTCTTCCATGTCCCACAGTCTATTATCTGGTTTCTAACATCTTTTCTTCTGGTGTTGTTTGTAAAAAAATAGGGATTTATCCACACCTTATTGTCTCATACCTTACATGAATGATTTCCTTCTAAGAGAAAAAAGCCTGGAAGAACACCTGGAAGCCTCCACTTTCACTCAGTAATGGTGGCAAAATAAGAGACTATGCCCTACTATGTCAATGAGGAAGAGGTATTGCCTCATTTTAAAAAATATTAAACAGACTGTTTTCACAGGCAGACTGAAAGAATGTCTAATTCTTACATATTTGGCAATAGTGCAATTGTGAGCTAATCTGTAAATGTGTGGTAGACCTAAAAGAAACTTCCCAAACAGGAACTCTAAATGGCAGGATTCTTACTAGAGAAAATGGCTTCCTTGCTTGGAACAAGGATATCTTGGATCAGGAAGATGGGGAGTAGGTAAAGAATAAATTTTCAGTAGACATTTAATATTTTAACTGCATATTTCCTGTATAATTTATTGACATAAGAAATCAATTTGGGTAAATTGGAAGCCTCTTTCAAATATGTAAAAGTAATAAATGCACTATTTGGAGGGATAGTAAATTATTTCAAAACTTTTACTTCTTAGTAAAATAACACAATAACACAATAACACAATAAGTTTGAGGCAGATGAAAACAGATTTGCTTGTCTTTTAAGAAAAGGTTTTGTAAAAATTAGAATTTTGTGGAAAATTTGCCTGCATTGTGAGATGATAAGTTCTTTTCCGGAATCTTTTGTAAAAGAATGTTCATCAGAGACTGCACAATCACTTGACAGAAATCACATACAAGGACTTCCATTCTGAGGATGAGATACCAACAGACAGTCAAAGGTCCCTTTCAACTCTAAAAGACTTGAGCAAATACTTACTTGAACACACTTATTTACAAAAGAATAAAATACAAAACACAAGTAATAGCTTGAAATGGTGTAAAAGATTTGGTAAGGGAATTTGTAAATACCACTTTATTTTTTATTTATTTTCCAAGTTTAGATCCATAGCATCAACTGAAAATCTTCCCCTCCTAGTCTCATAAATATAATATATATATATATTTAGTAATACAAGAAAGCTATGTTTCATTTGACTTATGAGTAGTAAATAAAAAGGCATCTAACAGACTAAATTTATTTTCAGAAAACAGACTCCAAATTATGTGGAGCTAAATGCCTTGCTGATTAATAAGTTTAAAACCTTCCTTACCATTACTGATTATGCTATATGTGAACTAGCATAAAAGTATGCTATGATTTTTAATATGTTCTTAATGTTTGAAAAATGAATACTTATAAACAACTTCATTTTCTCTTGACTGCAAATACACAAGATCAAGGAAATATCATTATCTATACAAACTGTCCTAATTCCTTAAAATTTAAGTATTTTTAAGAAATACCATCAAATACACTTAGTAAACTCATAGCCTTAATCTCTAAGAAATCTCAATGGAATGCATTTTTTGTACTTTTATAATCTTTCTTCTATCAAAATTCATTGTTCACTTAATATGTGCCACATACTCTGATAAGCACTGAAAAAATAAAAGTATAGCCACTATCCTGGAAGAATCTGCAGTCTAGAATAAATAGATATATAAGTAAGAGGGCAGGGTCATAAAACTAGTTATTTTCAGAAACCCTAATATGTGGATTACACTGTGCTGAAGTATTCTTGTGTATTTATTTGAGATCATAATAATACTGAGGCATGTACTGCTGATATAAACTGATTAAAAATTACAGACACTCTGCAATAGGGTTGTAATCCTTCTAAAAGAAGTGTTTCACATCAGTTTCTAGTGAGTATAGTAAAGAAGCACTGAAAGAGTCCATGGTTACATTTTTTGGTGTTCTATTATCTACAGAGAAGACAGGGAGACTGGAATACATTCAAACCTGAAATTTTTACTCAATTATTAGGCTACATCAGTAATATTGCTGATTCAAGTCTAGAAAAAAAAATAGAGTATTTGGAAAGAGAAGCAGAGAGCAGAAAATTTCTATTTATGATGATGTAGATCAACAGATGATGAGTGCTAACTGTTTCTCAATAATGCACTTGACTTATTGATGTGGCCACCACATAGTCATGGCAGAGGTGGCTTGTACTAGACCTTATGGTCACAGTAGCCATTTCTTGGGTCATCAAGTCATGGTAGAGGCACAGCTCCCTTGACCTTGCTCTGCATTGTGGTCTTGGAAGTTTTACTGGCAGTTTAGCTTAGAGTTCTTTTCTTAAGCCTTCTTAGAGAATATTGCCCAACACTGCAAGATGTTGATAACACTTAATAGATTTTTCCTATTTACACTATTGTTATAAAAATTGTTTAATATAGTGGCTGCCTCAGCATCCATCTTTTGTTTTGATATAGTTGTTTAAAACTCAGTCATATCCTATAACCTCTGGCTTGGCTAAATCTTCTCTTTCTTGTATTGCTTATGATATAATCTGCCTTTTCCTTGTCCCACTGACCCAACACACCCTACAGCTGCTATCCATGAAAGTACTTAGGAGGTCAACACTAGGTACACACTTTATAAGTTTTCTTTAACACAGACAATCCATTATCCCCAAGGGAAAGCCTAAGAGACATCATTTTGCAACTTTATAAAGGTAGGGTCACATATGTCCTCTCTCGTACCCCATCTACTAGCTGAGTTTCCTGATGCCTCCAGACTTCCCATTGCCTCTGCCCATTGCATGGCACCACAAATCTCCCTAAGATGCTGAAGGAATTTCTACTGTTCATGCATTTTGGTTTCATTGCCTTATTGTGTCTCTTCTGACCAACACAACTGAACATAGCTTTCCCTGGGTTGGGACCTTCCTAGAGAGTGGCTATCTTAGCTTACCACCATTCTTAAAAAAGACCTCAAGAAAAAATTATAAAGAAATCCTAATAATAAAAATCACAATAACCTAGAGTGTTTATAGGGTCTGTACCCAAAGTTTCTGACCAATATTGAACACTCAATTTACCCTGAGGGCAGGGAAATAGGTTAAAGAGAAGCCCTTGGAAGAGAAGACTTTTGAAGTGACTTTGAAGGGTAAAAACAAGTAAAAAAAGATAAAAGTAATTTGTGAGCTATCCAAGTACAAGAAAGTTCAAAAGCATCACATGTCACATCCAGGAATGTATAAGCACTGGAATATTTGCTACTGACATGTGGTTACTTTAAGTTTTATTTATGACAACAAAGTTTTCCTGAAAAGATTATTCAAAATATCTACATCATTAAGTAAATCTTTCTGAGATCAAAAGATTTGACAAAAGAATATGATCAATGTAATTATAGTTTGACATGTATGACATGTATGACAACATGTCTGTTTGATAAAAGTGTTTCTTAAGAAAAGGCAACTTCATGTCATAATGGTTTTTGCTTTTTTCAAATTCTTCTGCCATAAATTCTGTGCAAGATGGTAATGGCAGGAAAGACTGTGGTGGGGAAAATTGGTCACCTGATGGACAGGAAGTAAAAAGAGAAAGAGGAAACTGTCAGGGTTCCACAATCCCTTTTGAGGCCATTCCCTAATGACCAGTCCCATCCTGGGGTCCAAGTCTTTAACACATGGGCCTTTGGAGACTCTTGGGTGATCCAAACTATAGAATTCCCTTTGTGGATTATCAATTAAAAACAATGATTTGGACACATATATGTCCTTTTCTTTAGATCAATATGTTTAAGCCCACTTTTTAGTTTATTTAATTCTATTTCCTTGTTTTGAACTATTATTCATTGCCACACATGTCTAGCCATGTACTCCTTTCTTGGTTATCATCTGTAAACTCTGTGTCTTATAAGTCCAACTGATAACATACCTCGAATTCCACTCTATTGCTCATTGTGGAAAGTGTAGCTAGCTCAAATGGTTAAACAATCTGTCCCAGTTCATTTAGAGTCAGAACCAGAGTGCTCTGCCATACTTCAAAGTCCTTAATTAACAATTAAGTTAAACCACAATATTACACCCAAGAAGAAACTACATAAAGATAGATGAACATTCTTTGAAAGAAACCAAAAAAAAGGAAATATTTTTTAATATATGTATTAGAAGGTAATCTGAATCAAATTAGTTCTTCCTCTATGAAAATATAGTTCAGTCATGGGTATATTAATATATTATTCCATAAACAAGATGTGTCTGACCATTAGTACCAACAATAAAAACAAATACAATTACATACATTTTTGCATGCATTTTCTTATTAAAAATGGTCTTTAATTTAAATGTGTTACAGGGTGAGGAGAAGTGCCAAAAGGAGAAAATTGATTATTAAAGAGAGAAAAGTTAGGGCTTGGGCATTTTACCTCAGTGATAGAGCACATGTTTAAACATGCACAAGGCCCTGGGTTCAATCTCCACACCCTCCCACACACACCACACACCAGTGAGAAAGGAAAGCTCATTAAGAGAAATCAAGTTTTATGTCTGATATAAAGTCTTAAAAATTTTTGAAAATATGGAATGCTTTGTTTTCCTCAATTCTAAAAGCATTTTTGTGTTTAATTTGTCATCAGTTTAAACTCAATGACTATAATTCACTTTATGATAGCTTTAAAATTAAGACAATAATGCATTTTAGTGCAGCTTCTGGGATTTTTTAAAAATATATTTCTTTATTCTTTTCTGCAGTGAATGTAACCAAGGCACAATTCTTCTATACCCAAGAGAAAAGAACATTATCTGTATGTTAAGTCTTTTAGAATGTGACTAACAAAATTTAAGAAGTGTTTTAGAGTATATTGAGAAAAAGAGTCTTGTTCTTCTATGAAATATCTTTGAGAATCGTGATCAAAATAGAAGTGGTGTATGAGCTAGATCGATAATTTGATCCCATGTATTGTGTCTCATGAACTTATATTTTATGTTAACATAAATACAGGACTTTGCATTTCCTTCTTCTCACAACCAAGAGATGGAAATATTGACATTTCAGATTTCTAGTCATTGATTGGACTGGTTTAAAAGTGGGTGGGGCCAGAGAAGCCCCTACTTTCATCAGCCACATACTGCATCTTGCTTTCTGCCTCTCTGTAGTAAATTGAACCAGCTCCTAAATTAGGTCTTTTTCTCTGATCAGCTCCTTTATTCCACAGAGTGGGATCAAAAGCTGAGACGGTCATTTATTTATTTATCCTCTAGAATAAGCATATCATGCTAGGTCTTAGCAAAGGAAGGAACTGTTTTGTTTAGTATTTTAAATGTATATATTGAAATATAGTTTAGCGTAAATATGTTTGCTTTCTGGTGGCCTGCATATTTGCATTACTAAAAACATGAATGGTTATAAAAATTATGAAAGTTTCTCAAAAACCTAGAAATAGAACTGCCATATGATCTAGTTATACCATTTCTGGGTATATATGAAAGCAAATTAAATCAGTGTAACAAAGAAACATCTGCTTTTCTAATTTATTGCTATACAATTCACAATAGCCTTGAAAAGGAAACAATGTAAGTCTCCATCAATGAATGAACAGATAAAGAAAACAGGCTATATATACACAATGGAATATTCTTTAGTCATAGAAAGAATAAAAGTCTGTCATATGCTGCAAGATGGGTGGAACTGGAGGACATTATGCTAAACTAAATAAGTCAAACACAAAAAGATACATACCTCATGTTCTCACTTGTCTGTGGAAGCTAAAAAGTTGATCTCATAGTATTAGTGAATCCAATAGTGATTAATAGCGTCTGGGACGCATGGGAGATGCGGGAATGGAGAGAGAATGGTTATTGGGTAAAGAGTGCAGCTGGGTACAAGGAATAACTCCTAATGCCCTACTGCACAGTAGGACAACAATGGCTGAAAAGTAATTAGATGTTAAAAATAGAAAAGAAGATTTTGAATATTCTCAACACAAGGAAATGACATATGTCTAAGATGATAGAAGTGCCAAAAACCCTGATCTCATCATTATACATTACATACATGTAAGGAAATGTCTCACTGTACCCCACAAATATGTGCAATTGTTATACCTCAGTTAAAATGAAAATATATTTAGAAAAACAAGAATGTATTAAAATACATTTTGAAAGTCTACACTCTAAAATAATTGACTTATGTCATTAAATTGCTCTCAGTCAACAAACTTATGAAAAACAAAATCACAGCTGCATGTTCACAATTGCTCAATTTAGGGAAAAAAAATATATATCTCCCTACTTCTGGATTATTTCCTGTGAAACTGTTCACACTCTGAAACTCTGGCCACACATTAAATCACATTATGCTGAACTGTCAGATTAGATTATTCTTGAACCATATTACCCCCATTTTATTGTGAAGAGACCATTTCTACATCGCTTTACATAAGTGAAATACTTAATAATGTATTTTGTGTGGCAAGTCAAAGAAAATTTTGACAAGTTCCACACTCCAAATTAAAATAAATGAGGACTCTTGATCTTGTTGAGAAATATGTGAGTTATCGTTACTGTTGTGTCTTAAAGTACAATTTATTCTTGAACCATAATATAGTGTTTCTTTTCTTTTCCACACCATGGGGCTTTGATGACTGTTCATAATTGTTTTCCTAAAAATCTATTTTGGCTTAATGATGTGCTATATTTTTTTATGGGACAATGCTATGAACTCAAATGACTGTTTTCATTACCATATATGTAGCATGTTTTTTAACAGGACAATGAAATTAAGTGATTTCAGATTAAAGTTAATAGTGTTCAAAGAAAATACATACAACTTTTATTTTGCAGGACCAATTTCTCTTCATAAATATTGGAAGTTGTACTGATATTTACTTATCTCCTAAAGTAATAATCATATAATCCTTTGTTGAGGAGTGGTAATATAACTGAATTTCAATTGGAGGGAGCTGCAGCAAACTCTATAAGCCATGTCACAGCAACATATTTAATAACCTATGAAAAGTCCATGGGAAGTGATGTAAGAATAAGGGAGAAACAATATATTTAATTACATGTACATGAAAGTCAATCAAAGAAATAAAAGAAACATACAGATATGTGGGTATTTTTTAAATAAACAGGAATTTCTAGAGATTAAAGACATTTGTTTTTAATATTTCATGGGATTCTTATCTAGCTTTGAAAACAGTCAAAATTGTTGATTTATTTTCCTTCATCACCTGGAGCCATTCTGAGAATCAATATCAGAGAACATGTCATTAGGAACTCTTCAGTGAAATTAAATCTAATGTGTACTCTGATTGTGCAGTTATTTACTTTTCCTAATAAAGATAATATTCAGTTTTCTCTTTGGTGAGTTGTGCTGACCAACAAAGGTGACCATCCACGAGACTCCTTTCTTATAGTGTAAAAAAGTATCACATGGTTGAAGAACATTGAAACAACAGTGACATCTAGCAGCAAACACAGTCAATGTGATATGTCTCAAATATGACTCTTACAAATGCATCAAAATACAATGAACTCAAGACTCCCAGTATTCATTCAAGGTGACAGGTACAATAATTATTTTATTAAATAGGGGTCTTTGTTAAGGTAACTTAAACAAATCACATTTGAATTCTGCCCCAAATTGCAACTTTAAGTATTGAAATAAAAATAACTCCAATGATTTTAATTTTAAGATGTAGTTTTACAACAGCTATTGTTGTACTGAATCTATGTACAATGCAGATTAGCTCTAACTTGGTGCATTTTAATAATAAATGCTGCTCTCTATTAGCATAGTGACCTAGCAGCTTCTAAAATGTCATTTATTTCACCCACATGGAGAGAAAACAAAACAGTTGATATTCTACTTTAGAGAAGTACAACAAAGCAGGAAATACAAACAAATTTAAGATAATTTTAAGTGAAAATGTATTTCCCATCTATGACAGATACTTGAAACTAACCTAAGAAGCATTTTCTCTAGCATAAATGTGGCAGGATTCTTCACTCCAGACAAAATAAGAATTTGACCCTTATAAATTATAAATAGACCAGACAGTTTACTTGGTTTTGATTTTGCTTACTTATTGATATTCCTTCTGATTTGTGTAAAAGTCTCATTCCAGGGCTGAGGATACAGCTCAATTGGTAGAGTCCTTGCCTCACATGCACAAGGCCGTTAGTTTAATCCCCAGCACCACAAAAACAAAACAAAACAAAACAAAAAACACAAAAGTCTCATTCCAAGTGCTTCTCATGGAGGAAACAACAGCAAGAACAACAACAAACCCATTTGGACAGAGTCCCTACTCTTGTGCCACCAGCCTCTCTTTAGGATTTTTTTTTTTTTTTTTTGGTACCAGGGATTGAACTCAGGGGCACTCAACCCCTGAGCCACATCCCCAGCCCTATTTTGTGTTTTATGTAGAGACAGGGTCTCACTGAGTTGCTTAGTGCCTCGCCATTGCTGAGGCTGGCTTTGAACTCGCGATTCTCCTGTCTCAGCCTCCCTAAGTGCTGGGATTACAAGCGTGAGCCTCTTTAGGATTTTAACACTGAGAGTTTACACATTGTTACAGAAAAACAGACTTTGCTGATTCAAGGACTCATGTATTACATTAAAATATTTTCTAATTTTTTCTGTTATTCCTTCACACTGAGAAAAGGAAAGAAAGCAAACATTTTTTTGGCAGCAAACAATAATGTTTGTCAATACCCCATGGAGATGGTAGAATATATTTTATTTTGCAAAAATTCAACAAAGTCTAAGGGATGAAACGGCTAATACAGAGAAATGGAAAGGAAAGAATAAGCATGCCTAACAGTAAAGACATGGCCTGCTTTTTTGTCTTAATGCCATTGAGAAGTCTGGAGGGAAATTAAAAGAAAGCCTCTCTCTGCCTCCATCTTAGAAAACATCGAATAGTAGCAAATCCACATGAAGGTTAAATTTACGTGGTAGTGGGGTTTCCTTTTCTGTGAATTGGTCAAATGTAGAGAATCTGTTTTTTGGAGACAGAAAGCTGATTTCAAATCAGCTGTGAAGGAGAAAGGAAACTCATTCAGATTCCACAAGTGGTGCTTAAAGTTTTATGCTAACTGTGAAGTGAGGCTGCTGGTACAGCCAGGCCAATACTTTCCCTTTGATCTGTTAGTTCGGATCTTCAAATCTTATATGTATACACGAAAAACACAATATAGCACTGTTGGAAAAACAAACAAATTAGCTTTTGAAAGGAAATGGAGAGCAAAAAGACAAGTAAAATAAAACAAATAAATATATAGTATATGAGCCTTACAACAAAACAAAAAAGCTTGGCAGTGAGAAAGACAAAATATAGATGTTACAACTGATTATTTACTAATAACTGATATTGTGATCTCTTAAATGGGCTAAGAACTTTTTTATAAATTTTATATTTGCAAACTAATATTTTCCTTATCACAGGCCTATCAATAAGTGTTAATATTAAATATTTCTCACAGATATAAAAGCTGAGACACAGAGAGGTTAAGTAGGTTGCATAAAGATATTTATCTAATAGGTATAAATATAGTAGTATTCACATCCAAACAGTGCTACGCTGCTGCCCACTAGACCAGACTATATTTGAATGTGTGTTTATTTTCCTGTGATACACACATTTACCTTTTAACAATTCGGAGACCTACCCACTTATCTCTTACAGATGAGGAACTGAGGCTTTTAAAAAACTCAAAAAGACAGTGGTTTGCTGCAATTACAGTGATTTATTTTCTTCCTATTGTTTTTTGTTGTTGTTTGTTTTTGTTTTTCTAGACTTAAGTATTGCAGAGTTTACCAGGCTGGACTCAAATCTGTGATCCTCCTGCCTCAGCCTCCCAAGTCTCTAGAATTATAGATGAAGGCACTACGCCGGAATTTATTGCATTCTTAAAGAAAAAAGAAAGACTCTTATTTTGTGATGATCTGTTTCCGATAAAGAACTATCATTTAAAAACTAGTTGTCAACTGTGTGTTTTCTGCTCACTTCCACAATAAGAATTTATCATTAGAAAGACATCTTGTGACTAATGGAAAGAATAGACTTCAGAATCATACCTCAGCCACGACATACCCTGGCTATTTATTCCTGGCCTATTTCCTTCACAGTAAAAATAGAATGATTAATACCTTTCCCATATAGTTGCAATGAAAATTTGAGATCATTTTTTAAATGTGTTTATCCTAGAGGAAGTACTTAGCAAATGGAAGCTACTTTGGATTTTTAATCAATTTTATTTATCTATGCTTGTGCTCTAAGATTGGCCCTAAATTATTACAGATCCCCAAATAAATAAAGAAACTTCCAGGAAGAGTACAAAAGTCTGAGACAGACTGACTGGCTAGTTTTATACACAGAATTCAGTTCAGTGAGAATGGCACCCACTAATAGCTATTTAAGAAGGCAAGCCCTATATATAGAAAAAAATAGAGTACTGATTTATAAAACTGTATGGATAATAATGTGGGTAGATCTAGTGTCACAGCTGAAGAAAAGATTTTCAATTATTTCCAAGATACATGTTTCAAAATACTGCTCCGTGCATCAGGGTCTCACTCTCATTGATGTGATGGAGCTGGAATTGCCTCTAAAATATTCACAAGACCTTCTCTTGAATGTGCTTTTTGGCAGTTTGTTGTTCATTTGTTTTTTGCCAAGTAAAACTGAATTATCTCTTCTGAAAGTCACACTTCTAACTATTAAGCATCAGTGAGTGAGACCGATATTCAAAATTTAGTGGGAGCCCACTTGACAGCAGAAAACAGAGTAAAGAAAATCTTCTGTGGAAAGAATCTGTTTATGCTGTATTTCCCAAGGGAAATGGTGTCTCCTAAAGGAAGTAGTGCAAGGTCCATTGCCTAACAAAATTAAAATAAGGTTGAGCAGAGGCTGCAACTGAGTCTTCAGGGGATCATTCAATAAAAGCAATGGCAACTGCAGGTATCGCTTTTTATGGGACAGTATTTCTTTCCTGGAATTTTATTATCTTCAATTAAACCACTTCAGTTAATGCATAACCAAAGTGACTTAATTTCTATTAATTAGTAAGAACTTTTATATAAATTAGTTTATAAATTAAAAAAAAACAGTTGCTTGTACACCCTAGTTTAAGATTATAATTTGTCATGTAGGAAACAAGCATTATGAAAAAAGTGATTTATATCCAATTACTTGATTTCTTTCTGATCAGAAAACAAAAAGAAAATAAAATTGTTCTTGATAAATCCAGTGATAGTTTGAAATGTTTACTGTTTATTTATACTGTTTAGGAATTTACATTCACTTGCCTTTATAATTTTATATTTTTGATAGAAAAAATATTTAGAATTCCTTTTTGTTTATTGGTCACGTATTACTAAACTGACTCAGAAAGTTAACTTCATTTCTCAAATGTAGAAACTGAAACAGACTACTGTGTAGAAAGGTCTATTTCCACTGTAGTGTTAAAGCACTGTCAAATTGCATATCTAAAATATTATGTACCTCAAACAACTGCAACCTAGAACTTTCTTTGCAAATATAGATTGAAAAGAATGGAATGGACAAGAATTCATCTCCATTCTTTCTCCTTTGTTTCCAAATATAATATCACTTGACATCTTTTTTCTTAACTTCAAATAGAGAAAATTCAGTAACTAAATGACCATATAGAAGTACTAGACTGTTTCTAAAGACTGGACATTTTCCATGTTCTTACAAACAATTTGGGTAACATGACTTGAAATAAAATAGATCTTATAATTAATTCATTTTCTTAATTATATGTTGGTCAGTTTAGTCTGTAAATATACATTGCTCCTGAATCATGCAGTGAAAAGTAAGGCTTTGTGTTTTGTTTTGATCAATGTTTACTGTAGAAAGGTACAATTATCCAATCATTCTTAGTAGAGCTCATTTTGATTGAAAAAATATGACAATAAACTCACTTTAATGGGCAGGTAGCAGTTACATTAATAATGGATTATTTTGTAGAGGAATTTCACAGAAATAAAGAATTTCTCTCTTTTTGCAACAAAAGAACTTATCCTCCAGCATTCTGTTAAGCTAAAAATTACACAAGTACTTGGACACATCCTTCCTGTGATATTTGTTCATGTAATTTTTTTCCTCTTAAGGAAAATTGAGATAGGTTACAAATAAAAGACTGTATCCTTGACCCTTAAGCTTAGCGGGTCCTGAAGCATGTTTCTAGGTTGGAACAAATCAAATGATTCCAGAAAGCTTCGGTTCTGAAAAGACCTCTCTGTCTTCAGTCACTACACTCTTTTAAGGTTCTTTCTGCTAGTCTGTGGTCACATGGTATTAATCCATTGATAACTATAAGTTAAAATCCACCACTAGAAGACTTGGCATATCATTCTTTCCTAATTATGTGGGGGGAGGTAAGTTGCAAGCAGAAAGGATGGAAGGAGATGTTTACTCAATAATCCAGAGTTTCAGGAGTGTTGAATTCATAGGACAAAAATCAGAAAAAATGTTGTACTTCATGAAAGACTGAAGCGGGGGAAAGAAGCGTGATCGAGTGAGAAGAAAATAAACAATAGATTTACTCATATCTGAGTGAAAATGTCCAACCTGCAACCTACTAGCTGGCTAGTTCTGGTAACTTAAACTCTTCAAGTTTCAGATTTTCCTGCTGAAAATGGATCTAACAACTTGTTAAGGATGCTTTTGGAAACTCAATTTTTTTTTCTTTTTTTTGCTGAAAAATCTTGGAAACTTTGTTAAGTAAAAGAAGCCAAATACAAATGGTCACATATCATATTATCCTATTCATATGAAACATTCAGGATACATGAGTCCATACAGGGAGAGAGACATTAGTGTAAATCATATCTAATGAGGGTCTGGTATCCAGAATATGTAAAGAACTCTTACAATTTAACAACAAAATAAAAAATAAATAAAAAACAAAAGATCAGAAACTGCCGGGCGCAGTGGCGCATGCCTGTAATCCCAGCACTTTGGGAGGCTGAGACAGGAGAATCACAAGTACAAAGCCAGCTTCAGCAATGGCGAGGCGCCAAGCAACTCAGTGAGACCCTGTCTCTAAATAAAACACAAAATGTGGCTGGGGATGTGGCTCAGGGCTTGAGTACCCCTGAGTTCAGTCCCTGATACAAAACAAAACAAAACAAAACAAAACCCCTCCAGAAACTGAGGAAGGAAAGAGTGAGGAGGAATTGCTTAATGGGTACAGGTTTTGTTTTGTTTTGTTTGGCGGGGGTGAGGAGTGGTACCAGGGATTGAACTCAGGGACACTCAAACACTGAGTCACATCCCCAGTCCTATTTTTTATTTTATTTAGAGACAGGGCCTCACTAAATTGCTTAGCACCTCGCTTTTGCTGAGGCTGGCTTTGCTTTGAACTCATCATCCTCCTACTTCAGCCTCCTGAGCTGCCAGGATTACAGGCATGCACCAAAATGCTGGGCTTGTTTTTATGTTTGTTTGGTTTTTGTTTTGGTTCTAATTAGTTATACAAACTTCTAATATCATATACAGAGAAACTTACAGAGCATAAACTTTACACTTAAAGTGACTACTGTTGCTTTTTCAACTTTTTTATTTTTGTTTTAAAAATTGTAGTCGTTTTAGAACAAATTGTATCATTTTATGATTATTCCTCTGTCTATTCTTCTAATTTCCAAAACCATTGCTTTTGTTTTGGACCGTAAATATATCTCACTCCTTCGGGGAACTATTTCTTCTACCTGGAAGAAATACCACTTCATTTCATCCATCCCCTTTCCTGAGTAATGATTCCTTATTTTCATTTCCGAATGTAAATGTTATTTCCTCAAGGATTATCTCCTGGATCATCCTCTTCCCAATGTAAATGCATTTTGTTCCTCTGTCATAAGACTCAAAACACCCTGCTTTATGTCCATATGTGCTGGAAACTTACTATGATCATAAATGAATTGTTTGTATTTTAGTTTAATTTCATCTCCCTCACCATTGCATGCTCTTGGAAAGACTGTTCCAAGTACTCCCCTTCACACCTCCACATATAGTGTGATGCTTTCTATGTAGGAGAGTTCAATAAATATTTGTTGAATGTTTATGAATATTGAATATTTCATGTATATAAAACAATTTCAATATCATCAATATATTTTAAGTTATTTAACATAAGTATTATATGCTATGTTTGATCCTTATAGGTAAAGGATCCATGCAAATTAATCTAAGGCAAATTACAATTATAATTTATTTCAAGTCAAGAATTTAGAAATTCAGCACACATTCTCAAGATATTCTTTGGCCTCAAGAATTGGTACAACCAATCTGGAAAGCAGTATGGAGATTCCTCAGAAAACTTGGAATGGAACCACCATTTGAGCCAGCTATCCCACTTCTAGGTCTTTACCCAAAAGACTTAAAAACAGCATACTACAATGACGCAGCCACTTCAATGTTTATAGCAGCTCAATTCACAATAGCTAAATTGTGGAACCAACCTAGATGCCCTTCGATAGATGACTGGATAAAGAAACTGTGGTATATATACACAATGGAATATTACTCAGCAATAAGAGAGAATA
>CM053399.1:68495688-68514000 GCA_028644305.1 Xerus rutilus | reverse complement strand
ATTATCCTCTATCTATGCACAATGAATCATTTACACTGTTAACATGTAAGCCTAAATAAAAAAAAAAAAATTAAAAAAAAAATTTCTTCAAGGGAAAAATGTTACTGTTAAAAAAAAAAGCAGAAATAAATGTTACTATCATTTATTAAAAAAAAAAAAAAGAATGTTTTAGCTGCTACAAGAATTGATCTCTCCCTTTCCCCCTTCTCCACATTTTCCTCTCTTTTTTCTTCTCTTATTCCTGTGTACCCTTGTATATACACTATATACACAGAGAGAAAAGCATTAATAGCATAGGTTTGAAGGATAATAATCATTTCAGCCTTCAGTAATGTGTGAGCATGTAATTACAGACATCAAAGTATCTTAGACAATATCTAAAAATGGAGAAATATAAGTTACTTATTAGAAAATTCTATTTCTTCAAGATCCACATTTTGTCCATCATCATGAGATTTGTATTTTACATTCATGATTCATATAAAAATTTTCCCTTTTTAATTCTTTTTCCCTTTTCCCCAAGACAAAAATACATTGTAGTATTTAATCTACTATAAGAGGAAAAGAGAGGAACTCCTCTTAGCATTTTAAAATTCCACTTAATCTATGTGAGCATCTTTCCTTCTCCTAATTAGAGATACTTATAAAATATTGTGACTTTAGGCAAATAAAGATAAATCTGATATTGTCATAATGGTTTGTTCTTCCATATTTGAAAATAGCCCTAAACTCAAAATAATTAAACCTGTTGAAAGAAATTGGCAGACAAACTCAATAAGCACTTGCTTTGCAGGTGATCCAATGGTGTCTTTTCTCTGTGTCAAATTGACTTTTAAGTAATCTAGACAGTCTAGTTATTAAATTCATAAGATATATATTATATATATTATATATTTTATATTATGAGTACCTTTATCTGGTAAAGGAACTCATAATATAAAATATATATAATAATTTTTAGACAATTAAAAAGCTTGGAATGTGTTTAAGTCCATTTAAAATTTGATCCTCTGCTTTAATTCTGCTGGTTTCTATTCTTTGGAAATGAGTTCAGGATTTAAATGCCTATTTATTTCAAACAATTACACTTTGATATTTCACCTTCATTAACAGCTAGTGTTTTGCCTCTGAACCCTATTGACAACTCTGGTAAGATACAGCGTTACTGCCTATTTTCCAGGAAATATAGCATAGAAAAAATATTGGAAATTTTTAGAAAGTGAATATAAAAAGCAACTGTCATTGATAACTCAACAAATGTGAGGAAGCATTTTGGGGTATGCGAAGTGTTCTTACGGTTTTTAATTACCAATAACAACAGCTAATATGTTCTAAAACTAAACATTCAGGTTAACACTTAAATTATTTATAAATAAGAACTAGGAACACATGGAGAGTTGGCCAGAAACATGAAATGCTAAAAAAGATGCTAATTATTAAACATTCTTGAGGATACAATTAATATCAGAAGATCAACTTTACTTTTAAATACAGAAAAACTCTTGGCAATGTACTATATAAAACTATTGTATAACTAAAACCAATATTAATGTCTTTGGTTTATACATTATGAATTGGATCATAAAATCTATCCTAAAGTACATGTTTACAGAATATGCTGGGAGGATTCTCTCAGAAGACAGAAAAAGACTAAGATTTCAGCCTTAACTACTACACAAGAGTTTCAAAAGGATTCTTTGAAGTCATGATGGATTTAGGTCAATGAATCATTCAAGTTATGCCAGGATCAATAACTTTCAAATACAGTAAGGTTTGTGAAAGACCTTCGTAAGTGCCATTCACTCTAATCTCTATTTACAACAGAAAGTCTATGTATAAACTACTCTCCAAGATAGGAAGAGGGAAAGGAGAAGCTTACAGTGGGGAAAACTGATAAGCACTACTTCAGGGAGTTAAGGAGGTTAGCATTAGCAGTGATCATTCATACTGGTAGCATGTCCTTGATATAATATGAACAAAGTGCCTTTGCCTCTGTGATATTCCTCACCAAAACCTATAAACACAATCTAATAGTGCTAAAAACATCGGATAGGCCCCAAGTGAAAGTTGTTTTACAAAATACCTACACAATAGTCCTCAAACCTGTCAAGATAATCAAAAACAAGGAAAAGCTAAAAAAAAATCATACCCAACAGTATCCAAAGGAGATAGGATGATTAAATGTAATGTGATATTCTAGAGAGATTCTGGAACAGAAAAAGGGTATTTGGTATAAACTACGAAAATCTGAATAAAGCATGGACTTTAGTTAATGATATACAAATATTAGTTTATTAACCATAATTTAGGATGCTAATAATAGACAAAACTAGGTGATGATTTTAAGGAAACATTCCTACTATATTTGAAATTTTTAGTTTAATGTAAAACAGTTTTGAAGTATAAAGGTAATTTTTTTTAAAAAAATCACACAAAGAATATTCTCACATTATATTTAATTTAGGGTAACATTTCTCTCATTGACTATAGATAAAAAGTTTAGTGGCCTTATGATTGGTCCAGTTCATCTTATGAAATAAAATACACTGTAGTCACTTCAAGCATGGTTTTGATTTGTTATTTGTAATATGCTAGTAATAAAGTCAGACTTCAATCTTGCCTACAAATGGCAGCTTCTCTACTCTCCTTGCTTGGGCATGCTGCAATTAAAGAAATGAATTACTTCTAAATTTAGCACCCCTTCCCAGCTTGCTAACAGTGATTTTTCAACTCCTTCAAGTTTGAACAAAGGTAGAAAGAGTAACAAGAGGAGTAAAAGCATTTTTACTTAATGGATTTCAGCAGGTGATCTTGGATTCATGCTTCCTGGGTCTGGAAAGTATTGAAACCTGGAGGTTTCCTAGAGACCTTTAATTTCTGAGTTTAGAGTAAATGCAGTTCTCTTTTACCCAGCTATTTATGCCTTTCTCCATCCCAGAGCATCTGGTACTTCCTTGAACTTATTCCTCATGAGGCTTACTCAATTCCCCAGGTAGTCTTGTTGAATAAAATCATATCTAACCTATGCCAACTTTACCAAATTCATGGTCTATATCTAGACTATGGAATTCTTCGGCATGTTCTTTGCTCTAAGAGACTCAGAGTTCATACTGGGAAATAATCTGTTCATTGCTACTCAATCAGGCAGTTTATCGACCTACCCGTTGCCCTTACTAATTTCCATACAAGAGTCAGTAAGTCAGCTACTGTGTATCTATGCATCTCTCTATATTGTCTCTGCAAAACTCCTTTCTATTGAATTCAGAAGAGAGATGCACCTAAACTTTTTCCTCTTACGACATAATTTGAATTTAAACCATACCCAAAACTCCACCCCAGTGTGCTTTTTGAGTCCCTTATTCTTGAAATTCTTCTTAATTGCCTTGAGTTAGATGTAGAAAGCTTCACCTTTCCATCTTAGAGTATTGATTCATGGAAAAACTCTTTCCAAAAGTAACTTTTATAAAAATTTTCATCCAATTTTCAACCTTCAGTCCTTTTATAGTTTCCATGTAATTAAAGAGTAGAGAGCAGTAAATAGCCTGAGATTATGTTTCAAGAATTTCCTTTGTAGTCAGGTACAGTGGTGGTGTGTGCCTATAATCCAGCTACTCAGGCCGCTGAGACAGGAAGATCATAAGTTCAAAGTCAGCTTGAATAATTTAACAGGACCCTGTCTCCAAATAAGAAATGAAAAAAGGCTGTGGATATAGCTCCAGGGCAGAACACATGATTTTCATGAGTGAGGTCCTGGATTCTATCCCTAGTACCTTAACACAAAAGAAAAACTAAGAAGGTCATTTTGAAATTACTTCAAAATATTCCAGTGGCTCTTTTAAAATATGAACTTAATTATTCACTGACATTTCAATTAAAATTTACATTTTAAGAGCATACTATGTATGTGTGTGTGTGAATTACTTTATAAATAACAAATCTACAGTGGGTTCTGGATGGAACTTCTAGACCTTATCCACTTAAAATAGAATGGTATCTCAATATGTCACAGGAATGGGATTGCCTGATGAAATACAAGGGACATAATTACATTTTAATTCAGGTAATTATGACCAATTTTTAGTACGAGCACATCCTAAATATTGAATGAAATACATTTTAACAAAATTTTTACTTTTTTCTTCTTTTGTTATCTGAAATTCAAATTTAATCACAATTGTATTTGCTAAACTTGGTAAGACTAACTGCAAATTCTAGATCATTCCCCAACCCTACTGATTCAGATATTCTGGGGCTAGGTCTGGTAGTTTCTGATTTAACAAGGTCCATGGGTGAGTCTGATATGCTTTGAAGTTTGAGAATAACAGGACGGTACTATGAATCTATTGGCCAACAGTCTTGACACTACTTCCAAGCTAGTGCTCCTCTCACAAGCTACAAGTGGAGTCATTCTTGTGATGTACTTGAATTAATGAGAAATATGCTTAATGGTAAAAATATATTTGATACTAGTACTGTAAAAGGAGTCTGAATTGAAAAGGAGTTTGAAATGACAGGTGTTTTAGTCGTCTTTTTCATGACTATAACCAAAAGACCTGACAAGACCAATTAGAGGAGGAAAGTTTATTTGGGGGCTTACAGATTCAGAGGTCTCAGTCCAAAGACAGCTGGCTCCATTCCTTGGAGCTTGAAGTGAGGTAGACCATCATGGTGGAGGAAAGTAAGTCAGGGCATGGCCACCAAGAAGCAAAGAGAGAGAACTCTGTTCAGCAAGGACAAAATATAAACCCCAAAAGCACACCTCCAAGGACCCACTTCCTCCAACTCCTACCTTACTACTATTATCACCAAGTTAATCCCTATCAGGGGATTAATGCATTGATTAGGTTAAACCTTTATAACACAATCATGGCATCTCTAAATTTTCTTGCATTGTCTCACACATAAGCTTTGGGGGGACACCTAATCTAAACCACAACAACTGATTACTGGTGTTAGGTTCTTTAGTTCTGAGTCATTGTGGAAGGAACAAGTCTACTAAATGACATTCTGCTATGTCTCTGTTTCCTGGTTTCCAGACTATTTTTCCAGCTGGAGCAGGAGTGGTTCACAAATGATCCCTCCACTGAAACTCTCTCCTTTTTTTAACATCCCTGAAAATGACTATAATACATCTTAACCTATAAAACTACCCAACTGAAGTTGAGAAGAAGCATCGCCTAGAAACTCTCCTATTATATACAGCTTCTCCTTAGTTTGGTTCCCTTGAATATAATATTTGCTCTTGGATTGGTGATAGGGACTGCTAAACACAGGGAAGCTTCTCTGCCTCACCTCATTCTGGTTCTTCCTTACTCTGGCATCCTTTGTCCAGTGCCAAAAACAGCTTGTCCTTATTTCTCTTATATCAAAGTCTGAGTTTTTCTGCATGAAAGTATTGAAAGTTCAGTATATATAGTATCAAATCTTCAGACATAACCACAGCAACTCATCAGCCATATTTCTAATGCCTTGCCCATAGCTGAGGCTAATTGCTATTGAACAAATAGTTCCTAATGCAGGAAGTTGAGAAAGTGTGACTCTCCATGTGTGCAAATGCATTTCACCACAGAATGTTCTACAAAGAGTTTTCTGTTGAAGGTCAGGGAAAGGAAGGAAACTGACATTTATTGAATGTGTACTGTGTGCCAAAAAGTATACTGAATGCTTAAGGTTTTTGTCTTAGTACAGGAATTTTTTGTTTTTAATTCTGACCACTCTCTTCCATTGATTGAAATCTCTTAATTCACAGAATGGTGTTTTTTAGGCCTGAAATAATTAGAAAAGGCAAAGAAAATCAACCATGTAAATCTCAGTAAAATAAAGAAGAAAAATGAGGAGGGAAATCTTAGTAACTGAAGAAAGTAGATATTTTTATTTGACCTTCCTTGGCCCTACTTAAGAAAAACAGTACTAATAGATCTTATGCAGCATCCCCTTGTCTGAAAGCTAGATAGGGACAGAAATAAAGTTAGAGAAAGGGAAGATCAATAATGAGAGAGAATAAAACACATGAACAAAAGTGTGATTGTAGTGCTTCAAGGAAAGTTTATTTTTATCTCAAGATAAACCATTAAATGAACACTATGATATCTTAGATTGAAGCAGCTTTTAGAAACAGAGGAACTCTGCTACTAGTACAAATTATGCTGCACAGTATGATCAGATTGTGATCGTGTAAAAACAAGAGGAACTTGGACAAATTTTCAACCCTTAAAGAAAGAGAATGATGAAGATTGATTGAACTATGAATAATTACTGGAACGATGCCACCTGACTGAGAATATTTTCTCTGAAGTGGTAAAACAGGTTTCTATTAGCCACTGGGAGATAAGTAACAAGACCTTCTGTGACATAATTAATGTCACAAATACTAATTTTCTGAATTAGTAAAAAATGGGAAATTATTTTTAAAATAATATTCCATGCCTCAAATTGCTAGGATATAGTTCAATTTTTCATTTATGTATGGTTGGCCATAGTTGGATCCATGGTTCATATCTGGGAAATCAGCTGAAGAACTTGTTAAAAGAAAGATTGCTGGAATCCACCTCTAACGTGTATTATTCAGTTGTTCTAGGGTATTACTGGGACATTCACATTTCTACCTACTGACTTCCCAGGTCAAGCTGATGCTGATTTGATACCACACGGTAGGGAACTGTTGATTTAGTTCTCCAATAAGGCCCTATAGTTTTTTTCATAACTATCATATGTGGAAAGTAGAAGAGGAATTAAGAATTGGAAGAAGGACTGTGGGGAGAATGTGGAAAGGGAGGAGAGAAGAGCGAATAGTCATAATCTATGCATGTATAGTAATATCAAAGGGAATTCTATTGATATGTACAATTAATGTGTGTTAAGAAAGAATTAGGAAGAAGAGAGAGAGAATTCAACCATTTTTAAAACTGACCAGCAATGGAGGAAAATGTAGGCACTCTTGTGATGAAGTACAGTTTTTTTATAAAGCCTATTAGAGTTTTTTGTTAAAATTATTCATTATAAGCAGAGTGTGGTGGCGCAAGCCTGTAATCCCAGCACTTTGGGAGGCTGAGACAGAAGAATCGCGAGTTCAAAGCCAGCCTCAGCAACAGGAGGCACTAAGCAACTCAGTGAGACCCTGTCTCTACATAAAACACAAAATAGGGCTGGGGATGTGGCTCAGTGGTCGAGTGCCCCTGAGTTCAATCTCTAGTACCAAAAAAAAAAAAAATTATTCATTATATGTAGATTTGTTCGGAAAAAGCTACCATTGAGGTTCTTTTAAGACATCAGACACTGTAAGCAGCAAATTTTTAAAAAAGGGCACAATAATGAATAAGATAGTATTTCCACTCTATTTTTTTTGGGGGGTGCTGGGGATTGAACTCAGGGATACTCGACCACTGAGCCACATCCTCAGCCCTATGTTGTGTTTTTATGTACAGACAGGGTCTCACTGAGTTGCTTAGTGCCTCGCCATTGCTGAGGATGGCTTTGAACTCACGATTCTCCTGTCTGAGTCTCCCAAAGTGCTGGGATTACAGGTATGCACCACCGCACCCAGCAGTATTTCCACTCTTAAGGATGCCATGTAGTTTAAGTACAAGTTATGGACTGAATTTGTTCCCCTGAAATTCATATGTAATTCCCAGTGTGACTCCACATGGAGTAAGGAAGTAATTAAGTTTAGATGGGGTCAGCCCTAACAGTAGGACCCTCATTTAATAGGATTTATGCCCTTATATAAAGTCACATCCAGAGAGCTAGTTCACTGTTTTTCTCTTTCTTGAAGACACAATGCAAAAGCCAAGAAGAGAAACCATGCCAACAATAAAATTGGCAGGCATCTTGATCCTAGAATTCCCAGTCTTCAGAACCATGAAGAAATACATATCTATTGTTTAGGCCACTTAAAGTTGTGGTCTGTTATTATGACAGACTGAGCAGGCTAACATTGTGTAACAGCTAGATTTTTATCTCATGTACAAATTCCACTTGATATACAGTAGCTTTCTAGAATGCTTTGTTGGAAAGAATTCTGATCCTCAGTTGGTATTGCCTGATATTGCATCCATTAGCCAAATGTAGCTTTAAATTTACATATTAATTTAAAGCAATTAAAATTTAAAATTCAGTTCCTTAGTCATACTAGCCACTTGTTCAAGTACAGGGATATATTGTCTACCATATTGGAAAGTGCAGCCTATTGAAATTTCCATCACCACAAAAGGTTGGAGCAACCTTCTTCCAGATAAAGAAGTAAAAGGGAATCAGGATTTTATTTTCAGACCAACTGAAAATAAAAATTTAAAAAGAGTCAAACATGAAGCATAGGGTAAAAAAAAAAATGAACAGCATTTCCCCCAAATAAATGAACATAAAATGGTCAGCTTTGTAAAAGGGAAGTTTAATAAGGCTCAGGACTACCTGCTTAGCCTTCTTGAAATATTATCAAAGAAAGAAAGTAGGTAGGCTAGGTCCTAAAAATGAATAAAACTCACAAAATAGGACATATTTTTGTAAAACATATGAGTAGAGGGCCTGAGAAAAACCATAGTCAAAGAAAAAAAATCCCTCTATCTCAGAGTCTTAATTGGAGCAGCATTTCTCCAATCTGGAGGAAAATTATGAGCAAAGGCTAAAATAATAATAACATAGAGCTAATTATCTTCAGAATAAATAAGGGTTAGGTACAAAAGAAGGAAGAGAGATACATTTCAGGCTTTCTCAACAAGAATGTTATTAGCATTTTGAATGGAAGAATTCTTTGTTGTACAAAACTGTCTAGAATATTAGGGTTTACATTTCTGAGTTTTGATCACTAAATGCCAGTACTATTCCAGTCACTGAGAAAATCAGAAATGCCCCCAAAAATTAAAAAAAAAAAATCCTCCTAAAGAGGAGTACTATTCCTCCAGATGAGAAAATCAAGAAGTATGAGTTTAAGAAGAGACTGGGAATGGGTCAGTGTATCCCTAGGAGTATTAACATAGGATAAAGGTAAGAAAAGAGCAATGTACCATTCTGAGAAATTGTTGACTGACCAGAAGTATTGGTAGCTTATGAAATACCTCCCTTCTTCATGCTTTGAAATGGTTTTAACAGTACGGTGGCATTCAAACCTTGTCTCAAAATAAAAAATAAAACAAAAAAAGCTGGAAATGTTTTTCAGTGGTTAAGTACCCCTAGGTTCAATCCCCAGTAACAACAACAAAAAAAAGTGCAATAATTAGGATCTTCTCTTAATTCAGGTTATCATAATCAAAGACAAGTTTAAATTAGAAGTTATTAAACATTTTGCTAATTTTCAAAATGTCCTAGTCAGTCAATTTTGTAGAGCAAACAACTGTTACACTCAAAATGTCAAACCTAAGTAGTTTCCTATGACTGTTGTAACAAATCACCACAACTTTAGCAGCTTGAAAAAGTACAAATTTACCTTATACTTCTGAGAGTCAGAATATGCATCTGAGGAGCAAAAGTAGGCAGGCACGCCCGCACTTCTTGAAGCACTGGGGTGTCCATCTCCTTGACTGATCCCAGCTTCCAGAGGCTGACTACATTCCTTCACTCATGTTCCCTCTTCCAATTTAAGTTAGCAATGTCAGCCTAAGTCCTTGTGAGGGAGTTGTCTCTGTGGTTCTTGCTTTTCAGTCTCCCTCTCCCACTTAGAAGGAATCTTGTGATTCCCTAGGGCGGACCCAGAAAATTGAAGATTATTTTTCCCTTTCATGTCCAGCTGTTAGGACTTTAATTCATCTTTGCCATATAACCTAAAGTTATATAATCCTAGGAATTAGGATGTAGACATGTTTGGGAGCCATTATTCTGCTATGACAATAACATGCTTTTTCTTCATTTAAAAATTTAGTGTGCTGGTCAGTATCTTCATGTAATTCAATCGAGAGTACTGGTCAGAGATACAGTATAAATTTTATAAATAAGGCCTTAACATTTATGACAATTCTTTGTTTGATTCTAATTATGTAGTTTTCATACTTGCTGTTCTATTTAGGGGAAATATCATAAAGGAGATTATTAGATATGGAAAATGACAAACGCCCAAGTAGTATGGCCTAGGAAGAGGGAGTGAAGAGAAAAGCAGCACATTGATGGCATTGATCTTTTCCCAGTGCATTCTTTCCCGGTGACAGAACAGTCCCTAGAAAGGAAGCCAAAGCATTGATCTTCACCAAATAAATCCTTTTCCAGTGACAGTACAATGGGACCCTGAAGGGAAAGAGATCAGCACTGAACATTTACCCCAGACCCATCATTCTTCTCCAAGTAAAAATATTGCCCAGTAAAAACAAATTTTCAAATTCTCACAAACCTTTTTCCTAAGTGTTCAAACTGACTGCTGACCCTAGACTCCCCCCATCCCACCCAGTAAGGCAGAACCCAAATTCCTAAGTGCCTCAAACTGACAAGCTCATTAAATCACCTCCCAGTATTACCTATATAAGCCCAGTCCCCTTCTTTGTCCATTGGTTCATTTTCCACCAGGAGAGTGGGTCCATTCCCATGGGTATAATCCCATTTCTGAATAAAAGTTTGCGTCCAGTTGGTCCTTCTGTGCTAATAGAAATTACTTTGGCAAAATTGATTATTTTTATTTAGAAAGAAAGTAGAATAACTACATCTTAAGACAATGCAACTTTTAAAAATATTCTATTATCCCATGTGGGCCTAAACTAAAATGTATATTTTGGTTATCTTTTTACAAAATAGATGTAAACTTATGTACCCAGCTATAGAAACACATAAAATAAGAAAGTGTATAAATCTCAATACATGATTGAATACATATTAGAATATCCAAGATAATGGATTCCCCATTTCTAGAGCCTAAATTTCCATGTTTAGTTTTATTTTTTTTAACTATCTATCTGTTTATCTATCTAGCTACCCATCCATCTATTTTTTGGTACTGGGGATTAATCACTGAGTAACATCTCCAGCCCTTTGTTCCTACATTATTTAGAGACAGGGTCTCGCTGAGGTGCTTAGGGACTCGCTAAATTGCTGAGGCTGGCTTTGAACTCACGATCCTCCTGTCTCACCCTCCCGAGCCACTGGTTTTACAGGCATGCACCACCACGTCCAGTTTAAATTTCCATGTTTTAGAAGGGGGTAAAACTTAGTTTTTTATAAAGATAAAGTCTACTTGATCTAAGAATGCAAGCATTAAAATTTCTATATTATGCACTCCAAAGTTGTATCTAAGGATCTACACTCGATTTATTAGAATCTACAATGAAATATATATTCTAAAACAGACATAATTAATCTATTTTGATTACATTTTAGGTTTTTAAAGTTTTTGTTTCAGATTATTTTATTGCCATTATATGTGCTATTTTGCTTATTTTCATTTCAATATATCATATCAGTCTCTAAAATTGTATAATGTGGGAAGCCATCCCTGGAATGCATGAGGACCTTCTCTCCACATCGCAGTCAGGAAGATGATAGGTCTGGTATTGGAAACTTCCCTGTGGGGATCCCACAGAGATAGACTGTCCAATCCATGTAACCATACCCTCTGCTCTGCTAGAAAGGTCCACCACAGCAGCACTGGAGATGGGCACAACTCGTTAGGAACTAAGCACTTGCCTGCCCCCACCTTTATCCTATTTTGGTAAAGAACTTCCCAAGGAACTTTTTTGATGTTTTCCAATATAAATAAAGCAGACACAAGCTCTTTTCTTTGTTAGAAGCTGGACCCATCTGCTCAGCTTGCCTGTCCTGTCCTTGCTTTTAAAACTACTTTCTGTGTTCTGTGGTTATTTCACCACTTTACTTTTCCCTAGCTTTTATTTCTCAGCCTTTATTTTCTAGCCACCCCATTCCTCCAGAGGAAACCTTGTTTCTATCTCCTGCAGGGTATGTGGGTGATAATATAACAATTTTATTCAATAAATATTTTTCATGTGTGTGATTTTCTTTCTTTCAGTAAAAAGAAGCTTTTTCTCAGCAAGAAACTTTCCTTGGGCATCAAGGGGTATTTGACTAGCAATATTACACACATTTTGATTGTTTTTGACCATTAGTAAGAGATCAGCAATTTATTTTACCTCTTTAATCCATTTCATCCACTCAGAATTATATTGTAAGTGCTGACTAGAGTGTTTTTAAGTAATCTAACATTTCTAATTATATTCTTAATCATCACAGAAGTTGAATGGCCAAGAAATAGAAAAGAGTAATCTATAAATTGTAAGTTAGAAATTGAGACTTGTTTGAAATAAATATTTCTCAATAAGACTAAGGAAATTTTTAGTATCTAAAGAGCCATCATTAGGTAGAAAATGATTTTTTATGAAAATTAATTCCTCCTCACAGTCTTCTAAGCCACCACAACGTATGTACACTTCATTTACCTTTATGCATCATTATACTACATTTTGTTATTGTATTTTATTTTATGTTTTATTTGGCTTGTTCTTGTAAACTCAAAGAAAAAAACAATCTTCTTAAGTACATAGCAGTTAAGAAAACTAGAAGACACCCCTAATATGTTGCTATAGGCCTTATTTTAAATGTATAAAACCCTAAAAATGAAAAAAAAAATTCTTCAAGTGGATACTTCACACGTACTGCAAAAAATATCAAAGCCACAAATTTAGAGTTAAAGTTCAGTGACAGAATCCCTGTTCTTCTGAAACAATATTAATAATTAGTACACAGCTTATTTGGGGGAAAATGACTACTCATAATAAAATAAAATATTGAAAATCAAAGGAAAGGATCAGAAATAGAGTTGCTAGAATGGAGAACAAAGTTGAGAATTGGTTCCATGAACTGAGAAGACATAATAAATATAACTGAGGCAAAAGATCACACTAAAAGTAGTAAATTTCTTCTGTTTATACACAGGATTAGTAGCTCCATCATTGATGAAGCAAGAAAAACCAGCTGATGATAAATTTTTGCCACTGTCAACCACATTTGAATTAGAGACTCATGTGGGTTAACATTTGACAGCCAAATGTGGATCCTTCAGAAAAAAATGGCCTTTTGTCACCAGTGTCACAAGGGATTGTTAAAAGGACAGAGAGAAGTGATTGATATTTTATAAACAAGAAAACAAAAAGTGCATGAAAAAAGAGATAAAGAGAAGAAAAGATACTTTAACTTCTGAAACATTTTCTGTCATCAAATTTCTTTAATTTTATAGACTCTGAGGTGCTTTAAAAACTCATTAGCAAATTAAGTTTTATTATCTCATTTATGAATAAAGAGTTAGTTGGTTAGCCAGAGGCAATATTAAAAGTCACATAAAGATCTTGAACTGAAGGTTTCAAAATCTCTTAATCATTCCTTTAAAAAAACAGTCAATACAAAAACTTGAGTTCATTAAAGTCTGTTGCCTAATAGTCCAACATTAGCATAAGTTAGCTAATTATTTGTTTTGTTCATAAACAAAGAAAAATCATTAGGGATGTCAGTTTTTTGCCAAGTTCAATTTCAGACATTGAAATTTCAATTTTTAGGACATTGGTAGTCATACCATTATTTTCTCAACTCCAGTATGAAAGAGAGAGGTGGGGGAGAGAAGAAAGAGAAAGAAAGAAAAAGAAAGAGAGAGAGAGAGAGAGAGAGAGAGAGAGAGAGAGAGGGAGGGAGGAAAAGAAAAGGAAAAGAAAAGAAAGGAAGGAAGGAAGGAGGGAGGGAAAGAAAGAGAAAGAAAGAAAGAAAGAAAGAAAGAAAGAAAGAAAGAAAGAAAGAAAGAAAGAAAGAAAGAAAGAAAGAAAGAAAGAAGGAAGGAAGGAAAGAAGGGAAGGCAGGAAGGAAAAGAAAATAACAGATGCTCCACATACTGTGTTAGACACTATGGTTTAAAGATGAATAAATACTGAACATAACTTGGAAGAGCATATGGTTAAGTGGAAAAGACAAGTGTGAATATATCATTACATCATATTTTTCCAAGTGCTGCCATAGAAGAACAATAATGAGGAAGATTGTGACTCCAGGGGAAGATAAATGGCTTCTTAGAAGACATGAATCTCATTAAAATCTAAAGATATTCAAGGAGATAACTTTGACTTCTGATGAAAATTTAGAAAGTTGCAAGTGCTCTACTCTCTGACTGATTAAGAGATCAGGTAGAATAAGAAATGAAGTCATCGACACTCAATGGGTCTAAATCAATAAAGAAAATCTACACTCAGCCATCAGGTCTTTTTCTCCCACACTGAGTGCATGTAAGTATTACACCAAAGACAGGCCAAAGCAAGATCTGAGAGAGCTCTGCAAGCAAGCACAAGGCTGAAGCCTGTTAGGGCTGAGCGCAATCCAGAGAGCCACAGAGAATGACTTTGAAGCACTCCAGTTTTAATAGGTCTAGGCAGTGACTCTGGAAACCTGGGAATACTGAGAAATCTAGATGATACACATTCAATTATACTTTGGAATAATTATGAGATAGCCCCATATTGGATGATGAATAAATCTCAAGAAATTAAATGATAAAGATAACACAATTTATTTTCTGATCATAATGATGTCAGAGTGATCATTAGTAATTCAAAAGATCCAAATTATCCTAGAATATATGGGCATTATGCCTAACAAATCTACGCAAGATATAAATATATAAAAAAAATCCACAGGAGACATTTGGAAATTTTTTTTTGGTACTGAGAATTGAACACAGGGACACTCGACCACTGAGCCACATCCCCAACCCTATTTTGTATTTTATTTAGAGACAGGGTCTTACTGAGTTGCTTAGTGCCTTGTTTTTGCTGAGGCTGGCTTTGAACTCACAATCCTCCTGCCTCAACCTCCCAAGCAGGTGTGTGCCACTACACTCAGCAACATTTGGAAAATATTTTAATTAAAGAAAGTGCAATATTTAAACTTAAGACTTAGCAAATATATCAGTGTTATAGAAACTTCAAATGACAGTTAGTAAGAAGAAATGTGTAAAACACTGACCATCTAAATTAAGAAAGTAGAGAAAGAACAGAAAGTTAAGCTGATAGTATGGCACACCTTTTTTCAATGATTAAGCCACTCTCATTTTGCCCTATAAAATTCAAACCCCTTCTGTAACTAGTGGACATTTTCTACCCAGAAAGTGAATCCCTCCAAGGGCCTGATTGATTGTCTGCTGCAGAATAAAGGAAAGCTTGCTGATCCGTTTGAGGTCTGCTTTCATCCTGGTATTTATACTTTGATAATGGTGCTGAAGCTGTTTTGGTTATTTTTGCTTACCGTAGCTGAATGAAGACCTATGACTTTTATTTTTTTTCTATCAGATAGTTGCAGACAATTGGATCACACTCAATGGAGCATAAAGTATAAATATTTTTTAATATCTACAGTAAGAAGAATAAAATAGACATCTGACTAATGTGATTATTCTTGCAAACGTTAAGAGCATACTAAGCACTAAATAAATGTTTGCTGATTAAATAAATTAATAGAAGACATAGAACATAGAGCTATCTTTGGGCTTTTGAACAATGAATGGTTTGGAAATGCTTCTTGGTGAGAAAAGCTCAACATCAAAAAAGATTCCAAAAACTAGAGGTACAATTAAAAGACTAAATAGCAGGAGTGATTCACTTGAAAGAGACACTAGGCTGGGGATGGGGTGGGGGAATTGCCTGTCTCAGTACCAACTCATTTTTCTTACTTAGAAACCCAGAAGTCTTTCAGAAGTTTTGTTTATTTGCTTATTTTTTAGTTCTATTTGTTTGCTTTATATAACAGGAAGTGCACTTTCTTTGGCAAATAATGTAATGATATATCTGTTAGGACTTCTTCACACACAAAAAGCTACTTGCAGAAGGAACACAGTAGGTGAAGACAGAAGGCAGCAGATTCCTTCATGGACGTGCCCAACTCCTTCATCACCTTCTTTCACATGATGCCCTCAAATCCTTCACATAGAATGCCTCATAATTGTGTCTGAGAGCAGTAACCCAGTCATGTTATGTTACAAGGAACTGGTCTTTCTGGTCCTATCTTGAATAGAATTTTTAAAAACATGTATTGAATTAATGGATGATTTTACAAAATGGTGTCAACAATGAGGAAAGTAAAAAGAAGAATGGGGGGAAGAGAAGAAGTAGGATATCAAGGAGAAAAAGAAGAGAGAGAAATAAGAGAAGGGGAGGGAGGGAGATTATGACATCCTGAAAACTTGTGGATGTCATGAAAATCATGAAACTACATCTACAGTAGAAAGACAGCACAAAGAGAGACTGTGGGTCAATGAACATCTGACATTTGACTAATCTCAAATAAGATGTACTGTAAATATAAAATACATAATAAGATTCAGATCTTCATATGAAAAAACTTGTTAATAATTTTATAGGTTATATATTGACATTATTTTAGATATTGAAGTAAATAAAATAACTTTTGAAATTGATATTACCAGTTTTTTTTCTACTTTTATAATGTGACCGCTAGAAAATGTAAAATAACATATGTGGTGTGCATCTGCATTTCACATTATATTTATGTTAGATAGCATATTTGTGGTGATATTCTTTATCTGTTTAGTTCAGACACTTCAACTTAATGTATAAATTGTTCTTCAACAAAAATACATAAAACCACCAAAAATTATTCATGAAATTATGCATGTTTCTAAGGATTCCTCTGATGTATTGAACTTACATGTATGGGCCCAAGTTATGAATCCTTGTTGCAAGGAATATTACTCATCATTAAAAAAGAATGAAATTATAGCATTTCTCAGTAAATAGATGGAGCTGAAGAACATCATGCTAAGTGAAATAAGCCAATCTCAAAAAACCAAAGGCCAAATGTTTTCTCTGATATGTGGATGCTAATACACAATAAGCGAGGTAATCGGGGTGCTAGGGAAGAATAGAGTTACTTCAGATTAGGTAGAGGAGAGTGAAGGGAGGGGAATAGTATGGGGGTCAGAAGGATCCTAGGTATATATATGACTACATGACTGGTGTGATTATACATCATGTACAACCAGAAGAATGAGAAATTATACTCCATTTATGTAACAAAAAATTCCTATTGTAGAAGGACTACTAGCATCACACTAGCCATGTTATTTCATAACACAGAGAAGATAATACACTTTCCCAGGCTTCCAGGCAAAGGCACACGAGAACAGAGAAGGAGCCAGGTGCAATGGGGCACTCCTATAATCCCAGCAGCTCAGGAGGCCGAAGCATGAGGATCGTGAGTTCAAAGCCAGCCTCAGCAAAAGTGAGGCACTAAGAACTCAGTGAGAAGCTGTCTTTAAAAAAAGAAAAGAAAAAGAAAAAGAGAGAGAGAAGAGAGAAGGAAAGTTATTCCAACATTTCCCAAATTAGTGTTGGCTTCTTCACCAAGTGTTTTTTTCCTACCCAGAGCTTGTTCAGTTTAGATGTCTTCATAGTGTCTGCTTAACCTCAAGTTAGGCTGCTGAGGATAGAGGATTGCTTTGTCTTCTTCATGATTCAAAAGCTATGTGTGCATGTGATCTTCTCAAACAAGGAATATAGCCCTAGCCTCAGATCAGAGTGATTTTTCAGCTCTCCTTTAGTTTTAAAATCATACAGTGTAGGCATTTAGAGATTGTATTTCATAGCCATAATATCACAACTGTGAAATACAAATTGTTAAAGCATAAGCAAACCTCAGAGAAACTTCATCAATAGTAATGGAAAAATAAGATAATCAGCAGTAAATGATCTGATGTTAATTTGATTGTGATGAGATGCAATGCCTTCTGTGTCACAGAGTCATCTCTGAACAATGAATCTTTCCACAGTAAACCAGAAATCAAGTTAACAGCCAACATGTGGAAGAACATACTACTAGAATACTTCAATCATTGAGCATCACCTTCTAAACTGAGAGCCAAGGAATTTGATAACCATTGTGTTCCAATACGAAAACTTGAGAAGTTTCATTACAAGACACTAAAGAAAGAAATCGAAGAAGATCTTAGAAGATGGAAAGACCTCCCATGTTCCTGGATAAGAGGAATCAATATAATTAAAATGGCCATACTACCCAAAGCACTATACAGATTCAATGCAATCCCAATTAAAATCCCAGAGTCCTTTCTTATAGAAATAGAAAAGGCAATCATGAAATTCATTTGGAAAAATAAGAGACCCAGAATAGCCAAAGCTATCCTGAGCAAGAAGAGTGAAGTGGGAGGCATCACAATACCAGACTTAAACTCTACTACAAAGCAATAGTAACAAAAACGGCATGGTACTGGCACCAAAACAGACATATAGACCAATGGTACAGAATAGAAGACACAGAGAGTAAAGCATATAAATACAACTATCTCATACTAGACAAAGGTGCCAAAAACATTCATTGGAG
>CM053399.1:68376413-68495588 GCA_028644305.1 Xerus rutilus | reverse complement strand
TAGCACGGGAAATAAAAGCAAGAATCAATAAATGGGATGGACTTAAACTAAAAAGCTTCTTCTCAGCAAAAGAAACCATCAGTGAGATGAACAGAGAGTCTACATTCTGGGAGCAAATTTTTGCCACATGCACATCAGATAGAGCACTGATCTCCAGGATATATAAAGAGCTCAAAAAACTTAACACCAAAAAACCAAATAATTCAATCAATAAATGGGCTAAGGAGCTGAACAGAAACCTATTTCCTTATTTTTAGACATTCAGACATTTTCTTATACAACTTAAAATTGTTTAAAGATTACTGTTAATCAAATTGTTAATGCAAGTATCTTATGTTTTCTTTACAGAAACTCCTTATTACCTGAAAATTTTCTATTCCTCCATCCCATTTCCAATTGTAATTCCATTCAATTATATTATTTTTACTCTGTTAAAGAAATTAGTAAATATTTACCCTGCTCAATACTACAATAAATACCATAATGGAAACAAAGAGAAGGAGAAAAAATGTTCTTATTTATTTCATGCTTGCATTTTCCTTGCAGAAAAAAAAAACATTTTGGTTGAAATTCAGCAGTGAAATATATAATTGAGACAATTAAATAACACACTAAATAGAAAAATGTTTAAATGATGGTAGATATTAGAAATGCTACCAGAAGTCAAGAGTGAAAAATATTGTGAAAATTATACTTAGACAAGTCTGGTCTTCAACACTCTTCAGCTTTAAACAATTCAGTTGAGCAGAGAAAATAGGCAAAATCACAAAATCAGTAAAATCAGTATTTTCTATCCTTTCCCATGACAAGGCACACATGGAACATGATAATATTTGTGAACTTGTTAAGGTAATCCGAGAAACTCTTAATAGCCCAGAGGTAATCAACTGAGAGTCCTGGTTTCCCAGGTCCTGTCTGGGTAATATCATTTTAAGGGCTTTAATATCTTGGCACATTTCAAATATATTTTTGACATTTTTTGGAAAGTGCTGATTTGTTGAACAACATCTTTCTGAGACATTCTTTCTGGAAAAAGAAAAACAAAAAAACACTGCTTTGTTTTGTTTTTATTTTTGTTTTTTTTTTTAACTATAGGATTCCATCATCTGACCTGAAGGCAGCAATTTAGTGGCAAATGAACAGCTGGGAAGTGCCCTCATTTGACAGGCTGACAAGAAGAGCATGTCTTAAACCACACTGCTTGGCTAAGTCACTAACTGTCTTAAAGAGTTTGAAGTAAGAATTACAGAGTACACAAATTGAAGTTTAAAAAGTGGTAGTCTTTAATATAAAAGTCTAAATTATAAGAGTACAGAAAACATGAGTAAATAGAAACTGCGAAGAATATGAAAAGAAAAAATGTCAAAAGCTGAGCAGGAAAAACAAACGGGCAGCAAAGAATCAGAAAATGGCAGGCTCTGTGAAGGATGTAACATATTGTTTTAAAAAGGAGGTAAGCCAGCCGGACAATGTGGCATATACCTATAACCCCAGAGACCTGGGTAGCTGAGGGAGGAAGATGGCAAGTTTGAGGCCAGTCTGGGCAACTTTGCAAGACCCTGTCTCAAATTAAAAAGTAAAAAGGCTAGGCTGGGGATGTAGCTGGAGTGGTACAGCTCCCGTAGGTTCAATAGGTTCAATTCCCAGTACTGGGGGGGAAAAAAAGTAAGCTATACCATAATTCAGGGCACCAATTATGAAAGCAGTACTCTTGAGTTATCAGAAGTATGCTTGGATCATAAGCACCACTGTTGAACCCTGAAAGACCATGGTGTTCTCATTCTGTGTAGAGTCTGAGGGTCCCTGTCAGAGTGCTCACTACATGCCTTTCTCTTGCTTTGGCTGATGTAAAATTGACATAAAGGATTCAAATTATGTGTAGGATTAAACAGGATTAACATATGTATATACATGGGTACTTACCCTCTCTTGCTGCTCTTTAAAGCCTTGAGACCACTGTGTGTGGGAGAAAAAAAAAACAAACAAACAGGAACTAGCCTGCCCAGCTGAAGACTTTCCAGGAATGAACCATCCTTCTACTGCTAAATACCATGCAGGAAACTTATCTTTGTCCATGCAGGCCTAGATGAGCTACCCAGATTGTAAGAACTATCCAATTAACTCAAATAACTGACAGGAATAATGAATATACATCATTTTAAACAAGGAGCCAGGAAACTTTTTTCTTTAAAGCACCATAGGACAATATTTTTGACATTGTAATTCATATGATCTTGATCTCAACTCTTTAATTGCAACAAGAAAGCAACCCTAGATAATAGATAAATGATTGAAAATGTGTATGCCATAAAACTTTATTTAAACTTAAAAATTACAGTAAAAGCACTATTACTGTACCCGGCTGTACACCAGTAAGTTTTAAAATCGTTTGATACACAGTAAAAATTAAAAGTTAAACTAACCTTTTTTTTTTTTTTTCTTTTTCAGGGTAGTTTCTTTCCCTACTTTCACACTCTAGTAAATTACTCCTATCTGGCCTTTCCCTTGAGGAATCAGTAGAAGCATCATTTTAAAAAGTCTAAAAATGTGGAATTTAAATCAGACTGATCTAAATTTTAATTCTGGTGTGTTGAGACTTGGGAAAATTTTATACTGTCTGAGCTTTAGATTTTTCATCTATAAGATATGCCTGAAATAAAACAAACTTTACTTAATTACATAGTTTGAATTTTTAATTCTTTAGATAATTGTAATATAGTTAAATATTATGCCACTCCCAAATTAGAATAGATGCTTTGTACTATCAAGGTATTGTATGCATACTCCTAAAATTCCATACGCTAAAGATAAATTGCTAAGATTTTCGTGACATCATTTGACACAAAGGAATTAATTTGTCATTAAGGAGAATGTTCTCCTGTTTTTGATGATTCCTTTCAAGAGGACACCCAGTTGTTGCCTCATTGCTGGCCTCTTCCTGCCTTTTTCCCTACTGAGCTCAGTTCCTATCCTGTTTCTCTGGGAGCAACATCATCTTCTGCCCTCTAGGGGACAGCATCACATATTGAGAGGGCCAGAAAAAAGCTTAAAATAAGTTATTAGAAGGAGCCATCTAGCTCCCACATCGAGCTTTATCTTTCAATCTTTGGTTCTGTCATTCATAAATGGTTTAGTTTTGATACTTATCTTCCTGGTTCTCTGTTGTATTTCTCAACTGGGTCACAACTCATTCAAGGAACAGACGTTTGTTACTGGATCTCTTTGAGATGCCAATCTACAATATACTTAGAACTTTTCCTAGAAAATAGAAAATAATCACTGTAGTGGACAAAAGTAGAGTAATGTTTTGTTTTGTTTTGTTTTGTTTTCTTGCCCTAGACAAATGAAGGAGATCCCAGAAATAAGATCATAAATACCAAGGTTGTTTGCAAGACAAAACATGAGCATTTCATTCTCCACTGTCTACTCACTGAAATACAGAAATTTGTATCCCAGCCCTATGTACTTAGAATGAGCATGAGGATCTTTTGAATATAAATTCAATGAGGGAATTGACCTGGAGGCTCACCGAAGACTTCATTGGCAGTAGATGGAACAGGCAGACTTTGCGTGTGTGGTTTCTCCTGTGAGCTAGGACTGTATGGCTTCTGAAGATGGATTCCTTAATAGACACCATACATAATGCACTGCTTAGGGTAAAGGGATTAACAAGGAATGCATAGGCATCTGGTGGGTTGCTCAAGCAGTTTCTCAGGGAGGAAAGCCTGAGAAGGTTTTACAGAGAATTTCCAAATAAAGCAAAGGTCTATTTTGATGCTTGCAAAAGGCAGATGCATTCAACTGCAAAAATCAGCAACAGCTATGAAAGCAGGCCTTCCTTTCTTTTTCTCTCATCTCTTTTCCTCCCCAACACAACTCTTTCTGGAACTTGAAACAGAAAGCACAAGTCCATGAGAGAAAGCAGAAAATAAATCATTAAAAATATGTATATATCAAATGAGTTCACTTTTTCTTCTACACTTCTGACCTGGAAAAGAAAAGGAAAAAGTGAGTTCAAAACTTTGGTTTCACCTGAAGTAGACTTTATAATATCTGATGAAGAGAGTGTTCTTTCAGCTCAAAGAGAAACTCAAATATAATTAAGCTGTTTCCTTTTCTTACCCTATGAGTACAGTATCCATTCAATTATCAGTGTATCAGTGAACTTGAATATTAACTACTGAGTTTTCTCTGTAAATTAGACTATGTTGTTTATATTACAGTAGAACAATAAATACACTGCCTACTCCTTTATTAGCATAAATAAAAATTAAAGTGGATTATGATAGATCAGTAAAATGAGTTCATTCTTAGGTAAACCATAAATATAATGATTAATTGCTCCAAAATTTGATCTTGCAACAAAACTAGAGCTGAATCAACATGCCAGCAGCAAATTCATCAGTTTATATGTTTCAAAAAGTACAAAAAGTACAATTCTCAGAATATGGATAAAGGAAGAAAACTTAGTATAGCTTCTTGGGTTTGTGGAAATAATAGCTAGATCATTCCTTCAGCATACTGTGTTGTTTCAAAGGAATGGTAAGGATTCTCTAGCTAAATTGTTGTTTCTAATATTTACTTTTATTCTTAGATGATTTTGTAAACAATTTTGTTTTCTTCTTAATTTGTTATACACTTCTTCTAGTACAGCTGGGTTAAACTTTTCATCACAATTTTTTATCACTGCATTACCATCTAATACAAAACCATATGACTTCTGAAAAGGTCTACAATAATTTAAGTGTCCCTAAGCACACCATTTCTCTGACTACATGCATTTTTTATACCCTAACTCTTATTGTAATGCTTATGATCAATAAAGATGCTTGCTCAGAAGTAGAATAAATTTGCAAAATGTTAAATATTTAATGTCTTAGGCCTTAAATCATTGACCACTCTTACCTAAATAAAATTCTTTTGTTCTGTCAGTATGGAAATTCAGATGGAAAAATCAACAAAATCATTGCTATTTGTAGAAATTTTATAAAAATTACTTCTATATATTTATGGTTAAAATGAAGTTCTATCTGACTTATTGCTGCTTAAAGTTCATTCAGAGGGTATGTATGTAAAGACTGGATAACTTTCAAAGAATCTGAAAGTTAATTCATTCTAAAGGATGAAGTCTCATTTTCAAATTTACAAAGGTCTGGCTAATTAACATAAAATAATAATAATAACAACAACAACGTTAATAATAATAATAATTTAATAAGTGATTATAAGAAAGTACATAGAATTAATGGATCTGAATATCCAAAAATGAAACCCAGAAGTTTCTAAAAACAAACCCCAAAATATACATTCACAATAAGTAAATATACAACAACAACAAAAATAAAAACAAAAACAGTAATGAACTTGGTGTCAGAATCACAACTAAATCAAACTGAGAAATAGACCAAAGAACTTCTATTACTGGACAGCAGATTGTGCAGGCCACATCCATGCTGCTATCAGGTGCTGTCTGCCATGCACCTCCCACTCGGCTGTGGAATCTCAGTGACATTGCTGCCATTGCCAGCGCTGCTCAGTGCATAGTGGATACTAAAAGTTTCCATGACTTTGAGATACATACATTCTAAACTCAAGTTTAACATTTAAATTGCTCATTTAAATTTAAAAAAAAAAGAAAAAACTGGATGAATGCTTTAACTAGCTGAATGAATGTAAGTCATCTTGCCACAACCTAATTTGCAAAGGTCTACAAAAGCAAGCATTTGCCAAAGAAAGTGAAGAATAGGAACAAACAAACAAACAAACAATATACCTCTCACTTAGCACTGAGCCCTCTGTGGAGACTGTAGGAAGTTATGTATATAAACGAGTAGTTGAGAACTTGCACTTTCGAGTGAGTGATCATACTAGATTTTAGTAACAATACCATCATCTCAATAGCAGTGTGACCATAATAACATACATAATATTAGTTGGAACCTGAACTCTTGCTGTGCTCCAGGTACTTCATCTTTGAAACAAACTTCATGAAGATTTCTGCTTTCTTTGATTCTTGGGGGATTTAAATGGTACAATCCATGTAAAGTACTTATTACAGTGTAAGTAAGCCTCCAATGTTAGTTAGTAAGCTGTAGTTAATATTGAAATTCCTTGCTCTTCCAGAACCTTTTTGTTTTTATTGGTGAACACTCAGATAACAGATAAAACATGTTATATATATTAAACAAAGTTTTTCACCTTGAGGAATCCATCTTAAGCTCTTTTGTATATTTGGTGTTCTTTTTTTCTGTTATAGATTAAAATACATCCTCCTTTTGCTTGAAAACTTCTGCCTTTATATTGGGAGTCTATTCATAGTTCCTACTTTATAACTTTTGTGAAATAACCCTAACACATAACTAAAGTTTATACTTAGTTTTTCTTTTAAAATGTATTGAAATACTATAGTATTTTTAACAATCAATTGTTAAATCATTGATTCAGTTTTTTCATTCCTTCTTATCTATAAACTTTTAGGAAGTGCTCCTCAGTAATAGAGAGTATTGGTTTTAAACTAACAGTGGTTCAAATCATCTAATAATTACTTGTGTGAATTCAGAGAATGTAATTAACTTCTTAACCTCCATTTCCCAGTCTTTAAATTGGGAACAATATCTTATTTAGAGTAGTTGTCAAGATTGGGATTATATATGTAGGGGTAAATATATGTAAATATATACATATTTATGTGTGGGGTATAGTAATTGCTCAATTGCTAGTGCTATGATTATTTTTATTATACCATTATATTGTTTATTTTGAGAGTGCCTAAAATCTAATAAATATTTACACACATGAAAGAAAATGAGGTTGTGAAAATATGTGTGAGAAGAGTATTTTAGGTCCAGAAAATAAATAATGCAAAGTCTTGGAAGGAAGAATGTGTGTCAGTATTTCAGGAACAAGGAGCCCAATTTTGTAGTGAGTCTACTATTTAGTAGTAGACGAAAAGAGGTGGAGGTCAGACTGCAAAGGGTCAGCAGGCTTTAAGATGGAGTTTGGATTTTACTGGGAGCAAGATGGAGAGCCACAGGATATTTATGATGTCAAGGACAATACGGTTGAATTCGTGTTTGAAAAGGATCATTTTCTCTAATGTATTCGAGTAGACTGGAGGCTGAGAAGCAAGAGCAGATGCAGGAAGGCAATTAGGAGGCCACAGCAATAACACCACTGAATGACAATGGTGCGGTGCTACCAGAGCAGGTGAAGGGCAGTAATTGGGTTCTAGAAAGATTCTGAACGTAAAGCTTATGGTATTTTCTGGGGGATAAAAAAAAAAGAAAAGAAAAATGAGTTCTATGTTCTTGAATGAACAAGTAGAAGAATGAAGTTACTTTTGTCATCTCAACCATAGATGATAAAAGTGTGGCTATTAAGTAGGCTGTGGAAGTGAGGAAAGAGTAGGTTCTGTTGTTGTCATCATTATTCACTTTTTGTGAATCACACTAAATTGGAGCTGTCTCCTAGAATACAAGGGAGATGCAAAATAGGCAGCTGATCACACGAAGACTCAAGGCCAAAGTGCCTTCCATGCTGGCAATGAACATTTGGGAATTGTCAGTGAACACATGCTTTGCAAAAGTCATGGGCCTGGGAGAAATCACCAAGGAGGTAACTGTGGATAGATAATAGGCGAGGTTGTTAGAGAAGGCCCAGCACATACAGCAATGTCAAGACATCAGGGTAAGAGGAAGGACCAGCCAAGGAGACTTAGGAAAGACCAGTGGCATGTGAACACCTTGGAGTATGTGAGGTCTCAAAAGTCAAAATATTAGTTAAGTGTTTTAGTTTCCTAGAGGCTCTCTGACAAAGTATGACAAACTGGGTGACCTAAAACAACAGAAATTTATTCTCATAATTCTAGAAGCTAGAAGTCTAATAAGAACCTGTCAAGAGAGCCATCCTTATACTAAGGCCTCTGAGGGAAGATATTTCTGTATTAGCTCTGAGATTAATGGAAGTGGAAAAATATCTTGGCTAAATAATAAGCATGTAACAAATTAACATAGAAAATATAATAAAAGATTGATGATGATTGCATCTTTAAAGGCAAAGCTCTATGATCTTGCTGATTTTTCTGTATATAGATAATGTTCCCAGACCAGCAGATTTTTACACTGGAGAAAAGTAATATGTATGTGTGCCTCTGGAAGGGTGCAATGTATGGGAAGATGAAATTTGCTTATTAATAGAAAATAGCCCATTCAGCCATGATTGATACACAGAGTGAATACAATAAGGGGGACACTTACCAATTACATTTTATGGCCACTGTAGCATTGGTCCTCAGACCCTACGAGGACACCACAAGAAATGAAGAATATGAACCACTGTCATTGCTAATGATTGAGAGGGGCAATGTATGTAAACCATACTCAGCACCAGCATAATACGAATAGAAAATAGATGTTAATAGACATCTTAATAAATATATGTTGGTAATGATCACATAGGCAACACTATAACTCAGGTTCACAAAAACCTATCAAATATACATTTGTTTATTCTGAGAGGCACCTCATAGCCTTCTTGTGCTTAGAAACATGAGACAGCATTTCAGTACCTGGTGGCCCTATTAAACAGTGAATCACCCCTCCCCCGAAAAAAATCAAAAAAATGTAAAACAGCATATACTGCAAAAACTGCACTGCTTACAGTATGAAAATTCCAACAAGAAGGCATAGAATCATTTAGTTCAACCTTAGCTGAGAACATGCATGTTGGGAAATCAAGATTTTTACAATTCTACGCATGTATGTGAATGACCACAAAAGCACAGAAAGTATTTATTTTGGAGGTACAAATAAATTTGTGCAAATAAATATTTGAATTACAGAATCAGTAAATATCATAATAGGCTGTTTGTGTAAATACGCACACTCTCATATACTTGGCATGGAAATTTTGAAAGCTTTCTCTGTGGTATGAGGAATAAGACAAATCACCTGCTAGCACCATAACTTGTCAACATTGCCACAATTCTAACCAGTACTTTAAGTAAGAAAAATTAAAATAACATTTGAAAATGAATAAAATAGTTGGTATTCATAAATGATATGATTGTGCATTTTATTTTTTTATTTTTTATTTTTTTAAAATATTTTTTGGTTTTTTTTAGTTGTAGGTGGACAGAATATCTTTATTTTATTCTTATGTGGTGCTGAGGATCGAACCCAGTGCCTCATGCGTGCTAGGCAAGCACGCTACCACTGCGCCATAACCCCAGCCCATGATTGTGCATTTTAAAATTTAAAATGCCAACCAAATTTGTGAATTTTTCCTAATTGAATAAATGGAATTCAGTTTATTTATATATAAAAGAAAAAAGTTAAAATACTATTTTGAAGAGATGTAATTTATAAAATCATACCAATATCAGATATAGAGGTATAAATCTAAAATACACACACACACACACACACACCATCTCTGGAATGATAATAATACAATGAGAAAAATTAAATGATACATACTTATGAATAGGACATACTTTATACTATGTCATTACATATTACAAAATGTCAATTGTCTAAATTGATCTATAGATTCAAAATGAGCTCAAAGAAATTATAGAAAGTATTTTACAGTAGAAATTGGCAATTACTCTTAAATGGGTATATCATCAATGGACTAAGAATAGTGACTACTAAAAAACACAAAGTAGGGAGTGACTTAATTGAACCATGATGATTTATCAGAAAGCTACAGTGAGACAGTAACATTGAAGATAGGCAAATCTAAAAAAGAAACCAAATAGCACATACAAATATGGAACATAATTATGTTATGAACATTTAAGTTAGGGAAAAGTTGGCATTAAGGAATAATTAGAAAATTGTGGTATTTTTCATTAAAGACACGGTACACTTAGAAAGTTGAAAAAAATAAAAATACTTTGGGAATTTTACCTTCCCCATATACAAATATCTCAAATACCAGAATAACCTTAAATGTAAAATGAACAATAATACATATTTTAGAAGATAACAGAAGACAAAAATTTTATGTCATTTTAGTTGAAAATGATTTATTAAATCAAAAATTAAAAAGCTTTCACTCCAAAAGAATTAATAAAGTAGAGAGCATTATAAGTAAGGTAATTTTTCATTAAAATACATCATTTACTTAGTTAAAATTCAAGCCAACAGATGGAAATAATTATTTGCACCATAAATAAGCTATGAAAGTTTCACATCTACAACATATAAATATCTCCTGCAAACCAATAAGAAAATATAATCAATATTTCACCAAAAAGGAAATCTAAATAGTAAACATGGAGAAAGCTATTCAAGCTCATTACATCATCAGAAAAATATGCATTAAGACCACAGAAAGATAATAAAAGAGATAATTTTAAAATACAGTGCAATAGAAAATCAAGTTTAAAAATGGCCATCATCTGCTGACTCACAATAGGTGGTGGGGAGGCCAAAGTAGAGGTTCACCAGAATGGACAGGGTAGAGTCAGGGGAAGTGAATGGGGAGAGGAATGGGAAAGAATGAATCAGACATTACTTTCCTATGTTCATATATAAATGCACAACCAGCGTAAGTCCACATCAAGTACAACCACAGAAATGGGAAGTTATACTCTATGCATATATGATATGTCAAAATACATTCTACTGTCATGTATAACTAAAAAAAACAAATAAAAAATTTTAAAAATGGCATCATCATAAAACTAAGAATTGTGAAAATTTTAAATATTGGTGAGGATTTTGAGCAACAGAAACATAAATATACTGCTGGTAAGAGTACACTGCAAGCAATCCTGGGCAAAAAGAGCAATGCTAGAGGCATCATAATATTGGGCCTCAAATTATACTACATAAACAAAAACAGCATGGTACTAATACCAAAATAGACATGAAGATCAATGGAATAAAAGACACAGAAACAAACCCACCTCTGATCCTTTACAAAGGGACCAAAAACATACGTTGGAGAAAAGACAACCTTTTTAACAAATGGTGCAGGGAAAACTGGATATCCATATGTAAAAGAATGAAACTAGATCCCTCTCTCTCACCCTGTACAAAAGCCAACTTAAAATGAACCAAATACCTAGGAATAAGACCAGAAACCTTGCAACCTAGAAAAAAACGTAAAACACAACACTCCAACATATTGGTTCAGGAACTGACTTCCTTAACAAGATTCCTAAACCACAAGATATAAAGCCAAGAGAATCAATATATAGAATGGTATCAAATTAAAAATCTTCTGCATAGTGAAAGATACAATTACGAGCATGAAGAAAGAGTCTACAGAATGGGAGATTATTGCCACCTGCTTCTCAGATAGGGAAATAATATCCAGAATATATAAAAAACTCATTTATAACTCCTAACACTAAAAGATAATAATAATAACATAACTAATGATGTAACTAATGTGCAAAAATATTAACAGACACTTCTCAAAAGAAGTACAATTGACCAACAATTATATGAAAAAATGTTCAACAACTCTAGCAGTTGGGGTAATGAAAATGAAAAGATTTCATCTCACTCCAATCACAATGGCAATTATCAAGAATACTACTAATAATAAATGTTGGTGAAGGTATGGGGAAAATGGTGCACTTATACACTGTTGATAGGACTGAAACTTAGTGCAATCTCTCTGGAAAGCAGCATGGAGATTCCTCAAAAAACTTGGAATGGAATTACCATATGACCCATCTATCCCACTTTTTGGCATATATTCAAAAGATTTAGAATCAGCATACTACAAGATTGCTGCTAAATCAATGTTTATAGAACAATAATTTACTATAGCCAAATGACAGATCCAATCTAGCAAGTCTGTTAACAGATGAACAGATAAAGAAAAATGTGGTATATATATACAATGTAGTATTATTCAGCCATAAAGAAGAAGGAAATTATGTCCTTTGTCAGTAAATGCATAGAACTGGAGATCATCATGCTAAGTGAAATAAGTCAGACTTGGAAAGTCAGAGGTCAAATGTTTTCTCTGATATATGGAAGCTAGTTTAAAATTAGGGGAGAGGGATTCTATCAAAATAGAAGAGATTAGTGGGGTAGAGGAAGGGGTTTGGTGGGGAGGAGGGATGGAAATGAATTTGACCTAACTTTCTTACATACATGTACACACATACCATAGTGAATCTCAGCTTTATGTATAGCTACAAGATAAACAAATAGCAGGAAGAGCAGTAGAGTAGAGGGAAAGGACAAGGAGAAGGGAAGAGAGAAAAGAAAGGAGAAATACTGGGGACTGAAATGGAACAAATTATATTCCACGCTTTTATAATTATGTCAAAATGAACTCTAATATTATGTATAACCAACAAGAACTAATAAAAATACAAAAAAGTACATTGCAATAACTACTTTGGAAAATACATTTGCAAGATCAAATAAACATGCATACATGCATACATGCATACATTATACTCTACAGTTCCATTTTAATATATACACTATGGGAAAATGTGACTTTTTCCACAGATATATAGTGTTCGAGAATGGTCATAGCAGCACTGTTTATAGTAGTTCTGAACTGAAAGCAACTCAATTATACAAAGAAGTAATTATGTGGCATACACATTTAAAGAAATACTATATGATAATTGAACTGAATAAACTACACCTATAAAAAGGTTGATTTTAGAGACACAAGGAGGAAAATCCACACTCAAAAAATATAGTCTGAATTATTACAAAATTGGTGATATATTCACACACAAATACATACACAGAAATACATATATTTACACACAAATACATACACAGATATATACACAAATACATGCTTGTAAAATTAGATAATCAGACTGTAAATGGTAAATGAAAGTAAGAAATTGAATACATAAGTTTAGGGCAGTGGTTTCTGCTGGGGAGGGGGTATTATGATATGGGAGAAGTGAACCAAGAACCAAGAAGTGAACCAAGAACCCAACCAAGAAGCTTGGGTTCTGATGCTGTTCTGCCTCTTAAACTGAGTTTAGCCCACTACTCACTCTGCAATTCATCAACTGTATACATAATGATTTTTATGGCATTTCCACGTGTTTGTTATAATTCTACATTTTAAGTGTTAAAAAGAGATTTTTGAAAATAAGAGCAGGTATAAATGAATGAGAATGAGACATGTTGAGAGAGAATACAGGGTTAGACAAGCTTAAGACATTCTGCCTATATAATGAATAAACAGCCTAATAGTTGAGGGATGAACTACAGTAAGTTTGCTATGGCAATTCTTGTTCTTGACTTCATTTAGTCATCAATGGAGGCAATTCCTCTTTACCAAGAAGGAAGAAACTGCATTTAGAAATGTTCAGTACTTTTTTGAAATTCTCATGAATACTAAGTAATAGAACAGGATTCATGTGCAGATGATTGAACAAATCTAGAATGCTCTCCAGTATGTTTCATTAGATTCTTCCTCTGTTCCTTACTTTGCTTATCAAAACCCCTTGAAATGTTTTTATTCATTGTTAAATGTTTTTTGAGGATCATTACTGTCTTATCTATTCAGACTTCTATAACAAAATACCATACTGGGTAGTTTATAAACCAGAGAAATTTATTTCTTTTAGTTCTGAAAGCTAAGAAGTCCAGGATCAAGGCTCTAGAAAATTCCATGTCTGGCAAGGTCTCACTTCCTGGTTCATAAGACAGCTCCTTCTGGCTTTGTCCTTGCTTGGTGGAAGGACAAGGAAGCTCTCTGGAACCTCTTTGAGGAGAGCACTAATCTCAGTTATGAGGGCTTTGGCCTACTCATCTAATCACCTCTGTAAAGATTCCACCTCCTAATACCATCACAGTAAGAGCGAAGTGGAGAGACTTGAATTATAGTTTGGTAATGAGTAATGATTTTATTTAGCCATTTCCTCTCTAACATGCTTAGATTTTACTGCTTTGTGTATGATGAACAGGGGATACATATTCAACTGATGTGCCCACACAAACACCATTCACATTCAAGGAGAATAAAAGGATCATCTATATTATACATTATTCATCCATGACCTATGAAATACCTATTTTTAGGATTAAAGTGATATCTTATAAAAACTGAGATAAGCTCTCAATCTTTATTGCATTTCCTCAGTCATACTCATCAATGCATTAGTAAATATCAGTATACCAAACATGAGAGTAGAGCAAAAGAAAACCTTTTAGGGTAGTGAGGTGTGTTCCATGTAAAACTAGCAAGAACACACAGGACAATAGAAACTTGCTAAGAAAGGTACTACAGGAGACAAGGAGGTATGAATCATAAAGTTAAAATACCAATAAACATTAAAACATGGATTTTGCTTTTACCCTGATGCACAGAATGGTCCTCTGCAGGATCTGTGCACAGTTTAAGGAACAGTGGTGAGACTGGTTCTAGTCCTGATGTCTATGGCTTCGGAGGGTTCCATTTCAGTAATCCTAGGTGTGCCATTCAGTTTCCATTCTCCTCTATAATTAAAAGTTCTACTACTTTTTTGAAGTGGTTCATTTCTACCAAAATAATTTCCAAGACTCTCATTAAATACTTCTACATAAAAGCTGACAAAAGATCACTGTACCTTAGCATAATATAATCCTGGATTTTTTTAGTTAAGAAAACACAATCATGGAAAGTATTTCTTTTGTATTTATGAGATTCATTCTAAAAGTTATCTGATGTGAGCTGCTGTGAGATAATTGTATCAATGACCCTATTATTAGTTCAAATGTTTTTCTCTTATTTTATTTTTAATGCTGTACAGTATTTATTCTGTTATTATAATGACAATTCTAACTCAGTAATGAAAACTGTTCTGAAACAACATCAAATCCAGAGCTAAAAGCACAGAAGGCAATAGTAGTGATGAGGATCCTTCATCTGTACGCTGCCAAGGTGTGGGAAGATATTGATCACCAGTACTATAAGAGGGTGGAGTGGAAGAAGTAGGCAGTAATGAGGGAGAATTATGAGGAATGTGGTAGAAGGCACACAGCATGCAGAAAAAGCATGACCCTGGAGGCAAGGTGCCTTGTTTGCATTCTGAATGGTACTGCTAACTAGTTTCATGAACTTGACCAAGTCATTTGAGCTCTTTTTGCTTCAGATGCTCACTTATAAAGTATGAAAGCTAAAATAAATATACTGTATTAATTTCAGTACATTTCAGAATTTTCCAATATCCACAGTGAAATATTATACACACTAAAAATAGGAAGAATATTATATAATAATTAAACTTTATATAAAAATTAGAAACAATTTGTAGGCATTACTATACTGTGATTTCAGTGTTCATGATGTCATACCTTGCAAGAGCAATTTAACTAAAAAACATGCACTGCTAAAGACTCAGTCTGGGATTTATTTGCAAGTCTTTTAGACCCTAAAACTCATAGTTTTTCCACTAATAAAAAGAAAATAGGGTAAGTGTGAAACTACCACATAAGCAGTCCAGTCCAGGAGTCATTACTATGTAATAAATTGGAATAATTTCCTTGTTTCTCAAATCTGTAGCCCAGATACTCTCTAAAACTCTAGCATTCCTTTTCATACTAGCTTTTTTAGCCATACATGTAAATGAATAGGACCTGGTAAATGAAAGCTAAAGGAATGACTTTGGCAAATATGTGAAGGATATTTGCAAGTCAGATGCTTTTTAATTAGGGATCATCTGTGTTGAGTGTCATGCTCTTAGCTGTTCATAAGGCAATGTAAAGATAAAGAATTAGAAGGCATAAAACTTGGAACAAGTTTACAATATGGTTGGGAAAATAATACTACTATATGTAGAATAAGATAAAATACTAGATAGCAGAATATAAGCAGCAATTATGTAATACACACAAACTATAGGCATATATAGTTTCACTAGGTATATATATGACATAATGGGCTTTATATTCTATGATTATTTTAAAGAAAATCAATGAGCCCAAAGCAGTAAGGAGCTCTTCAAGAAGGAAGTGAGACTTTGGCTACACTGAGAGAGGGTAAGACATATCTAGGCAACAGAAGGAAAAAACAATTTTAGATGAAGGTAACAGCATGATTTAAAGCACAGGAAAATTTGAAGTTGGACAGTTTGGATACAGTGAAATGACAATTTAAACAACTTAAAAAATCATATGAATAAATATGGGGATTATATGGCAGAAAGCTAAATTCCTACTCTGAATTCAAGTGAGGTCAAAAATCTTGGAAATAAAGAGCTATAGGAATTTTCAACAAGGGAGTATGTATCATGAGTATAGTTATGTTTTAGGAAGACTAATTCAAGGTTAAGGATGGAGCAAGTATATTACTGCAAAATCCTGGCTAGGGAAATGTGGAAACAAGCCAGAAAGGACATATTGTTTGCTTTAGGCATGTTCATTGTCTAACTGAAAATAGAAAAATTACAGATCAATAGAATATTCTTTATTCTTCAGGTTCTATTCAATCAAAGTTGATACCTAAATCCCTAAACTAAACTTGATAAACTTGAAGAAAGAGAATTTGCTCCCACCTAAAAATATTCCACCAGAATATCATTTAAAAAAAAATATAAACCAAGAACTTAAAGAGATCTCCAAAGATTAGTCTTTTTGCCTCTGGCTAAATTGCTTTAAGTCATACCAGATTGACAGCTGTGTATATAACAATTTAAAGATGCTCAGGAAATTTATACAAAAATGCCACTAGAATGAGAAAGAGATCACAATCATAAGAAAACTGATCTCTACTCATACAAAGACAAAAGAGCTTTGACAACCTTCCAGAAAAAGTAAAACTAAAATATCTGTCTATCTTACACAGAAAGTGTAAATAGCATATGTTAGCCTTAAAAAAAATGGTATCAAAATTTCTCAGTGCATAGAAAATTAAACAAGGGTCTGAGATCATGAATATTTTTACTAACTGGCAGCTAAAGAGAAAAATAATGCTAATGAGACAGTATTCTTCATCAGTTAGTGCAAAACTGCTGAACAGAAAGCACCATAATAAAATTCAAACTAAATCCATCTCTTTTGTTTTCTCTTTAGCACATGTTAACTTGGAATATGCTGTATAACTAAGAATGATGGCAAGGATTTTTTTTTTTTTTTCAAACGCTCCCTAGTTTCATGAAGAATGGCTGGAATGTATCAGCCTTCAATATTCTTTTGTTTATGACCAAGTACCGTGTGTGTGTGTGTGTGTGTGTGTGTGTGTGTGTGTGTGTGTGTGTAAGCACACACAGTCTTTTATATATCTCTTAGAAGATTTTATTTTTACTTTCAGTATTTAGAGATAATAGCAAAGGCATTCCCTCAAACCACATGTAATACAGACGAATCCTGCAGTACATGGTTGTAGAATAAAGACCTCCAGAGCATTGGATTTGGATTCAAAGTCTGACTGTGCTTTGGGTTCAATGCTGATGTGTACCACTTACAGACCTTTGGTAAGTCATAATATTTCTGTAAATCTGATTGCCCATGTTTATAATACAAGATTAAAAATAAGCATCTCCATTGAGAACCAGATTTCTCACGGTTGGATGGAGACATTACAGATAAGCAAGTGAAAAGATCTAGAATGATTCCCATGATAATGAATTAAAGCTAGAGACATCACTATAGGCTCATGTTGAACTTAATGTAGATTTTGCAGATGGTTATAGTACTATTCATAGTTTTGAATATATAAATGAGTTCATTTACAAACATATTCAGTTGTACTTCCTTATTCATGGTTTTGCTTTCCAGAGTTTCAGTTACCTGCCATCAACTACAGTCTCTGAATATTAAATGGAAGATTTCAGATGTGAACAGTTCCTAAGTTTTGAATTGCAAGCTTTTGAGGAGTAAGATGAAATATCACACTGTTCTCTTGTGCCCTGCCCAGGATGTGAATCATCTCTTTGTCCCACATATCCAATCTGTGTAGCCCACTTGCCACATAATAGCATAGTTTGTCACATAGTAGCTGTCCTGGTTATCTAGTTGACTGACCTGTAATTACAGGACTGGTGTTCAGGTAACCCTTACATAGTAACCGAACACCTTATCACATGCCTGCGTCATTCACCACACTGCATCTCACCACAAAGACATGGCACCATCTTACATCATCACAAGAAGTAGAATGTACTACAGTAAAACATTTTGAGAGAAAGTGCAAGAGGGAGAGATCACATGCTCATAACTTTATCGCATTTAGTATATTGTTATAATTATTATTAATTGATGTTAATCTCTTACTTTGCCTAATTTATAAATTAAACTTTATCTTAGGTATGCATGTATAGGAAAAAATATAGTGTATCTATATGGTTCGGTATTATCCAGTTTAAGGTACTGGGAGGTCTTGGAATGTACTCTACAAAGATAGGCACAACTACTCTATTTCTTGCTTTGTTCACTGAGCTGACCTAGCATTAGTGATTTTCCAGTAGCTATAAACACATCTACCACTCAAATCTTATTTCTAAAACCATTCTTCAATAAAAGCAACCAACGATCCTTAGAGTAATAACTGATTCTAGGAATGGGGAAAGAAATGCATGAGATGAGCCTAGATCATCTTGCAAATGCCAGAAAATCTCACCACACACACATACACAGAAATAGAGCAGTATTGGATTGCTACTCTGGCATTAACTGTTATATTATTATATTGACATAATTATTTTTTGGCACTGGGGATGAACCCAGGGTCAGTTTATCCCTGAGCTATGTCCCCAGCCCTTTTAATTTTTTATTTTGAGACAGTCTTTCCAGGTCACTGACCTCAAATTGTGATCTTCCTGCATTAGCCTCTGGAGTTGCTGGGACTACAAGTGTGCACCACTTGTCAATTTTTATATTGGTGTAAATAAAGTAATCAAATAAAAAACTGAATGAGAGAAAATAGACAAATATGCTATGCAGGAAAATTCCAAATAATTTATGTATAGGTTGTGACTTCAGGGAAGCAGAATATACCCTTTTAACTATTAATAGTGATATCTTTCACAAGAGAACAGCATGTAAAGGGAAGAAAGAGTAACTTCATAATGGAGAAACCTAACAAAATCACCTCAATTGGGTAATTAAGGTCATCATTAATAGTGGTAAATCATGTTGTAACAAGCACCCTTGAAATAACTGGGGGTGTGGGGGTATAACTCAGTGGCAGAGCACTTGCCTAGTGAGTAGGAAGCCCTTGCACCACAAAGGAAACATCAAATAAAGAAATGTGATGAAAAATGTCACTTATCTTATGTGAACTTCCTCCAAAATATAACACACAATCTAATCATAAGAAATTCCAGTTCAGGAACATTCTTCAGAATTTATAACCACTACTCAACCAATTGTGAAGATCATCAAAAATAAGAAAAAGCTGAGAAACTGTGACACCCAAGAGGAGCCTCAGCAGACCTCACAATGCGAAGTTATATATCTTAGATGAGATTCTATGCAAGAAAAAGACATTAGATAAAAATTAAGAAAATCAAGACAGTGCAGATTTTCATTAACAATAATAGTATATCAGTAATGGTGTTTTGATTTTAACAAGTGTATTATACTAGTGTAAGATGATAATAACAAGAGGAACTGCATGAAGGATATACGGGAACTCTATTATCTTTGGAAGTTTTCTGTAATACTAAAACTGTTCTCAAAAATTATTTTTCAAAAATATCCACACATTATTTTGGACAGGGTTGCTGTAAAAATCAAATAATGTAAATATGGTAAACATCTAAGATACAATGCACAATAAAGTTTCTCTCTCCTGCTCCTCTCCTTTTCTCTCACTCTCTCCTTCCTTCCTTCTTTCTTTTCTTACAAATGACATATAGGAAGATAGCACAGGCGGAACCCAGGGAAAATTAGAATTGAATTGCTGGAGCATCTCATCATAGCAAGAATGTCTTTTCCTCTTGGGTCCAGCTAGAGGTGAGTTGATGGTCCCACTGGAGGCAGGGCCAACTCTGGCATATGTTGAATTTATATGTGACTGTTGGAATAGACTAGGTTACACTATACTAACAAATATCTTCAGTGGCTTAATCTCATGAATTTTTTACAACACATCTTCATTGCAGTTTGACTATTATGCAAAATATTGATTCAGAAACACAAGCAGATACATTTTCTATTGCTTTAAGGGTCTCGCCGAGTGGGTCTGCTCCACGAGTTGGGAGTCCTGAGAGACAGAGAAAGGTCTCCGGGGAAGACGAAATGGAGTCTCCCAGGACGATGACTGTTTGCGGGGCCACTATCCCCAGACCCTGGGGTGCAGGTAAAGAACTGCTCTGCTGGAATGAGATGCAAAAACACTGGAGGAGAAGCAGAAACACTGTTTATTCCAGAAAGTACAAAAGCTTATATACACTCCTGGACCAACCAGGTCCAAAGGTTACAAACAAAGGGGTGCTCTCTATCAAGAGCACAGTCTATTAGCACAGAATGGGTAAAGATGGAAGGGAGGGGTTGAAGGTATGGAGAGTGCTCCTACAATTTTCCACCAATGAATCTCTCTTATATTGTGGTAAACAGATAACACATGGTGAATCTTAAAGATGTCTTTTGTACAACGACACACATTACTTCAGCTCACGTTTCATTGACGAGAGTAAATCACATGAGCACACGTACTTCAAGAAAGTAAAAAATAAGGATCCTATCAAATATCTTCAAATAGCAGTGAATGGAATGAATGGCTATCAAACTTTTCATAATCCTTTGTTATGTATTTATTCATTCAACCAATATTTAGAAACCAACTTCATTCTGAATGATATTGGAATATTTACATATCAAAAACTCATTTACACATTTCTTTGTAAGCTTTGAACTTCTGTCATTGGACAAGTGATATTCAAAAGCTCAAGATCTCAAGATTCAAGCTGGTAAACAAACAAACAAAAAAGCTACTTAGGTTATTTACCTGGAAAGCTCAGGATGAAAATAATACATTGTTTTTTTTAGTAGACAGCCTCCTTTCTGTGGTCAGGTGCAATCCTGGCTTCTTCCGTAAGTATATGATGACATGGTAAAGAAGAGGGACACAGTAGAAGAGGAAAATCCACTATATTGAACATACAGGAAGATTTTGTCATGATAAGCACAGGTTTTGGTTCAGAAACCAGATGGTTCTTTTCTTCCCTCCCTTTCTCCTTTCTTCCCTTGCTTTTTTTCTACCAAAATAACAAAACAAAAAGCAAGCAAAGAAAAAAAAATCTTAGTCAATTACATTTACCAGTTGGGGCAGAGGCAAAGTCAGAAAGAAAATAGAAAACATACCTCTGCCCCTTAACGAATCATAATAATGGCTAATCTGTGATTTGTGTTTCTTAAATTTGCTTTTGATAAATATGGGGTATGGATGTGTGTGTATTCATCCCTCAGTCCAAAGCCATCTCAGTTCCCCTTGTGATTTCTCCTCTGATCTCAACATCATCAATACTCACAAGTTAACACCAATCTTTTTGATGGAAAAAGATCATTTCCACGGTTTCACAACTTCTGACAGGGTTTTCTACCATGTGTCGGTATTGCGGGTTACAGTTTCTAAAATTTCACTACTACAAATTCATTTCAAGTTGCTTGAAAAATTTGTATTAGAGGGGAAGCTTTACATCTGCAATAAAAATGTGAAGACCTCAGAAATAGGAGTGTATTAGGCTTCTATCAGCTACAACTAATAAAATTATCACTCGATAGTGCAGAGAGACCAAGACTTTGGAGTAATGGGTAATAGTAATGAGCCCTGAAAGAAACAAAATGGTAGAAACAGGTGCTAAAAGATATAAGCTGTGTGTCAAAGGGAAGTCTTGCTGACACCAGTATTTTGCCTATGGCTAAACTTGAATAAAAGAAACAGTGATATAAACATTAGAATAAAAGTTGCCTGCTGTTCAAGTTTTCCATTAATTGACAGACCAATATTTTCAGCTTAATATTTTAAAACAGTTTAATAAATCCTAAATGCACAATCTTAATAAATGCATTAACAAAGAAGATGCAGTCACAAGGGGAGCAAAATTCCTTTAAGTCATTTCCATGCCATTATTTTCAAGAAACACTGTAGGACTTAATATGATATTAGCATCAAAATCAAAACAGACCATTATAATTTTTTTAACATCCTTCCAATATGCCTTACTTAGTAGATTCCATTGGCCTCCCACCGCCACTCTGTTTAGAGATAGCATTTGAAATTAGGGCTGTGCTCTGCAGGCCACTGGCAAAGAGAAATTAGTAAGCAGAGAAATGTTGACAGGCCAGAAGAATCTATTCACAGTTCAACAAGGCAAGCATTATGATTTCACTGACCAGATAAATGGGGCAGTAAGGAGACTGAAGTTACGTGGAAATATGTATTATTAAAACACATTTCAGGAGCTTTCTGTTCTTCAAGGGATTAATGATGAATAGAGGTATTTATGATTAAAATATGAAGCCTGCCCTTTCTATAAACAAAGCTTTTTTGATGAAACATGCTATGGGATGTCTGCTTCCATAATGTGAACGCTATTTCATTTTTTGGTCCCTGCAGGACTGTATATTTTCCTTACAGGATGCAGTGTCATTAACCATAAGCCAATAGCCATTGTTCATAGGCTACCTAAAGGTTAACCATGCATTCATGTTTGCTCAGGACAGTTCCAGTTAATCCTGTCGTTCTAGTATTGTTATTAATAGCAACACTTCACTTTCAAAAGCGTCCCAATTTAGATGATACATCATAAGGTCAACCTACTAATAAGAAATCTCTGTGACTGATTTTGGCTCAATATAAATTGATATCAGCTTCACACCAGTCATGATCAATGCAAAACTGGATTGATCATGTCATTTGCTTAGAGTGCTGCGCGCATGAGGTCAAAACCATGGGTTGTACTCAAATAGTGGCTGGGAGGAGTAAATCTATCCTAAGATCCAATGATTTTATTCCTAATTAGGCTAACTTTCAAAAATACTCATGGTTGTTTAAAGGAAATATGTTTGCAAATAAATGTACTTCATTGGAATTATTGCCATCACATGAATTTTGGCAAGTCACTTAACCTTTTTGAGCCTCTGCATTTACATCTATAGAACTTAGATAATAAAAATTTGAGTTATAATTGAGATATGAATCCAAGCCTTACAAAGGAAATTCAAGTAGACAAATATTGTTGAATTTAAAATCAGCAGACATCAGCTAATGATGCCATTACTATCTGGTTGTGAAACCTTGAACAATTTATTTCAGTCATCTCTTGCTTTAATTTCCCCATGTGTAAATACAAGTACAAGAAGCTTCATATTTCCAGGAAGGAGCATAACAGAGATGGTAGTGGGATAGGGAAACTGTGTAATTGTTGTGGGTGCCCGGGGATATTATATGCTCAAGTCATTCAAAGCAGACTAGACAGAGTGCTAATGCTTGGGGATGAGGATATTCCTGTTGAAGTGGTTGCAAAGAAGTTTCTAGAGGGAAGAATGAAATTTATTCTGAGACAGTGATTTTCTTGATTCTTAAAAGTATTGAATTCTCAGCCTCCTAATTCTGAAGATATAAGACAAATATCTTCTTATTGATGGCAAAGAAAATGTGAAAACTTGTGGAACCACCCAGTGCCACCTCAGTTATAAATGTGTAATCTGAAAAGGTAATTTGAGTATATTAGTTGTATTATATGTCTGCACAATTAAAATATATATTTTTTTATTTTCAAAACTATGGATTTAAATTTTCTTATAACTGCAAATTGTTTCTGGGATATACACATGAACTTATATCCAAACTTTTTCACATTGGTGATCAAAAGTGAAGACTTGACTATAGCAGGAGATATGTAAACCCTATACTTCTCATCAACTCATGCAAAGAAAATATCATTTAAAAATAACTGTCATTAATAATAATAATAGCAGCTAACACATAGTGCTTACTAACAATACTAACTATATTTCTAATTACAATTTTAAGTCATTTCCATACACTAATTCTCTTAACCTACAAATATCTCTATAAAATAGACAATAAAAAATTTAATTCATTTTTGTTATTATAAGAAAAATCCTGAGGCAGGTTAACATTATGAAGAAAAGAGGCTTATACAGATCACAGCTATGGTATTTCATAATCTAAAATCAGATGGCTTCATTTGGTTTGGCCCATGGTGAGGGCCTAATAACATCATAGCACAGCAATAGTGGAAACATAACATGGGAAGAAGAAATCACATCTCAAAGCAAGAAGCCAGAGATTGGGGTCCCACAATCCTTCAGAGAACATAGCCCTGAGATTCTCCCATTAGGTTCTTGAAGACCATTCACCCTCACATTGCCACACTGAGGACCAAGTTTCCGACACACGAAACTTAGGAATTCACAATCAAAGCATATCCAAACCATAGTAATCATTATCCCCAATTTATAATGAGAAAACTCACAAGTAAGGTCTCCATGGTTCCAATTCTAGTTAGCTATAAAATAATGATTCAAATGAGCAGTTTAGCTTCCAATTCCTAAATTAGCCTTATTCAATGTCATCCCTCAAGACGGGCTTTAACGTTATGAAATATATACATACAGTAAGGTCAAGGTCTTGGTGCTTTGTGATTAAATACCGTTTAGAGTGATAAATGTGCTATTACACCCTCATCTCTCTCTTCTGGAGCTTGTGAAGGCAAATTCCACACTTGCCAGGTATAATATCGTTTCCTTATTTTAAGATTCTGCCATTTTCATTCTGGAAAGTTTTGAATTCTGCATCATAAGAGAGATTGCTCTTAGACTGAGGGGAGGAAGGTGTGCCTTCTCTTTAGGTCTCAGTAGGCCTGGGGACTGAGGATGGAGCTCAGTGGTAGAATACTTGCCTAGCATGCACAAAGCCCTGGGTTCAATTTCTAGCACCACAAATTTAATTAATTAGTTAATTAATCAGTTAGTTAATTAAAATAAAATAGATGGGCCTGAAGTCAAGTAGTGAAGGTGAAAAAGCATTCAGGAAGTGACTTTGTCACTGCAATGGAGGATTTTCAAGAGGCTAGAGAAGAAGCCAGCCTCATGTGGGACTCTGAGATCAGGCTTAAGTTCATGGGCTTTTGAGCAGCAGTTGAATGTAACTCGCTTAGTTATATTTCTCTTTTTTTCTAAGCCATAAGTAAATTTTTTCACAAAGCAAAATATGTTTTCACTCCTTCTGTGGGAAAAAAGAAAGATCAGTATTTCCTGAAGCCATGATGAAGTAGGAGCAGAGATGATCAGTGGAGGGCAGAACTGTATAATGAAGGCAGTCCCTCCAGGGTCATGGATGGTCATGGGAGAGGCAGTGGAGGGGCAAGAAGAGCTTCTGGGCAGAGAAGACGTTGGGATTTGATTAGGATTATGGTACTTGCCTCCTTGTCCAAAGTTTCACTTTCTGTGATCAACAAGAAGAAAGGTGAATAAAATACAGTAGGATATTTTGAGAAATAGAGATCACATTCACTTACTTTTATTAAGTATATTATAATAATTGTTTTATTGTATTATTTGTTATTATTAATCTCTTATTGTACCTAATTTATGAGTTATACTTTGTTATATGTTTGTATGTGTAGGACAAAATTTGGTACTTTCTGTGATTTCAGGCTTCCACTGAGAGTACTAAAACTATGCCCTGTGGCTAAGGGGAACCACTAACCTTTTAGTTAGTAGCTGAGAAATTCATAAATTGAGAGACTTTTGATATAAGGTAGAATGGGGAAGCTGGTGGCATCTGAGTTATATTAAGGAAAGAAATTAAATAGCTTTCGAAAAAGTTTTTAGAGATTTATGGTCACCAGATTCAATTATTTGAAGACATTTGACAAAAGAAGAAAATGATTTTTTTAATTTTAGGATAAAAGCTTTATGAGTTTATGGCCCATTTTTGTATGTTCTGTTCTTTGCCTTCATGACCTCACCCCCATGCCTGCGAAGGATCTGTTTAGGTAGATTTCTCAATATACAAGATGGATATAAAAGGGGGCAATACTCCTGACTCTGCCCCATTTGCTGATTTGGTCATACTGACTATACTAACTAGCAAGTGAGGTACTGTGGAAGGATCATACACTTACACAATGTCCTCTCTTCTTCCATGTCATTTCAATGCCAAGAAAAAGGGACAGAGGACATCAAGCTTGACAATCTATAATTCCTTCTCTTCTGCTCACTTAACCCTTTGTCTATAAAAAAGGATAAGAACAAAATGCCTCGCTGTATTTTCTGGAGATGGGCAAAGACACTGTACTGTGAGCTCCTTGACTACAGGGAACTTGTTCATCCTGTTCACAGATTGTCTTTGGTGACCAAAACGAATCATTTAATAAATGAATTAAAAGAATAAATGAATATATGAACTAATGTTCACCACTTTGCCTTAATTCCTCCATGTAGCTGGAATGGTAACACAATCCTAGGTCTTTTCTCTGACCAGCACATTCTTAGTATCTGCTTTATATTTGTTCCTACTCTTGGGCATGTACTGAGTTCCATTAGAGAGCTGTCCCTTGGCAGCAAAACGAGGAGGGGTGGGAACTGCACTCTGTGGGCATCTAGGCTTAGCTATTCTGTAATGAACATCAGTCCTTTGTGTCTGCTCAGCTTTCCTTCTTCCTCTCCTTACTTCCGCAAACCTCTTTCTATGGGAATGCTCTCTAGGAACTCCATGTGGTACTGATGAAATTGTCAATCTCAGGAGTACAAACTCCAGAACACAGGGTTAGGCACATCTTAATGCAGTAGAACCAGAATTCTTACTGTAGACCAGTTTGTTTGTTTGTTTGTTTGTTTGTTTGTGTGTGCATTCAAACTCCTTTAGGATATTCCCCACACTGTCCACACTTAAGATGGTAACTTATTACTACTAAGAACAAAGTCCTTTTTAAGTGGAAAGCACTTGTATTGCAATTGCTTGTTCCTTACTATCTTCTCTTGGGTTCTTATACTTACTAACACTTCTCTTAAAGTGTATACTATGAACAAGGCTTCCTTGGATACTCTTATTATAACCAGACATTTCTCCATAATTATGTAAATTAGCTGGAAGAGTTGCCCCAAACATGGAGGTTTGCTCCCTGCTAAAGCTGGAGTGCAGGGCTACCAAGTAGTTACAGCACAATGATATGTGAGGGAAGGGACTTCCGTGTATAAACTAATTTTCTATACTCTCTGCCATTAATATAATTTTACTTCTCTTTTTTAAAATCATTATTGTTATCTAATTTTAGGGTATTTATAGTAAGATTAATAAAATTTATTTACTTGAATTTATGTACCCATATATTTGCTTCTAAGTATACACTCATAATAGCAAAGATATATTCTCCAGTACATAAGATCATAATGTTGTCCCATGATTCAAATTATGAAAACATGAATGGTAATTCATGTCCACAAACTTGGATCTACCTGTTTTTGTTTGTTTATTTGGAGAGGATATTGGTAATGTTTGACTTCTTTTTTTCTTATGGCAAAACATACAGAAAAGGAAAATTATAATTTTAATCACTTTTTTTTGTGTACAGTTCTCTGCCATTAAGAACATTCAAGCCAGTCATGGTGGCTGCTGCTTGTAATCCTAGCACTTTGGGAGGCTGAGACAGGAGAATCGCGAGTTCAAAGCCAGCCTCAGCAATGGCAAGGTGCTAAGCAACTCAGTGAGACCCTGTCTCTACATAAAACACAAAATAGGGCTGGGGATGTGGCTCAGTGGTCCAGTACCCCTGAGTTCAATCCCTGGTACCCAAACAAAAAATTCACGAGCTGTACAAGCATCACCACTATTCGTCTCCAGAACATTTTCATCCCCAAACTGAAGCTATATGCCCATTAAACATGAAATCCCCATGCTATCCTGCCCCTAGCCCCTGAAAGTCATCACTTTGCTTTCATCACTTTGCTCTATGACTTTGAGCACTCTAGGTACTTCATATAGATGGACTCATAAAAATGTTTATCTTGATAGTATAATTTTATATCCTATTGTATGACCAGCTTATTTTACTTAGCATGGTGTCATTGAGGTCCATTCATATTGTAGCATATGTCTGAATTTTCCTCCCTTTGAGAGATGAATGATATTTTATCCTTTCTATATGACACATTTTGTTAATCCATTTATCCAGTGATGAACATTTTGGTTGCTTACACATTTTGGCTATTATAAATAATGCTATTGAAAGACCCCGAACTGGAGTCCTTCATCCTGAGGGGAGGCCCCCGCACAGTGACCAGTCCGGAACCACAGGATGCAAAAGCACAAGGCAGCTTTATTGTTCATACAGGCGCCTGTGGACGCTTCAGCCTTCCGTAGACTGAGCGTGCCGGGCAGGGGAAAGCATTCCTTTTTATAGGGTCAGGGTGGCAGAAGCAGGGTTACAGAAGCAGATGCATAGTTACAGGGATTCTATTGGTGCATTTAAATGAGGGAAGGCGGTTAGTGCCCGCCGTTGGGAAGACCTGATATGGGACTTTCTCTCTATCTGGCACTTTCCGTCCCACCCTTGGTTACTTAGTATCGGGGCCCAACGGTTCTTTCCGTCCTTTGTCATGCTTCCCGGTATCAGTCCCATCCTGGATTTCCTGGTATTGGGGCCCAACGGTTTTCTGAGCAAGGCCTGGCTAGCTGATTAGGAGGTGGAGGAGGGGAAGGGGCTTTCACTATGAACATGGTTGCACAAATATCTCTGAGCCTCTGGTTTATTTATGCTTGATATATTCCCAGAAGTGTAGCTGTTGGGTCACATGATATTTATATTTAATTTTCTGAGGAATCATTGTACCATTTACACAGCAATGCTAACATTTCACATTTCCACCACCATGCACACGAGTACAAATTTCTACAAATCCTGATCAACATTTATTTTATTTTATTTTTTAATAGACAACTTTCTGGGTGGCAAGTGATATATCTTAGAGTGAGTTTTAAATATAACATATTTGCCATCTAATTTAAGAAAAATGTGGATGCGAGCCAATGCTTGAGACAGGTACACTATGTCATTTTTCCTGCCCTAATTTTTACATAGCTTTGTTTCCAAGTCTTTAATCTTGTGGCTTTCAGAAATCATTTCTAGCTGTTCTAGATATAATTTCTATTTAACTTTCTTAGGATCTGGCCATACTACTGTCCCCATATTCTAGCTCTGTCCATACCTCTGACTCCTTTTTTTTTTTTTTGGTACTGGAGATTGAACTTGGGGGCACTCAACCACTGAGCCACATCCCTAGCCCTATTTTTTTGTGTTTTATGGAGAGACAGGGTCTCACTGAGTTGCTTAGCACCTCGCCATTGCTGAGTTTGGCTTTGAACTCGCAATTCTCCTGTCTCAGCCTCCCTAAGTGCTGGGATTCAAGTCTTGGGCCACCATGCCCAGCTCATACCTCTGACTCTTAACAATACTTCTGTTTCAGCTGTGAATTCATTGCAGAATTTTAGGCCAAAAATTTAGACTCATCTTGTAATTGCTAACTTTCCTACCAATAAGTAGCAAATAAGCATTATCTGTGTGAGATTCCCCCAAACAGATTTTTGACCATCATGTTAAATCTCTAGCTTCTAGGTTAACTCTGGCTCTAAAAACCAAACATAAATTCTGTATATGCAAGCTCAAACACATCCAGTTAGAAGTAAATCATCACAGCAGGATTTTGTTATAGAGAAGACTCACCTTTTTTATCTACTTAGGGTAGCAGAGTCTATGTATGCAAATATACATATGCTACCCATATAGTACACATATCTGACTTTAATAGTATCTCAGAAAAATATGACAAAAGACATGAGAACTAGTTAAGGATATCTAACCTCCAGGAAGAGAGAATTGTACCATTTTCATACAACTTAGTTATATAAAATTATATAGAACAATTACAAATAGTGTGTGAGGGAATTTTTAAATATCTATTCCTATTCTTCCTTCAAGGAATTAATGAGACAGAATAAGAGAATTTTTGCTGTTTTTATTTGGCTCCACTTTACTTCTTTATACTGCCCACATTTTGTTGGCCTTGTTCTCTGTGTTTTTCTTTGCAATGATTGTCTTAAAAATTTCTGATATATATGTCTCTCTGCATCAAAGTGCTTACCATTATTGGTTTACAATGCCTGGAATATTTTCGATTGCTTGTACTTTTACTTTTAGAGCTTTTATCAGATATATTTAAGCTTTCCAAAGTTCTGATACTAATCAACCTAATTTTCTCCAAGTGGTCTTCCTGTCATTGAGCATTAAACCACTATTTATGCTCTGACCAACTGCTTACCCTTGTGCATCTCTGCTTTAATTTTTGTAGAATGAGCAATGATGTTAAATCTACTGTTTCTTTTACAATGATCTAAGATCAAAAATATTTTTCCTAAAATATAAAAAATATGTATATTACAAGACTTCCTTTGTGCTATCACTGAATATTTTATGACTCAATCATTCATATATTTTACTATTTAACTATTTAATTCCTAAGTAGCACAAGATGCTACCTTCGTTTGTAAAAAAGAGATTGATCATAATACATCCATGTATTTCAGACATCACATATTTCAAAATTACTGTTGGTCAGTATCAATTAATTGTAATGCAAATATAGTGAAAATACATTTTAAACTCATTGGAGTTATGCTACTTGTCAGTCATGAATACTGGCCCTCTTAGAATTCCCTTAAGTGCTGGAACTGGTGCCTACTTACCTCCTTTTACATTATCAAGCTACCAAAATCATTACTTGTACCCACTGAATACAGCAAATGAACTTTACCTTCCAGGCCTCAGTTCTTATATGTATCATTTTGCCCCAAAATAAAAAGAAACAGAAAAAGAAAAAAAGAAAGAAATTAATTTTCCATGTTACTCTAGAAAAGTCATTCCATCTCATGATTTAATTTCTTTTGTTCAGATGATAAACATAAAAAACCTCCATTTTAAAGTAACACTTCATAATTCAAAATCATTTTAATATGAAACTTCATTACTTCAAAGTAACATAATATAGTCATGTTTAGTCCCATTTTATATATTGTAAGTTGAGAATGTGCTTATATTCTTTTATGGAAACTTTAGATAACAGTAATTGCCTTTAACATAAAGTACTAACAGTATGATATTGAGCACACATAAAGTGAATTCAAAACAGCATATGGCGTATTGGAGATGATGGGCATTTCTGGTTCCTTTGACTCAATAACTTAACTGATTGGCATTTTTTACCCATGAAGATTGAGTTATATGTCTCCAAAAGAAAATTAGTTGTCCACTTGTTCTTAGAAATGGTATCTTACTTATCAAAAGAACAATGACAGAAAATAATAAAAAGTATGTGCTCAGGAAGTTTGTCTGAACATGGCATTATTAACACATGTGCTTATCATTCTGCCATCTCTCATATCTAAGCGAAATCAAAGGAAAGAAATAAATAGCTTATTTTAAGAACAAAGAGAATAGAAAGATGGTGAAAGAGTATGAAAGAGACATGGGGTCATGGCTTGGGAGCCAACAAAAGAGAAGGGAAAGGAACTCCCAAGACAACTGTGCTCAGCCCAGCAAGAGCAATCTTCCCTCATTTGCTGCTTCAAGACAGGGAGCTATGAAAAAAAGGGGAAGGAGCAAAATGGAAGCTAAAACATTGACTATGTGTTTTTGGCATTGGGAAGAACATATTTCTAGTGGTTCAAAGATGTACTGATTGGAATTCCAGCCAGAGTGCAAAACAACTAAGCCAATTAAAATATGCACCAAAAAATAAGCCAAAATAATTAGATAATGAAACTATTCATTGGTGAAAATATTTGGATATTTATAACATTCTAAATCCTGACTATTGCTTCATTGAATAAAAATTATGGGAAAAATACTGAGAGGAGACGAAAAACAGAAGTTAGGATAGTATATGTATTTATGAAAGAGCTACTCAATTACCATAAGAAGATGATCCTAGACAATAAAATCTATCTAGAGTAGATAGTTCAAGTAGCAGCACATATATATTTTGGGGGTCAGAAGCAGTGGCCAAAAGATTGATACTTTACATAGAATTCTTTAGAATTAAGTAATTTCTTTAAATATGTGTACATATTATTTTGATTAAAAATAAGTTGAAAAGCAACTACAGCAAAACAGCTATTCAAGAACTTTGGGCATTACATTTCAAGTTAATTTGAAGAAAGATTCTTCTTGAGGTGACACATGCCAGAATTACAGACTTTCTAATCAATCTTCTAATGAGTTTTTTTACACTTTCAATAACTTATGGTCTCTAATTAGGAAGCACAAAATTACGTGAAAAATCAGACTTATTGATGTATCTAAATTGATGTAGATGAAGAGATCCACACATATGATATGTAGGTTTTTTGTTCATAATTAAGATTTTTAAACTCAAGTGTTTTTAAACATAAGAAAAAATATGTGCTATTGGTAGAATTTCGTTTTCTGTAAGTATAATCTATATGCAGCCAAATGAACAGATTATAAAGAGAGCTTGGTAAGTTAGAAAAATGCACACAATCATGTCAAGATACAGAGCAGCTATATCAGAAGGGACTTCCCTCACTTCCCTGCCTAATCACAGTCCCCTCCAAAAACAGACATCATTCGGATACCAACTACCATAGATTAGTTTTACTTGTTCTTGAACTTAAAAAAACTAAAATCACCACTTATGTACTCTTTTATATATGAATTAGCTTGCTTACCAAGCTAATTCATATATTGGAGACATGAATACATCTGTTGCCATGTGTATTAATGGTACATCCCTTTTTATTATTGAGTACTATTCTCATATATATGCATCTTGAAATTGTTTATTACCTCATCAATTGACATTTGGTCTATTTTCTTTTGAATAAAGTTGCTATGAACATTTGTGGCCATGTGTTTTTTGTGGACATATATTTTCACTTATCAAGAGAAAATTCACACAACAGGAATTGTTGGATTGTGAGGTATGTATGACTTTATAAGGAACTATCAATACTTTTCCAAATTGGTATATCATTTAGCACCGACTCTCACCCACCAATGTATAACAATTCTAGTTGTATCACATGTATTCATATCACAAAGTAATGAGCCAATATTTGGTGACATCAGGGTTTAATTTTATTTTATCTTGTATCATTTTATTTCTTTAAAAGTTTGCCTTCCTGGCAGATGTGTGATATCTCACAGACCTTAATTTGCATTTTTCTGATTACTAATAAATACTCTTCCATTAATATACACATAAAGAACTTTATGAAGTGTCTGGTCAAGTATTTATTAATTTTTATTGAGTATAGTTTTTAGTTGATGCATAGGTTTGTATGCAAATTATCAACTGTGGACTGTTTTCACATATGTGTTGAGAATATTTTCCTTCAATCAATGGATAGGTTCATTTACCTATCCATTTTAAACAATTTGTTTTATGACCTAGTTTTTAATTTGATAATCTAGTTTATTAATTTTATGGCCTTTTAGTGGGTGTTCTTCTTATCTTGCTTAAGACTATTTGCCTACTCCAAAATCCAAAATATCACATGATTTCTTCCAGAATTTTCAAAATTTTAGCCTTTTACATTGTCTCTGATACACCTCAAATTAAATATTTGCATATCATGATAGGTGTTGATATTTTTAGATATATTATATTCCACAAAAATATAGGAGAAGCATTGGTGAAAGACTGATTTATTCCTAAGAATTTTGTGTTTGACTCTACCTCATTGATTGATTCCTTTGTTATGCAGAGGCCTTCTAGTTTTGTTTTGCTCTTCTGTGATTACAAATTGAACCCAGAAACATTCTACCTCTGACTTACATCCTTGGCTCCAGTAATTTTCTTCCTAAGTTGCCCAGGCAGGCTTCAAATTTGAGAGTCAAGTGGCTGGTAATATAAGTGTGTGCCACCATACCTGGCAAGAAATTTTCTATTTTTAAGGAGTCCTACTTATTTAGTTCAGCTTTTGTTGCCTGTTTTGAGGGAATAATGTTAAATAGATTAATTTCTAGGTACGCTATACCATCTAGTTTAGTGCCAGTACCATGCTACTCTGATTACTATAAATTTGTAGTGTATTTTGAGATTAGGTAAGATGATGCCTACAGTTCTGTTCTTTTTTCTCTTGTCTTTAAACAGAACAAAGTCCTTGTCATTGACTATAAAACATTTAAAGGTATATTATTTTGAGAATTTTCAAATACCATAAAATAGTTTGTATAATCCATTTTCATTACTTTTAATGAGTTATGCTGTAAGTATTCCCCTGCCCCTTTGAAATGTCCAAATTAAGTTGGATTTCTATCATAAACCATCTTAGATCACATTTTTGCAAAACATTCCCAGCAAAAAGTTAACCCAAAAAAATTTTGCAGCTAGAGATGAGGTTCAGTGGTAGATTACCTAGCATACATGAGGCCCTGGGTTTCATTCCCAGTACAGCCAAAAATAAGAAAAAGAAAAAATTAAAGCCTTAAAATTTTCAAAAATACTTTCTCTTTTAACCATCTGATTTGTCACATAACAGATTTTCAGAATAATAATTTATATGGTCATTCATTTAACAAATACTTATAAAATGACAATTAAAGCATTTAAATTTAGACTCATTTTTCTAAATTCATGGATTTTATGGAAATAGAAAATTTAAGATATAAATGTATACATATATATAAATGTATACATATGCCTTATTAGTTGATTAATAAAAAGAGTTGAATAAATAAATTAGAGAAAATAAGCCATTTCATGGAAAACTGGGTACAAAAATTACCAACATATTGTTTTTTAAAAAATTCATGCTATTATTAAGTTCTATTTGTTTGATACAAACAGTGATAATTACTATTATAGTCTCATACATTAGCAATTTTAGTGTCAACTATCTTGATGACAATGTGCATGTAGTATATCATAATGCATCTTTAATAAAATTCAACAAAAATGTATGAAGCATTACCATGTGCCCAGTAGTAATCAAGACAATGGTGATTAAAGATGTGTGTTCATAAGGGTGCATATGTGCTTCAACAAATTCATGATCTTTAAATGGGAGAGATCAACAAAAAATAGGATATGAAGAAACAGATATTATAAGAAGCATAAACACTCTTATGAGAGCATAGTAGAAAAGAAATGAATTCTAGGGGAAGCTGTGGCTTTACATCTCTGATAACTTTACTATTACATCTGAGCCATAATTACAACTTTATTGAATACAGGTGATGAAACAGAAGGTACTCTGGGAATGGGAAAGTATATCTAACCTCAGACAAATGAAGATTAACATTCTTTTAGGGGATTGGAAGTAGGTAAATTACAGTCATGTTAAAAGCACAACATTCTAGAAGAGAGAATCTGGGCCAATAATTGGGATCCCATTTTGTATCCTGAGTGTCATGTCAAGGTGTTAGACTATCATTTTTCAGTCAAAGAGAGTGTTTTAAACATCATTATGATTAGGATTTATACAGACACCTTCCCTATTCCCAAAAGACTATCAAAGAAATCTTTGCAGGAAAAGGCAAAAAACATTATATATTTTAGTCCTATATTGTTTTGATGTATATATAAGAAAGAAATGATATGATCAGCTCTTTATTTTAAAAAAATCTTGCAGCTATTTAGTATTAGGAAAGACAAAATTAATTTCATTTACTCCTGTGTTAGGCATTAAATTTTAGAGGCAAATAAGAAAAAGTTTCCTGCTTTCATGAGGCTTATATTCTAAAGTAAGAGGTCAACAAAAAAATAGTATTTTGTGTACTATGTACAACTGGAGATCAATATATATTGCTTAAATGAATAAAATAATTTACCTTACATATTTTAACACAGTACTTTAATTTGCTTTGCTAATAACCACTGGCTGTCAAATTTACTGTTCATCCATAATGCCATAGGGTTCTATTGAAAAGATAGGCATTAGAAACTTCTAGAAATGAGATCTATGGAGAAGAGCTAAAAAGCTTCTAAGGCAGCTTTGAAAGTTGCCTCAGCACTAATTTGCAAAGCATCTTTGAATATATGAGAACGTAAAACTTTAACTCCCAGATTTGCTAAAGAAATTTAATCCTTTATTTCAAACAATGCTTTATAGAAATGACCTGAGAGTAAGGTAGTAATTATCATTTAATTAAGTTTAAAAGTTTTTTTTAAAAAAGTGTATCCACTATGCACTATTCAATGCTTGCAGGTAGAGTTGTATAAAAGATGCTTTTTTTGACATAAAATAGGAGGAATGGAGTGCAATGGGTTTTGTTTGTATATTTTCTCTTCTTTTTTTGCTTTTGTTCTTATGTTTGTAATGTTATGTTTGCCATCATTTCAAGAAAACTTATTAGAATCAAATGATGTTTTTGATAAGCTGCATGGTGATCACAAAGCAAAAATCATAAACCAGAAAAACAGGAAATCAAAACACACTACTATAGTAAATCACTTAACCACAAAGAAAGATTATAAAAGAGAAGAAAGAAAGGAACCATAACAGCTAGAAAACAAGCTGCTAAATGGACGCAGCAAGACTTTAGCTACTGATAATTACCTTAAATGTCAATAGATTAAATTCTCTAATTGAAAGACAGTAACTGAATAAAAATAACAGCACTCAACTCTATGTTGCTTGCAAGAATTTTACCTCACCTCTAAAGACATACATAGACTAAAAGTGAAGAGATGGAATAAAACATTCCATGCAAAGGAAAGTGGAAGTAGTCTACTTATATCTGATAAAATATACTTCAGAAGAGACAGGAAAGGTGATAATATAATGATAAAGGGGTCCAGTCAGAAAAAAAAATAGGAATTCTAAAAATATGTTCACCCAATATCAGAGCACCAAAATATATAACAGAAGTATTAACAGACAAAAAGGAATAGATAAACTCCAATACAATAATAGCTAAAGACTTTAACACCCTACTTTCAGTAAAGAATAGATCATCCAGACAGAAAATCAACAAGAAGCTGTGGAGCTAAACTGCACCCTAGACCAATAGACCTAACAGCTACGGAACACTCCATTCAACATCTGATGGCTACACATTAGCCTCAATAGCACATGGGGCATTCTCTGGAATAGATCATATGCTAGCCACAAACAAGTCTTAACAAAGTTAAAAATAATTGAAATTATATTGACTATCTTTTCTGAACACAGTGCACTAAAAGGAGAAATCAATAACAATGACAAAAAAAGAAATTTTAGAAAACATACAAATACATGAAAATTAAACAAGTTATTCTTGAATGACTAATGGATCAAGTATGAAATCAGGAAAAAATTTTAAAAATTTCTTGAAACAAATGAAAATGGGATGTGATAAAAGCCCTACAAAGAAGGAAGTTTACAGCAATCATGCCTACATCAAAAAACCAGAAAGATCTCAGATAAGTACTCTAGCTCAAGGAGTTAGGAAAACAAACAAAACCAAAATTGGTAGACAGAAAGAGTAGAAATAAATGAAACAGAGACAAAATAAAATAAAAACAAAAATCAATAAAACGAAGAGCTGGTCCTTGGAAAGATAATATTGACAAATCTTTAGCTAGATTAAAACAAAAGAAAAAGAAGTCTCAAATAAATAAATTAAAGATGAAAAGTGAGGCACCGAAACTGAAACCAAAGCAATGCAAAGAATCATTAGAGATTATTGCCTGGAACTACATGCCAACATATTTTATAGCCTAGAAGAAGTAGACAAATTCCTTGACACACACACCTTATCCAGATGGAATCATGAAGAAAGAGCTAACTTGAATAGACCAATAACAATTATTGAGATTTAATCAATAATAAAACATCTCCCAATAAAACAAATCCCAGAACCATATGGCTTCAGAGCTGAATTCTACCAAACACGAAAGAATAATACCAATTCTCCTTAAGTAATGCTAAAATATTGAGGAGGGAGATCTTCCAAATTTATTTCACAAGGTAAGCATTTCTGATACTACAGCCAGACAGAGGCAGGGGACTGTAGTCCAATATCCTTGAAGAACACAGACATAAAATCCTCAACAAAATTCCAGCAAACCAAATCCTACAGAACATGAAAGAAATCATTCACTATAATCAAGTGGGATTCACCCTGAGGAGGCAAGGATGTCTCAACATGCGCAAATCAGAAAACATGCCACAACCCACCCATCAATAGACAAAAAACATAGAATGAAAACCATATGATGTTTCCAATGCATTCCATACAGGCACTTGATAAAATTCAACATCCCTTCATGATAAGAGCACTGAACAAATTACATAGAAGAAATATACCTCAACATAACAAAGGGCATATGTAACAAACAAATAGCTGATATAAAATTAAATGCACAAAAGCAGAAAGCTTTCTAAGATCTGCAGCAAGAAAAAGATGTGCACTTTTTACCAATATTATTCAATTTAACAGAAGTGCTAGCTAGAGAAATCAAGAAAAGAAAGAAAAGACATCTGAATTTGAAAAGAGGATGTCAAATTGTTACTGCAGATGACATGATCTTATGTACAGAAAACCTCAAAGATTTCAACAAAACACTATTAAAATCTAAACAAAATACAGCAAAGGGGGGCTGGGGTTGTGGCTCAGTGGTAGAGCGCTTGTCTTGCATGTGTGAGGCACTGGTTCGATTCTCAGCACCACATATAAATAAATAAAATAAAGATCCATTGGCAACTAAAAAAATATTTTAAAGAATACAGCAAAGGTGCAGTATGTGAAATCAACAGACAAAACTTAGTAGTTTGCTATATACCAATAGCCAATTATCAAGAAAAAGAAAAAACCAGCAGCGCAGAGCAAAGGAAATAATTGAGTGAAAAGACAATGCACAGAACGGAGAAAATATTTGCAAACTATTTATCTGACAAGAGTTAGATCCAGAACAGATAAGAAATTCCAAAAGCTCAACAGCATAAAACTTGATTAAAAGGTAGGCAATAGGCCTAACTAGATATATTTCAAAACAATAAACACAAATATCTAACAAATATAAGAAACAAGGTTCAATATAACTAATCATTATGGAAATGCAGGTCAAAACCTGGAGATATCACTCCACCCCAGTAAGAATGACTGCCATAAACAGAAAAAAGATAAAACAAGTTCTGAGAAGGGCATGGAGAAGAGGGAACCCTTGTAAACTGTGGGTGGGAATATAAGTTAGGATAGCCATCATGGAAAAAAGTGTAGAAAAACTCAAAAATTAAAATTAAGTCCTCTGCATGATACAGTTATCCCAAGGTGTCATTTAGACAACTCAGATGGAACCACAGATCATAACATTAAGTGAAATAAGCCAGCTACAAAAAGATAAGTACACATGATCTCCTTCATATGTGGAATAAAAAACATCAGTCTCACAGAAGTCGAGCACAGAATAATTGTTACCAGAGGCTGGGAGAGTGGAGGTGGAGGACAGACAGGAAAAGACTAAGGGACTAAGACACAGTTAGTTTGGATGAAGAATTCCGATGTGTTATTGTACAGTAAGATGATTATAGATGACAATAATGTAATGTATATTTCAAAAAAGTAGAATTTTGAAAATTTTTACCATAAACAAATGATAAATGTTTGAGAAAATATGTTTAACCTGATGTAAACACTATGCATTATATATACACATACACACACAAACATTATGATAGCTCATTAATATGTACAATTTTGATGTTTATTTATTAGTTGAAAGTAAATGTTATAAAAATAGAAAAAGAAAAATATGCTACACAATGCATACATTTATTGAAATATTATATAGTACCCATAACATGTACCATTTCCATATTTTTATTTAACAGCTAAAAATTTAAATTTAACAAAATATTCTTTCAAAGACTATAGACTTTGACATGGACTACAGACACAACTGTCTCTAATGCAAGACAGTTAAATAGTACTAAACCAAAGGACTAGTTAGTTACGTACTGCAAGGAGAAAATGAGTAGTTGTAATTAATTCTGTCTTGTGAAAGCAGGCTGGTAGTGAGGATAAAGTAGAAATCAGAGAAGCTTCATGCTGGAGGTTGTAGCATAGCAGGTGGCTGCAAGATAAGATGGGTTAAGAAGGGGATTTGAGATGGCATTTCATTAACTAAAGAAAAAACAGCATGGACTAAATCCTGAAAAAATTTTATTTTACTATTAATAATTTTGCTTAGAATTCTCATGGGGTAATGTTTCCAAAATTCTTGTCACATTGAAAGATATGTGTCTAATTCTTTCATTATCATGAAATTCATAAGATAAAAAGTGAACACTTCAAAAACTGAAGTAAATCTCTGACAAGAATAACCTTGAGCTTTTGATTGGCATGCTTTTTTGGTAATAATTTGCCTAGTTAATGAAACTCGCAGTTTGTAAATGCTTTCTCTGCATTCTCTCTCTTGGTTTTTATTTTCTTTTGAAGATCACAGATCTTCTGTTTCATAAGCTACCTGTCTCAAGAAGAGCAGAGTGATAGCAAAGCAGTCTGCCTCAACTCCCACTGAAACTGAGTCTTAATATACAATAAAACAAGAGGTAAAAAGTCAAATTTGAAGAACACTATCTAAAAAATCCCACTTGAGGCTAATCTCACCATCAGGATAACATTTGAAAATGTTTTATGTGTGAATTTATGTTCAATGTTTCTTTTGATCACATAGTCCCAGGGTTGGATTTCCTTTTTCCTGTCTCTCCTCTCCTCTCTCTCCTCCCTTTTCCTCCTCTTTTCCTCTCTCCTCTCTTTCCCTCCCCATCCTCTCCTATTGTATCAGCTGTGCCTTCTCTCTTAGGGTTAGCAAATAAGTACATTATTCAAGGGATATTCAAGTATATTAACATCTATATGCTGGAATATAAATCATACCTATGAAATACCAGTTATTTCAAATTTGAGGTTATGTCATAAAAACCACTGATATTCACCTAAAGTTTTAGATTTGGAAACATTAGAAGCAAAGTTAGTTGAAGCCCTATATGGTTCAAAGTAGGAGAGCTGGGCTTCCTACATTAATTATCTGTATTATTACATAACATCAGATTGTTTAATTATAAAGTGTGGCAAATGTTTCCTCAGAAATGCAAGACATTTATCCAAAGTGTACTCAAGTAATGTATCAGGTGGAAGAAAGGCATAGGCGAGATTATCATAGGAAAATCAAACAACAAGGCCAGCTTAAAAACTAGCCCTGTTTCTTTCTAGCAATGAAATAATGATATAATAAAAGGAGGAAAGTTTTGGGCATTGATACATTTGAGCACAGATTCCACCTCCATTACTTTAAAAACTCTATGATCTCAGAAAAATTACTTAATCACTCTGAGTCTCAGTAAACTTATCTGTAACATGGGGGGAATACAACTAAATCTCAGGATTATTCTAAGAGATCAGAATATTATTAAAGATCATACGGCAATAATAAAGTTTTGAGAGGCACTCAAGTGTTTAGAAATAATAGTAGAAAGAATAGAGTCCTATTACTATAACCTTTGTAGTATCAAATACCCAAAGAGTAATTTTGTGACTCCAAACATTTAAGTTTGTCTTGATTCATATCCGAAAACATTAGACTTTCCTATTTCAAGTTATTTCCATTACACTAGAGGTTTCTCAGATGACACAAGCAATACTTTGGATTCTGCTGGTGTCTCTTCTGCTGACATGACAGAATGCAGCCATATGCCCAGCACTTTTTGCTATAGGACTTCACACAGGTTAGCTGTGAACCCACACTTTACCAAAACAGAAAGGTGGTTCTCTTTCAAAGATGAATGGTGCTGCCTAAATACCCAGTGTGCACAGTTCAATGACTACTTTCTCGCATGATGTATCCTGTAATGGAGGAAGGGCTCTTCCCTCTGGGCTTTCTCCACAATAGTGCTTACTCCTGCTCACTTCTCTTCATCCCTGCCAAATATTCTGTGAGCCAGTAACAGGGAGTTAGCAAATTACTGCTATTCTGAGCTCTGCGTCTGCAAAAGCAGACACTGTCAGAGACACCAAGATCTGGTTAGCATTATAATTTAGTAGCTTTGTTGGAGGTTGAATGATTCTGCATGCAAACACATGCAGTGTGAAAGGACTAAGGCTAGAAGAAAGATTAAATTGTCAATGCAGCCTTGAAATAAGAGATAGACAATTGTAAATATATCAACACTGTATACATATATGTATGGATGTAACAACACTTCTGTTGATTTTATATACAAAAAGATCAGGATCTGGAAAAAAAACATCCTATGTATACTAAAAAAAGGAATTATGCCTACTCACATTGCATCAATACTCATCCTACACCAAATTGACCTATATAGCAATGCATATATAAGCATAATATACAAAGCATATTAACTATATAATCATGTAGATCATTATTATAAATCTATAAAAGCCAGAATATGCATTTGACCCTATATAAACTTATAAAGTTGAGATGCCATAAAATATACTAAGACAAGATATTTTGATACAATGAACATTGGTTTTGTTGCAATTTTGAAAGATTGCAGTTTGCCAAATGCTTGACTACAGTTTTTCTTTAAATATTCTTTACACTTTATATATGAGATCTTTGATTTTGTTATCTCTGTAATCTTTGCTCAAAAAGAACAGCATTGCCTCCTATGCATAGTAACTCTGACTCTTTTCAGATAGCTCTTCAAAATCCATCACTTAACTGGAATTTCTTAGATATTCTCTCTGTACTGATGACTCAGTATGGCTTTGGGATTTACTGACAAAGCAAAATTCACAGAGCAGAGAATTTACCCACAATAAACTATAAAAACATGGTGTCTTTTAGAAAAACATGTAAAATAACCTGTCCTAAACTTATTGAGAAATGCTATTATGTCATAATTTAGACTCCAGGCACTGGAGGGACAAGATAATAGATTCGAATCTTTACCCTGCCAGTTTCTGACTTCCTGAAGTTAGGCGAATTACTGACCACTTTAGATCTATTTCATCATGAGGATGTAGAAATATAATACTTGTCTCAAAGGAGTGAATTTTAAGACTAAATTTTAAGACTACATTGAAAACACTTTACACAGCACTAGACACAAAGTAAACTCTCAGCAAAAAGAATTCGTTATTTTTGCTATTTTAAAAAAATTATTGGCAAAGCTAGGTGATAACTGCAGTGCAATTTTAAGAACACACCTCTTGCATATATAGATTTAATGACCTCCAAGAAAACATTATATCAGAATGTGGGATGGTGACTTTACCACAGTCTATGCACAAACCAACCTTTATTAGGTGTAATTCTTCCATGTGATTTACAATGACATATATGATAAAATATGATAGACAATCACACTCTATTTCAAGAATTTATAAACATAAATCCCATATTAAATAGATTCCTCCAAGACGTGCTGACAAAAATAAGAAAAATAATCCACATCTTATTTTTTCAGAATTAAATGCCAATCTCTTGGATTTCTCAGACATTTGAAACAATCACTTTTTAAGAGTTGCCACTTCCTGTCAAAGCCAGAAGATGCAGTACTTACTTTCCTCTCTATACAATCTGTACTTACTCATGAAGAGGACTCCTTAAATGCATATGCACACATACACAAAACGACTTTCTTCATAGAACTGTTCAATTTAGAAAATTAGCTTTTCCTAACTTCACTATGGGGTTCCTACTCTATAGTATACAAAAGATTAGTTAATCTAAATTAAAATATTTCTATCAGGGATTATCATCTTATATTTGTTGGAGGAAGGATGGAGTGAAAGGGGAAGAAAGAGACAATTGCGTATTCTTTACTCTGGTAGGATGTGTGTGTGTGTGCGCGCACACACGCGTGATTGTAAAGTCAGGCGCCTTATCTATACATTAATAAATTGCAAATACATCTTTGAACCATCCTCTCTTCATTTTATTTCTCATTCTCATTGAAGCTTAGTTCTGTCCAATAATTCAATGCATAAGAATTAAATTTGTTTGAACAAAGTGATACCACTAAGATACCTAAATTTCCTTGGGTGGTGAGAAATCACTGTATCAAAAATAACACAGTTCCATTATGGATTCTAGGCACACCAAATACAGGGCTTTTAAAATCTAATTGAATTCGCCATATGGAAATCTTTGTACATTTAATATTCTTATTCATTTGAAAATTTTTCTTCTAAAATTCATACAGCCTTAATATTTCACATCTGCCAAAAATAACATCTGGAGTTCTTCCCGCAATTTAGGTAAATGTGGGGATACCAATGTTTTATTTAATTGTTTTCATAAACCTCACTTAAACCACTTGTCCACATCTATGCAATAGGTACAAGCAAATTCCGTTTGCTGACATGATTGGGCATGTTTTTGCTGTATTCATCCTGAGCTCTTCTTATATACCAATTCCTCTATTTAGTCTTTGTTTCTAAAGGTCAATGCCCAGGGAGGAGTTGGGGAGGGGAAAGGTTTCAGTGGCTCAGTCTGTATGTTAGCAGGGCTGTTTGAAAAAGCTTCCACAGATGACTGGGTGAGTATTATACTTGGCCACCATCATTAATTCTCTGCAACCAGGAATAGTCAATTAACTCATCATTTAAAAAATTAATTAATCTCATTTGAATACTTCATAGGAACAGTAATTTTGTTTTTAAGTGGCAATGTATGTGTGCTACAGGGAGGGTTGCATGAAAGAATATGTGAAAGAATATTGCATAGTTCTTTCGTTGTAATACGTCAAACTAATACCCATATAATTGTTCACTACAGCAAAATTAATGTGACATCAGTGTGTGTATATGCTGTTATATGCTTATGTACCATTAAATAATTTTCAGTGAGTCTGGAATGCCTTTGATTTCTAAAATGAAAGCTTAAATTGAATCACTTTGACTCATTTTTATTATAATGCAGAGTGGCAAGGCAGTCATATACTAATAACACCAACTTACTATTAAACTTCAGCTATAACAATATTTGCTGACCAAACATGTAGAACAAAAATAAAAAGTTCACTTTGCTAGTACATGCCTTTCTCTCTACCCTCTGTATCTTCATTATCATCAATGGTTAACTCAATTTTTAAATTTATAATAGTATTAGTATTTATTTATTTATTTATTTACTTAATCTTACATGGGAGTCATGGTTCCTATCCCATGGGGTTGAAATCCAGGATTTTAAAATTTTCTCATAGTATTTTCCTTTATGAGCTTTCCACGGTGAGTATTTTCTCTGAGGATTAAATGTATTACAAATCACAACTGACTTGTCAATCATACATCTTTCCAGTTATAGTCAAATAATTTTTTCCTTGAGATGTCATTTTTAGAATTAAAGCTGTTTAATGATGGCATCAAAATATCCCATACTTTATTCCAATGACTTCAGAAAGCTAAGTCTTCAAATAAGTACTTCTATAATGAAAAGGTAATTATGAGGGGTCAACAAATACATTTCATTTGGGGAGGGTATTGTCATAAACTGGAAAAAAATAATAAATATTAAAAATGTTATTCTTTTTCTTGGAAGGCCCTGCATTTTTGTCTCAGGTCATATCTTTGCACGAGTTTGGTCTAAAATTGGAAAATTGAACATATGTCTATTTTCTCTTCCTCCCTTCAACCATGCAATAATAGTAAGAATGTGTAAGTTCAAATAATCATAAACAATCCTGAAAATGGAAACTGCCCTCATTTTCACATTCCAGAAGTTGAGTTTTCAGAGCCACCTGCACTTGGATGAGATCATATTGTCTGAGACTCTAGTGGAGATGAAGGCCCAGAATATGACCAGCTAGCAAAGGGAAGTTTTCTCTTCTACTAGGCTTGAAGCTTTGGGAAGTTTAGACTCTGCAACTACAGAGAATAGTCATATACCGCCAATAACTGGGGTAATCAGGGGCCCCTCTCCTACAGTCATCCCCAAATACAGAATGAGATAGCAAGTGTTTGTCTCCAGGGATGAATCCATAACTGCTTTCTAGAGATGGAGCATCTTTAGCCTGAGTCTTTAGCCTAAGAGAAAAGTAAAAAAGATCAAGAATCTAAACTTCCATAAACCATATAGTGGGAGGCAATGGGGGATAAAAGGCAAAGTAGTTTACATGAGAAAAAAACCGATATAGCCCTTCTTATTTTCACATTTGAAAGTCTCTCTCAGCTTATCTGACTACTCTTGGTATTTCATGCCTCCAAATAATGTTCTACACTTGAATTATATACATTAATTAATTCATTTCATCCTCACAATAGCCCTATGCACTATGATAAGCACTATTAAGAAATGAAGCAACTGGTACATGTGAATATTAAGTAACGTAAGTTCAAACAACTAGTAAGTATTAGAGCTGAGACTTGCACATGATCTGGTTCTAGTCCCATGTTCTGAACCACTACCTCGGTTCCCCTAAACAAATGCCTGGCACTTTATGTGCCACATTTATCCAACAGCCAATGTTATCATATAGAGGAGAGGATCTCACAGACAAAGACCTCAGAGGAAGCCAGTGAGCTCTCTGTGTTCACCAACCAAGTTCCTTCTTCATAAATATGAATGGACATCCAAGAATCATCAGCCATATGAAAAAACTTTACAGACTGCAAGAGGAAAATGAAGATGAACAAGTAGAACCATTAACAAAACAAGCCCTAGAAACAATTCAAGGAATAAACACAAGAGGATATTTCATCAATTAAAAAATAAAGCCTGCAAAAGAAATGAAATTAAACCTATAAGCCAGGTATGGTGGTGCATGCCTGTAATCCCAGCACTTTGGGAGGCTGAAGCAGGAGAATTGTGAGTTCAAAGCCAGCCTCAGCAATGGCAAGGTGCTAAGCAACTCAGTGAGACCCTGTCTCTACATAAAACACAACATAGGGCTGGAGATGTGGGTCAGTGGTCCAGTACCCCTGAGTTCAATCCCCGGTACCAAAAAATAAAAAAGAAAAAAAGAAATGAAATTAAACCTATAAAATTGAAGTTTCTTGGGAATTTCAATTGACCCCTGAAATTGGAAAAAAGAAAAACAAAAAGAAAAGCTCAAAAAATGGCTCATTAATAGAAAACATTTGGTTTAAATCAGACTGTTTATCTTGGATATCTTGGATGAAATAACTTTGAACTCTCTCAGAATTTAAAGATAAGAAATTAGAGAAATTAAGAAAAACAAAGATTCAGCAGGAATTCCAAAATCCATTTAACAGACATCACAGAATTTAGAAACACAATTTGGGAGAAAAGATAATAAATTACAGTAGACTATAGTTTCAAATATTTTAAATCATTTTTAGTAATTCATTAAGCATCAAATAGGATGAGAAGAAGAAGTACTTTTAGGCTTAGTACTTAAGCCTAAAAATACCTTGGCAAATATTTTGAATTTAACAAGAAAGTATATAAGCTCTTAAAATGGAAAAAAAAATTAGGAAGTTAATTTTGGAGGAATCAGAATTCAATACTGGCCTCACACTACCTACCACTAATACCAAGTGCTTGATGATAATAGGGCAATGCTTTCCAAGTTCTAAGGTAAATGATGTTGAACTTGTAATTCTAAACCCAATCCAACCATCAATTAAGAAAGGCAATCCCAGGGGCTGGGGTTATGGCTCAGTGGTAGTGTGCTCATCTAGCATGCATGAGGCACTGGGTTTGATCCTCAGCACAACATAAAATAAAATAAAGCTATTCTGTCCACCTACAACTAAAAATACATATTTTTTTAAAAAAAGAAAGGCAATCCCAGAGATTCAGATACTTTATGTCTTGTACATGCTTCCTTCAAAAAGACTTCCCCCAAATACACTCAAACAAAAAGGTCAGTATATCAAAGATTAAAAATATAATGGATCCCAGATAGGTGGAACTAACTCAAGAGAGAAAATAGGAAAACATTAAAAATCACAACTGTTTTAGTTAGCTTTTTCGCCGCTGTGAGTAAAGAACCCAACCAGAAAAACTGTAGAGGAGGAAAGGTTTATTTATGGGCTCACAATTTCAAGTCTCAGTCTGTATGTAGCTGCTTCCATCCCTTAAGGTTCAAAGTGAGGCAGGACAACATGGCAGAAGAATGTGGCAAAGAGAAGCAGCTCACATATGATCAGTCAGCAGAGAGTGAGCGACTTCACATGCCAGATACAAATATAAACCCAAAAGCCATCCCCCAATGAAACACTTCCTCCAGCCACACCCACCTGCTTTCAGTTACCACTCTTGTTAATCCCATCAGGGATTAATTCACTGATTAGGTTAAGGCTATAGCCCAATCATTTCTCTGCCAAACCTTCTTTGTCTCACACGTGAGCTTTAGGGGGACACCTCACATCTAAACTATAACAATAACTGTGCAGGAAATCTAGAAAGCTATAGATTCAAATTAGAAGAAAAAGCTTATGAGAAATAGCTCATCCTCAAAAAGAAAAGTGGGTTTTATCAACAGATTGATTAGAAAAGTAAAGACATTTGCTAATCTCCTTTATCAACAAAAATCAAAGGAAAGGAATACAAGTTAGGAAAGCTTTAGATTTTTTAAATCTTAAAAAATACAAGAAAAGCATGTTTATAATATAAAATAAATGAAAATATGGCATAGTTTTGAGCTATTATTGAATATAAGAGGAAATAATTCAATTGACCTAAGCATATATAAAATCATTGGCACACATTTGACAAAACATTGAATTTCCTTTCTTTGGGCAAATCACATTGTTGTATATTCAAAGCTATATTTTAATTTATCAAAATGTGATTTTCATTCATTTTCTATCTTGAGAATGAATACTCAACTAATCATTCAAGAATTCATTTTAATTACAGAACATGAGTGCTAGGAATCGTAGAACTTCAAAAATGTAAGTCAGAAGAAAAAGAGAGACCCTGAAGGAATGAGTTAGTAGATACTGTTTAACAATTACGGGCTAAAAATAGGGGCATGTATATTTTTATTGTTAAAAATGTAACTACTAAAAGAACAAAAACATACTAAAGCAAAAATGTGGCAGAGAAAGAAGAGGAACATAGAGCTATTATGCAGTATACCTATGCTGAATTTCAACTACAAGGATAATATGCCGAGATACATTGTCTGATGAAATGATACTGATAAGTCAAAAAATACAGATATAATAACTTCAATGTTTATAGTCATTATCCATAAAATAATAATATTAAAAGATACAGTAGTGTACCCCTCCAAGAATTAGAGCAGCCCAGTGTGGGGGAAAAGTAGAAAGGCTTTTAATTTTATATGCTTTTCTCTACTACTTGAAATATTAAGCCAGGAAGAACTATATTATAATAAAAAATAAAAGGATCAAAAATATAAAACTTGTATATATACATATGTACATATTTACAGGTGTCTGTGTATACATTTGTATGCACAAATACATACAATAAAATATGCATATATGTCAATATAAGTATGTGTGTATATACACATTCATACATTCAGATATATGAGTATATATACATACATTTTTTCCTTTGAGTTTATAAAACTCATAGTTACCTACCTTTAGACAGCCAATGTTGTCTTTTAATCAAGGTCTGTATGCTTTCTAGTTATAAAATCCTTTGTAAAAATCATTGCCAGTATTTCTCCTTAAAGGCCAGGCAGATTCTAGAGATTGTAAATATTTATGGTGCAATAAATTGTAATCTTTATTGATACATAAAGTTGACATATGACACAAGGCTTGGGTGATATACTTAGCTTCATGAAACTAAATTATTTTCTCATTGATCATTAGGTCTTAAAATGCACAGTTGCTCATTAAAGAAGCTGAACAATTACCCATCTAGAGGCATTCCTGTGTATTGGTTGCTGTCCTGAATGGTATTCTAGTCTCTCAGAACACATAATGAGTATAATTATTTTTAAGATGCTAAAATTCCATAGCAGAACAATTTGGCCAGATCATGATCCAAACTAATTCAGGAAAATTGTGAAGCTGGAGGAGTGAAAATGTATCCAGTTAATGCATTCTCATGCCTCACCCAAACTATTCCAGAAGGTGACTTGGATAAAGGTTTTGCTCTAAACCTTAAGTCTTTTAACCAAATTTTTCTAGCAAAAGCATTTCTGTTAACATGTCTTATAGATCATCATTTAAATTACAACTTTATTATTGCTTTGTTCATGTAGTCTTTTTAATTATCTCAATCCACATTTATTCATGAGTGAGTGACATGAATGAGTACCATTTGTTGAGCACTTACTTAGCAGGTAGTGGAGCACACATATAAATGAAAGCCACAGACCATCCTCAAGTAGCCTGCAGCCCAGCGAGCAAAACAAACAAGTGGACAAATCAACACAAAATATGTTAAAGGAAATGAAGAGATTCCATGGGGGGCAGTATAGAGTGCCTTAAGAATACTGCAGGGCACCAACAATCTAATGGAAAAGGAGAAAAACTCAATGATCAAAGACTTCCAGAAGGAATATCTGAATTCAATTGTTACAAGCAGGAGAAAGAAAAGTCTTCTGGGTAGAGTGCAACATTAAACCAAATATTGACTGTACTCCAGATTTGGATAGCTTTCTTTTTTTTAACTTGGGTTGCTAAGGAATCTCCTTGAGTGGGTCAAGGATGAAAGCTAAGAGAGCTCTCTGGAGTCTGTTGCTGTAATTCATGTGAAAGATGTTTGCACATTGGGTCAAGGCAGTAGAAAACAAGAGAAGAATAGATTGTGTTTCTGATATATTTTGGAAGAAGAAATGTGTAATATGCCAGCAAATGAGTGAAAAGTAAGAACAAAAGTCAATTACCAGCAGTGGGTATTGAGGAGGAAATTCTGGGGGAACAATGTTTGGAGTGAGGGAGGTAATTAGAAAATATACATAGATATTATATATGTATATATATATCTTCTCTATTATATATATCTTCTATTTTACATATATATGTATATCCTCTATACTAAACTACATACTTTATAGTAAAAATATTTCATATAATTTAATTGCTCTTAATTGCCTTATCTTTGTCCTATATCCTAATCCCCTAAGCAAGTTATTATTTTAGAAAATTGTTACATGTAAGATTCTGAGAATATTTTTACATCATTTGGAGGAAATATAGCCATAAATAGCCATAAATCATTCAGGAGTCCAGTTAGAATGAAGTGGCAGGTGCCAGAAGAACTTCAATCAGGGTTGCAAGATGATGCCTGAAACATCCTTTATTATGGCTGGTGGGGACATAGGTTGAGAAATGAAGACACCCATGGTACTGCTTCTGGAAGTGCCACAGGCCTCCTTATAAACATTGAATGACTTTTCAATGCTCTTAGAGGAAATCATGAACTTCTCACCAACTTTATGTTGCACTCCAGCCACGTCGATCTCTCTCTTCTCTGAACTTGTGCTCTTCCTGTCTCTGTACTCAGCATATCCTCGGCCTAAGTGCACCTCATTTAAGTTTTCTGATGGTATGACTCAGTGCCATCCTTTAGAGCAGATTTCTTTCAGCCCTGTAGTGAAAATGACCTTGTTTCTGCTTTGCTGCATATCACAGCACTAGCATAGTATATGTATTTATTTTTATTATTTCCATAATGTAATAAAGGCAATTTTTGGCTATCTTCTTCACTACAGTTCAAGGATAGACATAAAGGATAATGAATAAACATTTCCTATTTCACTAAAAAACAAGATTAAGTATTACAAAGCAGATTAGTATTGCTGTTAATATGTGCTTTAATTTTTGTCTTCTGCCTAGAAGGCTTTTTTGCTGTTCTCTTTGTCTAATTAGTTCCTACTTGTTTCTCACAGTTTAATTAGAACATTCCTTCTATGTTCCTAAACAATCATTTTTATTTCATATTACTAAAATGGATTCCATGCCCTTCTATGTCTTCAGAGCATTCCATTTTTCTCCCTACCAATCACTTTATTTCTTTTATTGTGTTGTATAAGACTGAACTTCCTCTCTTTCCCCTGCCTGTTGCCTGAATCTCTGATATGTTCCTTTAATCTGACACTGAGATTGCCCAGTTTACAATTTCTTTTAAGAAAGGATTGCCAAGTCCTGTGTGAAAATACTACTGTATTTCTACTCAGATCACATCCTAACTTTACTGAACATTTCCATATGCTTCTTTTTATATATTTTAGCCGATACCATCTTTTCCTTCATCTGTCTTTCTGATGATAACTTTGCTTTTCATTTTACATAAAAAATACAAGTAATCAAAAGGGAACTTCCTCATGGTCTTACTGTCAAATCTATGTACTGATCATGCACCTATGCTATTTATTTGTTTAACTGCATGAGTACATGAACTCTGTGATTCTTAGTACAGCAAAAGTCAGCCCACCTGCTTATGTACTGGCTTACGTATCTTCTCCTATATCCAAAGACATGATAGTACTTTTCTCTCTTTTAACTCATCAGAAATAAATAATTTCCATCATTTTATTAGCATACAATAATATATATCTTCTTAAACTTACTTAAAATTTCTCTTTTACCACCACATCAACCTTTAAAAATGACCTTTACAATAATTTCTTAAAACAGTTATACTTGCTGTCTGTTTTCTCTCTTGCTGTGCACTATTACTATTCTATCAACTTGATCTTTGTCACCAATACTCTCAGGACATTGCTCTTGGCAAGTCACTGAAGATATACACCTTAATAACTTTTTATCAGTTTTTCAGATTTCATCATAGTTAATGACAGTAGCATTTGAACCACCGATATTCCATTCATGGAACAGTTCGTCTCTATGGTCTCCCAACCACATTCCTCTTTCGTTCTCCTACTTCACAAACACAAGTTCCTTTCTTCCTCCTTTTGAAGACCTCTACTCACTCCCTGGGAAGTGAAGGTTAGTAGCTCCCAAATTTATATCTTAATCCCTAATCCCTAAAACCTTTTGTGATTTTTTTTCATATAACATATCCAAAACCACTCCTCTAACTCCTACAAATCTGTTCCTTCTCCCATCTTCCTCATCTGAGTAAGTAGAGTTCTCATTCTTCCAGATTTTCAGAACAAAAACCTGGAAGCTATACTAAATTCCTCTTCTCTCACCACCACAATTCAATCATCAGCTAGTCATACTGGCTTACGATCTGAACTATATCCTCAATCAGACTATTTCTCCCCACCTCCACCAGTGCTGGTACAGACTAGGCCACCTTTAAATGCTTCACAGAGTATCATATCATAGCATCTCAAATTACACCCTTAGCTTATTTGCCTCTTTTGAGTCTATTCTCACAGAAACTATAATGAAATGATCTTCATAAAGCCAAGTCAGATCAATTTCTTTTTAGTTCAAAGTTTGCAATACATTTGATATCTGTCTTACACTCTACTGTCATGTATATCTAAAAAAAAAAAAACAAATTAAAAATTAGAAAATTAAAAAAAATAAGGTCTTAAGTCAGACTTATGGGTCTTAATTTTTTTTTTTTTGGTACTGGGAATTGAACTCAGTGGTACTTGACCACTGAGCCGCACCTCTAGCCCTATTTTATTTTATTGTTTATACATAGACAGGTTCTCACTGAGTTGCTTAGCGCCTTGCCATTGCTGAGGCTGACTTTGAACTCATGATTCTCCTGTCTCAGCCTCCCAAAGTGCTAGGATTACAGGCATGCATCACTGTACCTGGCTTGAGTCTTAATCTTGACTGCACCATTTCCCATGCCTGTAAAGTTGGCATCAGTCACTATGGAAAACAATTAAAAAAATTAATAGAGTATGTAAAAATATTTAGCAACAAATCCCACTATTAAGTATAGTTATAATGCATTGATAAAATTAACTAAATAAAAATTAGTAACAGAATTACGTATAATTCAACAATCTTACTACTGAGTTTTTACATAATGGATATGAATTAGTATGTCAAAGATATATCTGCTTTGACATTTTTACATTGCAGCACTGCTCATTATAGCCTCAGTATAGAATCAATCAAGTGTTCACCAACAGAGGAATGGATTGAAAAATATATAGTATATATACACAGAATACTATCCAGCCTTAGAAAAGAAGGAAAAGAAATCATGAACCTGAAAGACATTACATTAAGTGAAAGAAACCAAGCACAGAAACACAAATACCACATGATTTCACTTATATATGAAATCTTATACAAGTAGGGTAAAATGGTTACCAGAAGCTTGGGTAGTGGGGAGTTGAGATGTTAGCAAAGGTATAAAATTTCCATTAGTAGTAATAAATTCAGGAGATCTACTGAACATCATGGTGACTGTGCTTAATAACTATATATTGTATACTTTAATGTCACTATAAGAGAATATTTTAAGTGTCCTCACTAAAAAATTAATAAATAAATATGTGAGTAATACAATGTTAACTAGTTTGATATGGCCATTCCACAATGTATACATATTTCAACATAACATGTTGTACACTATAAATACAGATACATTTTACTTCTGAATTCAATAACATCAATGCATTGTATACTCAAAATTCACTAGAAAAAGAGTAGATTTTAAAGATTCTCAACCCACAGAAAAAATGGTAACTATGTGAGGCAATGAATATAAAACTAACTTGATTATAGAAATTATTTCACAATGCACATGTATATCAAACCATTGTTCTATATATCTTGAATATATGTGTGTATATATATAAAATATTAAAATAACAAAATTTGTATATATGTGTGTGTGTGTATATATATATGTGCATACACACACAATTTTTATTTGTCAATTTTCTCTCAATAAGTCTCAAATAAAAATCTATGTGAGTAATTTCAGTGTCTATAATAGTGCCTTTCTGGTCTTGTTAACAACTAAATGATACTGACATTATTTGAAAGTGTTGTTCATTATAAACGAACCTTAGACTAGCAGAACATGGAGAGTTATTTTTCCTTTAAGGAATAAAGAAGAAAAATTTTAACAAGAAGAATTTAGGACATGGGTGGCTATGTAATGCTTCTGCCTTAATGAAGGAAGTATTTTAGAAACATGATTAAACTTACAGTAGTCCATGAAATCTGGTACATAAGACCTAAAACAAACATCTCAATCATATTTGTGTGATACCATATAAAAACCACAAGAATTTTTATCAAGCTAGAAAATAAAAACAAAGAAAATATAGGATGGCAACCTCATTTGGGACCACTATTATCTCACTAAACCATTCAGTGTCCAGTTCCCATTATACCCCTGCCAGATGTTTTAGTAAAGATACAGCTAATATGTATGAAGTCATGCAAATTTTTTTCAGTTACTAAATTTTTTTGGCTGAATTTAGAATGGCTTGGGCAGCAGAGGTAGTATTTCTGTGCAATGTATCCCTAAGGGGGCATAATTAAATATATTAAATTCTTTGCAAACACAACATAAATAATCTAAACATCATCAGAAGTTCATTCCAGTGATGAGGCAGGGTTTGATGAGAGAATGTTGTGTTTATTGAAAACAAATTTTCACATGCACAAAACAAATATCTCTAATTAGCACTGTAATGTTAAGCTCACAAGTAGGCTGCGGTTTCAACTTTTTCTTTTTTCTTTTGTTTTTCTTTAATTGAAGTAGATTTTATTTCCCACATTTATTTATTTTTTTACCAAGAAGCATGATAGGTACAGAAGTAGATTAAAAAATAAATTCTGTTTTTTCAAGTAACTCAAATTCTATGAGAATGTTTACTTTAAAATGTAGTCTAAAACACTGCCTCTGCCTCAGACTTTGTAACTTTCTTTTAAGAAGGTACAAAATTCAGACCCATAACACTATGGAGCATGTTCTAGTGTCTGGTTCAATAGTTTATAAACCAAAAAGGCTACACTCAATAGAATGGAATTTATGCCAGGCCAATGATTTGAGGTGATCTTTCAATAAATTAAAATGTTTTTCTACTCTGTGAATTTTTGACATGACATTCAATCAAAATAAAAAATGACATTAGTTACTTAAAAATTACACTATAATGAAAAAAAAATTTGAGCTTCAGATTTGATGATAAAATAAAAAACGTCCATGATAAAAAAAAGTTAAAAGAATTTACAGCAAGAAAGCCTGCACTTCACAGCATTCTTGGCAAAATATTCCATGAGGAGGAAATGATAACCAACAATGGAAATTTACAAAGAGAGGAACTACACTAGAGGAAAGACCATTCAAAAGAGAATACAACTCAAGGTAAAAAACAAAAACAAACCAAAATGACTGGGATTACGAATCAAATTTCAATAATAACCCTGAATGTAAATTGCCTAAATGCACCAATTAAAAGACATAGTCTGACAGACTGGATTTAAAAAAAAAAGACTCAACAATATACGGTCTTTAAGGGACTCATCTCACAGGAAAAGACATCCACAGACCGAAAGTGAAACAGTGGGAAAAAACATATCGCTCACATGAACCCCGCAAACAAGCAGAAGTTTCCATCCTCATATCAATTAAAGTGGACTTCAAACCAAATATGGTGAAAAGAGATAAAGAAGGTCATTTCATATTTCTTAAGGGAATCATACATCAACAAGACATAACAATCATAAATATCTATGCCCCAAATAATGGAACTTGTACATATATCAAACAATTCCTTCTCAAATACAAGAATCAGTTAGACCACAACACAATAATACTTGGAGACTTTAACACAGCTCTTGCATCATTGGATAGATCTTCCAAACAAAAACCTAATAAAGAAACCATAGATCTCAATGAAACTATCAATAATTTAGACTTAACAGACATATATAGAGTGTTCCATCCATCAATGAGTGAATACACTTTCTTCTCAGCTGCACATGGATCCTTTTCCAAAATAGATCATATGTTATGTCACAAAGCCAGTCTTAGCAAATACAAAAATATAGAGATTCTACCCTGCATCCTATCTGACCACAATGGAAGAAAATTACAAATCAATGACAGATTAAAAATCAGTAACTATTCCTTCACCTGGAAACTAAATAATATGCTATTGAATGATGTATGGATAACAGAAGACATCAAGGAAGAGATAAAAAAATTCTTAGAGGCAAATGAAAACTCTGATACAACATATCAAAATCTTTGGGGTGCCATGAAGGCAGTGCTAAGAGGAAAGTTTATTGCACTAAACTCATTCATTAGAAGAAGTAAAAGTCAACAAATAAATGAATTGACTCTTCATCTCAAAGCCTTAGAAAAGGAAGAACAAATTAACACCCAAAGAAGTAGAAGACGGGAAATAATCAAAATCAGGGCTGAAATCAATGAAATTGAAAGGAAAGAAACAATTCAAAAAATTGACAAAATAAAAAGCTGATTCTTTGAAAAACTAAACAAAATTGGCCAACCCTTAGCCACCCTAACAAAAAGGAGGAGGAAGAAAACCCAAATTACTAAAATTTGAGATAAAAAAGGAAATGTCATGACAGACACCACTGAAATACAGAGGATAATTAGAAACTATTTTGAAAATCTATACTCCAGTAAAATAGAAAACTCTGAAGACACCAACAAATTTCTAGAGGCTTATGACCTACCCAAAGTGAACCAAGAGGACATACACAACTTAAACAGATCAATTTCACACAAGGAAATAGAAGATGCCATCAAGAGACTTCCAACCAAGAAAAGCCCAGGCCCAGATGGATTCTCAGCCGAGTTCTACAAGACCTACATAGAAGAACTAACTCCAATACTCCTCAAATTATTCCATGAAATAGAAAATGAGGGAACCCTTCCAAACTCATTCTATGAGGCAAGTATCACCCTGATTCCAAAACCAGACAGAGACACATCAAAGAAAGAAAACTTCAGACCAATATCCCTGATGAACATAGACGCAAAAATTCTCAATAAAATTCTGGCAAATTGCATACAAAACCATATCAAAAAAATAGTGCACCATGATCAAGTGGGGTTCATTCCAGGGATGCAAGGTAAGTTCAACATACGGAAATCAATTAATGTAATACATTAAATCAATAGACTTAAAGATAAGAATCATATGATTTTATCAATCAATGCAGAGAAGGCATTTGACAAAATACAACACCCTTTTATTCTCAAAATACTAGAAAAACTTGGGATATGAGGAACATACCTCAACTTTGTAAAAGCTATCTATGCTAAACCCAAGGCCAACATCATCCTAAATGGAGAAAAATTGGAATCATTCCCTCTGAAAGTGGGAAATAGACAGGGATGCCCTCTCTCACCACTGCTATTCAACATAGTCCTTGAAACACTAGCCAGAGCAATTAGACAGACAAAAGAAATTAAAGGGATACAAATCAGAAAAGAAGAACTCAAACTATCATTATTTGCAGACGACATGATTCTATACTTAGAGGATCCAAAAAATTCTGCCAGAAAACTTTTAGAACTAATAAATGAATTCAGCAAAGTAGCAAGATATAAAATCAACACCCACAAATCAATTGCATTTCTATACATCATAAACCCTCTGAAAGAGAAATTAGGAAAACTATCCCATTCACAATAGCCTCAAAAAAAATAAAATACTTGAGAATCAATTTAACAAAAAAAGTGAAAGACCTCTACAATGCAAACAACAAGACACTGAAGAAAGAAATTGAAGAAGACCTTAGAAGATGGAATAATCTCCCATGCTCCTGGATAGGTAGAATCAATATTATCAAAATGGCCATACTTCCCAAAGCGATATATAGATTCAATGCAATCCCAATTAAAATCCCAACATCATTCCTTATAGAAATAGAAAAGGCAATCATGAAATTCATTTGGAAGAATAAGAGACCCAGAATAGCCAAAGCAATCTTTAGCAAGAGGAGTGAAGCAGGAGGCATCACAATACCTGACCTCAGATTATACTACAAAGCTATAGTAACAAAAACGGCATGGTACTGGCACCAAAATAGACATGTAGACCAATGGTATAGAATAGAAGACACAGAAACGAACCCACTTACATATGGTTACCTTATACTAGCTAAAGGAGCTAAACACGTACACTGGAGAAGATAGCCTGTTCAGCAAATGGTGCTGGGAAAACTGGAAATCCATATGCAGCAAATTGAAACTAAACCCCTATCTCTCACCATGCACAAAATTCAACTCAAAGTGGATCAAGGACCTGGGAATCAGTCCAGAGACCCAACGCCTAATAGAAGAAAAAATAGGCCCAAATCTTCATCATGTCGGATTAGGACCATACTTCCTTAACAAGACTCCTATAGCACAAGAGGTAAAATCAAGAATCAACAAATGGGATGGATTCAAACTAAAAAGCTTCTTCTCAGCAAAAGAAATAATCAATGAAGTGAACAGAGATCCGACATTCTGGGAACAAATCTTTGTCACACACACATCTGATAGAGCACTAATCTCCAGGATATATAAAGAACTCAAAAAACTTAACACCACAAAAACTAACAACCCAATCAATAAATGGACCAAAGAGCTGAACACAAACTTCACAGAAGATATACAATCCATCAACAGACATATGAAAAAATGTTCAACATCTTTAGCAATCAGAGAAATGCAAATCAAAACTACCCTAAGATTTCATCTTACGCCAGTCAGAATGGTAATTATCAAGAATACAAACAACAATAAGTGTTAGCGAGGTTGTAGGGGAAAAGGCACGCTCATACATTGCTGGTGGAACTGCAAATTGGTACAACCAATCTGGAAAGCAGTATGGAGATTCCTTAGAAAACTTGGAATGGAACCACCATTTGAGCCTGCTAGAAGACTTAAAAGAAGACTTAAAAACGGCATACTACAATGACGCAGCCACTTCAATGTTTATAGCAGCTCAATTCACAATAGCTAAACTGTGGAACCAACCAAGATGCACTTTGATAGATGACTGGACAAAGAAACTGTGGTATATATACACAATGGAATATTATTCAGCAATAAGAGAGAATAAAGTTATGGCATTTGTAGGTAAATGGATGGAGTTGGAGAATATCATGCTAAGTGAATTAAGCCAATCTCAGAAAACCAAATGCCAAATGTACTCATTGATAAGTGGATGCTGATCCATAATGTGGGGAAGGACATAGGAACAATGGTGGATCTCTGTTCACAGGGATGTAAGGGGGGAGGGGGCATGGGGACAGCAAAGGTGGTGGAATATGATGGTCATAATAACCCTAACTTTATGTATGACTGCATATGTGTTGTGATTCTATACAACTTACAACTAGAGACTTGATATGTTATCCTCTATTTATGTACAATGAATCAAATTGCACTGTTAACATGTAAGCTTAAATAACACAAATTAAAAAAAGAATATAAGAAAAGAAGAAAAATAAAATCACTGTTCCCATATTGAAAAAGAAAAAAGAAAATTATGAGGATACTTTAGTGACTTGTTGATAAAAGTTGTGATGATGGAAGAGATGCCACTTTTGAACATTTTTACTCACCAGACCATACATTTTCATCTTTGATAAAAGGTATTTGTACAGACACAACATGAACCATCCAACCAAGCATATGTTTAGAATAATTGTATCAGAGTCCAAAGGTAAGATAGTGAAAGTAATAATAATCACAAACATTTTGTTATGTGAAACCTTTTCAGGAAAGTAAAAGTGGATCAGAAGATCTTGTAGCAGAAAAGGAGTGTTTCCAATGCAAAACAAAAAAAGTAGCTAGATGTATTCATTGTGCAGAAAGCAGAAGAAAAGAGTTTTCAAGACTGTACCAAAATAGATTAGGAAATATTTTTAGCATGATTTTATGCCAAGCAAGTTTCTTAATATTTGGTCGTATAGGTTCCCCATAAAATGTTAATTAGTAATCCAAAATAAGAAAATTTTAATAATAATAACAATATTCAAAATGTTGTTATTGGCTAAACTGGTAGATCTATTATTGTCCGAGTTAAGCATTACAATCTACAGTATACCAACAGCACACATAGGTCCTTGTCAGTAGGTAAAATGTTACACAATTACAATTAATATTACCACCTATGGAGGAAAACATTCAGAAAAGGACCTGATTGCATTACTTTACAAATCTTAAAGTAAATATAATTTCATTAGATATTCTTTTACTAAAATTAAATTATGGGGAACATTCAATAGTTAATTGCAATAGCACAAAGTTATTTTTCTCAAGTAATTACAGAAGTACAACTAAATAAGATAAATGGCATTGTCCAAACTAGAATTTGAGCTGGAAAAAAATTAGTAAGAACACTTCTAGCTAAAATCCTAGTTAAATAAATAAAAGCCCTGATCCGTGACAACATGTTAGCACTTTTTTATGTTTCTTGAGAGGACAGAAACTGGTCTAGTGATGTGTAGCATCACTTAGAGGGTTCATATTGAGTAGTAGAGGTGACAGCAGCTGGAATCTACAAGGATTTGCAACCTGATATCTACTTAAAAATCCATTTCAGAAACCCTGAAACATTTAACTGTTACATGCTGCCAATATTTGCCAATAGCAAAATGACACTTCATTTACATAATTAAAATGATGTCAAGAAATGAAAGAAACATTACATTAAAGGACAGGTAACTTGGATCAAGTCTCCTTTTCATATCTACAGTTATATATCCAACTCACACCATCTTCAGGCCTCAGTTGCTTGATACACCAAATGAAAATAATAATAACACCTCTTTTGCCTGAATATAGTTTGAACTAGGTAGTCTCTTGAAGTTCTTCCCCTGATGAGATTTAGGATTCTGTGATTCAACACATTTATGCTTCTGTAGAAATGAAAGTAATCTAAATTAGTGTTTATTCACCTTACCTGCCAATAAATAAGATATTTACACCAATAAATAAAATACTATCATAAATAAGATATTTACACCAATAAATAAGATACTATCATTTTATTCTATTGCCATTTTGAGTATTATACTAAGTATTGTGTTAATAAAAAATATTTAATATAGTATTTAGAAATTTTTATCATTTCCCCATTTCATACATGAATATCTGAATATTAAAGAAGTTAAGAAACCTGCAAAGTTTATGTAAGTTCTGAGTAATAATCTGACTTACATTCAGGTTTCTTGGGTGCCAAATGCACCACTGTTCCACTTTGTGTCAGTTTTACACACACAGGTCTTATGCAACTAAAGGGGTTGCACTGCTGCCACAAGGAAATAACCATATTTGCTTCAACTGATTACAACTAATCATCTTATAATAAATCTGCTTGTTAGAAAAATTATAATAGATTTTATGGCACATTTAACTTTTTCAAAACACCATGGCATGCATCTTATTTATCCCAGAAAGCTTATTTACCAGACAGAACAGTTATGTATGTCTACCTGTTCCCGTTTAGTACACAAAAAAAAGACAAGGGCAATAGAGAATAGATAACTTTTCTAGAGTTAGGGAATAATTATGGTGTGATGGGAAAAGATCTACACAAAAATTGAAAAGACCTTAATCTAAAGCCTGAGTGTTCCCATAACCCACCCCGTTCATTTCCCAACACTTTATAAATTTTCTGCTTATACTGCTTCCATGGCCTTTGTGGTGTATTGCCTCAGGAATAACAGGAGCAGCAACTCTTGAAGAGAGAGTATGTGGGGCTGAGACACCAAGAACATTTTTTCAGAGAGAGATACTAGCCAGGAATTTCCCTTCTAATTCCTAATAGACATCTTAAAGAAAACTAAGTGGACTTGAATATCAAATAGAAGACACTAAGAATGGAAAAGCATCTAGAAATAGTTTATACACACTCCTATCATTTGATTTTTATTTCTAAGCAAGGATCCAAGATTTTTTATTAAGTTGGAGATGATCTTTTCCTAAAATAAAAACTTTTTAAAGAGATGACCAAGCAACCTATCCAAAGAGATATTATGGTCAGAAAGAGAGCTTCTTAATAATGGCCAATTGAATCTCAGAGTGATGCTGAGAGCTGAGAGCACAAGCTGCATGCATGCTTGTGAGGCCAACAGTGCATTGTCAGAATAGCCTGCAACTGAGAAACCCAGGGATTCCTGCACTCCATGGACTCAGCTTCATGTTTGATGTGGTTACCTCATGAAAGCAGTGTACTGTAATTATTTAGTAAGAAAGGAAAGTGAGTTATATAGACATTAAGTTTTTGCCTAAAGTCATACAGATGGTAAACAGAAGAGTCAAGATATAAACCTGGCAGTTGAACTCTATAGTTTTCACTCTCAAATATTGTGCTAAATAGCATTTTCTTTTTCCATGTGTCAGAAATAGTACCAAGTAAACTATTGTTTTGTTTTGTTTTGTTTTTTGGTACTGGGGATTGAACTCAGGAACACTCCACCACTGAGCCACATCCTCAGCCCTATTTTGTGTTTTATGTAGAGACAGGGTCTCACTGAGTTGCTTAGAACCTCGTCATTGCTGAGGCTGGCTTTGAACTCGCAATTCTCCTGTCTCAGCCTCCCAAAGGGCTGGTATTACAGGCTTGCACCACCGCGCCCAGCTAACTATTGTTTTTTATCCTTATATTTGTTATTCCATTTACCAGGCTGAGTAAATTGAGATTTAGAGAAATGAAGTTAGAGACCACACAGCTGGAGCCCAGATCAACTCATTTTTGTTGCTTTTACTTGTATGTCAATTCTATTCAAGCAACACACATTCTGCCATATTGTCTTGTAATTAGAGAAAAGCACCACAAAGTAATAAAAGAGAAAATACCTGATACTTGCCCTCGCCTATTCAAGTGAAAACACAGGGGCTCCGAATGAATAGGAACATATTAGAGATCTTAGAGATGATTTATTGAAAAGCTGCAATAAAATCTTTGAAATAATTTACCCAAAGATCATCCAATTGACTATAGTTCCTACCTTAAGTATGTTTTCTGACATTTTTCTCACTTGGTTATGCCTACTATACAATTTAGAATTCTATGATAACTTTTATTGTTATCAGTTGTGTTTAGAGAGAAAATTTCTAAGGAACAATTTTTATCTCTATAATTTTTTTATCATCTAGGAAAAAAATGAAAAACATATGATAAGGAAGGCACATAGTTCATTTTCTTTTCTGTTGTGGGTTTAGCTTCTACATCTAATTTTGAAGGATGGACTTTGTCAGCTTAGTTAATTCACCATCTAATCGAGCCAATAGGTTTCCAGAAAATGGTTAGAGAGATTTATGAACATTTAAGTTCATACCAAAGATTTAATGCCACATCAAGTTTTGTTCCATATGAGAATTACTAATGGAAACTTAGACTAGGCTTATTTGTGAGCATCTTTGATTGAAAGCACTATAAGGTAAAACCTCTGAAGTACACTCATACTTTCTTCCAGTTATTTAGTTTGCAAGGCCACAGGAAAGACCTTTAGAAGAGTTAAAGTATTTGTTGTTTTTTTTTTCCTTTTAACCTACAGGGAGTAAAACTTGCACAAAGTTGGATGGCAGTCAGGAGTCCTAACCCTAAGAGAGCTGAGGAGGTTGTTAATAGAACAGGGTTCTTAGGGCAAGATAGAAGGGCAGCCAAAAATATATTGCTCCATTTTTATAATAAAAATAAATCAAGGCTATATTATACAGAAGCTGGAGACATCCATCCCATTAATGTTGTTTTTCCCAGCTTCTCCTTATGACTTGGAACCCACTGACTGAAAAAGAGGCTTTGTGAGAAAAAGCACCATGCAATTATATAGAAAAAGCACCATGCAATTATAGAGTAGTGATTCCTCTATCTCTTCCAAAAGGGGATATACAGCCATTTAATCAGTAACATGCTATGAGAAAAGATGAATACCCAAGATGTGCCAGGACTGCTAGATATAGGGACCCAGGATCCAAAAACTACCACAAAAGCCCATGTTAGAGTAAGGATATATGCAACCAGACAATAAAGGAAGTCTTGGCTCAGATCCAGCACACAGTGGATCAGTAGCATTCACCGAACAGCCTGTTGGTTGTTTTCTGGCAGATGAATATTTTAGTATATATATACTTGTAGTTGGTAAAATCTGCACATTAGTTCCTTTACCTATAGAATAAGAACTATCATAGTGGTAGAGGCTAAAAAAATCTGAAAATGCTCCTTCCACTCAATATAGTAAATTACAAGCAATCTGCATGCTTTTGGGAATAACAGTGAATAATATCATCCTAAAGAAATTAAAGCATGTAGGAGTGGAGGTTCCCATCTTACTAACACATGATAACACCAGTCTTGTCCCTGGAAAAACTTATCCAGCTATGCTGGATGTTGTATGTTTTTAGAAAAAATTAACACACTTTCCAGTAAGTGATATGTGATATGGAGCCATTGGTCTGATAAATGCATTCTTTTCTAGGGGGTAAAGCCCATGCAGTGCCTCTGTGGATTACAGTAACCAAAGACTTCTTTTCGGGGGTTTGATTTGACTTTTTCACTAGCAATTAGGAAGGATTTGCTTCCAGGTTGTAAAGCCACCTCAAGCTTCTTGCATTCTTTAATAGAAGGTCACTGAATGTCTTAGTCAACCTTTTCATCTCTGTGGCCAAAAGAACTGACAAAAACAACACAGAGGAAGAAAAGTTTATTTGAGACTCAGAATTTCAGAGTTCTCAGTCCACAGGTAGTCATCTCAATAGCTCTGGGCCCAAGGTGAGGCAGAACATCATGGCAGAAATGCATAGCAGATGAAAGCAGCTCAGGACATGGCCACCAGGAAGGAGAGAGAGCTCTACTCACCATGGACAAAACACAAACCACAAAGTCATGCCCCAGTGACCTGTCTCCTTCAGCTACACCCTTTCTGTCTTAAGTTACCACTCAGTTAATCCCTATAGGTATTAGTTCACTGGTTATAACATTCATTGCCTAATCAGTTCACAATCTCTCTAACCATTTTCTGGAATGTTCCTAATCTGAACATTCTTGCATTGTCTCACTTACAAGCTTTTGGTAGACACTTCAAATTCAAACCATAACATTGAACTTCTAAACTATTGTGTGTGACCAGATCCCAATATCTTCTTCCTCACTTCATTGTTTTAGGACTAAGGATGTTAATAATTTGGCTTCCACTAAACTTCACACCTGTGTAAAAGGTTTCTTAATAAACAAGTCCTCTTTGAATTATCTGATAGTTAATGTGCTCTCTTTCTGGGACACTTTCCTTTGAGATTGCTTGATACAAGCATTCATCAAATCCATCCAAAAATATGAAGAGTAAATGGACATGGAAATAGAAAATTGTGAAAATAAATAATCATACTAAATGACTCTTAACTTAATTTTCTTTTTATTGATTCCTGGGAACATTAAAAAATTACCCTAATGTCTAATGAATAACTCTATATGATGCTTTTAGACAACATGTGTCTTTTGTACAATCCATCAGAAATACTCAGAAACTTGTCAGAAATATAACTTCGGGAGCTCCATTCTAGAACTACGAAATCAGACTCTGGATTGAGCCCCAGCATTCCATATTTTAACAAGTCTTCCAGCTGATATTGATGCAGCTACAGTTTGAGAACCATTATGTAAGAGTCACCATGACCCCTCCTTTTTAATATGTTATAGAAAGAAACATTACCTAATACACTGAGAATTCTTATTTCGTAAAGTTGAATATAATAAAAACACAAAATAGATAAGGAATTATATATATCATTGAACTTATCACCAAACATAAGCAATTTTTAAGCAAGAAAGTAAATAGAATGTTTAGCATTTCTGTGCAAAAATTATTATAACTTTCAGCTTTAAAACCATATATACCATAAAGAAGTGTCTAGGGAACACATGTAATTGCATACAGTTTTTTTTTTTCTAAATGATTTTGGCAGAATAGAATGCTGTGAACTAATATTAAGAGGTACTGGAAAACTGAAGTGGTGGACCCTGGATTAAGTAATTTAGAAAAAACCTTAGTTCAACAGTATTACACACATATATTTACAGTAAAACTTACCCAGAATCATTAATATATAATTGTACATTAAAAAATATCCAGAAGGGCAAAAAGCATGCTGCATCTTCAATAATACAATGAATTTTTAAAAATTTGGAGAAAATTCAGGCTAGGAAATGTAGTGTGTGGCAAAGAAGGGCTATATATTGGGAAACCAAGGCAGATAATAACAGGAAAATGGGAGAACTAAAATTATATGGACTGTTCTGATGATAATCTTTGATTCTCAGCATAGTATATTGGAACTACTCTCTAGGATGGCAAAAGTATAATAGGAGATTTAAGAAGGCAGAAGGAATGACAGGATCAGCTTGAGAGAGAGAAAAGACAGCTGTGTCCTCATGATAGATTTGTATAGTGACCAAAAATATGAAAAAACATAAGAAATTTATAAATGAAAATGGAATTTTTTACTACAAGGAATTTTTTAGTTTAAGTGAAATTTTAAGGAGAAAAATCTATTCACTAATCTATTATTTTAAGGATCTGAGTTGAGAAATCCATCAGAGTCAATCTTTGTCAATGGAATGTCAATGAAAATCCAAGTATACTGCTGAGTATAATTTGAAATAAACATATAAGAGTACCTATCACATTTTCTTTGCTTTCATTGACAGTGCTCAAGAGGGAACTCAATGTCCCTACTAGGTTCCAGATAAAGATTTCCCTTTTCTTTGCATTCACGTGCTAACTGGCAAAGGTGCAAGAGAGGCCTTGGAACTCTGTGTTATTCAGTCAAGAGGTCCACCACTCATTCACTCCTCCACAGCATTTGTCACCTCACCACTACACATTCTGTGTGAGAAAATCCTATTCCAGTGTCAATACATGTTAACAGTGGTCACTAAAAGAACTCCTGAGAATTTCTTTTCCCCAAAGTACAATCATAAAGTATCACAGTGATTTGTCTGTCTCACTGCTTTAGAATAAAAGTTTCTTAAACACAAGAAAGCAATCTGGAAGCAAATCCTTCCTAACTGCTAATGAAGAAGTCAAACCAAACCCCTGAAAAGAAGTCTTTGGTTACTGTAATCCATTTTCTTGTTTGCTATGTGTCCCATATGTAAACCATCTCTGATACACAGGCACTCAAAACACACCAACAGATAAATGAATAAATTCTTCATTTCTTTTCATATTATATACCAACATGAAAAATGGTTAAAGAGAATTCACTGATTCTTCTAAGCATCTATTTATCTCTTTCCTCTGTTACATGAATTCTGTATCAAAATTTTATTATTCCTTGATAATCTTAACTGTGTTTGCAAGTTAAAATGACAGGTTCTTTGGGCAAAAGGACCATGTTTTATCTCTAGGTCCTCAGTGTCTACTAAAGAGTCTGCCATATATTTCATAAAATGATTAATGAGTAAATAACTAAAGAAAGTTATATCTGAGTTCACAGAAAATAATTTCTTTCTATTTTCATCAACATGAAGTAATATAAAATATACAATTCAATGAGCTGAAAAATATAAAATAGAGTGATCTGGAAAAAAGTTAAAATTATTCTGGTTAAAAGAATCTAGTATCTTTTAAGGTGCTAGTCATTTCCTAATACTCCCAAATCTGCATAAGACCCAGATATTTTCAGATGGAAATAATTAAGTGTGAATTCAGCAGTTGAAAATAAAAAGGTTAAATGAATGCCATCTACAAGAGCAACAACTAAAATGTGGATTATTAATGCTTTCTCTAAGTGAGTTATGTGCTTAATAAGTGTGTGTGTCTATGTGTGTGTGTGTTTGTGTCCTAGTTTGGAACCATACTGTATCCAAAAAGGTACAGGCTACTACCAGTTTGGAGGACTTCTAGTATTTAAAAAATATGGCAAAAAGTATGAAATATCTAGGTATTTATACTGAATAATTTAATATATTTAAAACAAAATATAATACAAATGTAATAAGAGCAAGAATATGTGAAAATTTAACATGCTCACAGACAAGAACAAGAAGACGACTTGAAAAATCCTGACTACCTATCAAGATGTACCTCTAAAGAAATTTTCCTCTTAGAAATTTACACAGTAAGTTTAACAAGTATATATAAAAATTTAAAATAAAGATAGAAAAAATGTTGCAGATACACAAGTACATTTTACATTCGACAAGTAAATAATTAAGATTTAGATAGTAATTATAAATCAAATAAACTATGCACCAGAAAATTACAGAAATGGTGAAAAGTATTAATTCATGAATAACTATAAACAGTATGGTTCCAAACTGGGACACAAACACACATACATAGACATACACACTTAGTAAGCACATAACTCACTAGGAAAAAGCATTAATAATGCACATTTTAGGCTTGTTATAGTTATTGCCATGGGTTAGTGCCCTGATCAAAATGTAACACTAAGGCACACAGTATACAGTTTAAAGTCAGAAATGATTTTAAGAACTGCAAGACATGATACTGTCAGATGAAAATAATTAAGAATGAATTCAGCAGTTGAAAATAAAAAGGTTAAATAAATGCCATCTACAAGAGCAACAACTAAAAATGATCTGAGACTCAAGTTATCTTTTCAAAGTATTTATTACTAACATAAATCCAGGAGATATAGGCTAGAAAAAGAAAATTATGGACACAGTATAGTCCATATACTCCTATCACCAATAGACAGGTCATCAAAACATAAAATCAATTAAGATATCTCCAATCTAATTAACAATATAAATATAATGAACTTAATGGACATCTCTGGAATATTTCACCCCAAAACAACTGAATTTGCCTTCTTAGCTACACATGGAACTTTTTCCAAACTAGATCATATTTTAGGCCACAGAGCAAATATTAACAAAAACAGAAAAATCTGATATAATCAGTGTATTCTATAACATCATAATGGAATGAAGCTAGAAGTCAACAGCAAGAAAAATAATAGAAAGCACATAAACACATGGAGATTGAACAATACTTTCTTAAATGAACAATGAATTAAAGAAGAAGTAAGCATGGAAATCAAGAAATTCTTAGAAACAAACAAGAACAGATATATAATATATCAAAATCTCTGGGACAGTATGAAAGCAGTTCAAAGAGGATAATTCATAGTGCTAAGTGCCTGTATTAAAGAACTAGAGACATCCCAAGTAAATAAGGGATCCATGTCAAGGCCTTAGGAAAAAAACAAACTAATCTTGAAACCAGTAAAAGACAGACAATAATTGAGATCAAAGCCAAAATCAGTGAAATTAGGGATAAAAAAAAAAACACAGGATCAATGCAATTAAGAGTTGTCTCTTTGAAAAGAGAAATGATATTAACAGTCCTATAGCAAAAGTAATGAAAAGAAAGATCAATAAGAAGCAAATTAACAAGATCATAGATGAAAAAGGAGATATTCTATTGACCCTTCTGAAATATAGAAGATTACTAGACCTATTTTGAAAATTTAAACCCTAATAAATTGAAAAAAATATGGAAGACATTGGCAGATTTGTAGACATATGTGACCTGCCAAAATTGAATCAGGAAGATATAGAAAACCTAAACAGGCCAATATCCAGTAATGAAATTAAAGCAGCAATTAAAAGTCTTTCAAAACAGAAAAGCTCAAGATTTAATGGATTTGCATCTGAGTTGTACCAGTACTTTATAGAAGAACTAACAACAATCTTTATCAAATTAGTCCATAATATTGAAAGAAAGTAAACACACCCAAACACATTTTATGAAGTCAGTATGATCCTGATACCAAAACCAGACAAAGATACATTAAGGAAAAACCTGCAGCCCAATATCCCCGATGAACATAGATGTAAAAATGCTTAATAAAATATTAGCTAACCACATTCAAAGATTCAAAGACACATCAAAAAGATAATACACCACGATCAAGTGGGTTTCATTCCAGGGGTGTAAGGTTGGTTCAACATACAAAAGGCAAGGTTGGTTCAACATACAAAAGCCAATAAATACATTTATTCACCACTTAAACAGAATTAAGCACAAAAATCACATGATCATATCAGTAGATGCAGAAAAGGCTGTTGATAAAATCTAACACCCATTTATTTTAAAAACACTGTAGTGGCCAGAGAATAAAAGATCTTACTGCAACACTGTAAAGGTCATTTATGACAAACCCAAAGCCAACATCATACTAAATGGAGAAAACTAGAAGCATTTCCACTAATATCAAGAACAAGAAAAAGATGTCCACTCTCACCACTCCTATAAAATATAAAATATAGTCCTTGAAACATTAGCCAGAGTGAACAGGCAAGAACAGGAAATTAAAAGAATACAAATAGGAAAATAATAAGCCAAATTATCTCTTTTTGATGGTGATATGATTCAATATCTAGAAGACTTCAAAAACTCCACCAGAAGACAACTAGAGCTTATAAATAAATGAGTTAGCAAAGTAGTAGGATACAAGATCAACACCTATAAATCAATAACTTTCCTATACTCCAACAGTGATTCAGCTGAGAAAGAAATCAGGAAAACCATTCCATTTAAAAACACCCAAGAAAATTAAATATTTGGGAATTAATATAACTAAGGAGGCAAAAGAGTTCTACAATTAAAATTAAAGAACACTGAAGAAAGAAATTGAAGAACACTTTAGATGGAAAACATCCCATGATTTCAGATAGGCAGAATCAATAATGTGAAAATGGCCATACTTCTGAAAGCTATATACAGATTCAATGCAATCCCCATCAAAATACCAGTGACATTTTTCATAGAGTCAAAAAAACCACAATTCTTATATTGACTTGTAAGAATAAGAAGCCCAGAGTTCCTGCAGACTGGCAGGAGCAGCAGAGGGCCCAGAATCACTCTCAGGGAACTCAACAGGTGCCTAGGCGAGGGCAAACCAGAGACTGCTAGCTGACAGTCCCAGGGGAGCCCACACCCAAGGTAAGGGTTGCACACAGACACTCTTGCTGTGACCCTGCCTAAGCGAGGACTGGGTCCACCACCAGTTCCACTCCTACAGACTGGCAGGAGCACGATAGAGCAAAACCACCCTAAGGGAACTCCACAGGTGCCCAGCCGAAGGAAGACCAGAGACTGCTAGCCACTAGCCACAGGGGAGCCCACACCCATGGTAAGAGTCACCTCAGAGACCCCTGCATGAGGAGGTCCCACCCAAGTGAAGCCTGGGCCCACCCCAGTTCCTCTCCAGAGTTCCTGAGGACAGGCAGGAGAGTGGCAGAGAGCCTAAAACTCCATGGGTGACCAGCCTAGGGCTGACCAGAGACTGATAGCTGCCAGCCCCAAGGGAGCCCACACTCAAGGTATGGGTCACACACAGACACTCCTGCTTATGACCAGGTGAGGCCTGGGCCACCCTAGTTCCACTCCAGAGTTCCTGCAGATTGGCAAGAGTGTGAGAGAAAGCCTATAACTCCCCTCAGACCACCTCAGGAGCACATCCAAGGCCACTCCCACCGCCCTCTTGAGGTACATCCACTAATGCCACCACCAACTTTAGTGAGATACAGGTAATTTGTAGTGTCAATACAAGATTATAGGATAGAAGCACCAATACCTCAGATCAGCATTGCAAGAAAGGAACATACACAATCACCATGAAAAACAAGGGAAGAAAGTGCCCCAAATAAACCTTGATATCACAGTAACACAACCCATTGACAACACAGTTGACAAAATGTCAGAAAAAGGATTCATAATGTACATAATTAAAATCATCTGTGAATTAAAGAATGACATGAGCGAGCAAATACAGGCAAAAATTGATCAACCCAACAAAGAAATAGGAGAGCAAATAAAGGCAACCACTGATCACTCTAACAAAGAGATGAGAGCAATTACAAGTAGCAAAAGATTACTTTAGGAAAGAGCTACCAATTTTTATTTGGTTTATTGTTTTCTTCATTTCAAGAACTTCTGATTTTTTTTCCCCACAAACTCAATAGAAAGCATCACCAGCAGACTAGATCACCTGGAAGACAGAATCTCAGATAATGAAGACAAAATATACAATCTTGAAAATAAACTTGACCATACAGTGAAGATGATAAGAAAACATGAACAGAACACACAAAAATTATGGGACAGCATCAAAAGACCAAATCTAAGATTTATTGGGATTGAAGAAGGCACAAAATATCAAACCAAAGGAATGCACAATCTTTTCAATGATATAATATCAGAAAATTTCCCAAATATGAAAAATAAAATGGAAAATCAAATACAAGAGGCTTACAGGACACCAAATGTACAAAATTTCAACAGATCAACACCAAGCCCCTTTATAATGAAAATGCCCAACATAGAGAATAAGGATAGAATTTTAAAGGCTGCAAGAGAGAGGAATCAGATTACACATAAGGGGAGACCAATTCGTATCGTAGCAGATTTTTCAACCCAGACCCTAAAAGACAGGAGATCATGGAACAACATATACCAAGCTCTGAAAGAAAATGGATGCCAACCAAGAATCCTATATCCAACAAAACTGAGCTTCAGATTTGATGATGAAATAAAAACCTTCCATGATAAACAAAAGTTAAAAGAATTTACAGCAAAAAAGCCTGTATTACACAACATTCTCTGCAAAATATTCCAGGAGGAGGAAATGATGACCAACAATGAAAATATGCAAAGAGAGAAACTACACTATAAAAAGTGGAGGGCACAATCAAAGGAGAAACCAAGTCAAGATAAAAACCAAAAATAAACCAAAATGACCGGGACTACAAATCATATTTCCATAATAATGCTGAATGTGAATGGCCTAAATGCACCAATTAAAAGACATAGACTGACAGACTGGATTTAAAAAAATGAACCAACAATATGCTATTTCAAGAGGCTCATCTCACAGGAAAAGACATCCACAGACTGAAAGTGAAAGGGTGACCAAAAACGCATCACTCACATGGACCCCACAATAAAGCAGGAGTTCCCATCCTCATATCTGATAAAGTGGACTCCAAACCAAACCTGGTTAAAAGAACTAAAGAAGGTCATTTCATACTTCTTAAGGGAATCATACATCAACAAGACATAATAATCATAAGTATATATGACCCAAATAATGGGGCTTCTACATACATCAAACAAATCCTTCTCAAATACAAGAATGAAATAGAACACAACACAATAATACTTGGAGACTTTAACACAGCTCTCTCACCTTGGATAGATCTTCCAAACAAAAACTAAATAAAGAAACCATAGATTTCAATGAAACTATCAATCATTTAGACTTAACAGACATATATAGTGTTCCATCCATCAATGAGCAAATACACTTTTTTCTTAGCAGCACATGGATCCTTTTCCAAAATAGATCATATGTTATGTCATAAAGCCAGTCTTAGCAAACACAAGAAAATAGAGATACTACCCTGCATCCTGACCACAATGGAATAACATTAGAAATCAATGACAGATTAAAAAATAGAAACTTTTCCAACACCTGGAAACTAAATAATATGCAATTGAATGATGCATGGATAACAAAAGACATCAGGGAAGAGATAAAAAAAATTCATAGAGGTAAATGAAAACTCTGGTACAACATATCAAAATCTCTGGGATACCATGAAGGCAGTGCTAAGAGGAAAGTTTATTGCATTAATCTCATTTATTAAAAGAAGTAAAAGTCAACAAATAAATGACTTGACTCTTCATCTCAAAGCCTTAAAGAGGAAGAACAAACCAACACCAAAAGAAGTAGAAGACAGAAAATAATTAAAATCAGGGCTGAAATCAATGAAATTGAAACAAAAGAAACAATTCAAAAAACTGACAAAACAAACAGCTGGTTCTTTGAAAAAATAAAAAAAAAATTGACAAACTCTTACTCACCCTAATGAAAAGAAGGAGGGAGAAAACCCAAATTACTAAAATTTGTGATGAAAAAGGAAATATCATGACAGACACTACTGAAATACTGAGGATGATTAGAAACTATTTTGAAAATTTATACTCCAGTACAATAGAGAACCCTGAAGACACTGACAAATTTCTAGAGTTATATGACCTACCCAGACTGAACCAGGAAGTCATACACAACTTAAACAGATCAATTTCAAGCAAGGGCATAGAAGATGCCATCAAGAGCCTGCCAACCAAGAAAAGCCCAGGTCCAGACAGATTCTCAGCTGAGTTCTACAAGACCTTCAAAGAAGAATTAATACCAACACTCCTAAAATTATTTCATGAAAGAGGAAAGAAGGGAACCCTACCAAACTCATTCTATAAGATGAGTATCACCCTGATTCCAAAACCAGACAGAGACACATCAAGGAAAGAAAACTTCAGACCAATATCCCCGATGCACATAGATGCAAAAATTCTCAATAAAGTTCTGGCAAATTGCATACAAAACCATATCAAAAAAATAGTGCACATGATCAAGTGGGGTTCATTCCAGGGATGAAAGGTTGGCTTAAAAATCAATAAATGTAATCTATCACAACAATAAACTTAAGGATAAGAGTCATATGATTTTATCAATTGAGTCAGAGAAAGCATTTGACAAAGTACAGCACCCTTTTATGTTCAAAACATTAGAAAAAGTAGGGATAGTAGGAACATATCCCAACTTTGTAAAAGCTATATATGCTAAACCCAAGGCCAACATCATCCTAAGTGGACACAAATTGGAAGAATTCCCTCTAAAATGGGAACAAGACAGGGATGCCCTCTTTCACCACTGCTATTCAACATAGTCCTTGAAACACTAGCCAGAGCAATTAGACAGATGAAAGAAATTAAAGGGATACGAATCAGAAAAGAAGAACTCAAACTATCATTATTTGCAGACAACATGATTCTATACTTAGAGGATCCCAAAAATTCTACCAGAAAACTTTTAGAATTAATAAATGATTTCAGCAAAGTAGCGGGATATAAAATCAACACCCCAAAATCAATTGCATTTCTATACATCAGTGATAGACCCTCTGAAAGAGAAATTAGAAAAACTATCCCATTCATAATATTCTCAAAAAAATAAAATAAAATACTTGGGTATCAATTTAACAAAACAGGTGAAAGACCTCTACAATGCAAACTACAATACACTGAAGAAAGGAATTGAAGAAGATCTTAGAAGATGGAAAAATCTCCCATGCTCCTAGGGAGATAGGAGCTGAATCAATATTGTCAAAATGGCCATACTTCCCAAAGCGATATATAGATTCAGTGCAATTCCAATTAAAATCCCAACATCATTCCTTATAGAAATAGAAAAGGCAATCATGATATCATTCATTTGGAAAAATAAAAGACCCAGAATAGTCAAAGAAATTCTTAGCAAGAAGAGTGAAACCGGAGGCTTCACAATACCAGACTTCAAATTATACTACAAAGCTATAGTAACAAAAATGGGATGGTACTGGCACCAAAATAGACATGTAGACCAATGGTATAGAATAGAAGACACAGAGATGAACCCACTTAAATACAGTTATCTGATACCAGACAAAGGAGCCAAACATGTATGCTGGAGAAAAGATAGCCTCTTCAACAAATGGTGATGGGAAAACTGGAAATCCATATGCAGTAAAATGAAACTAAACCCCTGTCTCTCACTATGCACAAAATTCAACTCAAAGTAGATCAAGGACCTGGGAATCAGACCAGAGACCTAACACCTAATAGAAGAAAAAATAGGCCCAAAATTTCATCATGTCAGATTAGGACCATACTTCCTTAACAAGATTCCTATAGCACAAGAAGTAAAATAAAGAATTAATAAATGGGATGAATTCAAACTAAAAAGCATCTTCTCAGCAAAAGAAACAATCAATAAAGTGAACAGAGAGCTGACATTCTGGGAACAAATCTTTACCACACACACATCTGATAGAGCACTAATCTCCAGGATATATAAAGAACTCAAAAAACTTAACACCACAAAAACTAACAACCCAATCAATAAATGGGCCAAAGAGCTGAACACAAACTTAACAGAAGAAGATATACAATCCATAAACAGACATATGAAAAAATGTTCAACATCTCTAGCAATCAGAGAAATGCAAATTAAAACTACCCTAAGATTTCTTCTCACACCAGTCAGAATGGCAATTATCAAGAATACAAACAACAGTAAGTGTTGGCACGGTTGTAGGGAAAAAGGCACACTCATACATTGCTGGTGGAACTGCAAATTGGTACAACCAATCTGGAAAGCAGTATGAAGATTCCTTAGAAAACTTGGAATGGAGTCACAATTTGACCCAGCTATCCCACTGCTTGGTCTATACTCAGAAGACTTAAAAACAGCATACTACAGTGACGCAGCCACTTCAATGTTTAAAGCAGCTCGATTCACAATAGCTAAACTGTGGAACCAACCTAGATGCCCTTCGATAGATAAATGGATAAAGAAACTATGGTATATATACACAATGGAATATTGCTCAGCAGTAAGAGAGAACAAATTATGGCATTTGCTGGTAAACGGGTGGAGTTGGAGAACATCATGCTAAGTGAAGTAAGCCAATCTCAGAAAACCAAATGCCAAATGTACTCATTGATAAGTGGATGCTGATCCATAATGTGAGGGAAGACATGGGAAGAATGGAGAAACTCTTTTTACAGGGATGGGAGGGAGAAAGGGGTAAGGGGACAGTAAAGATGATGGAATATGATGGACATCATAGCCCTAGCTTTATGTATGACTGCATGTATGTTGTGATTCTACATCACATACAATCAGAGAAGTGAAAAGTTGTGCTTCATCTGTGTACAATGAATTGCACTCTGCTATCATGTAAACTTAAATAGAACAAAGAAAGAAAGAAAACAAAAAAAAAATAAGAAGTCCAAAATAGCCAAAGAAATATTAAGCAAGAAAAGAAAAAAAAAAAGCAGGAGGGATCACAATACTTGATGTAAAATTATACTACAGAACTATAGTATCAAAAACAGCATGGTATTGTCATCAAAATAGACATGAAGACCAATAGAACAACATAGAAGGCACAGACAAATCCACATACCTATAGCCATCTGATATTTGACAAAGGCACCAAAAATATATACTGGAGAAAAGACAGCTTTTTTTAACAAATGATGCTGAGAAAACTGGATACCTATATGTAGAAAAATGAAATTAGACCCCTCTTTCTTCTCTGCGCCAAATTCAAATAGAAATGGATCAAAGACTTAGGAATTAGACCAGAAAGTTTACTGCCTAGAAGAAAACATAGGGTCAATTCTCCATCATAGTCCTGACACCAACTTCCTTAACAAGAACCCCCAAAGTGCAAGAAATAAACCAAGAATCAATAACTGGGATACAATCAAACTAAAAAGCTTCTTCACAGCAAAGAAAACAATTAATAGCATGAAGAGAGATCCTATAGAATGGGAGAAAGTTTTTGTCAGCTATTCCTCTGATAGGGTATTAATATCCAGAATATACAAAGAACAAAAAAAATCCACCGAATAAAATAACCCAATCAATAAATGGACAAAAGAACTAAACAAACTTTCTCAAAAGGAGAAACACAAATGACCAACAAATATATGAAAAAATGTTCAACATCTCTAGCAGTTAGGAAAATGCAAATCAACCCTACACTAAGACTTCAAGCTGAGCACAGTGGCGCAAGCCTGTAATTCCAGCACTTAGGGAGGCTGAGATAGGAGAATCGCAAGTTCAAAGCCACGGTTGCCTCAGCAACAGCGAGGTGAGACCCTGTCTCTACATAAAACACAAAATAGGGCTGAGGATGTGGCTCAGTGGTCAACTGTCCCTGAGTTCAATCTCTAGTACCAAAAAAAAAAAAAAAAAACTTCATCTCACTCCAGTCAGATTGGCAATAACAGAGAATACAAACAACAATAAATTCTGGCAAGGTTGTGAGGGGAAAGGATATACTTTTACATTGCTGGTGGTACTGCAGACTAGTACAACCACTGTGGAAAGTAGTATGAAGATTCCTACAAAAACTAGGGGTAGAACCACCATATGGCCTATATTATCAGAATATAACAATTACCACATTTATATATTTAATCTTTTAGATTTATTAAATGTATTTAAGCACTTAGAATATCTTTTTTGTTAAGCATTTGAAGTACTTAAAAAGAAACATTATGTTAAATTTATAAAGGCAGTGTAAGATTTTAAGAAAATTATTTGCAATAAAGGCTGGCTTATAGGTGATTGTTAAAATCTGATAGATTTATTGCAACAATGATAACACTTATAAATTAAAACTAAAAGCTTATAGATCAATAGATTTTTGAATTTGTCTATAAAGCAAACATTAATTTCAAATGTTAAAAAGTTATAAATTTTACTTTTTATACACAAAACTTACACCATCAAGGACATGGAAAATACTCTGAATGACAATAATAAACGTGAGACTTCCCAGACCTTGTAAAATGTTCTTTTTAAAACTCTAAGGTGCTTATGAATTGTTTTCATTCTTAGTATCAGAATCTCCACTCACTTGAATTATATCTGTCTTACAGTTTGTGACTTTAATAAGAACAAATCAATCTAAACTCCATCATGTGTCCTGAGAACTCTATGTACTTTCCTATATGTAACTTTTATATCAGAATGTAAAAATAACTATTCAAAACAAAATTACTATTCTATGGAGAAGCAGAATTACTTCACTTAATAAAATACCTAGAAGGACTGTTGCTTAGTGGAGGAGCTAGTACTATCATTAACCTATAAAGGCTATGAATGGTAAACATCAGAGTATTAAAAAGGATAGAGAGAAGGGGGATTAAGTAAATAAGAAATCAGGCAGTGCCATGAAAAATAGAACTGTGGCACAGATTATCTAAGAGGCCAAAGGTTTGAGTTGCTTGGTAGTTAAATTTTAAGTAATGATCTGTTCAATCTTGTGCTATAATCTACTTGCATTATTATCTTTTTCTTCTTTTTAACTTTATTGAAATATAACTGATAAAATGTATATATTTAAGATGTATAGCTTTATGTTTACATACAAATATATATTAAAAAATGATTACCATTATGCATGCATGTGGTGAGAACATTTGGACCCTCTTAACAATCTTCAAATACTAAACTATTGTTAACTATAGTCAGCATGTTATATATTTGATCTCCAAACTCATTCATCTTACACAACTCAAACTTTATGTCTATACATGGACATCTATGCATTTCACATCCCCTCTGCTTCTTGAGACCCCCATTGTACTCCCTGCTCCTGTGAGTTTGAATATTTATACTCCACACATGAATGAGAACATACAATATTCTTTAATAATTACTGAAACTATTGTGTCTGATCCAGCCAATTCAGTGACTTAGGGGTCTGAAGGAAGAGGAGGTTTTCTGTGTTTGGGATATAAAGTGAAGACAGAAGAGAATAACTATAAAATGCCAAATCTCAATTCAGTGAAGCAAAACACTGGATCAGAATGTTTTTGAGACCTCTGCAAGATTTTACTAGACTCCACAAGAGATGTCAACAGAGTCAAAAGTAATCCTCTTAATCTGGTCCTGGCCTTTTATAAACGTTCTGTCAATAGCTTATGAAATTCACTGTGGTCAGATATCTGTCTTAAAAGGTTGTCTGGGAATTTCTGCTCAAAACTATGTTCCATGTGTATCTGTCCATGGATATCCTCTTGGTGTGACAAGTGGCTTGGATTCCCTTCTCTAGGTAACTCTTAGTTCTTTCTATTTCCTCAATTTTAGTGTCATTTATGATTTTGGATATTCCTCTGTCAACAAAGCCTTCTTAAATCCCTTCCTCTTTCCTTTCTTCACCTACTGAAGTATAGGAATAAAAATATCAACTTCCTGTTTCCAGAGAATCTCTTCTGTGTGTTATGTGTGTCTTTTTCTCTGCGTTTTTTATTCAGACGTCTACCCATTAATCATGTAATAGAACTCTACAAATTTTGCTTACCACGTATTTACAAACTAAAAATTCAGGACAGAACTAGTCTTGCCCAGAGACTGATCCCACGTAAATAGGTAACAGTACTTCTAATGAATCATTGAGGTCCATAGCAACTATTTCAGAGCACCCCTCATTCAGAAATTCCTAACTAAGAAGAAACAGGATAGAAGAGTCAGCCATTCTTAGGCCAAACTCAAATCTTCCAACTTTGGCTTTCCCATTTAGCTCTTCCCTGTTCTCTTTTTAGCATCCATTTTCCAGCTCTGGAGTAACATGAGGCAAATCAGTAGAGTGTCTTACTAAAACTAAATCAAAACAGAGAATGCCATTTGATTAAATTTCGTACACAATTGTATGAGCTAGCAACTAACCTTTTAAGTAAAATTAAAGACAAAAACAAAAACCTGAACCATGAAATAATGTAATCAGTTTTGGGTTGTATTGTACCTTATATGCATAAGAAGTTCAATTAGCTATAGAAAGAGGTGGGGGTGACATTGTAGGTGTTTTTATTAAGAACGCATCACGGATGAAGGGAGAGCCCCCCTTCCACTTCCTTCATTCTCACTGAAAAGAAAACAAAACAAAACAGTATTTTTCTCGTGGAATAAACCTTTTTCTTAATTACAGTAGCAGCCCTCTTATGAGCACAGATTCTACTTTTCTTTATTGAAACACTTGCTTGAGCCATTTCAAATAATTTAACAAATAATTTGCTGGTTCAAATCAATTTAAAAGAGGAATATATTTCTAAAGCATGAGCAGCTGCATGAGAGAAATTGCCATGCAAGAGGAACCTGAAGAATTGAAATAAACTTATCTTTCAGTTGCTAACACAAATTAAATTCCTGTACCCAAGCCTCACAGTCATGTAACTGATGAAAAATGTTGCATATTACCTTGATTGTTTATCACCTTTTCAGGTTCCAGAGAGAAAATGATTTCCCAAGTTCTTTTCTCCACCTAAAGAAACTTATGAGAATGAATGAAATGATGTCTGTTTCTTTGCCTCCCTACCCATTTGCCCTATTTTATCTAAGTACTTCAGGTAAGAGCTTTGGGATATATAATCTGTTGGAGGTGAAGCAAACAAAAATTTCAATTACTTTTACGTATATTTTAAACTAATTATTTACCTTCTCTGCAGGGTTTAATTATTCCCATTTTCTGGTTATGAAATAGGTTTAATGAACTTAGATAATTACAGGCTATAAATAACTCGTGGTTAGTATAGGTCAGAATTGGGATTTACATACAATCTGATCTTTCCTTGGACAGTTTGACAGGCTATTGGATTGAAATTTACTTGAGAAGAGAACAAAAATTGTGTTTTTACTGTACACAGAAGTACATATAAAGCAATCAGTAAGTTGTTGTGCAAATAAATCCCAAGTCAATCCTTTTTCTGATTTTACTTAGCCACCTCTTCTCTTTTGCAGCCTGCCTCCTGCCACCCAGTGGCAGTAGAGTGAAAGTTGTACTTTCAGCTTGAAATCTTGTAAAAGTACTGTATGGCATATTTACAGAAATACTAATTTAAACTTGGAGCAGTCAAATCCCTGAAGACTCAGTGTATCTCTTAAAAACAAACATGAGAATTATCAAATGACCACAGAGAGCAGAATAGAGGCAGGCTGGATACAATTGTCTAAACTGCTGCAATTTTTAATTCAATACCCTCATTTTCAAATATTAGTAGAATTAAATGCCTGAAAGAGCCTCCCTTTTGGATTAGGTATAACTAAAAACAAAGACATCATATCAAACTGTTGAAAAGCACATTTCTAGAACTGAAGTAACATAATCATTCCTATATATTATCATCTTTTTTCATTCCCCTCTTTGAAATAAGGGATAAAAAATTATCCCAAGAAATAAAAACAGAGACAAGTCAAATTGCAGCTTGGTAGGCAATGCACAAATTGTATATATTCTTCTACTTTCAGATTCTCTACATAAATGTGAGTGGTTTCTCTTAGTTAATTGGAAGCACAGGGCCAGGGCCATCCTTTATGCCAAATTGTAGAGCAGTATAGTTGTCTTTTTATAATATCTATTGGAAAAAATTTCTAAGAATCCACATTGGAAAATTAATAATTCACTCTGGCTATGTCCAGTTTTTATGTATTTTTTCTATAATAGTACTATTTTGGATTTGACAGCACAGGATAGATATTGGAGGAGGTCTGGAATATGCACTTTGATGGAGATATATTTTATCTTTCTAACTTATATTTTAAGTGAATGAAGAGGTTAGGACCTTAGTAATGTATTTATGCATATTCACATAAGTAATAGGTAGATATGACTGTTACAGAAAAGGAATAATCTGTCATGGAGATGAAACAAATTATATTTTTAGAAGACTTTTTTTCTTCAGAAAAGTGTGTGCATTTCACACAACTCTCAGAACATACTGATTATATCTAAGCAATAAGGCATCAATGCTGCTAGTGTTTCTGCTAAGTACAAAAAAGAAGATTGACTGTACTTTTTCCAAGGCAGCTGGCAATAGGGCTATAGTTACCTTCTATTTCTTTCCATTTTAAAGTAGCCAAATCCAAAGGAACAACCTGACCAGTTAACCTGCCTGCACAATTGCAAGGCAGTGATGATGGCACCTCTGTGCAGCTGGCTCTCCCTCCCACAACTCCATTCAGCATAGTTACCGTATTTTACGTGGAATGACACTGAGACAACTGTGGTCATTATAACACAAATGTAGCTCTCAGAAATTGGAAATGGTTTGCTCTCAGCTTCCTGGCTCAGCATGTTCCCAGACTTATGATTATCTCAGCTACAAACCTGTTGAGTTAATGCTCAGCAAGGGTTTCTTCCTGGAGTATCAAAGACTGTATGCCAAGTGAATTTCTCCCTTGCTGTCACATCGGTCTGTCCAAATTTATTTTTTAAATGGAGGAAAACAGAAAAATCTGTGTCTCAAACTATTTCTTGCCCTCAGGTTTTTGAAAGGTGCTCAATGGGTATCAGTTAATGACTCAACTCTACACCTTAAAGACTCCTGGGAAATAGTATCCTTTCATGTGGACATTGGTAACAAAATGCATGCTTCTGTTAATTTATTTTTAGTGTGATTACAAGGAACCCTACATTTGGACTCAGGAGGCTTGGGTTGTATATCCAATTTGTCACAAATCCTTACCTTCTCACTTTTCTCTCTCTTGAAAGTGAAGTTTTCATAAGAGGTCTTGATGTTTTTCTGATTTTTTACAATCCTGTTATACTCATTTCAAGTTAATGTTATCTTGAGGTGCAAGCCCTCCTTGCATCACTTGACATTGCTTTGTGAACTATTTTGACACACATATTTCCAATTCAGGGATAGTGAGAACCAACATTATTGAAGGTCTACCATGATACCAAGAATTATTGAAATAAATTATCGCATTTGATCACCACATAAATTTTATAAATTGTATTACTGTATCAAAAATTCAAGTAGAGAAGTATAATTTGACCAACTAAAAAGCTCAAGTTACTAACTCTGCTGGTAAACGTAGTTTGGGAACTGTAAAGCCATGTGCATTTCACATTTTTATGGTGGTTTTCACTTTACATTTATTCAGCTCACTCACTGATGAAAATATTATTCTTATTTTTTAAAACAAATTACACAGAAATTACTTGGTAATAACTAACAAAATGACCTCTATGAACTAGGCTTTGTTCTAGGTACTGAAGATACAGATCTTGCCACATAGAGCTTATATCCTAGTGTGTAAGAAAAAGATACACTAGAAATTATGAGTTAATAGTATTCATCATCTGTTAGGTGATGATAAATGCCATAGTTGAGCACTGAGGTATTGATAGAGCAGAGAGGGGATTGTTTGGTTAGAGTGGCAAGGAGACTCACTAAGGTGATATCTGAGTAAAAGCCTATGGACAGGAAAGAATATGCCGTTCAGATAACTTGAGGAACCACATTATGGGGAGAAAACAGTAGATAAAAAGGTCTGAGGAAGTATCTCTGGATTTTTAATGATAAAGATTGTGTGACTGGAATGAAAAAAAGAGACATGAAAAGTAGAAGGCAATACCAAATAGCTAATTTCAGGATGGTATGAGACAGGTTGCATGGAGCCTTGCAGACCTTTAGAAATCCCTTGTCTTTAATTTTGAGTGAAGCAGTAAGCCATAGATAGTTCTGAGGAGGAAAAAAAGGCCTATTTACCTTACCTTGATATCATTCTGATTGCTGTGTTAACAAAGGAATATACAGAAGGGGAGACAATGAGGGTTAATTGTAATGATGCAGGTGGGATAATGTTGGCTTAGTCTAGGTCTACAAGAGTGCCTTTTGGGATGGGGAGAAGTAGTACATTTCTAGATATTTGAATCTGAAGCTCACAGGGTTTTCTGATGGGTTGGATAAGGGGAAAGGATGAAGAGATGGACTGAAGAGGGCTTCATGGTTTTGAACCTCAGAAAGTTTGTGGTTACTATTGAGATGAAGGAAGAAGAAAATGTGGGGAAATATATAAGGTCTCAGCTTTATACACTAAACATTTGGATGTTTAAAGTAGATTTTAAGTTTGGCTTGACTATCAGATTATCTAAGTGCACTTTTTAAGTAAGTGGTTAGATATATTAGTCTAGAATTTAGAGTAGAGATATGAGGAGATACAAAGTTTTAAATAATCAGCGTAAAGTACTGAAGGATTTTTTTGGGGGGGTACCTGGAATTGAACTCAGGAGCACTTGACCACTGAGTCACATCCTATTTTGAATTTTATTTAAAGATGGGGTCTCACTGAGTTGCTCATTACCTCACTTTTGCTGAGACTGGCTTTGAACTCGCAATCCTTCTTTCTGCCTTAGCCTCCAGAGTTGCTGGGGTTACAGGTGTGCGCCACTGCACCTGGCTAGTACTAAAGGATTTTAAGAATGAATGAGATTACTGTAGATATGTATATATCTTTAAATAAACAATGGTTCCAAAACCTAAGCTTGTTATACTCCAACATTTAGAGAATAAGAAGATAAGGAAAGAATTAACAAAAGATTACAAGAAGTATCAGCCAAAAGTAGGTAGAAAACCAGGACTTGCAGTTTCCTATAAGCAAAGCAGGAAGAAAGTCTTTGAAAAATGAAGGAATGATTAACTCTGATAGGCACCACTGACATGTCAAGTAATATGCCATCTGGGAAGTTACGGTGATTTAATGATGTGAAGATCACTGATAATCAGACTATTGATAAAGACGAAATAAGATTGATTAAATTTGGTCTGGCAAAAAATGCAAGGACAATTCTGAGGCATTTTGGTCTAAAAGGAAGGAGAAAAGTGGACAGGCAGGTATCTGACATGGGGCCATGCTGAAGATGACAACATCTGAACATCTGAAGATTTCTTACCACAGAAAGGAAATAATAGAATGAAGATGGATAAGCTTGTCATCAATTCATTCAATAAACACTTTATTCATGGTGTAGAAGATCAGACCCAGGACCTTGACCTTGATGAGTAGATGCTCTACAACAAACTTACATCCTCAGCCTCCCAACAAATACTTGTAGAATTTTTTTTTAGGTTGGGTACTAGAGTTACAAAATCAAATCCTCAGAAAACATCTTTGTTTACAAAAAATTAGAAGATCCATGAAAAAAATGAAAACAATTTGTAAAAAGAAGAGTGATTGCTGGCTACTAGAGAATATATATTCAGAACTGCAGTTTGGGGATGTCCCCAAGATTACCTTAAGTTTTGATAATTCTCTGGAAGAATTCAGTTTTCAATAACATGTTAAACAAGATATGTTCTATGATTTTGTAATTATGTCAAAATGGATTTCATAGCCATGTATAACTAAAAAGAACTGATAACAATGTTTTATTATGGATATAGACTAAAATGAGCAGAGAAGATTCATGCAGAGAGAGTCTATGAGATAGCAGGTGCAAGCTTCCAGCTATTCTTTCCCAGTGGATTCAAGCAGACAGCACTTACTTTTACTAGCAGTGATGGGTGAAACTATTCATGAGGTATTTCCAATCAGGAGAGCTCACTCAAGTCCTGGTGTCCAGGATTTTATTGGAGAGAAGTTGGTCACTTAAGAATGGCTAACCTAAGTTACTCAGTCTCCAGCCCCTGCACAAATCAAATTGATACTGCTGGGCCAAGGCACCCAACATAATTCATACTGTTAGAATGAACTTCCCATATGGCCAAAGGTCCCCAGGTAAAGATACTCTTATAGGGAAGAATGTTCTAATGTCTTAGGGACTTCCTTAAGAGAGCAGGTCTAGGACCAAATATATCCTTGGAAGGTATTCTTTCATATTTTAATGCAGAATCTTAATATTTTGCATAAATAATAATATCTCAAATACTAATTTCAATCTTTAAATCAATCTAACAGTGTTTTATTAAGCAACTCTCCTAGTTTCCAGAAGCAAAACTAGAATTTCTGAATATTTCAACATTTAATCTGCTTTTCCTTTCTATTCCTTTGGCTGAAAACCTGTTAGGTGGTTTATATTATTTGATTTCAATAAAGCTCTAGGCTGAATCAACTGTGCCCAAATTGGTAAACAAATTATTTTTAATTACTGAGCAGCTTGAAATAATTTAACAATGTTCATTCAGAAGATGAAAAAGATGGAACACATTTTATAACAGCTGAAAATGTATCCTATCAGAAAATCTGAGAACAAAAATAAGTGTCAATGGAAAGACTATTGAATTTTAAATCTATTATTTCTCCTTACAGAAATAAATATTTCAAGTTATATAAAAAGATGTTTAAAAAAATGAACATCCATTTATGGCCTAAAAAGAGATCACTAAAATGTTAAAAATAAGCAACCTGCAAAATTGAATTCATAACCAACATCACAATGTTTTAGAAACTCCTGAAAATACCACACCATAGCAACCCACATATATTTTCCTGCAAACATTCTAAAGTTTTTAGATTTGCAATATTTTTTTCATCAATAACTAAAAACCAAAATGTGATGGTTTATAATTCACACAGGTTTCATTGCAGCCCTGAAACAGAACATTCACTTTAAATTTTTCTCACAAGCACATGTTCAGAAGTCAAAACATGAAGGCAAGAGTGAAAATTCTGATTGCCTTATCTGAAAAATAATATTGTAGTGTTTAATGAAGAAATATCTGTTTATTATGGTTTTGGAGATTATCTGTTTGAGGGAAAGGAAAGAGTTGTAAAATAGACAATGTGATTGGGGTGATTGGTTTGATACCTAGAATTGTGCTCTAATAGATTTTCTTTTTTTTATTTGTTCTAATTAGTTATACATGATAGCAGAATGCATAGTGATTCATTGTACACAAATGGAGCATAAATTTTCATTTCTCTGGTTGTACGAGATGTATAGTCACATGATTTGTGCAATCACACATGTACCTAGGGTAATGATGCCCATCTCATTCCATCATCTTTCCTGTCCCCCATGCTTCCTCAGCTCCCCTTATTCCCCCTTGTCCAATACAAAGTTTTGTCATTCTTCCCATGCCCCCCATTTATTCATTAATTCATTCATTAATGCAGCTTGCTCTTTTTGTTTGCTTCATATTTTTTCCTTTTTATTGGCATGTAATAATTATACATAACTGTGAGATTCGTTATAATATATTCATGTATGCAGTATAATTTTATCAATTTCATTCCCCGGTATCTCTCCTTTCCCTACTCTCCCTCTCCCTGATCCCCTTCTTCCATTCTACTGGTCTCTCTTCTATTTTTTATTATTTTTGTTGTTCTAATTAGTTATACATGAAAGTAGAATGCATTTTAACACATTGTACACAAATGAAGAACAACTTCTTATTTCTCTGGCTGTATGTGGTGCAGAGTCACATCACTATTGTAATCATACATGTATAGAGGGGAATAATGTCTGCCTTATTCTATTGTTCTTCCCATCCCCACAACCCCAGCCCTCCCCTCCCTTCCTTCACACACTCCAAAGTCCCTTCATTCTTCCCTACCCACCTCCACTATGGATCAGAATCTACTTATTGGAGAAAACATTGTTTATTTGTTCTAATTTGTTATACTTGACAGTAGAATACATTTTAATTCATAATGCATATATGGAGCACACTTTTCATTTCTCTAGTTGTACATAAAGTAGAGTCACAATATTCATGTCTTCATACATGTACCTAGGGTAATGATGTCCATCTTATTCCACTATCTTTCCTACCCCCATACCCCCTCCCCATTCCCGCCCCTTTGCCCTATTCAAAGTTCATTCATTTCTCCCATGCTCCCCAACCCCCATGAGATCAGCATCCACTAATCAGAGAAAACATTAGGCCTTTGTTTTTTTGAGATTGGGTTACTTCACTTAGTATGATATTCTGCAACTCTATCTATTTACCTGCAAATACCATGATTTTATTCTCTTTTAATGCTGAGTAGTATTCCATTGTGTATATATCCCACAGTTTCTTTATCCATTCATCTATTGAAGGGTATTCTCATTTACCTCTAAGAATTTTTTAATCTCCTCTTTGATGTCTTCTGCTATCCATTGTTCATTCAACAGCTTATCATTTAGTCTCCAAGAGTTGAAGTAACTTCTACTTTTTATTTTATCATTGATTTCTAATTTTATTCCATTATAATCTGATAGAATGTAGGGTAATATTTATATTTTTTTTGTATTTGCTAAGAGTTGCTTTGTAAATGTATGGTTTATTTTAGAGAAGGATTCATGTGCTGCTAAGAATAAAATGTATTCACTTGTTGATGGATGAAATAGTCTATATATGTCTGTTAACTCTAAATTACTGATTGTAATATTGAATTCTATATTTTCTTTGTTTAGTTTTTGTTTGGAAGACCTATTCAGTAGTGAAAGAGGTGTGTTAAAATCACCCTGTATTATTGTGTTGTGGTCTATTTGATTCTTGAAATTGAGAAGACTTTGTCTGATGAATGTTGACTCTCCATTGTTTGGGGCATAAATCTTTACAATTGTTATGTCTTGTTGATGTATGGTTCTCTTAAGCAGTATGAAATGTCCTTCTTTAACTCTTTTGACTAACTTTGGCTTGAAGTCCACTTTATTTGATTCGAGGATGAAAACCCTTGCTTGTTTACCTAGCCCATGTGAGTGGTATGATTTTTCCCAACCTTTCTCCTTCAGTCTGTGGATGTCTTTTCCTATGAGATGAGTCTCTTGAAGGCAGCAAATTGTTGGGTCTTTTTAAAAAATGTAACCTGCCAGTCTATGTCTTTTGATTGATGAGTTTAGGCCATTAACATTCAGGGTTATTATTGAGAAATGGTTTGTATTCCCAGTCATTTTGTTTTATTTTTTATTTTTAACTTGACTTGGTTTATCCTTTGATTGGCTTTTCCTTTAGTGTAGTTCCTCCTTTTGCTGATTTTCATTATTATTTTTCATTTCTCCTCATGGTATATTTTGCCAAAGATGTTCTGTAGTGTAGGCTTTCTAGTTGTAAATTCTTTTAACTTTTGTTTATCATTAAATGTTTTTATTTTGTCATCAAATCTAAAGTTTAATTTTGCTGATTATAAGATTCTTGGTTGGCAGCTATTTTCTTTCAGAGTTTGATATATATTATTTCAGGACCTTATAAGCTTTAAGGATCTGGGTTCAGAATCTGCAGAGATCCTAATTGGTTATCCCCTATATGTAATCTGATTCCTTTCTCTTGTGACTTTTAAAATTCTCTTCTTATTCTGTATGCTAGGCATTTTTATTATACTGTGACTTGGTGTACATCTGTTGCGATTTTGTACATTTGGTGACCTGTAAGACTCTCGTATTTGATTTTCCATTTCACTCATCAGGTTTGGGAATTTTTATGATATTATTTCATTGAATAGATTGTTTATTCTTTTTGTGTGTACCTCGATGACTTCCTCTATCCCAATAATTCCTAAATGTGGTCTTTTCATGATATCGCACAATTCTTGGATGTTCTGCTCATGATTTCTTACTATCTTCACTATATGGCCAATTTTATTTTCAAGATTATATCTTTTGTCTTCATTGTCTGAGGTTTTGTCTTCCAAGTGATCTAATCTGTTCATGATGCTTTCTATTGAGTTTTTAATTTGGTATATTGTTTTCTTCATTTCAAAGATTTCTTTTTTTTTGGTCAGAATCTCTATCCTCTTATTGAAGTAATCTTTTGCTTCCTGTTTTTGCTCATGTAGCCCTTTATCAAAATGATCTTTTGCTGCCTGTGTCTGCTCCTTATATCATCTTTTAATTCAACATGTTAATTATGTATATCCTGAACTCCTTCTCTGACATTTCTTCTGCTGTGCTGGCCATGGATTCTAAAAATGTGGTATTTTGGTTTGTTTGGGGCATTTTCTTCCCTTGTTTATTCATGTTGTTCATATGACTTCCCTTCTAGCACTTGATATTGCTTCTAGGCAGTGTCCCAAGCTGGGAGTTTCCCCAAGTAAAGATGGTGATGGTGGTAGCAAGGATAATCCCAGGATAATACAAGGTGACAAATGTGTCCCAAGATGGAGGCAGTTGCTTTCAGAGATGGGATGTCAGGGCAGGCCAGGCAGTGGCATTGGGCAATGTGTTTGGAGATGCAGCTTTGTGGAATGCAGTGCTGTGGTGAGTGGCTGTCTCCAGACTCTGTCTGGTGTCCCCAGGTACAGGCCACCACATGAAAGGGACTATCACAGTAGTAATGTTGCAAGATGGAGGCAACTAGGGGAGCCTCATGCTGGGAGATGGGGGTCCACATAAGAGCAGCGTCTGGGGGTCCTGCCTAGGTGGGTGGCCAGGGATCCTGCCTGCCACTTTTGTCTATTCCGATAAATCTTAAATTTGGTCTTTTTATATTATCCCATATTTCTTGGAAGTTCTGTTCATGGTTTCTTACCATCTTCTCTGTGCAGTTGACTTTATATTCAAGAGTATATATTTTGTCTTCATTGCCTGAGGTTCTGCCTTCTAAGTGGTCTAGTCTGTTGGTGATACTTTCCATTGAAATTTTAATTGGGTTTTCTGTTTCCTTCATTTCAAGGATTTCTGCTTGATTCGTTTTTATAATTTCTGCTTCTTTATTGAAGTGATCTTTCACTTCCTGTATTTTCTTTCCAACATCATCCTTTATTTTGAAGATCAGTCTATGTATTTTCTAAACTCTTTTTCTGACATTTCTTCTACTGCCTATGGATTCTACTGTCTATGGATTCTATTGTTGGAACATCTTGGATTGTTTGAGGGGCTTTGTTCCCTTGTTTTTTTTAGGTTGTTTGTATGTATTCCCACCTAGCAGTATCAATCTGAGGCAGTGTAGTTTCTACTGTAATCTTATCATGTCCCTGAAGTCATCCAGTATCTCACCTTTTACAGAGAGACTAGTATTAACAGCACCCAATGCAAACAATATTCAACTTTAAACCAAGATGCCCTCACACTGTCTTCCAAATCTTCCCACCCATTGTAGCCAGCCCCTTCTGTCTCTGTGCACTGAGCAGGAGAGCGTGGTTTTCTCCATTTTCTCCAACCTGTGCTTCCCCCAGGGAATTGACCCTAGTCTGGCATATCACAGGTTTGCTAGACCCAGACTGGTCCACACAAACCCAGCTGCAACCTGAGACACCTGGGCTTCAGATTCCACAGGCTCTGCCTTGCTGAAGTCTCAAGATCTCAGTGCCATTTCAACTTGCAGATGGGATGTGCTCACACAAAATAGCAACTCTGCAAAGAGGCAGCCAGATGGTGGCCACTAGCACATCCAGCAGAAAGACCTCAGGTGCAACCAGACCTGCAAGTACTCGGACAATACATCTCCAGACCCTGTCTGGTGTCCCCAGACAGAGGCGGCCATGCACTGAGATGACGGCAGTGGCAAACCTACAGGCTTTGGCCAATCCAAACCTTCAGATACTGTGACAATGGACTTCCGGACAGCAGGGCACAGCAGGAAGCGGGCAATCCACTGGCAGTCTGTAGGCTAACAGTGGACATCAGGTGGCAGGTGATGGGCAGGCAAAAGGTAGGCAAATGGGCAAATGGCAGATGATAGGCAGTAGTCAGTGAGTGATCTGTGCTCAAAAGGTGGGCGACATTCTGGTAGACAGCGGGAGATTGCTGTAGATGAATGGAGGGTAAATAGCAGGGGATCAGTGGACAGTGATGGCTGCCTTGCAGAGAAATAGTATATCCTCTGCTTGAATGTTGATTCTTGGAGTGACAAGGACTGAGGCCTCCCTCTAGTTCACCATCTTGGATCTCTCTCACAGCTTGCTCTTTTTTTTCCTAAGGACCATTTTTGAGCAAACCTTCTGAGTGAAAAAGGGATAATTGTATATTTTCTATTTGCCAGATAATGCTAAACATATTTTTAAGAAGCTATAATGCTGGTACTATTATGATACCCATTTTACAGAGAAGAAATTTAGGGGTAGAAAGACTGAGTAACTCACCTAAAGATATATTAAGTAAGAAGCATAAATGAAACCTAAACCTAGGTCCCTCCCAGACTAGACTGCTACTTGAAGTTGTGAAGATGTTTCTGTCAAGGATAGAGATCCAAAAGGCATTAGTAAAGATCATCTATGAATCTATGGTATAAATATTCAAAATAAGCATGAACTAATAAACAATTACAGAGCAAAATAAATGCTTACTCTGTATTCAGAACTCTGGTGCTGGAGTACAGAGAAGAAATATACACTAGGGATACACAATCTAGTGAGAAAAATAAGATTCTTAAATCAGTGACTGCAGTCCACTTTGGTGGTAAAAACAAACAATTTGAAACATAGTAAGGAATGCTTATTTCTACTTGAGGGCTAAAGAGGATAATAGGAATATTTTATCTTAAAATGTGAATTCTTCAGATAAGCTAATTATGGAAGAATATTTCAGACAAAATGGATCAACACAAAGTAAGTCAGCAGAGGAATGAAAAATTCTCATCTGGTCAAGGAAGGAGTAGTTTAAAAGTTGACTATAGCAGAAAATATACAAGGGCATTTAAAAGAAAATAAGACTGAGAACTAATTATTAGGATCAGATTGTCTATTTTAAGAAATGAGAAATTTATTCCATAATCAAAAGGTAACTGTGAGAGGGTATGCTATAGATATCTGTGTGTCCAAGTTTAAAAGAAAAGCTTGCTTTTCTCTTAAATAAGTATATGCCCCTCCTCCGGGGTTAGTGGCTCTTAAAGCAAAATACCTTTGTTAGACCACTTTAAATGTAAAAGATATAAGGGTACTTTCTTTTTTCTGCCTCCCTCCACTGCACTGGTACATAGTTTGGAAAGAGTTAGTAAAATAAGATTTGTGTAAATGAACAGCATAACAAATTAACAGGAAGGTAAGAGTACAGATAAAGACACAGGAGAAGACAAAGGATTGGGCAGCATGGCAGCAAGTGGGGCATAGACAAAAATATCACCATGAAGATTTGAGCACTGAGAATACTCAATGATACTGAACAACTGCATAGTCTAATAATCTTCTTGTGCTCCATTTAAATTTTTCTCCCATTGCCCTTAAATTTGCTAAAAAATTGTGCATGCTTTTTATAAATGGAATTTTTAAAACAAGCATGGAAAGGGATTATTCCCATATCACAGTGGCATATGTCAAAAAAAATAATAACTGAACAGAAAACATGTTGAATTCTAAATGAGTTTTAGAGTCTATTAGGTATACAAAGTAAGTAGGAAAAGAAAAAAATGAGCATGACATTTCTACACAGATTTTCAGAAGTTATAGGGAAATATACTGATTTTTCAAATATATATGGGGAAGAGGTCTTCAACAAAATTTTATTTAAATACCATAGAACATTGATAAACAGAGAAATGTGATAACTAGTTAAGCATAACTAAGTGGCATTTACAGTGTCCCATGTGAGTGATGATCATTACTGGCATTAAGTTATTACAGCAGGGAGGTTGAGAGATCAGATATAAACATGATCAATTCCAAAGTAAAATTATAACAATGTGGCTGTTGTTTAGAATAATTTCAAAGTTAGTTTTTTTATTTGTTTAAACAATGGGATAATGGTTGTACCATTTACTGAGGTGGGGAAAAACAAAGAGAAATAAGTCAATGGAAAGCAAATTGAGTTCTATTTGGCTATGTTGAAATATAAATGTATATTAGTTGAATAGAGATGTTGAACATGTATGGAATATGCAGGACTTTAGCCCAGTGAAGAGGGTAGTTCTAAGAATTCATACTTAGAAGTCACTTTTGTAAAGGTGGACCTTACGGTTATTGCTCTATAATCTCGGAAAAGCAGTACAAAATTAAGAAGAGTGGACATTAGATAGAGCTTTCATATACTACAAGATTTAGAACCTTAGAAGGAAAGGAGACAAAGGAAAAAAGTCTAAAGTGGAATATCCAGCAAAGTAGGAAAATAAGCAGCTAAGTATGGTAAATGAAACAGAGAAATGCTTCAAAAAGACAAGAGAGTTGATTGTGTCAAATGCTGCTGGGAATTTGGCTATAATTAAAGTAAGTAAATAACCTTTAATTGGGTAATTTGAAAGTTACTGACATGGGTAACAGTATTTTTTGTGGCATGCTGAGGGTAAAGTAGTCTGGGTGTGACATTGGAAGGAGAAAGTGGAGACAATTACTACTACAGACATTTTTGAGACTTGCTGTGAAATTCCAAAAAGGCAGTTGAGGAACAGTTTCAAGAAGAGTATTATATAAGGAAAGTACATACATTTTTTATTCTGAGAGATACTAGAGATGTCCATGTTTATAGGACTTTTCCAGAATAGAGAAATAAATTGATGGGGCAGTGGAAACAGAATATGACCGCAGGAACAAAGTGGATAAAGAGAGATCAGATGGCATCATCCCTGTGTTTTGTCAACGTCTGTTTACCTGGTAACAGTTACTCTTCCTCAGATACTGTGGTTTCCATTTGGCTCCTTAATACCTTGGTTGATAAATGCTTTTTTTTTCTTCTTGTTTTAAGTAAAACTTTTATTTTAGAATAGTCTTAAATTTCAAGAACTTGCAAAGATTGTACACAGCATTGCCATATCTGAAGCATATTTCCTTTTTATTAACATCTTACATGAGTATGATATATTGTTTAGTGAACAAATAGATGCACTGTTGTTAAGTAAAGTTGATTCTTCATAATTCCTTAGATTTTGCTAATATTACTTTTATGTTACAGGAACATCAATGATACCACATTATATTTAGTTGTTGTGTCTCCTTAGCCTTCCCTTGATTGTTATAGTATTGTAGAATTTGATGACCATATTTTTTATAATCTTGATATTTTTGAGGAGGAATGGGCAAATATTTTACAGAATGTCCCACAACTGAAATTTTTTCTGGTGTTTTCCTCATGTTTCAAACCGGAGTTATACATTTGGGGGATGACCACAGAGGTAGAAAGTATCAGTCTCATCACATCATATCAAGAGAACTTTCTATCAATATGACTTACTATTAATGACATTAAGTCAATAACATGACTAAGGTAGTGTCTGGCAAGATTCTCCATTATAATGTTATTTTTTTATATTTTAGTACTCTATACTTTTAAAAATGGGTTCACATTTGAGGAGTGGGGAGTAAAATTCTATTTTCCTGGAATTGTAGTATCTACATAAATTATTCAAAATTCTTTTTGAGAGAGAAAGAATGGTCCCTAGTGCTATTTATTTATTTATTCATTACTTCATTCATTCAATTATTTATTCTTCTCAGTGTAGATTCATGGGTATTTACACTTTGAGTTATAATTCAATATAAAAATCTTTTTTTTTTTTTCCTCAAGCCGTTCCAGGTTTAAGTCATGGGTGCTCTTTCCATTGGCTCTTGTTTTTCCTTGACAGATCTCCATCATAAGATATCTGTTTGAGTACTGACTTTCCAGTGCTGCAAGATGCTTTAAGCAATTCTTGTAAATTTCCTGCCCCACATCGATCACCAGTCATTTGAAGTTCTTCCTTTTGTTAGACAATAATGCAACTAATCAAGACCTGGATGCTAGGCATACTCATTGCCACTGGAATACATGTTCTACATGATCTCAGCTGACATGCAAGTAAGCATATGCATGCATACTGACCTATGTACACCCACACCATGTATACATATTCCTATTTATAAATATATGTATCAATAGTAAGCTAAATAAGTGTACTTAGTGATGTCCTCAATGCTAATGCATTAATATAAGGATCCTTCCAACATCCCTCCCTGGTTATCTATAAACCCCTATTCCACCTGGGAGAAACCTGACACCTACCACTGGTCATCAACTATTTAATTGTTTGATTCTAGAATACATATATAATTGTCTTAGGATTTTTGTCATCTTCCTCCTACAGGTTGGGTGAGGGACTTTATCATCTTGAGTACAGTTTTAGTATAATTCTCTGATCTTTAGTCTCACAGATTCCACTCATTCCCAATGGTAGATTGACAACTCATTCCCTTGATCCATTCCATGAGATTGTTCTACATATTTGTACTATACTTAGATCCTGTTGTCACATTCTGATTTTCATCCTGGGATTCCTTGACATCTTAAATAATATTTTAAAATTTTAAATATTAGAATTTCTTCTTTTTATTATAAAGTTCTATGGGTTTTGACAAAGGATTAATATTTAATATGCACCACTACAATATTATACAGTATAATAGTGCTAAAAAAATCATGTTTCACCTATTTAGCCCTCACAACCCCATCCTACTCCTAAAATCCTATCAACACCTGATATGTTAATTTTTCTCAAAAGGAAATGGCTGAAATCATATAATTTCAAACAGTACATAGAATTTTAAACATGTTTCTTTTGTTAAATGACACATATTTAAGATTTGTCCATATCTTCATTTGGTTTGAAGTTTATTTGCTTTTATTACTGAATGCTCTTCTGTGTCATGATTGTATCATGGTATGTTTATTCTATTGAAAGACCATTTGGTTACTTGTTGGGTTTGATGATTATGAATAAAATTCCACAAACATTGGAATACAGATTTTTTCTGTGGATATAATTTTTTCATATCCATTGAGTAAATACCTACAACATGATTGCTGTATTTTACAATGAGACAATGTTTTTGTTTTTACCTGCCTTCCAAATTGGCAATACAACTTGACAACGTCCATGAGAGTTTCTGTTATTCCACATCCTCTCTAGCAGGTTTTGAAATTTAGATATTCTAATAAGTTATACAATAGTGACTTAATGTCATTGTTCTTTCAATTTCATTTAATTTCCTAGTGAGAGATGCTGCTAGGTATCTTTTCATATGCTTATCTGTCATCTGTATAACTTCTTTTGTGAGTTTTCTGCTCAATCTTTTATCAATTTTTAATTGGTCGATTGTTTTCCTATTGAAGCTTTAGCCATTCTTTGTATACTTTAAATTTAAGTATTTTTATGCTAATTTCATTGTGAATGTGTGATGATTTTGTCAAATGCTTTTTCTTCATCTGTTGATATAATAATAAAATTTTCTTTAACATGTGATGTGGTTGGTTATATTGATTGATTTTAGAATGCTGAACCAGCTTTGCATACCTAGGTTTCCTAACAAAAATTGTTCTGCAGTATTCCTATTATAATTCTTTTATTTATTTTTTGTATTTGGATAATGGAAGTCTCATAGAATATATTGTTACCTCAGCATCTGTTCGTTTTGGAAAATATGTGGTAAATTGGTAATATTTCCTTATTTAGTCCCTAGAGGAATTCCCCAGTAAAATAACTAGGACTGATTATTTCTCTTTTGGAAAATTATTAGTTACTGAATCAATTTCTTTACTAGATATAAAGCTATTTCCCTTATTGTGAATTTTGTTAGTTTTTACCTTTTAAAGGATTGATTTATTTTATGTCATAAAATTTGAATTTAAAATGGTTCACAGTAATCCATTTGCATCCTTATAATGTTCATGGAATCCATCATGATGAGTCCTATTTCATTTCTGACAATGGTATTTTGTGACTTCTTTCCTTTTTTGTATTCACTTGATTAGAAATTGCCAAATTTATTGACCTTCTCGAAGAAACATTGTTTGCTTTTATTATTTTTCTTTTTATTGTTGTTCTGCTTTGAATTTCATTCATTTATTTTTTTATTTTATTTTATCCTGCTTACCTAAGATGCAAATATGTCTTTTTTCTCTGGTTTCTTAGGTGTGTTACCTTAAGTTATTAATTTTTAAGTGTTTTCTTGTTCTGAACTTTCCTTGAGAGCTCCATGGTGTATTTTCTCCATTTCTTTACTTTGAAGCTATTGAAAGTGGGATTTTTGTGGACACTATTAAGTAATATATTTTTATTCATCCTGAAAATTTCTGTCTTTTAATTGGTGCATTTACAGGATTGACTTTGAAAGTAGACATTAATTGTAGGCTCACTCTCCATACCTTCCAACCTCTCCCTTCCATCCTTCCCCATTCTATGCTAATAGACTGTGCTCTTGCCAAAGAGCACCCCTTTGTTTATGACCTTTGGACCTGATTGGTCCAAAAGTGCATATAAGCTTCTGTGGTTTCTGGAATAAACAGTGTTTTCTGCTTCTTGCCCCCGTGTCCCTCTTCTTGTCCCAGGTGTCTCTGCGTCTCGCTGAGGCAGAGCAGATTTTTACCTACACCTCGGGGTCTGGGGAGAGTGACCCCGCAAATTGTCACCACCGTCCAGAGAGACTCCATATCGTCTTCCCCGGGGACTCCTTCCTTCTCGTCTCTCTGGACTCCAACTCATCAAGAGGCCACGTGGCTCCTCCCTACCCTTTATTAAAGCAATAATTAATATATTTAGATTTATATCAGCCATGTCTGTAATAGCTTTATATTTATTGCCAGAAGTTTATTTTTTTGTCTTCCTTGGTTTAATTTGTAGATAATTCTATTATGTCCCCTCTCTTAATATTTTAATTATGTTTCTTTAAATAACTCCTAGAACTTACAGCATATACTTTAACTTGCTTATTTCCATCTTCTAATTACAACTACTCTGCTTTACATGTTATGGTTTAGATCTTTCATGTCTTCCTCCCCAAAAAAGTCATGGTTTGAAAGCATGGTACCCAACAGAGCAAGATTGACAAGTGGGCTTTCAGGCAATGATTGCATTAGGAGAGCAGTAACATCATCGATGGATTAATACATTTAATGGATTAAAGTTAAATGGAATGGTGGGTGGTAACAATAGGTGGGGTGTGGCTAGAGGAAGTAAGTCACTACAAATGTCACTTTGACTATATCTCATCCCTGGATCCTTGAAGTCTCTCTCTGCTTCTTGGTTGCCATGAGCTGAATAGCTTCCCTCTACTACATTCCTTCATCATGGTGTTCTGCCTCATCTCAGACCCAAAGCAATGAAGGTGGCCAATAGTGGACTGAACTTCCCTAAAACCATGAACCCAAAATAAAATTTTCTTCTGCTAAGTTGTTCTTATCAGGTATTTCAGTAACAGCAAAAAACTGAGTAACACAAGATGTAATGCAGGAAGCTTAAAAATTATTTCTTAATTACTTCTGAAGGATAATTTTGCTGTCTAAAGAACTCTACATTGTTGAAGTTTTTCTTTCAACCCTTAAGTGCGTTATTCCAACTCTATTTCACACATGGATTTTGACAAAAAGTAAGAGGTTTTAAAACTATAAATAATACAGTATAGATGAATTAAATAAAATATATTTAGGAGTTGTTAGAAGTTAAATTGGTAGATCATCTCTCCTTGAGAGATAAGTGATAGAATGAATTATGTTAGACCTTCCCTCCTTTACCATAATGGATCGTTAAGGGAGAAAGCTGTTAATGGGAATCAAGCATACTCTGTGGAGGCATAAAGAATAGAGATGTTTGATGCTTTATATCAAAAAGTGATGTAAAAGAAGTAATTGATGTGTATAATATGTCAAAATACACTCTACTGTAATTATATACCTAAAAAGAACAAATAAAAAATTCTTTGCCCTATAAAAAAGAAGTAATATTGTTGTATAAACATAATTGTAGGAATAAACAAAAAATTGAAAGCATTCCCTCTAAAAACTGGAATTAGACAAGGATGCCCTCTTTCATCACTTCTTTTCAACATTGTCCTTAAAATTCAAACCAAAGCAATTAGAAGCAAGAAATTAAAGGGATAAGAATAGGAAAAGAACTCAAACTATCACTATTTGCCAAGGACATGATTCCATAATTAGGAGATCCAGAAAATTCCACCAGAAAACTTCTAAAACTAATAAATGAATTCAGCAAAGTAGCAGGATATAAAATCAACATGATGCATTACTATGCATCAGCAATGAATCCACTGAAAGAGAAATTAGGAAAATTACTTCATTCACAGTTGCCTCAAAAAAAAAAAAATATATATATATATATATGGGAATAAATCTAACAAATAAAGTGAAAGATTTCTGCACTGAAAACTACAGAACTCTAAAGAAAAAAATTGAAGAAGACCTTAGGTGATAGAAAGATCTCCCATGCTCTTGGATAGGCAAAATTAACACTGTCAAAATGGCCATACTACCAAAAGCATCACACAAATTTAATGCAATTCATTTTAAAATCCCAATGACATTCTACATAGAAATAGAAAAATCAATCATAAAATTAATTTTGAAAAATAAGAGACCCAGAATAGCCAAAGTAATCTTTGGGGAAAAAAGTGAAGCAGGATGCATCACAATACCAGACCTTAAATTATACTAGAGAGCCATAATAACAGAAATGGCATGGTATTGGTACCAAAACAGACACATAGACCAATGGTACAGAATAGAAGAGACAAACACAAATCTACATAAATACAATTATCTCATACTAGACAAAGGCATGAAAAACATACATTAGAGAAAAGATAGCCTCCTCACCAAATAGTACTAAGAAAACTGGAAATCCATATGTAACAAAATAAAATTAAACACCTATCTCTCACACTGCAAAAAAGTCAACATAAAGTGGATCAAGGACTTGGGCACTAGACTGGAGACCCTGTACCTAATAGAATAAAGAGTAGGCCCAAATCTCCACCATGTTGGCTTAGGACCTGAATTCCTTAACAAGACTCCTAAAGCACAAGAAATAAAATCAAGAATCAATAAATGGGATGAATTCAAACTAAAACTCTTCTCAGCAAAGGAAACAAGCAATAACATGAAGAGTGAGCCTACAGAACAGGAGAAAATCTTTACTACATGCACCTCAGATACAGCATTAATGTCCAGGACATATAAAGAGTTCAAAAACTTAACAACAACAAAAAAAGAACCCAATCAATAAATGGGCAAAGGACCTGAAAACACACTTCATAGAAGAGATATGACCTATCCACAAATACATGAAAAAAAGTTCAACATCTCTAGCAATTAAAGAAATGCAAATCAAAACTACACTGAGATTCCATCTCACTCCAGTCAGAATGGCAACTACCCAAGAATACAAGCAACAATAAATGTTGGTGAGAATGTAGGGAAAATGTACACTCATACATTGTTGGTGGGACTGCAAATTGGTGCAACCATTCTGGAAAGCAGTATGGAGATTCCTCAGAAAACGTGGAATGAAACTACCATTTGATCCAGTTATCCTACTCCTCAGTATATACTCAGAGGATTTAAAATCAGCATGCTACAGTGCTGCGGTTACATCAATTCACAGTAGCTAAGCTATGGAACCAATCTAGATGCCCCTCATCAGATGAATGGATAAAGAAAATGTGGTACATATACATAATTAAATATTACTCAGCCATAAAGAAAAATAAAATTATGGAATTTGCTGGTAAATAGATGGAACTGGAGACTATTATGCTAAATAAAATAAACCAATCCCCTGAAAACAAAGGCTGACTATTATCTCTGATATGCAGATGTTGACCCATTAATAGGCAAGTTGGGGGACAAGGGAGGAATGGAAGTTCACCAGATTGTACAGAATGCAGTTGGGGGAAGAGGGAAGATATAAAAATAGGATATACAGTAGAATTAATCAGTCATAATTTTCCTATGTTCATTTGTGAAGACACTACCAGTGTAACTCCATAGTAGATACAATCACACAAATAGGAAGTTATACTCTGTATTTACAATATGTCAAAATACATTCTACTGTTATGCATAACTAGAAAGAAGAAATAATAAAACATTGACTGTATGTTAGATATTGTGAGTAGTACTGCAATGAATATAAAACTGGTAATTTATTTTTTGGATCTTGATTTCAATTCCTTTCAATTTAATTTCAATTTTTTGAGGAACTGTCATAATGTTTTCCACAGCAGCTGTGATAATTGAATAAATAAAATATGGTATATACATACCATTCAGCCTTACAAATTAGAAAATACAGCTGAATCTGACAACTTAGATAAACCTGAAAGCTTTACACTAAGTGAAATAAGCAAACAGTTTATATGATGCTATGTTTGAATATTTATATTGCTTGCAAAATTTATGGTGAAACTTAATACTTACATTATCAAAGTCTTAAGATGTGGGACATTCAGCAGGTGACTAAGCCATTAAGGCATTTCCCTCATGGATGGAATTAGTCCCCTATAAAAGAGCATTAGAGAACACTTTTTTGCCCCTCTGTCCCTTTTGCCTTGTGAGAATACAGCATTCACTACTCCAGAGAATGTACCATAAAGGCACCGTCTTCGAAGGAGAGAACCACCCTCTGCTGACACTACATCTATCATCACTTCAATCTTGGATTTCCAGGTCTCCAGAACTGTGAAAAGCAAATTTCTGGTATTTACAAACTACCAAGTCTATGCTATTTTTTTATAACACAAATGACTAAGATATAAGGTATCAAAAGTATTTAAATCAATGGAATCAAAGAATGAAATGAAATAAAATATATTGGTAAGTATAATCACCTTTTGTACAATCGATCTCTTGAATTTATTTTTTCTCTAAATTAAATTTTATAACCTCTAACATCTCCCCAAAACCTCTGAGTCACCTCAGCCTCTGGTAACCACCATTCTATTTTCTATTTCTATGAGATTGTTGTTCTTTCAATCTTGAAAATGGTGGGAGTGGATATTAAGTGTGCTCAACATAAAAATTATAACTATGTGAAAGAAAAAATATGTCAATTATCTAGTTAGTAACTCCGCACTTCAAAGCATTGTGTGGTATATAGTAAGTACATACTATTTTACCTGTTAATTTAATAAAAATTGATAGGAATGGTAATTGCCAGGAAATGGGGTAAAAGAAATTAGAATTACTAACTAATCAACAGACATAAAATTTCAGTCAAGAAACATGAATATTAAGCTCTAGAAATCTGCTATACAAAATTGTACCTATAATCAAAAATAGTGTATACTTAAAATTTTGAAAGTGTAGCTCTTATATAGTGTTCTTACAACAATAAAATTTGTGTCTCTACTAGCCAGAGTGAAAAACATAATAACTCATAAATACTAGATATTGTTTTAGAGAAGGGCACAATTATACCAGACTAAAAGCTTCTTTGATTTTTGTCTTAAAAAAACATAAAATCAAAGCTTTAAAGAATAAAAGTATTTCCAAGTAACTTACCTACATACCATAAAAAGATTAAAGAATATATAAGTAATTTTTTGAAAGCCTAATATTTAATTGATAAAATTCACAATGTATTTTATATATCAAAAATTATGTGTGCAAAGAAGCAGAAAAATAGAATTCATAAAAAGGGGAAAATCAATAGAAATAGACCTAGAAATGACATAGATTGAAGAATTAGTAGACAAGATTTTATAAGAGAAATTTTAATAATTATTCTATGTGTCCAAGGATATGGATCAAAAATTGAACATGTCAGTAAGTTTAGACCTGAAAAATGTCAATAAGCACTTCATGAAATGAAAAATATGACTAGGATGGAAAATAGACTTATTGGAAACAAAAGGAGACTAAAGATTCACAAGAAAAGATCAGTGAACTTAAAGAGAGAGCAATAGAAACTATCTAAAATAAAAAAAGAGGGCTGGGCTTGTAGCTCAGTGTTAGAGCGCTTGCCTCGCATGCATGAAGCACTGGGTTCGATCCTCAGCACCACATAAAAATAAAGATATTGTGTCCATCTACAACTAAAAAATATTTTAAAAATAAAAAATAGAAAAGATACTGAAAATAGAGTATTAATGAACTCTGGGACATCTTCAAGCAGTATAAAATAATTATAATTTGGATCCAGAAAGAGAGGCATGGAATGGAAAAAAAATTTTTGGAGAAATATGAGAAAACTGAAAGGTCACAGATCCAAGAAGTTTAATGAGCCCCACAAGGGAAAAACATGAAGAAAACCAAAGTAAGGCAATTTATAATTGATTAAACTGAATTAATTAAGTCAAGTTAAATTAACCTGGAAAAAAATAAACACATATTATAAAAGAACAAGGTCAAAAATAATAAATTTTTTTACTAACACATAAAATAAACATAAAAAATAAACACATATTATAAAATAACAAAGTCAAAACTAATAAATAAAATAGTAAATTTCTTTATAGAGATATTGAAACCAAGAGAGAGATGTGCATCATCTTTGATAAGAAAAACTGTCAATCTAAAATTCCATATTCCACAGCAAAAACAACAAAAATCATTCAAAAATTAAGGTGAAATAAGGATTTTAAAAAACTCTGTTTTATTATGGCTATCCATGGCTTCTCCTTTTCACAAAAGTGCCTCTGAAAAATGTTGTTTCAGTTTTTCTCTTACTTTCTTCTATTCAAGATACAGTTTTACTGAAATAGGATTCACACACCATGAAGCCCACCCATTTAAACTGTACACTTATTTTTTTTCACATTTATAGCATTGTGTAAATACCATCACAATGTATGCTTAGAAAATTTTTAATTAACTCTAACATGGGACCCCAATACCCATCAAACTCCACCACCTTACACTATCTTGAGGCATCCACTAAGCTGAATTCTCTCTTTATATATATTTTCCTATTGTGGACACTTTACAAAAAGGGAGTTGTAGAAAACAGAATTTATCCATGCTGTAGCACGTGTTATTCGTTTTTATTACAAAATAAATATATCACTTTGTATATATAACACATTTATTTGTTCAATAGTTGATGGACATTTTGGTTGTCTCTACTTTTTGGCTATTATGAATAACTCTGAAATGAATATCTGCGTATGAGAGTTTTTGTGGCTATGTATTTTTCATTTCTCTTGAGTATGTACCTAGGATTAGAATTACAGGGATATGGTAACTCAATCTTTTACATTTTTAGGAACTGCCAAAGTGTTTCCAAAGTGACGGCACTGTTTTACATTTGCACAAGCCACATATATATAATGGCTTCAATTTCCTCACATCCTTGACAACAATTTTTGTTCTCTATTTTATTGTAGCCATACTAGTGGGTGTAAAGTTGTATTTCACTGTGATTTAGATTTGCATTTCCCTAGTGGCTAACAATGTTGAATGTCTTTTCATATGCTTTTTGTCCATTAATATATCTTCTTTGAAGAAATATGTATACAAACCTTTTGTCCATTTTACAATTGTGTTGTCTTTGTATTATGGACTTGTTAGTGTTTTTTATTCTGACATCATTTCCGTATCAGATATATGATTTACAAATATTTTCTTTCATTTTTGTTCATATTGTTGTTTGGTTTCTATCAATTTTTAGAACAAAAATGTTTAATTCATATATAGCCCAATTTAAAGTTTTTTAGTTGTTGTTATTTCTACTTTTAATGCCCTGCCTAGAAAACCATTACTTCATCCAATATGATGGATTTACTCCTGTTTTCTTCTAAAAATGTTTTACTTCTTAAATTTAGCTCTAGATCCACTTTAAATTAATTTCTGTACATTAACTTATCTAGTTAGTGGTGTTATCTAATACATATCATCCTTTTTTATAAGATTTATGTGATGTTCCATATTTCATTTCTGATTTTTGGTAACCTGAGTATTTTATTGTATTTTTTTCTTGACTAGTTAAATTTTGTCAATTTCATTTATATTTTCAAAGAAAGAAGTTTTGTTTTGTTGGTTGTCTATTCTGTTTTTCTACTGTATATTTCATTTGTTTTTGTTCTAATCTTTTTTCCATTCAATTGCTTTCTATAGATTTAGACAGCTATTTATTATATGAACATCATTTTTTAAATTTGCCATTCACATCCACAAATTTTTCACTGCTCACCACCTCAACTATATCCTCCAAATATGAGTAAATAAAGAGGTATAAAGAAATAAGTGAAGGAATTAAGCACCAGCATAGATGGGTGCAAGAAATATTAAAGGACATCTTTCAGAAAGAAGAAATATTCTACCACAATATTAGGGTCTATACAAAGGATGAAGGGCTCTAAAATGATAAGTATATGGTAAATATATTGTCTTCTTTTAAATTAATTCATTTTGAAAGAGAAAAGTAAAAACAATGTAGGTTTAAAAATGAACACAAAATGAACTATATTACAATATAACAAAGAGAGAAGAGAAATTGGAAGCATGCTATTTTAAAGCTCCTTAGATAATATGTGAAGTTATACTACTAAAAGGCAAACTATGATAGAATTGAAGACTTACTAAACCATAAATATATTAGTTTTCCTCTTTTAATAGGATATATATGTGTGTATATATATGTGCATATATATATATATATGATGAAATAGAATCTCTCCCTCTCTCTTTCTCTCTCTCACACACTCACACAATCACCCCAAAATAAGGCAGAAGAAAAAATCCAAGGAAGAATGAACAAATAGAAGTAAAGAGAAAAATGGTACATATACTTAATCATATCCATTATGATTTCAAACCAAAATAGTCTGAGTACACAATTAAGCAGAGTGTCAGGTTGACTATTTAAAGAAAATAAAGTTATTCTATTGAAAAAACAGGCTTAAAGACAGAGAACTACATATGTCAAAATAAACAGAAAAGATGTAGACATACCATGCAAAAGATAAAGTTAGATTTCAGATGAAAGAATGACATCACAATAAAGAGAATCAGTTCACAATGATAAAAGTTTCCAAATCATTAAAAGTGTATACTAATCCTAAGTATTTATGCACCTAATAGGAGAACTTCAAAACACATAAATGAAAAAAATGTTAGGAGCACAATGAGAAAAAAAATCCATAATTATAAATAGAACTTCAAGGTATTTGACACAAAAAACAATGAAAATGAAAAGCAAAATAGAAAAATCCATAAGTCCAAATGAAAATTTCTGCACCATTTTACAGTAATTGTAATGGTTATCCGAAGTGTCAACTTGATTGGATTAAGTAATGTCTAAGATTAAGAAGCTTCTTTCTGGGTGTGTCAATGAAGGTGTTTCTAGGAATGATTGGCATGTGGAATAGTGAACTAAAATGGAGATCCTCCCTAAGTGTGTGCAGCTCTGTCCAATAGGTTGAAGGCTTGGATGAAATAAAAGTTGAAAGAACATGGAAGCAGCAGCAAATGCAAACTCAGTTCTTCTTGAATGGTTTTTTTTTTTTTTTTTTTTTTAAAATGTTTATTTATTTATTTATTTTAGTTGTAGGTGACAGAATATCTTTATCTTATTTTTATGTGGTGCTGAGGATCGAACCCAGTGCCTTATGCATGCTAGGCGAGCACGCTACCACTGCGCCATAATCCCAGCCCCTTGAATGGTTTTTTAACCGCTGGTATGATCACCTGAAGACATCAGACTCCAGCTCCTTCACTTTCCAAAGCAGATGCTGCAAGTGAATCTCCAGGGAATTTCCAGGATTTCTGTCTCGAACTGGGGTAGCATTCTTGATCCCTCTTGTTCTGAGGCTTCAGCATCTTGTATTGCATAGCTACTGGTTCCTTCAGCTCTCTAACCTACAGTTGGCTATTGTGGGACTATCCAGTTTTTGGTTATGTAAGCCAACTAATATATCCCATTTTATAATCATAAATCTTATTATTTTCCCCCTGACTCTCTCTATATATATATACATATAAACATGTATAAACGTATGTCTGCATGTATGTATGTGCATATATATATAGTATGTATATATGTATGTGTATACATACATATATACTGTTGCATCCAACCCACACCTCTCCCCAAGAAGTGCAGCCCAGACAACTCTGCAGAAGCAGCAAAGTTTATTGAGGAAATAGGTACACAGGCCAATTGATTAGGGTCAGCTCTCCTTTCCTTCAGAGAGTGACCCCAAAGTGAGGGTTTCAGAGGTTATTATAGGGTGGGCTAGCTACATGACTCAGAAAAACAGGATTTGGCCGATATTCAATCTATAGTTATTTACAGTTCAACCGTGACAGCGCCTCCTATGTCCCCTTTCAGTTCCTGGAACTTTAGGTAACTGGCCAGGGGGTCTTGGCAGCCTGTGGTTTTGCCCCCACCTCAATCCGTGAGAAGCAATCATAACAAAGCATTTATCACAGAAGCACAAAGAGCAGGTTAGCAGATACATGCAGGCCTGAGCCAAAGTGACTCCATTTTGAGTTTGGATTTTACAATACGTGTGTGTGTGTGTGTGTGTGTGTGTGTGTGTGTGTGTGTGTGTATATATATATATATATATATATATATCCTGTTTGTTCTGTTCCTCTAGAGAACCCTGACTAACATAGTGATTAATAGAGCAGACCACTTAAGCAATAATATTTAATTTACCAAATTGAACTACTTGATAATTATGGAATTCTGTTACCAACAAATGTAAAATAACCATATTTTTATGATGTATTTGGAACATTTATCAATATAAATTTATCTAAGACATAAAGTAAATGTCAGTATACTTTATAACTTTAGAATTGTACAAATTCTAAAGAAAATTTTTATTTAGGTCTGAAATATGTAAAATTAAATTTCTATTTCTTGCAACCAAAATATAGAAAATACTTCCTTCAGAGCTGAGATTAGAATACAGCTTTCTTATTTGCCAGCAGTATTTATTTATTTATTTATTTGTTTGGTACTGAGGATTGAACTCAGGAGTACTAGACCACTGAGCCACATTTCTAGCCTTATTTTGTATTTTATGTAAAGGCAGAGTCTCACTGAGTTGCTTAGTACCTCGCTATTCCTGAGGCTGGCTTTGAACTCACAATTCTCCTGTCTCAGCCTCCCAAAGTGCTAGGATTACAGGGTGTGCTGGGTGCCCGGCAGCAATTTTTATATCACTGAGACACTGGAATTATAAATTTTGGTAGCATTACTTTAGCTTTCTCTTTTGATTTCTATCTGATACCTGCCCCTCCCTCTCTCTACCCGCTCTCTTCTCTCGCGCTCCTTCTCACTGAATATTTACTGTTTTTTAAAAATTATCCTTCCAAAGTTCAATGTGTAGAGAATTGAAGATTGACTTGCTCCATGTATTAGTGCTAAGAAGCATTATTAACTTATTTTTGGTAAATCTTATGATTTTTTTCCTGTAACAAGCATTGTTAAAAAAAAATAAATATTGTATAGATTTTCTGCTTCAAACTTGAGGAACAGTACACTTCAAGTTTAATTAGATAATGGCAATAAAAATAATCCAATTAAAATGGTCAGATGAATTCTCTACAAAAATGATCAAATACAGACACATACACACCATATACCATTTTTTACAGTTTATGGTTCCTAAGTTAAGAATTTCTGTTACAAACAGAAATGCCATATTTTAATTCTAAATTATTTTATCATCTATTTTATATTTATATTTATTTTGAGAAAATATAACACAAAAACTACCAAGATTTATGGTCCACTTTTATGTTAATTTCAATTTTGTTACTCATATAGCAGCTACATAAATTTTAAAAATAGTAAAGCTTCAAGTCCATAACATTTTATTTTTTTCACCTAGATTCTTCAAGATCCATAAATAAACTTTCTTCTGTAACTCAAAGGCTGTATGAGAGTTCACTGTGCTGTAGTGAACCACTGAATCACTAGAATCTATCCTTTAAATTCTTCTGTGTTTCTCTAATATTGAGTCACAAACCATAGAAACTCTGTGAACTACTATGCTTATTGTTATCAAATGAAACCAAACACCTCCCAGGGCACCAGGTGAAAAGAAAACCAAAGAAAATTGATTGAATGTTGGAGAACTACACATGAAAAGAATGATCATCACCACATTTATGCCTATTCCAAGACAAAGAACAAGCACAACAGCAGAATTCTCCCATTTTCATGTATTTTCTCTAATATTTACATAGATGATGCTCACAACAATCCTGTGAAGAACAGAGAGTTAACATTATGACTCTTTTTTATTAAAAAATCAACCATGTTCCAAGTGATCCAATCAGGTTCCACCAAGTTCCACAGATTATGGTTCATTTATATAAGCCCTAGTCATAAATGGTAAAATCTTAAATGAAAAGCATTTATAAATATGAATTTTACTTGCTGGTACATAGATGACATAAAGAATGGTTTAAAAAGAACTCAAATAGAATTTAGAACAGAGATCCTTAGGTTATTCTTGAAACAATAAATATAACAGAATGCTCTTGGTATAAAAGCATATAGACACAAATTTTTTTTATCAAATAAACTGTCTCTGCAAAGTTATCCATCTTTTTACTATCACTTGCAGCAAGGGAATCTTGGCACATCAGAGAAATCATAAAATAAACCCACAAATATAAAATTTAATGAGAAATCAAATAACATAAACCAATCTCATAAAAAAGAAATGAGGAAATGAAATAAAAAACAACCAAGAAAAAATCTGATGTTAGTACTTTTCATGGTTTGCCAGTTCACAGACTGCTATAAAAAGTCACCATTATTAATGGATCCAGGATAGAAATATTTGGAGAATGGAAGGAGAAATTGCCAGGGTGAGTGTTTTTGGTTGGGTTGAGTATACAATATATGACAAAGGGTATGTGGTAATATCAGCACCATAATGTAAAAATCAGCCAGATTGTCAATTATTTTTATACAATAAAGTTCATTACTAAAAGTAAAATGAAATGTAGTGAGGCTGCAAATCCTGAGTAATAGGATGCTTCACATGATAGACCAAACGACCTCTAGTACTGCAGACAAATCATTTGCATTCATATCTCAGCTTTTCAGCTGATTAGCTCTAGAATGCTCTTGTTAAGGTTGCTTCACCTTTCTGGCCTTATCTTTCCTCCTGTAGAATGAGATGCTCATAATAACAAATTAAACATTGCAATAGTGAAGGATCAGAAGGTAAATACAAAATTTACTTTAAAAAGTACTTCAAAGAAATACAATTAGGTACAAGTTCTAATTGTACATGAAAGAGTCCTTCAAATAAGAATGATGTCTCTGAATATTTATTCCATAAATATGTATTGGGAATTACCATGCTACCTATGTTAGGTATTAGATCTTATTATAAGCTATTCTAGAAAAGATATAAAATAGAATGTATAATCCATTTATACCACATTTATACAAAACTATGCATTGTTTTGTTGTTTTGAAGGTAGCTCTGTCCAATCTGGGCACTGTAAACTTTCAAACTATTTTCTTGTCTTAAAAATAAAAATCATTGAGTTTTAAAAACTAAAAAATAGAAAAAAATTTTAAAAGTAAAATCATCAAAAATATTTAGAGATATCTCTATTAACATTCCAAAATGTGACACACATACATTTAAAACAAAGTAATACCAAAAGCCATCCTCAGCACCAGACCTTCCTACCCACCTCAGTTCTAGTCTCTGGAAACTACTTTTAATATACTTCTCATTCTTTTTCTGCCATTTATTGCCACAAATCTAGATAATTTATGGTATTTATTGATCTATCAATATAATAAATTTTGATTTTATCTTACAACAGGTATTCAGTCTTCTTATACCTTATTATACCCTCTCCATTGATTGTTGTCGTGGTTTTTATTGCTGATACAACAACTTCTTACAAATTTAGAGCCATAATAAATATAAATTGTTAACTCATAGTCCTGTAAGTCAAAAGTATCATAGGTCAACTAATTTCAGCATCAAGTCCCACAGTCCAAAATAAAGATCCTGACAGCCTGAGCTCTTCTCTGGAGGCTGTTAGTGAGAATCTGATTCCAGGCTCTTTCAGATGGTCTATAAACTTCAATTCTAGGTGCCGTAACCTGAGATCCTCATCTCCTTGCTAGATGTCAGCTGGCAACTGTTCTTTACTCTTACATGCTTCCTGGTCCTTGCACATGGCTCCCTGTTTCTCAAAACCAAAACCACAAAAGTATGACCACCAAGGGATAGGAGCCATTGTGATTTATCATAGAGACTATGTGCCACAGTCTTCCATCCAGCCAACAGTGATTCCCAACCTTCTCACAGGCAAAATAAATTTACTGCCTACAAGGTTCCTAGCAGTCACAGTCACATTCCCTTATAGCATTTTTTCAAAGCCCATGCATAAGCTCATCATTTAGACCAGGTCCAGGTGCAGATGAGGTCCCTGGGTATAACCCATTAACTTCTTGGGGTAGAGTTTCTCTCCATTTGTGGACCTGTGAAATTAATGACCAAAAAAATTAACTTTCCAAGATACAACAGTAAGGACATGCATGGGATAGTAGCTACAGTCATTCAGGTTCAAAAATGGAGAGAAGGGAAGGCCAAAATAAGTCACTGCTCCGTGGCAATTCCAATATCCTGCCCAGCAAACTCCACCATAGTTCCTTGTTTTAAGTTTCGCCCTAGGAATAAAGTTCCCCTCTACTTTTTGTCTCTTCATTGTGCCCAAACACTTGTATTTCATTGTAATTCTTACAGTTCATTAATTGCTTCTACCTCTTTGATGATATTTCAGCAATACCACCAAGTTCCATCATTCTGTGATTCTATTTTTCCCATTGGAATGGTAGCATTCAGACTCACTGTAGCACCCTTTTTCACCTTATTTTTTTCTCTTTATGTTTAATTTACAGAGGAAAACCACCAGAGATATCTCATATCTGAGATCTTTCAGATCCTTTCTCTGCAGCATAAGAAGGAATGTCTAGTATTAAGGCCTCTTATATAAAAGCCACTCCTGCATCCAGACTTCAGTTATCCAACTATATTAACTATTAATGTCAGTACCAAGGGCTGAAGCCATTAATAAATACAAAACCTTACATGGGTTCATCTGTGATAAATATGGCTCTAGAAACAATGTGAGATCCTGGCCTGGATCCTGAGAAGAAATATTTCTTCCACCATAGTACATCCATTAAAGTGATCCTAACTACCTAATACTCTTCCTTTAAAGGAGGAAGATACTACCTGCAAGAGCAAAGTCGTTCAGGGAAATGAAGTTCAAATTTCTTAGCCTCATCCATGAGAGGACATGTATAACAACTCTCTGTCCAGTTCCTGCTGCTTTTTCAACAGTACTCATACATCAGATCAAGGTAACTGTTGGAATTGATAATAAAAATAGCATTTCAAAGTCTATGTTTGCAGTTCCTAGATTTGGTCTTCATAACAGAGATAATAGATTCCTTTGAACCTGCCATGTAGGTCATCTAAGTTTTGAGCAGATATTCTTAATTACATGGTAATAATATTTAACTGCTGTCCCTTTTTTTTTTATCTGCATATGATTTCTGGGACTAAACCAAAAAGCAATGTGACTCCCAAATTTTTATTATCATAACTACTGTCATGATATTTTGTTGCCACAGCCATGTGATTTTTCCAAAGCCTGATCTTCTGCCTGCACTCACACCATGCTGCTACCAGGGATGAAAGTTCACCATGTCTCATTTTCTCTAAGCAAAGTAATTATTCTTTTGTTCCTTTCAACTATGGACCAACCTAATCTCATAAATGTATTCAATTACTACTTTTCTTATCATTTGCAAGACATATTACTTAATAATTATGGTTCCATTAAGAAATGGAATATTTGAAACAAGATAATTTGAGGAGGGTTTCCTTATAAACGAATAGACAAATCTATAATCATAGAAAGGGAAGGAAAACACAAGGGATAATACATAAATCAGAGATTCAGCTGTAATCACTCTTAGATCCAACATCCAAAGGATAAAAAGAAGTCACTTGAATTCTGATAGAAATAGCACTTGGGCTGGGGTTGTAGCTCAGTGGCAGAGTGCTTGCCTCGCATGCGTGGGGCACTGGGTTCGATCCTCAGAACCACATATAAATAAAATAAAAAATAAAGATATTGTGCCCATCTACAACTAAAAATAATATTAAAAAAAAAAAAAGAAATAGCACTTGTATTTTCTAGGGCTGCCATAGAAATATGCCATAAACAGTGGGGCTTAAAAAAATATATTATTTTACAGTTCTAGAGTCTGAAGTTAAAGTGTCTGCAAGTGTGTTCTCTCTGTAGTTTTAGGGGAGAATCCATCATTACCTCTTCCTAGTTTCTGGGTCTTATGGGAAATTCTTGGTTTTCCTTGGTGTGTATGTGCATCAATATAGTGTCTAACTCCATCTTCTTATGGTCATAGTCTCTGAATTTCTTTTCTTTCTGTCTCTGTGTATCCTTTCTTCTTATAAAGACAATAATCACATTGTATTTAGGGCTCACCCTACTTCAATATGAGCTCATCTTAATGAATTACAACTATAAAGACTCTAGTTTTGTATTTTATCACATCTGGAGTTCTGTAAAGGGCATGAGTTTAGGTAGATCTTATTCAATATAATTTTATATACACTTGAGATAAGCTTTAGCTTCCATAAAATGATACATTAATCTTTAATTTATGTAGAATTGTTTTAACTAGGGAAATAAACATACTCATTCTATTATTTTTCCTTCATTTAGGTCTCTTTTCATTGTCCCATTGGTCAATGTCAACTGAAATCTGAAGACATGGAATCCATATTGGTCAACCTCTTGGGCAGAAAGCCAGATAAAGAAGCATAGTATGATAGTCAGCTTTTCATTACTATTATCAAAATACCTGACACAAACCACTTAGAAGAGGAATATTTTATTTTGGGATCCCAGTTTCATAGGTTCAGGCCATCATTAGCCCCCTTCATTGATTTATGCCTGAGGTAAATCAAAACATCAGAGCAGAAGGAGGGCCTGGCTGAGAAAAGCTACTGAACTCATTGAAACCAAGAAGGAGAGAGAGAGAGACAGACACACACACACACACACACACTTACACACACATACATACACACGCACACACACACACACACACACACACACAAAGATAGACAGACACCAGGGACAAAACATCATTCTCAAGGGCATGCCACCCGTGACCTACTTTCTCCAGTTGCAGCCCACTTGCCTACAGGTACCATCCAGTAAGTCATTCAGTTTATTAATCCATCAAATGGATTGATCCACCAATGAGGTCATAGCTATCACAGTCTGATCATTTCACCTCTGAACATTGCCTAACATGAATTTTTGGTGGATACACCTCGTATCAAAACCATAACAAGTAGGAAGTGAATCTGAAAGAGAAAATATGCCAAACACATTTCTAAAAGGACCCACAGAAATCTAAATAGCTCACTAGACTTCTAAACAGAACATTATGAAAAGTGGACAAAAATTAAATACCTTTAAGAAAGGAATGATAAAAGCAAGTGTATATGACCTAAACTTCATAATAAAATAATAATAAATGAAGATTTTGTTCATAGAATTTATCAATTTTTATTTGGAATTTTATCAGTTTCTTAATATTTCAGGAAGCAGGCATCGGACACTTGAGAGAAATAAAAAATTAAAATGTTTGAGAGAATATTAGGTTTGCATATTTAAAAAATTTAATCTTATGAGAGGTCATCAAGGTTATACTCTAACTGAAATGCAATTAAATTTCTAATGATGCTTTGGAATAGAGAGATTATTTTCTGTCTTCAGAAATGATATATACCAGATACTTAGAAACTGATTAAGAGAACATTATGGATTCTAAACTTCCAGACCAGTATAACTTTATTTTGAATGTTTTTTTTTAAAGTTATGACTGATGTGGTTTGAACAAAAACAGAAAACCTTCTAATATCCCAAATAGATGCATGTTAATTTTTAAAAAGATATTAAATTAATTCTTCATTAAAAGGAAAATTATGGCATATTTAGGTTAAGATAATGCCAATGCAGCAATCCTAATGTACCATCTCTTTATGCCATGTGAAAATATTGTTAGGCATACTCTAAAATGAACTACTAATGTTAGCACTATAAACAGTCTGTTAGTCATCAATTCATCAGTGTCAATGGAGAATATCCTCTAGGGGCAAGATTTAATGGCTTCTTTTTGTATCCTTCAGGCCCAGGACTAGAACACCAATCAAGAAAAGAAATAGACTGGGTTCACTCCTCCCAATTTTCTTACCTTAACTAAAAGATACAGCTCTCTTGTCAGTCAGAAACCCAGTGTAAGAGCACAACATTCCACAGCTTTTTCCCTCTCCTTACATAAAATTAGATACCACATGTCCCAGTACTGGAGACAAAAGAGGACAGATATTGACTTGACATACACATGTGGAATTCTCTCATCTAAACAAAGCACTACAGCTGGGAAAACAAGAAGAAAATTCATTATTGTGTGTGTGTGCCCCTGTGTGCCTGTATGTGAATATATATCCGTACATATACACACACACACACACATATATACTTATAACTTTTTCATGCTCTGCCAATGATCAAAAAAACTATATCATCATAAACATAAACTATCTTCCTCATTGCCAGAAAATATGCAAATATCCTTATATCCTTAATCAGCACATAAAATATTATATAGAAATGCACTTAACTACAAAATTCACTGGAATGCATAATTATAGATCATTCCTAATTTTTATGTTACAGCTAGTTTGATCTTTGTGTTTTTCTACACAATTTCATATAACTTTTGTAATTAAAATGAAGAAATCATATTTTAAAAAATAACAAATTTTTTAAAAAGGAAAGAGAAAGCTGATAAGTAGAAAGCAAAAAGTAAGAAAAGATGACAGATTAAAAGTCATATCTACATGATTTTCCTATCAGTTTTTGTAGCAATGATGGAAAAGTCCAGTGAATACAGAAATATTCTTATCTCACATAATATAATTCTTGGATTTGCATCTTAAAATGACATTAATTTAAGGCTGTGCTGCTGTTTATGTCTTAATTCTCTGACGTTTTGCTCACAATATAGTCACTGGATGCTTCCTGCTGCACTGGGCAGTGCTTCAGAATCACAGTACACTTGAAGTTTTTTATTTTTTTTCTAGCTAGACGAATTATGAATACTTATTTAAAATATAGACGTTTCTCCAATGCTTCAGGATTCAGCTCAAATATTTTAAGAAACCTTCCTGAAATTAATCCTTTATGATGATAACTCTTTTCTTAATTACTATTGAACTTATCTAGTTTTTAAATAAATTTTTAATTCATTGGTTATTTTTTATTAAATAGTATATCTCCAACATTTTATGATACAAATCAAATTTGTCATTTTTATACACATCTAGCATAGTTGTATTATTTTTCTTTGATAAAGAAGAAAAGACCATAAAATATTATATCTCACACAAATAAAATCATATTAGGCATATAAATAGATTGATTGGTAAGTAGATATATAGATAGATAAATGCATGTTAGAAATAATGAAGAGTTCATTTGCAAGATAATTATTTTTAAACCAATCCATTTATAACATAACCTAAGCAACAAAATTAAATTTTTCATTGCAAAAGTATTTTATGGTCTCAGAAAACAAACATTTTAGGAGATGTGAGGTCATCATTAATATTGAAATAAAATTTACATTCTTGAAAAATTAAACATACAAATAAACAAATGAACTTTTCCTCTTTTTCTGTTACCTGTTTTTTAATAAGTAAACCAACAACAGCCAACACTAATCTATTATTATGATAACAAGAAATAAAAACTATCTAGATCTGCATATAATTATGATCTTCGCGGGGGCAGTTCCAAGATGGCGGCCTAGGCAGACGCTGCAGTCAGTCTCTCCAGAGCCAGAGATTGAAGTTGTGGAAATACCATCTCCCAGCCAGCTTCTGGACATCATCCTACAGCTGCCCCGGCAGGAATTTCACTTGTGCGTGAAAGCAGGGCCACCAGGCAGCAGCCACTACCACAAGCAGCGCGTCTTCGGCAGCAAGCGGCGGCAGAGCTCAGCCGCGGCGGCTTAGAGCTGCAGCCCAGGGCCCGCCCCGGGCGCGGCCTGCTTCTATACGGGGTTTCTGGCTCCAGCGCCCACCCAACCACGCAGAACCCCTAGCAGCTGCTCCTGTGGGCACACAGCCTCAGCCGCTAGCCACTGGGGAGCCCATATTCAGGGCAAGAGTCGCTCCAGAGACCCCAGCGGAGACAGCCTGCCGCACTTCCACTCCAGAGCTCTGGTGCACCGGCAGGAGCCGAAGAGGGCCCAGATCCGCCCGCAGGAACCAGCTCGGGTGTCCAACAAGAGAGCGACCAGGAACTGCCACTTCGAGCCACTGAGGATCCCAAACTCAGAGTATGAGTCCCCTCAGACACCTTAGTGCGAGGCTGCCCCACCCAAGGGCAGCCTGGGCCTGCCCCAGTTCTGCTCCAGAGTTCCCGGGGACCGGCGGGAGCTGCAGAGGGCCCTGATCCGCCCTCAGGAACCTCCACAGTTGTCCAGCCAAA